>JAJOZX010001826.1:0-680000 GCA_023014485.1 Bathynomus jamesi | reverse complement strand
TCTTTCAACTGTCATTTTTACCACCCAAATTCGCGGGACAGGAAAAAAAAAAAAAAATCACCAATAATATAAACTATATAAAAACTGATATTGTCGCACTTTGTATCGACACGAAATAAACCTCTCATTAACAGCGAGACTAAAAAAATTAATAACTGCCTCACTCCTGTATGAGTAATAATGATCGGTCAATTAATTTATCAATTTAATTATCAATTAAATTATCATAAGGGATCCATTATTATTATCAATACAAAACTTTGATTTCTTGAGTGGAAAACGTTCAAGCCAAAAAAAAAGACATTCACTTCATCCTCTTGTGAACATTCCAATCAAACTGATCCACATACTAGAATATATATATATATATATATATATATATATATATATATATAGGGCGTATGTAGGTCATTACTTATTTTGTAATTTCTATTTTTTGTTTTGCAATGCAAAAAAACTCTTTCGGGGTTAAAATGGGCGTTTCCACAATTACTTTTTCAAGTTTTAGAGGACATTCACCCGAAATTCACACATGTAAAATAAATTAAGAATTATATATATATATATGCGTTGTACATGTGAGAGTTTATATACAGCATGTATATATTTACGTGTGTGTGTGTGTGTGTGTCTCGTACCTGCCCCGACGTTGCTCTGGAACGATACGTCCATCTTCTCGTCTCTCGTGACGTCAATGGGAAGAGAGTCGTCACGAAGGCTCTTCATCTCGTCCACCGTCAGATAGTTGTACGACTGGTCGCCGAGCATAGTGTCATCGGCTGCATTCGTCGAAGAGACGAGACGATTAGTGGCGATAAAAAGAAATGGCGTGGCGAGACACTGGATTTAAAGTACAAAATAAAAATTCCAGTGACGATGATTTTTCACAGAAGACGCTTTTTCATCTGACGATTTAGTGACGATAAACGAATTATTGATTAGTCTCATCGGAAAAAGACGTCTAATGTCCTAGAGTAATCGTCACGTTTCAAGGACTCCTTAACTATAATTAAATAATTCCTAAAAAAAAAAATCAGTTAAATTTACACATTTTTTACACTTTGTACAACCGATCAAAGAAATTTTGTAAAAATCTTTTTACGTATAATGTAAATCCGAGATTTTTACATTTACACATTCTTCGGGAATGCGCGTAAAACAAAATTCTGTATAAAAACCACAATTATTTGCACGGACTAAGCTTGAGACGACAAGTCGAACGATTTTTCCTTATTTGCATTTGAAAATTGATTAAGATCACTTTATTATTTTCTTAACCAAATACTTACACAAAGAGTGCCTCTATTCGGCTTATCTTAATTCTGAAAAAGCTATCCCTAGTGTTCCTGCTTTAATAGACTTCTTTACGGTGTATAACCACCTGGCATTCGTCTCTAGTGGTTTACAAACGACATATATCCTTAAGTTGAGAGGAAATGCAAGAAATAATACGACAGGAAGCTGAACAAAGTGTGTGCATATATTATAATAACAATAGTCAACTTAAAAAAAAAAAAAATTTGAAGATTTTAGCAATTTTTTTTTTTTTTTTTTTTTTTTAAATGTCCCACTAGTTACGACTGCACGATGATCAAACTAATTTTAAACGAGATTTGACAACCAACACGAGGATTCGTTTTATTGGGTGTCAAACACTCGTAATTATGGGAGAGTTTAAATCGGAGCAGCGTTGTTATTATTGAACCGATGTTACTATCTAATGTTCAAAAGAAATGGCTAAGGGCTAACCAGTATCGTGTGACTTAACACAGACGTATATAGTATGTCAGAATCACGCAGTACTGCGTGAGTTTCAGGATAAAATGGCTAGGCCTGAAGAAGTTAAAGAAATAACAATCCACTTTACTATAAAGGCAGGAATAGCTAAAATTTAAAAAAATGAAAATTCAATGCTTGCTAAGTGCTTCAACTAAGTGCTTGAGCAAGTGCCTCACATAAGGGCAGTGACTTACTTGTGTACTTGAACTGGCCTTCGTAATAGGGGAGGTTCACGTGGGGTTGACCTGGCTTACCATAGGGGTCATGGGATCATCTCCTGCCGAACACAACAACCACACATGCGGTTAAACTCATGTTAGTATCACGCCACGCTTCTACCACACACGTACGACAAATAAATTCAAATTCTGGTAATTTTTCTTCAATCTGATACAATTCAAGTGCGCTCTTATGACGTGTAACTCGAGTGTTTTGCAGTAAACGTACGTAAAAAGACTCGATGACGTATCAATGTTTCCTAACTCGTAACATCGATTTTGAAGGTCTCTCGTGTTTAAGTTTAAAGCTGAGGAATGTACGATATTTTTTAATTTCAGTGACCGAGATCAGCAACTATCCATAAACCACATGCAAGAAGACAACTTTCCTCGACAGAGATCACGCAACACGGTAATGATCGTTCTTCAACTTTTAAATAATGAATTTAATTTGAAAACTCCAGAAAGAAGACCCTACTAAAAGTACACTAAATCCTCTCCGCTGCATCTACCTCAAAAAGGAGTGGAATAGAGCATAAATGTAGTCTGAATATACGAGTAGATTCAGTACATTGAAGGTGTATTAAAAATGTGAAAGCTTTTTAAACCCCTAAAATTGCTGTTTGTTTTTCCCCTCTAAAAAAACACACGAACTATTTACTCTACTTTCGATCTACTAACAGTGTAATCTTCAAATACTTTATTATTTGCAAGTACGAGTAAGCTCACTTATACTCTCAGATTTGAAGACGACGACGTAGCATACAGCATTCCGAATGGAAGACCCCCAAAGAGTCGAAATAACTATGAAAGGGAAACTGACTTTCCAAAACGCGAGTACTTTCTCTTAACACATTAGGAGTTTAAGGCGTACAGCGGGAACAATCTTGTAATGTACTCGAGCTAATGGTGGTCGTCTCAGCCTACATTCAAAATCTTTAGCTATCCTTAGTATTTTGTATGAAATTCTGCGAGAATCACAGAAACGCCGAGCCAATTGCTACAGAGAATAGAACCTCTTCTGTCAAACAATTTTCTAAGCCTAAAACATCACCAAAATAATAATAAATAATAATAATAATATGGTATGATATTTCTTGACTTTAATGCGATACATCATCATTCCTTTCTCGTTTAAGTTCTTGAATTACATAAAAATTCCCGAGAAAAAAATTTAAAATCAAGCCCATAAAGTTCCGTAGACATCAAGAACACTTATCCCCTTAGATTAAGCAAGTACAAACCCTTAGTTTCTGAACTTCTCATAGTGAACACCCAATTCCTAAATGGAAATATGTGAAGTTGAAGATCATAAGACGAGTGACATGCGAAATGTATAAACATGAAATCATACCATCACGCACAGGGAAAGAAATTGAGGCACTGTCTTTTATATACGCCTATTCAATTCCACTAAAAAGGCACCCCAGAATACATAATTGTAGTTAATGTTAAAACAAACAAAAAACAACCTATATTGTATAGACCTACAACAGTCCAACCAAAAGTTTCAAAATTATTATATAACATTATATAACGTTTATGGTGAATTAATGAATATTTATCTTTTAATATTTCGTTTATTCATTCTTTTATGAATTATCAATTTACCCTGCCTAATAAAGAGGCAACATGGCGACGTCTGACCACGTCGCAACACCGCTTCTCCTTGGATCAGCAACGTTAATCGACGTCGAAAGCACTTAATATACACTAAAAAAACAAAAAAAGAATTTGCTCTGATTTGAGACTAACAAAGTAATGTTGAGTTTATGAGCCCCTTTTTGTCAAAACAACCAAATAAATAATGCAACTTCAGAATAAATTTAGGTTAAACCTATATAAGATTACATTTACTTGGAATTGAAATTAACTTCTTGCGAGAAATTTGAAAATGATTAATTCCAAGTAAATATAATCTTACGAGCGTTTACTGTAAACCAAATTTATTTTAAAGTAACATTTACTAAGTTAATTGTTAACAAAACTGGTCCTCATAATTTTAACACCAAACTTTGTTCGTTTAAAATGTGAACAAATCTTTTGTTTAAAATTAAATAGGTTTTGGGTGTATCTACGGAAGGCGGCAAATTCAGTAAACGAAATAAGTGGTTTAACTGTAATGAAACCGTAATTTATTAGTGAAACTAATAAATTTCCATAATGTTGATAGAGTACGGAAGGCTCCAACGCGAAAGTAAACAAGGTCAACCGAAATGAGATATAAATAGAGCGTAAGTATTTATGTTGCTATGGCAACGTAGTTTCAAATAATGGTTTGTAAATTATTTACGCTTTTTAGAAGTTTGTTTCCAGACAAAGTGGTAATATTGCGTTTTTCTTTGGACATTTTATCCTTTTTTGGTGACGCTAATAAAATTCCGAAAACAAAACCCACTCATTACTAATTAGTAATTTTTTATGTTTTTTGTAAATGATTGTTTTTTCTAGGCGAACTTTTACCTAAAACTGTATAAGTATGGCAAGGTCCGAACCTGAACTTTTGGCTCATCTGATAATTTGTCAATTTTAGAAATTTTTTATCGCGCTTCCATGACAAACCAATCAGGAAACGCTTCAAAATTAATGTCTTTTTTTTGTAACTTTACATCGTTTACTCGTCACAAAAGTCTTCGACTCTGAAACCATTCCGTCAAAATTAATAACAAAAATAAATAATATAAAAAAATAATAAAACCCCGCTTGAAAACAAATCTAACGATGTTCTATACCGCGTAACCTTAAAATCTACATTTAAATTACCCAGGACTTTCAAGCCAAATACAGTATAGTACATTAGCGCACAAAAATTGTAGTACTGTACCAGCAGGATTTTTTTTTTTTTTTGTACAATCAAGATAACTTTCAGTAACCGTAGGCATTCTGATACCGCACATATGCTCATTACTGCAGAAACATCACCGTGTTTAAGTGAGATCTCGCAAACGTTTCAAAACCATTCATTTCGGATGAATAAGGATGGGTAGGCTTTAGCAAGTTCACCTTTTTTACTCGTAAACATTGCGAACAAACCGTCAAACAAATGCACTACGATTATACACACTAAATCCTATCCGCTGTATCTACTTTAAAAGCGAGTATAACAACCGAAATGTATTACGAGTGTAGAGTATTTAAAGAATATATTTACTACTTTGAAGGTATATTCGAAATTAACATGAAAAGGTTCCTTTTTAATCCCGAAAAATGTACCGTGTTTTTTTTTTTAAATTCCAGAACCCTTGTCCAAAAACGAAAAGCTTGAGCGACGTTTCGATGTACTAACGATGTCTTCATCAAATGCTTTATTTCCGAGTACATTTAAGTTCATTTATACTTTTAATTTTAAAGTAGACCCAGCAGACATAATTTAGAGGGTATACGCGAAAAACACTGTCAAACAGGAAGTGGCAATGACCTTGATTTAACACGTTCAATGTGAACAGCGTATCTAGAGCTAAAAGGTAAAAGCACTTAATATCGCAACAGTGAGCTGTCAAAAACTACTCGTACACTTAAAAATCATTTGGAGCAAATACACTTAGCTACACTTAATAAGGGCGCACTTACGAAAAAGTATTTTACACACGAAATAATTAATAGTAAAAATAAAAATTTTAATAACTTAATTACAATTATTATTAAATAGTTTAGTAATTAATAATTTACACACTCGTTATTTAGAAAGTAACGAATTATTTTTAAAAAATATTAACGCAAATTTAAATTGATTTATTAAGTATTTAACATGTCAACAATTAAAATTAATAAAATACTAAAAAACAAGCAAAAGTTAAAAAGGGCGGAACGATAAAAGTGGTCCAAGTACAAGGCATGAACATGAAGCAAAGAAACCACTTTTACATTCTCAGAGCGATAGAATCCAATAGAAAAAAGCGTGTTTGCATCAAGAATCAATTGAAATAATTACAATAAAAATAATAATAAAATAACCATAAAGAAATATTTGTTTAATTCAAATAATTATTAAAACTATTTAAATTAATTAAAAAATACTTTTAAATAAAAAAAAATAAAATTAAAATATTTATTTAAGTTAACACCTTTGAACATTTTATCTTACCAATCACAGATGTCCTCCCGTGTCTAAATTCACATCACAACATCTCATGCAACACGAATGTATATTTATATATATAAAATAAAAAGAAGATGCGAAAGGTAAGTGAGCCCGGGTACTACTTAAACAAAATTGATTTTGAGCACTGTATTTGTGCCACTCATACTATTATTCTTCGTATAACTACAAAATACAGTAGTGAATTTGACAGTATTTTGGGAAACGACCCGGGCTCAGTGTGTCTTTCGGTCTCAATTTAAAACAAGAGAAGAATGTTTTTGTAATTACTGTGTCACGTGCCTTCAAATAAATTCCTCTTCTGAATAAGTGGACTTAAAAATGATGTGAAATGGTGAAAGACAATCACAACAAAAAAAAAATACCAAGATTTAACAGTACTGAGAGAGAAATGAAAAACCCTTTAATTAACCACTCTTTTAAAAAGATTAACCAATACCACCGAAGAAAGTTAACCGTAGTTGTTACAAACCACCACCGCGAGACTGCAAGAATGTTAAAAAAAAATAAAATAATCCTTTTTAACCACGGTTATAACCCCAAAACTTTTATCACAATTAACCGCATAACCGTACCACAAATTAGAGTAATCAGTCTTTTTAAAATTAAATAAATAGGAAAAAATTAAAAATATAAAAAATTACTAATTGCAGAAATTTTTTTTTTTTTTAATTAAATTTTAGTTAAAATTTGTTAAAAAAAACTAACATTTAAGTGGAATTGACAAAATAATATATTGTTACTTTCAAAATATGAGCACTGAAACCAAAATGTGTATATATAGTCTGTACATAGAGTACGTAAGATACGGGGAAATTTTACAGTTTACTAATTTGGACAAGTAAAAAGTAAATTAAAAGAAAAATTATACAAAAAATAAGAATTCGTAATTTTAACTGAAAATTTTTAAATGAAAAATTCTACCAACCCATTTTTGACAAACTTTTTTTTTTCAAAATTCATATTCTTAAAATTACTCTATTTAAGATGCACCCCTAACAGAAGGGTAGGGGTGGAGGATATTATGGAAAGAAAAACCTTTCCCACGTATTTAGATTTTCATTGAAAACAAACTCTTATTAATATATATAATTTATACCAGAATTAAAAAAAAAGTTACCCCTTAATTTTTCACACCCTGAAAACTTTTTCCCTCAATTTCATCTGATAATTAATTATTCTCTAAAGAAAAATTTCCCATCAATAACACCCCCCAACCCCACAAAAAACCCCACCGTAAAACAAAAATTAAAGAATCCCCATCCACAAAAAAAAAATTCTTAGCCTCTCTTTTAAAAATCTTTTCCCCGCCTGTAAGAAAGTGTGTTTACCTCCTTCGTCCTCCGATTCGCTCATGAAGGTCTCGTGCATCGTCTCAGGAACTACTACTTTGTACTTCTCTTCCGTCGTCGTCGTCGTGTTGGTCGTCACCTTCGTCTCAGTGACGATCTTCAGCGTCTCCACTACAGAGATGTAACCCAGGCGTTGCGCGATACTTAATGCCGTTTTACCGTCCTAAAACAAATATTTTTACACCACTTAAATCACTTCGCAAAACACGCAAATTTAAGCACTTAATTCGCTTACTTTCACTCAATCGACGGCTTCTCCCGACACTTTTAAATCACAAAAATCATTTAATTTAAATCGTTAAATCCTTTCTTTAGACTTTGTTTAACAATGAAATCTGCTAAATCGCAACTAGTTATGAAAATCATTAAACTTACTCAAAATGGATTACCTAACCGGGTCATTTTAAAAATAAAAACCTACAATCCACAAAACGGTAATAAAATAAACTCGGAAATAAAAAAAACAAAAACAGGAAAAGAATCAGGAGTGAAAGTTCATTACAATAAATTCAAACAAATTAATGTGTTTTAAGTGCAGTAACCGCACTTAACATGGAAAAGGGAAAGGCAATAAAGTGGGAAAACAAGGAGCTATTGAGACTCAAATCCTCGTCGTCTGGTTTCAGAGTCAACGCTCCAACTGGTCACGCCATTCAGAACCCGAAAACAGGTTCGTTCGAACGAGGGTTTTGGATGGCGCATCGGTAGGAGTACGGACTGTGAAACCACTCGACGCGGGTTCGAATTTCACTAGCTTCTAGTTTCCCTTTCAAATTTATTTAAGTGCGTTATTACGCTTAAAACGGTTCAGATAAGGAGGATCCCCCCCGCAGGTAGTAAAATCTGTAACTCACATTAGTCTCCATATTTGGTTGCGCCTTATTCTCAAGCAAAAGATTCACTATCTGCGTGTGGCCCTGTTGCGCCGCTTGGTGGAGTGGTGTGTACCTGGATTGAAAAGAAAAATAGGGTATATACAACTGAAGGACATTTCAGTAGATACAAGAGGTTACAGAAAAGAGAAGAGGAATTAAAAGTATGATCAAGTAGATCCCAGGGTTTAATTACAAAGTAGATAAACAGAGTTGTTAATAAGTAGAAATTAATCGCAGCAAAGTTTAAGTCTTTAAATGGTCTAGTGTAGGGGTGGCGAACCTTTTTCGCGTGCCAAAAAAACCACGCAAACCATAAAAAAATTCGCGTGCCCACCAAAGTTTATATATATTACACCAAATTATAAACATTAAGTCTATTTTTTATACTCATTTTTGGATAACAATTTCTATGCTTAGGCGTGCCAGGCAAATTTGATCTCGCGCGTACCATAGGTTCGCCACCACTGGTCAAAAAAAACCTGACTGCAGTAAAATAGTAACCTATTAGTTGACACGTAAGTGTCGTAGACAAAATACTAGATAGTAACTAATTTACAGACTGCATTAACTTCAATGGAAGTATATGAGACGGGTAGATAGCTATAGTAAATAATCTCGAATGAAGGGGAAAAAAAAAGACCTTGAAGTAAACTCGTTACTTATTAAAAAAAAAAACCTATGAAATAACTTTAGCATTGAAAGAATCAATCAATTACCTTAAACATCGCACAAAGCTTTCTTCACTTCGATCAAAACGAACAGTTCAGTATAAAAATATTTAGTTCACTATAAACTTATAAACGAGTCATATATTGTTTTAATTTACCGACATTATTAATATTAATTAATAAATGTAACCAAACCTTAATATAAATATCTATCACTCCAATATTAATTGAAATAATTAAAGCCACTAACTGACGTCGTCACCATAATCGCCAAAATACCAAATTAATTAATTTTCACTCGGCATTAATCAACTTTTAAGAGCAGTGAAATAGAACTGAAGGAAAAGAACCGAAGTCATTTTGAAGGAAAGATTTAATCTTATCTTCAACAGGAACCCTTTTTATCTTGAAAGATAACATTTCTCTCTTTTCGTCTCGATTCGATTAAATAATAAAAGCGAAATAAAATGTTAAACTATTTCAGTTGGTCGTTTATCACCGCGAGTACAAAGTCATCATCCGTTATCTGACGGTAAATAATATTAAAATATTTCAGTGGGGGGGGGGGGGGGTATCCCCGCACGAGGGGGGAGTATACGTACCCTAGCTGAGTGAAGGCATCGACTTTCGTGCCGTGCTGCAAGAGGAATCGAACCATGTTCATCTGGCCGAAGTGGGACGCAACGTGAAGGGGTGTGTACCCGGCCTTGGTCTGTGGGTCAATGGGTGCCCCATGTTTGACCAAGATAGCGGCCACGGGCACTCTATCCTCTTGGGAACACAAGTGTAATGGTGTTAACCCATTCTTGGCAGCGCCTCCAGGCTGGGCACCGTGCTCGAGGAGTAGCGTAGCCATATCGGTATGACCTTCTTGAGCACTGAGATGTAAAGGCGTGAACCCAGCCTTCGATTCCGCGTTGGTATTAGCACCGTATTCCAAAAGTGTGCCAGCAATGTCCATCTGATTCTTACGTGCAGCGATGTGCAGCGGTGTGTACCCATTTTTAGCCGTAGCATGAGGCTGCGCCCCTTTGTCCAGCAACAGCAACGCTACATTCTGGGCGTGAATAAAAATAATTGATGATAAACGCGAGAAGTAAACATTAAATTAAAAAAATTTTATACAATAAAGTTAAATTTTACTCCTCTAATCCAGGTTTTCACTTAATAGGTGAATGTTGAGTTTTGGGACCACCTATTTTATGGGCCCCTTACTGGGAGAAAATTGGTTATATGGTAAACAACTAACCAACCTAAAACGACCACCTAACTTTGTGTAACCCAACCCGTGCGTAAGTCTCACCCTGATTGGTTCGATGTATGAAATGGGCTGACCACCGAAATCTGGTGACCCCGTAACTCAATATTAGCCCAATAATAATAGTTTTTTGGGGTTTAACGTCCTTATAACGGCAACGGTACGTGACGGAGGGGACCTACAACTTTACGTGGAATCCGAACCATTTAAAGGTCGTTCCATCAGCTGGACGCGGAAGATGGTCAACCATCCAACTACCGAGTGAACCAAACGTCGCTCAGACGTTGGGCCTGTTCAGCAGTTGGATGGATGATCGTTCTCTGCGTTTTCAATTCGATACCCGTTCAAAGCTAATTTTAACTTCTGATCATCGCATCATTTTTAAATCAATAATGGGGACACTTAAAAAGATAGATTAAAGGGATTACGAAGGTAACAACATTCGCAATAATTATCGTGACCTCTCTACACCACAAATATCAAGTGAAAGGAGGTTATTCGCGATGCGAACGAAAAACATCAAAATAATAATTAATATTAAAAGGAAGTGAGCGTAAATGACAACCGTTAATATTGGAGATTTCCTCAATTTAAATACAAGATATTTTTCATCACATCTCAGTATTATGATGAATGGATGGATGGACGAATGAAAATGCTTTACTGATAAAAAATAATTACGATACATATTCATTTTTTCTACAATATTACCATAATTTTGAAGACCATAAAACTGTTAATTGAATTATTGGATATTTATTTAATAAAGAATTTTCATATAAAAATAAATATCCAATGCCCCAATTCACAATTGTATATATTTTATGTTAAAAGTATCGTAATACCGTAATAACTAATATTTTCATGAATGAGAGAGTTCTGATTCATTTATAATACTTCGATACGAAACAAAATACTTAAGTAAATATGATAATTCTAACATTCATTTTTGTACATATAAGTCCAAACTCGTATAACATCCTACGTAATATTTGTACCAGCTTGGAAAATAATTAAAAATTTTAATTTTTTTTCTGGTCTTTTATTTAATTTTTGCTAAGGTGATTTTCTATTCAATGGTATCTTGATGAATCTTTTTTTTTTTAGCTACCTAGTTGCTTTTCTTATCAAGCTCAATCGTGTAATCTTGTTAAATTCTGCGGTTCATTTTTTTTTTATGTACTCTCTCTCAAATCATAAAAGATGAAGTTATATCCTGAATCAACATTTAATTTTAATAAAATGCATATCTTAATTTCCATTTTTAGTTGACACCCCAAATCATGACATCAGATTTGCCAATATGCTGTTACAGTAAAATTTGCCTTCATCTTCAATATATTTTGCTTTATCAGTTTCTGCAAGATCCACATAATACACCAATTCTTTTGAATTAGCAAAAGAATTCAGCCAATTAAAAATTGGAAAAAAGTCGTATTAAATAATAATGGCGTCAGTAGCTTAAATAGTATATAAATCATGGTAACTTTTCAAATGTTGTTCTGTCTGATCTGACCTAGAGGCTGAAGCATTACCCGTAATATTTAGAAGCGGTAAAATTTAGTAAAAGGATATCTTTATCATCTTCTTTGAGTCCTGTCTCCTCCGAGAGAATTTAGTTTTAAAACAACGCAGCATCATCAAGAAACAGTAAGGTTAGAAATCAAGAGACGTAAGTTTAAGACCAGTATTGCCTCAGACTTCTCTGATACGTTACAAGAATAATTAGGGGGAATCAACCAATAACCTAGTAAGGGTTCACAAAGTCCTCCTATCCGCTACAAGAAGAAATCGGAAGGTAGTACAAACGAAATTATTGCGATTCCCTATCAACTAGCCCAGAGTGAGAAATCCGTTGCTGCCACCAAACCGAAACCCCCGTCAACTTCGAACCACCCAAGGTCATCGAGGGGAAAATGTCTAACATCAGTTCGCATTCAAAATAGTTTTAGAAAGAACTTAAAACATTTCCTCTAAAATTATCCCATTCAATTAAGGTGTAAAAACTAATTATTAACGTAAAATGCAGGGCGGGGTATGTGGGGTTGTACAAGTTAAAATGGCATGCTTTCTGTATTCAATTAAATAGAGGGTGTCCAAAATTTCATTACCCAATGAGAATTACATTAATTTAATGACATTAACGTGCTTTGAACTGAATGGGGAGCATTTTGAACATTTATGATATGGTTTTATAAATAAATGTATTTCCCATCGGGTTAGAACCAGTTATAATCCATCTCCCATTGGGCAAAGACTTTCGTGACACATTGTACAGTCTTCTCATTGCACTCAAACTTTGTGTATACAATTTTTTTTTCAATAATTTCTTAATTTAAAATTTAATTTTAATTTATAATAATTTTATATTTGTAAACTAGCATACCCTCAACCTCGTTCATAGGCAATGGTGGATCCTTGAGGTTGGGGTGGTACCTTATTCCCGATGGTGATCCCTATGTATATTTGCGTGTGTAATTGATTTCACGGTTTTCAGTCCCGAGTTCAAGCTTCGTGCCAACCTCATAAAACGAAAAATGGGTTTTTAAATAATGTACAGGGTGTCCCAGAATTAACTATCTATTTCAATGAAATCGGACAAATTTTTTAAAAACACACTTTTATTTATGTTTATCATGTTTAATATGTGTTAAAAATGTATAAATTTCTAAATTTTTTTCATAATTTTATTTTCATAATTTTTTAATTATCTGGTCCAATGAAAGACCGTCTGAAGTCATAGAATGGCAAAGAGACTCTCCAAAAGTTAACGTGTGGCTTGGAATGACCAAATCCAAAATTTATGGTGCTCCATCTTGTTGAAACACAACATTATCAAGAATGTCATCATCAAGAAGCTGTGGTTCGAGAAACTGCTGAAGCATATCAAGGTAGACGGTACCTGTTACAGTTGCTTCCGCAAAGAAGAATGGGCCATAAATTTTGGATTTGGTCATTCCAAGCCACACGTTAACTTTTGGAGAGTCTCTTTGCCATTCTATGACTTCAGACGGTCTTTCATTGGACCAGATAATGAAAAAATTATGAAAATAAAATTATGAAAAAAATTTAGAAATTTATACATTTTTAACACATATTAAACATGATAAACATAAATAAAAGTGTGTTTTTTTAAAATTTGTCCGATTTCATTGAAATAGTTAATTCTGGGACACCCTGTATAATGTAACGCAATGAACCCCTTCCTGCGAGTCAATCCAACCCCTTCTAACCCACGTTAAAGACCCTCCGGTACTTTCTTCGTAGGCGTGCCTACCTGATGGTCGTAATGAGCCGCCACATGAAGGGGCGTGACTCCGTTCTTGCCCTTCGGATCGACGGGGGCCTCTCTCTGCAGCAGGAGCCGAGCCACTTTCATATGCCCATACTTGGCTGCCAAATGCAAAGGTGTGAACCCCTTCTTCGTGGGAGTGTTGAGGGAGGCCCCATGGTCCAATAGGACGCCCGCGACCTCCTCTTGACCTTCTTTGGCGGCGATGTGCAGCGGGGTATAAAGGTCCTTTGTAGGGGCATCCACTGATGCCCCTTGTTGTAGCAGTAGGCCAACGATGTCCGCATTACCAAGGCGACTGGCGATGTGGAGGGCAGTTTGCTGTTCCTAAAGGAGAATGAATAAATAAATAGTATATAATACACACTCGGTAATCTGACCAGGTAAGGACCAGAACCCATCGGGATATCCGAATCGCCGGATTAAACGGTGACTTACTAGAGACGTTAAGGTAATCATGATTTACGAGTATTTTACACACACACACACACACACACACACACACACACATATATATATATATATATATATATATATATATATATATATATATATATATATATATACTGTATATATAAAAATAGAAATAAAAAATGTGAGAGGAGCATACAAATTTGTAAGGAAAATTACCAATTTTAGCACTTTGCCCGAATTCAACACAAGCTCAAATGGATTGTTTACAACCAATTTTATAGATAATGCCTGAAGGATATATAGGTCATAAAAAAATAAAAAAATAAAAAAATAAAAAAATAAAAAAATAAAAAAATAAATTGAAAAATAAAAATTGTAAGAGGAGCATACAAATTTATAAGGGAAAATTAAGAAAGTTTTAGCACACTGTCCTTCTTGTCAAAATCCGTTCTGAACGAATTCAACACAAGATCAAATGGATTGTTTACAACCAATTTTATAGATAATGCCTAAATGATATACTATATATAGGTCACAAAAAAATATATATATAAATTGAAAAATAAAAATTGAAAGAGAAGGATACAAATTTATGAGGGAAAACTACCAAAGTTTCAGCACTCTGCCCTTCTTGTCTAAATCCGATCTGAACGAATTCAAAACAACGGGATCGAGTTGAAAAAGACCTTTGCTCATGTTAAAGTTATTTGTAAGTTGGATAATAGCAGACTCAGGAATATTTCTATTAACAATGTTGCTAGAGTGAAACAAAACTGAAGCATTATTCCAATCAATACAATGGGATAACTCTGACAAATGGATAAAAAGGGCACTGGACGACTGTCCCGTTCCAACGGAATATTGATGCTGTTTTACACGCGTGTGCAAATCCTTTCCTGTCTGACCAATGTAAAAGGAATCACATTGTTTGCAACCAATTTTATAGATAATGCCTTAATTATTGGTAGGGCTATTTTTTACTATGATATTTTTCACAATATTGTTATATGAAAATACTACATTAATATCCAAAAATTTAAGTACATTAGCAATGCCTAAAAAGCCCGGGAAAAATGGAAGTACTAAAATATTCTTTGACAAAGTGCGAGTGTTATTATTCATACGATAGAAGGTTCGTTTTGCCTTAAGACAAGATTCCATAAACGCAGGTGGGTAGCACAGATCACTTCCAATACCGTCGATTTTTTCCAATTCGGCTACCATGTTTTCCGGACTGGCGATCCTAAGAGCACGGAGAAACATTGAAGGAAATATGGCCTTCTTAATGGGGGTGTCATGTCCAGAGTAAAAGTGTACGTAGGACAATACTACTACAACACTACAATACAATACTACAATACTAAACTTAAAACTTGGGCTTCCCTATGTACACGTACACGCACATCCAAAAACGGGATTGAGTTGTCTTGTTCCACTTCTTAAGTAAACTTAATGGAGGGACTTGATCACTTAACTGGAGGAGGAAGTCATCCAGGTCACGATTCATGGGCCAGATACACAAAATATCGTCGACGTACCGCAACCATGGGATGCCAACCCCCAGGTTTCTCGGAATGTAAGTAATTTCGAAAAACTCCATATAAATATTGGAGAGGAGGGGCGACAAGGGGCTGCCCATGGCCATCCCAAAAACCTGTTGGTAATACTCACTATTGAAAGTGAATTTAGAGCCTTTGATGCAAAGCTTATTAAGTTCCAAAACGATGTGTGCAGGTAGTGACAGGTCGTACTTATGTAATTCTCGGGAGAGAAAGTCGAGCATATCGTCAATCGGCACTTTTGTAAACAATGGACTAACGTCAAAATTGATCAATCTATCGTTGGTTTCAGTGCGTACATTATTCAATTTTTCAGTAAAATCCATGGAATTTTTTACATGTGAATCAGAGATAGTTCCGAGAATGGGGGACAAGACTTTGACAAGCCATTTGGAGAGTTTATAGGTAATAGAGCCCACCGAGCTAATAATAGGGCGCATAGGGTTGCCAGGTTTGTGGGTTTTAATAAGACCGTAAAGGTAGAGAAGAGAAGGTGAAGTGGACATGAAAAGCGGAATTAAGTCCTTATGATCTTTGAGAATGCGTTTCAAGCTACTATTGAATGATTTGATGACGTCATCCTGCGGGTTCTTCCTAAGTTTTCTGTATGTGGCGGGCTCCTGGAGCAACTCGTTCATCTTTTTAATGTAGTCCACTTTGTCCATAATAACTATGGTGTTAGCCTTGTCTGCTTTAGTAATATGGAGCTCACCATCTTTTTTTAACTGTGAGAGGCTATTGCGCAAACGTTTAGGAAAGTTATCTTCGTAAGTACTATTCGCAGCACTATAGACAAGGCCTTTAACTAAGTTAACCAAAGACTGAGGAAGATTACACTGTTTTTCAAAACAAGCAAGACTATAACAAATTTGTAAAGCAGAAGGTTTTTTAACAATAAAAAAGGACATACCAAATCCAAGGGCACTTTTTGCATCGTCACTAATGTTTTTCGAAGAAAGGTTCAAAACACATTTTGAGCTTGCTTTTTTACTCCACTGACTATTTCGAATGAGACTTTTAATTTTGCGATCCAAAATGTTATGAAGTGAAGAAATTCTCCGACGCAACTCGTTGTAAATTTCATGAAACAAAGGTTGGATCCACAGTTGGGGAATAACGGTCACCAAATTACGTTTGGCAATGCGTAAATTTTTGAAGGCGGACCACTCATTTTGTCTGGTGACTTCAATATGTTTCTTTAAAATTGATCTGCTGAAGTTGTTGAACGGATGGTCGTCAATTTGTCTGAGGCGAAACGGGAGGGACTTGGGAAGGACCTGTTCCTCTAGACAATTAGTAAGAAACTTTCGTCGGATACGAATTGAATGCCCCTTCATTATATCGAAGAAAAAACGGACACAATCCATTTGATCTTGTGTTGAATTCGGGCAGTGCTAAAATTGGTAGTTTTCCTTACAAATTTGTATGCTCCTCCCACAATTTTTATTTCTATATTTATTATATATATTTTTTTTTGTAACCTGTATATAGTCTTGAACTCTTCATTTATACTTCAGTGTTCCTGAGGATGTCATTAGACGAAAGCGATTGAGCACCACTCTGTGTTTCCTTTCCTTCGTGGTTTTATTCATCATAAATATTTTTCACGTTACTTTCGTGAAATAATTTTCATATAATGAACACCACGCGTTCCTTCGGCTTGCTGTTCCCTCTCTTGTCTCCGTTTGTGTACGTGTTTTCTTCTACATTAATGAAGGGGCATTCAATTCGTATCCGACGAAAGTTTCTTACTAATTGTCTAGAGGAGCAGGTTCTTCCCAAGTCCCTCATTCCGTTTCGCCTCAGACAAATTGACGACCATCCGTTCAACTTCAGCAGATTAATTTTAAAGAAACATATTGAAGTCACCAGACAAAATGAGTGGTCCGCCTTCAAAAATTTACGCATTGCCAAACGTAATTTGGTGACCGTTAGTCCCCAACCGTGGATCCAACCTTTGTTTCATGAAACTTACAACGAGTTGCGTCGGAGAACTTCTTCACTTCGTAACATTTTGGATTGCAAAATTAAAAGTCTCATTCGAAATAGTCAGTGGAGTAAAAAAGCAGGCTCAAAATGTGTTTTGAACCTTTCTTCGAAAAACATTAGTGACGATGCAAAAAATGCCCTTGGATTTGGTATGTCCTTTTTTATTGTTAAAAAACCTTCTGCTTTACAAATTTGTTAGTCTTGCTTGTTTTGAAAAACAGTATAATCTTCCTCAGTCTTTGGTTAACATAGTTAAAGGCCATGTCTATAGTGCTGCAAATAGTACTTACGAAGATAACTTTCCTAAACGTTTTCGCAATAGCCTCTCACAATTAAAAAAAGATGATGAGCTCCATATTACTAAAGCAGACAAGGTTAACACCATAGTTATTATGGACAAAGTGGACTACATTAGAAAGATGAACGAGCTGCTCCAGGACCCCGCCACATACAGAAAACTTAGGAAGAACCCGCAGGATGACGTCATCAAATCATTCAATAGTGGCTTGAAACGCATTCTCAAAGATCATAAGGACTTAATTCCGCTTTTCATGTCCACTTCACCTTCTCTTCCCTACCTTTACGGTCTTATTAAAACCCACAAACCCTATTATTAGCTCGGTGGGCTCTATTACCTATAAACTCTCCAAATGGCTTGTCAAAGTCTTGTCCCCCATTCTCGGAACTATCTCTGATTCACATGTAAAACATTCCATGGATCTTACTGAAAAATTAAATATACGCACTGAAACCAACGACAGATTGATCAGTATTGACGTTTGTTCATTGTTTACAAAAGTACCGATTGACGATATGCTTGACTTTCTCTCCCGAGAATTACATAAGTACGACTTGCCACTACCTGCACACATCGTTTTGGAACTTATTAAGCTTTGCATCAAAGGCTGTAAATTCACTTTCAGTAGCGAGTATTACCAACAGGTTTTTGGGATGGCCATGGGCAACCCCTTGTCGCCCCTCCTCTCCAATATTTATATGGAGTTTTTCGAAATTACTTAATTCCGAGAATCCTGGGGGTTGGCATCCCATGGTTGCGGTACGTCGACAATATTTTGTGTATCTGGCCCATGAATCGTGACCTGGATGACTTCTTCCTCCAGTTAAATGATGAAGTCCCCTCCATTAAGTTTACTTTAGAAGTGGAACAAGACAACTCAATCCCGTTTTTGGATGTGCGTGTACATAGGAAAAGCCCGGGTTTTAAGTTTAGTATCTATCGGAAAAAACAAACAATTTGTCCTACGTACACTTTTACTCTGGACATGACACCCCCATTAAGGCCATATTTTCTTCAATGTTTCTCCGTGCTCTTAGGATCGCCAGTCCGGAATACATGAATGCCGAATTGGAAAAAATCAACGGCATTCGAAGTGATCTGTGCTACGCTACCCACCTGCGTTTATGGAATCTTGTCTTAACAAGGCAAAACGAACCTTCTATCGTGTGAATAATAACACTCGCACTTTGTCAAAGAATATTTTAGTACTTCCATTTTTCCCGGGTTTTTTAGGCATTGCTAATGTACTTAAACTTTTGGATATTAATGTAGTATTTTCATATAACAATATTGTGAAAAATATCAGTAAAAAATAGCCCTACCAATAATTCAGGCATTATCTATAAAATTGGTTGTAAACAATGTGATTCCTTTTACATTGGTCAGACGGGAAAGGATTTGCACACGCGTGTAAAACAGCATCAACATTCCGTTAGAACGGGACAGTCGTCCAGTGCCCTTTTTGTCCATTTGTCAGAGTTATCCCAGTGTATTGATTGGAATAATGCTTCAGTTTTGTTTCACTCTAGCAACATTGTTAATAGAAATATTCTTGAGTCTGCTATTATTCAACTTACAAATAACTAACATGAGCAAAGGTCTTTTTCAACTCGATCCCGTTGTTTTGAATTCGTTCTGAACGGATTTAGACAAGAAGGGCAGAGTGCTGAAACTTTGGTAGTTTTCCCTTATAAATTTGTATGCTTGTCTTACAATTTTTATTTTTCAATTTATATATATATATATATATATATATATATATAAATTATTTCACGAAAGTAACACGTGAAAAATATTTATGATGAATGAAACCACGAAGGAAAGGAAACACAGAATGGTGCTCAAGCGCTTTCGTCTAATGACATCCTCAGGAACACTGAAGTAAATAAAGAGTTCAAGACTATAAATTATACAGGTTACCAAAAAAAAAAAAAAAAAAAAAAAATTATATATATATATATATAAGCACACCAGACAAAAAATTAGTCACCCCTAATAGCACCGATAGTAGGAAGTTCAAGGTCACACAGAGGGCGCTGATGTAGCATTGGTAAGTGACAAGTAGCGGTGACGTAGCACACAGGATCAGATCTGTTTCGTGAGGTGGTGAAGAACAAAGTGTGTGTTGAATATAGTCTGCAAAATGGGTCGTGAGGCAGACGTTACTCAGTGGCAAAAAGGAGCCATCGTGTTTGGCAGAGCCCACGGACACAAAATGTCTGAAGTAGCCCAATTTGTTGGTGTGTCAACGCGTACTGTCCAGCGAGTTTACAAAGAGTGGTGTAGTTCGCAATCAACTGACAATCGACGGCGTAACTGTGGCCGGAAAACAATTCTCGACAATAGGGGCCGCCGCCATGTTTCTCGTCTAGTAACTGCAAATCGTTTTCAAACCAGAGAACAATTGCTCCAAGAAACCAATGAGGTTCTCCAGCGACCAATTTCCGAACGGACATTGCGACGAGAACTGCATGCGATGGACATCTGGAGCAGGGTACCACGGAAGAGGCCGCTGTTAACAGCAAGTCACAAATTGGCACGTTATAAATGGGCTCAGAGGCACAAAAACTGGACTGCGGCAGATTGGAAACGTGTAATTTGGTCCGATGAGTCCCGTTTTTGTTTGTTCTCCAATGATGGGAGGCGACGAGTACATCGCAGGTCCACTGAAGCCTTTAATCCTGAATGCGTCGAAGGTGTTGTTCAGGCTGGAAACAGAAAGTGAAGCGCAGGACTCTGGCGGAACTTCGGGACCGGCTGATGAACGAGTGGCAGCAAATCGATGTTCAGTACATGCACAACCTCGTAGAGTCTCTGCCTCGCCGGATTCGTGCGGTTATCAAGGCCAGAGGCGCCGTCACACGTATTAGGTACATTCTGAGAGGGGTGACTAATTTTTTGTCCGGTGTGCTTATATATATATATATATATATATATATATATATATATATATATATTATATATATAATAATAAATATAGAAATAAAAATTGTGGGAGGAGCATACAAATTTGTAAGGAAAACAACCAATTTTAGCACTTTGCCCGAATTCAACACAAGATCAAATTTTATAGTTAATGCCTGAATGATATATAGGTCACAAATATATATATATATATATATATATATAATATATATATATATATACACACGGTGAACCAAAAGTAGGTGGACAGTAGGTTGAATACGGTTTGTGTTATATTATATTATAACTATGGTGTTCATTATAACTATGGTGTTTGTGTTTTATTATATTAAAATATAACTAAATTTATTTAAAGTTTATTTTGTATTATAGTATACAAAAAAATTAAATATGTATTCTCAAAATAAACGTTATCATTTACTGTCCACCTACATTTGGTTCACCCTATATATATTATATTATATTATATATTATATTATAATAATATATATATATATATATTATATATATATATATATATATATATATATAAAATTGAAAAATAAAAATTGTAAGAGCATACATATTTATAAGGGAAAACTACCCACCAATTTTATAGATAATGTCTGAATGATATATAGGTCACAAAAAAAAAATTATATAATATATATTTTTGTGTGACCTATATATCATTCAGGCATTATCTATAAAATTGGTTGTAAACAATCGATCTGATCTTGTGTTGAATTCGTTCAGAACGGATTTAGAGAAAAAGGGCAGTGCTAAAACTTTGGTAATTTTCCCTTATAAATTTCTATGCTCCTCTTACAATTTTTATTTTTCAATTTATTTTTTTATTTTTTATTTTTTTATTTTTTATGACCTATATATTATTCAGGCATTATCTATAAAATTGGTTGTAAACAATCCATTTTATCTTGTGTTGAATTCGGGCAAAGTGCTAAAATTGGTAGTTTTCCTTAAAAATTTGTATGCTCCTCCCACAATTTTGATTTATATATATATATATATATATATATATATATATATATATATATATATATATACAGGGTCCGCAAAAAAAAAAGGAGCATGACGAAAATTGCTCTCACGCCCGCATTTTTTGCCGAACCCTTAAATGTTATATATCTAGCTAAAAATAAAAGAGCCCAGAGTTGTATAAAACAAATTTCATCAAAATCGGTCATAAAATAAAGATTTTATGGCCACAAACGTGCAATGACTAAAAAAAGTGAATTTCCGCGTAAAAATTTAATGTTTTTCTCATTACAAATTATTTTTTTCAGATGCCTAAATAATTTTAATCAATAAAAATGATAATATGCCCTTTTCTAAAGAAGATAAAATATTAATAAAACATTATAGACTTGATAAAAATTATGGCGCAATAAAATTATTACAAGAGTTTCCGAATAAACCATGGTCGAAAGGAGGTTTGAACAAGCTGTTAAGAAAATCGACGAAACTGAAAGTACTGAAAGGAAACAAGGAAGCGGGAGGCCAAGATCAGTTCGAACCGAAGAAAACATCAGAGATGTGGAACTAAGAATTTGTAGTCAAGAAGGCAGACCAGGGACTCACGTGACACCGTCCAGAATTGCTAATGAGTTGAGCATATCCGAAAGTAGCGTCAGAAACATTATTAAAAAGACCTTGAACTAAAACCTTATAAACGGATACACGGGCAGAAATTAACTGAAATTAACGAACAGAAAAGAGTTGTTTGTTCTGAACGCATGTTAAGAAATATCACTCCCGAAAAAGTAGACCTCGGCTTTTTTACTGACGAAAAGAAGTTTACGGTAGAACCACCGCGAAATTCCCAAAATGACAGAGTGTATTCAAGAGTTAATCGTAAAAATGAAATACCAGATGATAGACTTTATGCTACCCGTAATCATTTTTCTGCCAGCGTAATGGTATGGGTCGGTGTGTCTAAACTAGGCAAGACATCTGTTTTTTTCGTAGAGCCAAACATCAAAGTAGACGCCCGCTATTACACTGAAACTTTGTTGGAACAAATGCTGCCCGAAATGAGACGATTGGCGAATAATGGTTACTTCTTATTCCAACAGGATGGCGCTCGGGCGCATACCGCTAAGTCAACTATTGAATTTTTAGAAAATAATGTTCCTGAATTGCTTTACCCAAAAGATTGGCCCACTAATAGTCCAGATTTGAATCCCGTAGACTACGGAATATGGGGAATGTTGGCTGAGAAAGTGTACAAGCATAAGATCCGAAATGTCGAACATTTGAAAGAAGTTATCGTACAAAAATGGGAAGAAATTACCCAAGATCAAGTAGATAAAGCTATAGATCAATTTAGGCCCCGATTACGAAGGGTTGTAGAGGTTTCTGGCAAACATATCGAACAATTTTTATAGTCTTATAATTTCGTTTTCTTTGGAAATTGTAAAATTATATGACATGTTGTAGTAAAACTTTTATATTTTCTTTAATTTTTGACGTATTGACATGAAACTTGGTACTAACTTAGTTTATTTGTTGCTTATTTGCCTAAAATAAGTTATTTGTCATTATGTGTAAAAATAAATGTACAGTAAACATTTTCGTCATGCTCCTTTTTTTTTTGCGGACCCGATATATATATTGTTTTTGTAACCTATATATAGTCTTTAACTCTTCATTTATACTTCAGTGTTCCTGAGGATGTCATTAGACGAAAGCGCTTGAGCACCACTCTGTGTTTCCCCTCCTTCGTGGTTTTATTCATCATATATATATATATATATATAGGGTGTCCCGTAAGTCTGGAACCATAGGGTAAAATGTTTTTCCGTTTCTGCTCGTAGGAAATCGGGGTCAGAGGGAGGTCGCTGAGGAATTTAACAGATTGCATCCGGACCGCGCGCCGATAACACAGCTGTGTCGGCAAACTTGTAGCAAAGTTCAGGGAAACGGGATCCATAGGAGATAAACCACGCAGTGGACCTCTGAGGACATCCACCGACGATGACACAGCCGCTACCATCCTCGCTCATTTCACAAACAGTCCCCAAGTCTCTTCGGCGTTTTTATTGCCGTTTTTATCATTTTGCCCTATGGTTCCAGATATATATATATATATATATATATATATATATATATATACTGGCGTTCAAAATTATGCAAACACCTTTAAAATGCTGATTATTTAATAATTTAATAATACGAGGGTCACTCAATATATTTTGCCCCACCTTTTTTCCTTTCCAAGTTTCCTTGTAAGTTCCAGAAATTTTGTACACAAGTAGTTACATACCTTTTTTACAAGGTTTTATTTTTCCACAATCTCCATCCTTTTCTATGGCTTTCCTCCACCTCGAAACAAGCGCCTTTATTCCTTGCTGGTAAAAGTCCGATGGGTTCCGCTGCAGCCACCTCTTAACCGCAACAACAACCTCATCGTCACTGAAACTTTCTTCCACGAATAGCATCCTTCATTGGCCCAAACAAATGGAAGTCTGAAGGTGCCAGATCCGGGCTGTATGAAGGGTGGGGTAACACAGTCAAGCGCATTTTTGTGATGGCCTCTCTTGTTTGCAAACTGTTGTATGGTCTTGCGTTATCGCGCAAAAGAAGGCGTCTTCCAGTTTTCTCTCCGGTCGAACTCGCTTTATACGTCTCTGGAGTCTCTGTAGGGTAGCAATATATGCCTCCGAGTTGATTGTTTGTCCTTTCTTCATAATGCCCACCAGAATCACCCCTTTCATGTCCCAGAAGATAGTGGCCATAACTTTTCCCGCAGAGGGAGCCATTTTGAATTTTTTCTTGCGTGGGGAGTCTGCGTGATGCCACTCCATGGATTGGCGTTTTGTTTCAGGTTCAAAGTGGTGTACCCAAGTCTCATCCCGTCACAATTCGTGAAAGGAAGTCATCCCCTTCTGTCTCGTATCGAACCAACGACTCAGAGGCAATTTCTTTATTTCTTTTCTTTGGGCTTTGTGATCTTCAGTCAGTTCGCGAGGAACAAACCGTGAACACACTTTTGAGTATCCCAGTTGCTGAATTATCGTATTCACACTTCCTTCACTAATTTCTAGCTCCAGTGATAGCTCCTTGCATGTGACGCGCCGATTTGATCGAACGATGCTGTTAGCACGTTGCACAGTGTGAGATGTCACAGCCGATGCCGGGCTCATCATCGAGGCTGGCTCTCCCTCTCTCCGATGATCTATCACGTTTAGACCAGTGTCCAATTGTGCTTCGATCAACAGCAGCATCTCCGTAAACGTTTTGTAGAAATTTGTAAATATTTCCAACTGTTTCCTTCTCTGCGGTTAAGAACTCGATAACAGCTCTGTTTACGACGCACATCACTGTCAGACGCCATTTTCGAAACTGCATTAACCATCGGTTTTATACGAGGGTATTTAAAAGCGGTTTTATACAAGGATGGGAGGTTCAAACTGGAAAAATCCGGTTATGTGAATCGCAGAAAGTTCAAACTTACAGCCCAAAAGACATTTCAGCCCCATGGCCTATTAGTTAGCTAAGAAAAAAGGGTAGGACAAAATATATTGAGTGCCCCTAGTAGAATTCTTAATTCTTTTTATACGTTACAGGAAGTAAAATGATGTGTGTGTCCAGTTAAGGAGCTTTCAAATGTGGTGTTTTGTTACATGAAGACTTAGAGCAATTAATCAATATTGAAAGAAATTGAGGGGTCGCGCGTCTTAAGGTACCTAAGCGCCACCACAGGCGAAAACGTGTTTTTGATGGATATCACTATTTTCACCCTTCCTCTATCGCGTGGTTTGGGTTATAATGACCTTACGACACTAGAAGTATGGTTGAAAACCTTATGAAGCGAACTACTTTTTTCACCTCTATCGCCAGCCAAAAGTTCACCCAAAGTTCACCCAAAGTTCACCCAAAGTTCACCCAAAGTTCACCCAAAGTTCAGCATAGTAAAAAAAAAAAAATTTTTAAATATATATAAAATATAAAATATGAAAATCTATTCCAAAAACTCATCACCATCTTCATTAGCATACTTAGAACTCTAATTTAGCCAAAAATGAACGTTCTAGCTCAATTAATAACAGATAGCGATTTCTGACGAATTTTAATTTTGGCGCTTAGGTACCTTAAGACGCGGGACCCCTCAATTGTATTTAATGTCACCATTTTATTTGTTCAATAAAATCATGTATTTGTCTTCTTTTTCCGAGGTCTTCCATTTTCGCTGTCGGCTTACTTTGTTCATTACACTCCCATTTTGCGAATGACGAGAGAGGGTTTTGCTCACCGTGGAGAATAAAACTCCCACTTTATTGGCTATTTGTCTCTGTAGTTCTTCATCAAGGTATTAATTAATCTTGAGTCTATTTTTGTATATTTCCTTTGCAAGAGCCATTATACGGAGATATCCGTAAAGAGAGTGGCACAATGTTCAGGTGCAGGTTTCACGAGTCAAATTACATTTTTGAAGGAAAATGGGATAAAATGTATAAATACAAATAACAAAAACATTCTAACCAATAATATCAATATTTCTGTGAACATAAACAATTATTTTAATCAAAACGTGATGTCACCCCATTAAATAAAATTTCTTTCAATATTGATTAATTGCTCTAAGTCTTCATGTAACAAAACACCACATTTGAAACCTCTTAATTGGACACACACATCATTTTACTTCCTGTAACATATAAAAAGAATTAAAAGAATTCTATTACTACATAATCAGCATTTTAAAAAGTGTTTCCATAATTTTGAACGCCATTGTATATATGTATATATATTATAAATACATCTCTTGTGAGCCCTTAAAAATATTCACAGTAATACCCTACTGGACTTCGAATACCCCTCACCAAAATAAGCCACTAAACTTACCCTGGCCTTGGCATCAACTTCGGCCCCATTCCTGAGGAGTATCCTGATGATGTCCGTCTGATTGGCTCTTGCGGCCAAATGGAGGGGTGACTCTCCTCTTACCGTTGGCACATCTGCGCTGGCCCCATGTTGGATCAGGTAGATGACGATGTTCATGCAACCCATGAAGGAAGCTACGTGTAAGGGGGTCAACCCGGACTGTGAAAAGAGGTGGAAAATAGGAACCTTAATTAAGGAAGTTTATTCAGCTGCGATCGTTGTATGCACCCCATTAAAGGCATAACATTAAAATCTCTGTGCAAGAGGAAATTTTAATGACTTGAAACGAGTATTCCAAGCGCTTTAGTATACATGTAGCCAAATGAAACGGTTAATAGTGAAAACATATTTCTTCGAGTTTAATCAAAATACACAAAACAGTCGTTTAACGTTTTTCATAGCCTCACATGACGACAGCGAGAGTAGGCGAAGCTTCCTGTCACGTGACTATCAGCTGTGAAGCCAAAATGGAAAATCGAAATCTTATGGTAAAAGCAAATAATTAATTATAACCGCTTATATTAATCCAGCGGTGTGACAATTGTTCGGAAATCCAGCCCAAGATTTTAAAACTGAAATTAAATACTAAATTTACAATTATTATTCTTAATAGCTCTGATCTGCACCCATTAACATTGTAAAAGAATAGAGTTGAAATGTACAAAATCAAACTCCTGGTGTTAGATGGCGCTGCGTCGCTGTAGTAAAATGCAATACCTCGCAATTTAACTATGAATAAAAACGTCCTCCGTTAAATAACTGTGCTTGTTGTAGATTTGTGTTACACAACTAATTTCCCCGTTCGTTGTGATGGTTATTTACCTCTGTGGTGGCTTCGATGGAAGCTCCGTGTTTCAGGAGCAGTTCGACCACCTTTATCCTGTTCTTCTTGCAGGCGATATGCAAGGGCGTGAACCCGTTGAGGGCGCGCGAATTAGGATCCGCCTTCCGGTCCAACAGAAGTTTCGCAACGCGGACGTGTCCGCAATGAGCTATCAAAAGAAGTAATCATTAATACTTTATAATTCATTTATTATTTATTAATAATTAATTTTTAATAAAAACTAGTAACTAATACTTAGTAAATGATGATCATTTAATGAACTCTCTCTACTATTAGCTGTTAGCTAAAACTAGTAACACCCTAGTACAAAGTGGGAATAACGAACTAACTTCTTGAAACCAGGCGACACACTGGGGCAATGCACCGTTCGTTTGTAGGAAATAAAATATTTCAAATTAAAATTGGTATTGCACACAAGTGTAAATTATGGTGACTTCTCAGCAGCTAAAATGAATGTCGTGATTTCCGAAGGGCATAATCATCACTGAGGAGGGCTAGAAACTGGCACAGCACTCAGGCCAGACTAATGCGCCCCATTGCACTAATTCCTGGATTATTATTATTACCAGCACCATGGGAAGTCGAACCTTCCCGACTTCACTTCGCCTATAAGGAAATGGTGCTACCCAATGAGATACGGGCGCTGGTTTCCGTAGGGCATGACACTGACCTGCGACGTGAAGTGCCGTAAGAAAGTCCACCGTGACGTCATCGACGGGTGCCTTGTGGTAGAGGAGAATCCTTGCGGCGTCCACGTGGTCCCCCTGGGAAGCCATGTGGAGGGGGGCGAGTCCATTCTGAAAGGGAGAACCACTTACAATACAATATAGTTTATAACTAAATAAGTACAACAGAGGACGTGGCTAAAGACCGTCCCTTACTACTTAGTAATGCTCTGGCAGTATAACCTACGGTTATCCCTAATATTTGAGGGCAGAATGCCTCCCTACCTTGGTCTTGGCAGTGATTGGTGCCCCTTTTTCCAGCAGCATGTCCACCACAGTCTCGTGCCCTGACCTCGCCGCGCAGTGGAGTGGCGTGAGTCCATCCCTAGTCTTGGCCTCTATGTTGGCTCCTTTGTCCAGCAGGAGCGACACCATGTTGCCTTTCCCCCATTTAGAAGCCACGTGAAGGGGGGTGATTTGGTGCTGGAAAAAAGTGATGGGCGTTAATGGAGACCTACATTTCACTTAAACTCCTTTTACTCGCAAAAGAAAGCTAATTTTATTAAAGCTTTTCACTCCCTTCGAAAGAACCGTAACTTAAAATACTCTTAAATTCTTCGAAACAAAATATGTAAAACTCGTTCACTATGAACTGAATCGTCATCAATGCGTTACGTTTCTTCAATGATTTAACATCAACTTATTAAATCATTGGTAACAATTCGGTCCACTTCGAAACCGTTCAGTTTTTCGAAACATTATTAAACAACTGTAAAAAGCTTCGAACTGATCTCTTCCGCCTTCAAATACGCGAAATTTATGGAGAAACCAATGGAACGTTTTGAAGGACTAAGAATGTACTTCAGATTCGTCTCAGAACGACCTTTCCTTCCCGAAATTTCTATTTACTTTTCAAACATCTTCCATACAAAAATTGAATCTTCCACTTAAAACAAACTAAAAACTTAAAAACTTTTCAAAATTTTCCAAAAACCCCCCGAAACCTCTGAAAACCTACCCCAATAAACTTCCAAAACATCACTCCACTTTTCAAACTTTCTTACGTGTCAAGACATTTTAAAATCTGAAAAAACATCTCAAATTCTGACCTATCTAAATTTTTTCAAACCCCTTAAAACATATTATAACCCCTTTGAAAGCTTCTTAAGCGCTTTGATAAGAATCTTAGGCCTTGCTCTTCTACCTTAGCGACGTAGTTAACATCAGCCCCCCTTTGGATGAGCAAAGCGGCGATGTTGTCATTGCCGTAATGCGAGGCGATATGAAGGGGAGTGAAGCCGCTCTTCGAGGTTATGTCTGGATTGTGGTCTGTGTGCAGCAGAAGCGCCGCCGCCTTAGCGTCGTCCTTCTTGGCCGCGATGTGAAGGGCGGGAAGTCGAACCTTGCCTCTCGTGTCGTTCTCCAAAAGAACTGACACCACTCGGTCATGACCCTGCTGAAGGGCCACGGCCAGAGGGGTGAAACCATCCTGTTTGGGGAGAGCCAGTCAGAATAAATCAGTGAATTAAACTTATAAAAATTCAATAAAATTAATCCAAATCCAAATTAAATTTAACCCCCTTAACTTCCTTACCTCCGTTGCGAGTGATTGATTGGCCCCGTGCGATAGGAGGTACCTTACAACTGAATCGTGGTTCTCCTGCGCTGCCATGTACAGAGGCGTAAACCCATTCTGAGATTGAATGTTGACGCATGCGCCGTTTTCAACCAAAACCTTCACAATTTCATCTTGCCCAGCTGTTAAGAAACGTGACGTTAGGAAGGTAAATGGGATAGAAACGGAAACCTTCTATAATTCGTAAAATTATTAGGCCTATAGGACTACTTGTAACATACTTAAGGTATGTTACAAGGAGTTAATGTGATATAGTAGTAGTTCCAGGGGATTTTCCCAACACCACCCGCGAGAGATGACACGTCAAAGAACAGAATGGTGCTGGTATATCAGAAACTGAGGGAAGAATGAAAAAAGATAATATGGAATTGTCATTTTAGAAAGTACGGTTCTTGTACTACTATAAAAGGTTTGTATTTGATATTTTTTGAAGGTAAGAGCCAGGAAACTCATTTCCCCACGATGCGGGGTAAGGTTCCACAAGGGTCACCTTTAGCCGAAGCAATGACAGCATAAACGGCCAACTTAAAACAAACTCAGAAACCAGCAGGGGAGAGCGAACCAAAGCTTCACCGCTCAAAGTCTGTCACCGCAACCACTGAGCTACCGGGCGCCCGGAAGAATGAAAAATATGTAAGCAATCTGAGAAGCAAGACCGGTGTGAAACGGAATGTGAACTGAAAGGAAGAACGCATTGTATCCTGTTTGTGGAAAGTCGAGCGAATTACTATAATGTGTGTTTTGTTTGGGCGGAAACCAAGCCATGTAAAGAGAATGTGGAATGACAGAAAAATGTAAATGAATTATGGGGCATTTTGAACAGAGTTGGCGAAATCCTTCATGAAATGAAACGCTAGTTTACTGAAGCTTACAATAAATTCTTACAACTTTTTGTTCTCTCTCGTTACCATATTATATTTTAATATAACCTATAAATTTAACAAAAGGTTTATAGTAATCATCCTGCTTCTCTTTGAACATAAACAGGAAATAGCTAGTATTAAAAAATGTGATGAGCCCTAAATCTGAATTACCCTTAAGGCCCTATAAAGCAAGATCTAACATTCTAAAAATTGAATTTAACTATCCAAACGCTCCCAATAACTCTTATGACAGCCATTACTTTAACTGCAATAAACCAGTGCAAATGGTTCAACTCACCGAGCGAAGCGATGTGTAGAGCCGTATTTCCCTTCTTGGTCGCCGAGTCTACGTTGGCATTTCGTTCGAGCAGGGCAGATACCACATTCGCGTGTCCTTCCTTGCTGGCCAAATGGAGGGCATTGAGGCCATTCTGAGAAATAGAGGACGTACCAATAATAAGTTGAATGGCAAGTGTGTGTGTGTGTGTGTGTGTGTGTGTGTGTGTGTGTGTGTGTGTGTGTGTGTGTGTGTGTTTTTTTTCTTTTACATCCGCATGTAGTTACGCAACAACAATCTGGGTTGTCTTAACCTCATTCGTAACATCTACAAAAATGACAACAATAATCAGAAATTGAAAAGTTACTGAAGATGTGAACATTTCAAATGAAAAAGTGCAATCGCGATTTACTACGTCCAAAAACGGAAACTGTGTAGAGGAGTAAATGTTGACCAGTGAGACGAAAACCCTCCGAGATGACGCGAAAGAAGAACAGATAACACTGGGGTGCCCCTTGACAGAAAAGGTTAGGAACTATTGAATCGTACTAAGATCATGTGCTTTTCGCGGTGGGATCCGAACCACTACCCAACCAAGGAACACCCAGAGAAGAACCTTAATTAAAATCTAAACTCCGAGCAGCGAGTTGAACCCGAAACCATCAAGAGTCCCGGCGCTTTACCACAAGGTTACCCAGACGGAAAAATAAATATATGCAAATTTTAAATTTATGAATACGTAAATTTGTAGCTGTTATAAGAGCAGGGAAAGAAAAAAAAATCGCTAAATCGAATCGTACTGTTTAATATCCTGGGTTTCACCACGAACTCAACGAGGATAAATTGATTGTTTAATTAAGCCTAACTCATTCTGAGACGGACGAATATGGGAGATACGGTTATCTCATCAAAATCAAAGTTTTTGCAGTCGACATCTCCTACATCCGACTTGAACGTCGGTCAAAAAGAGAAAACGTCTGAGTTCGGATGGCGAAATTCAATATGTACCTAAATATTTGTAGAGGTTTATGGAAGAGAATTGACACGCACATATATAAAAGTTTCACGGGATTCGGGTTTAAACATTTACTGAATTAATAAATATTGCCGATATATATACAGTATATATATTTATTTATTTACTTATTAGAGAGTTGACCACCTATGTATTTGGCAACAATAATGCGAGCTGTTCATATGGTGAATGGGTGTATGTGCGAAGCGTTGCTTTGTGTAAAGCAACCTATCTTCCGACTTGTGAAATATAGACAGATAGGGAAAAAACACGGATTACCTTAGGAAGAACGGTGATATTTTTTCAAGGAAAAAATTATTATCCTGCTAATTCTTCGAACCAAAACGTATATAAACAAAATTTACCTTCATCACAAGATTCTGATCTTGCATTGAAAAATTCATTCACTCGCAGAAATACAAAAATACCTTCACTATGCAAACTCTTCTCAAAAGGAAGTCTACAGCAATGAGAACTTCCCACCCAAAAGTAATTTCCTTTCACCTAAACATGAATTTGTATCCCACCAATAGTCCCACAAGCCGCATCTAGATCAGAGTCTGTCCCAAGTTCGGATTTGTCCTGTTACGTAAACTATCTACAACTTAAAATTTGAATATAGCCCGTGTGATAGTAGGAAATCAAAAAGACAATTCAAATGCATTAGTGGTCAACTATACAGGGTGTCCGGGCTTAAATGGCAATAAAACATTTATAAGGTTTTATTTTATTGCCATTTAAGCCCAGACACCCTGTATTTAGTTGGTTTGTAAGTAAAGCAACCTCAGTCTAGCTATCGCCAAATCTTTAATTCTAGTGGATTCGGTGCAATTTTCCCTTTATAATAATCAGTAAGGAAGGACAAACACCGGCACAGCGCCCAGGCCATACAAATGTGGCCCATTAAGCTAACTCCCAAATTAATACCTATTATTAATATTATTATTATTATTACCAGCACCATCGGGAGTCGAGCCCCCTATTTCAGTGCCTTCGCTTCGCTTACAGGGAAACGATGTTCCCCAGTAAGCTACAGGCGCTGGCAACCTTCCCTTATCATAAAGGGATTGTACGAAGGCAACTGTTGGTATTTTTTGTACGACTTTTTTGCGTGTACGAAAACTGTGAAGAGGACACATTTTATGTGAAGTCGAGTTGGGTGGGTTTGGATTGAGTTAGGTTAGGTTACGTCAATTAAATTAAATTAGGTTTCACACACGAGATAATTATCAAAAAGCAATGTTGGCGACGTTCCAATATGAGTCAGTCTGAATTTAGGAACCTAGATAGATCGGACACTACTTTTAAGAGTGAGGTTAAAAATATTTGTTCCGTAGTTACAGACCAAGTCAGGAAAAGGCAATAAAGTGGCAAAGGCTCCCATTTCCCACTATATTGCTTTTTCCTGTTACACCAAATCAGAGTTAAATGAAAAGGTTTGTATGTCTGCGTGAAATAGCAAAATAAGCTCCAAGACTTGTCGTTTCTGACAACAAACATTTTTGAAACGATAGGAAAGTTAATATTTCTTTCAATAAGCGAATTTACGGAATTATTTTAACAGAAAATATATTATGTAACGCAAATGTCACCGAAAATATGTGCGACAGAGGTTGTACAAAAAAAAATAATTCCTTACCGCATTGCAGGTGTTGATGTCTGTATTGGTCTTCAGGAATTCGAGAACTTTGTCCAAGTTTCCTGCTCTAGCCGCTCTCAGGAAGCTGGCGCTCCCATCGGTCTGAAAAAAGAAGCAAAACTTAGTAGTAAAGTTTACGAGACTTATATTGTGTACTGTACTGAAACTAGTACTCTCTAAATAAACTTCATACTACTCCAAACAAGTTACCAATTAATCCTAGTACTAAATTATACAAAATCTTAACCAGTTGCAACTGAAAGTGGATAGTTGGCTCGAAATGCGCTTGGCAACGGCGTAATAATTATTCGTAAGCACCATTACGATGATGACTTGAGGCTGTTTAACCCCCTTCGTAATAGCTAAGGTCATCTGACGGAGGGAATCTACATCTTTACACGGAATCCGAACTATCTAAAGGTCACTACATCATCTGGACATAGAAGACGGACACCCATCCACTACCGAGCACACCCAACGTGGTTTAACCTCGCTGATCTTACGGGAAACAGTGTTTCTACGTGGCTACGACGTAGTCAACGAGAGATTTGATATCGACCAATCGATAACTTGGCCTTTTGAAGGAGGGGTTGTCACAGAGTGAATAACTTGTCAGGGCTTCTTCGACGAGCCAAAGAATGATAATGCTTTGTAAGAACTACAGTATGTGTATATATACATTTAATGGATTTCTTAAAACTTGATTACAATATCTCGCATAAGCCACGAAGTTTGAAAATAAAAGCCATGATGATTAATGCGAAATTATATTAAATTTAACGTTCCCAGACAATGTACTGCGATGATTTCAGATACGTAGATTGTGTTTATACGTACGTACGTACGTGTATATATATATATATATATTATACTTCGGACCTAACTTTATTAAAATGTTTTATGGCACTTATGTATTTTTAATTCATCGTTAGCACTGTGAATGAAGCCATAAAAAGTGCCAAGTAGGTCAGGCCATATTTTCACTCGGAGCCCGCATGCCAGTGAAAAATAAATTGGGTGAACAGACAAAATATATCACGTCGCAATCGATAAGTGTGAAATTGACAGATTTCAGCACACAATTTGACCTATATGAGTTGGAATTCGAATCTGTCAAAGTAGGCTATTTCCAGTCTTTGTAGAAAGTCAGGAACATCATTCATTTTTCAAACTTTAATTAAGGACTAAAGGACTGGGAATTACACGCTTAAGAGATGCCGCTTCAAACCTTTTTTTTTTAAATTTTACTAAAATAACTAGGAGTGCGGAAATACTGATAACAAATACAAAACTCGTTAAGTATTTATGAAGTTAGGCGTATCTTCTTACAGAACTGTGACATCACTCCAAGCACAAAAAAAAAAAAGGTTAATTTAATATCTCGCGTTATAAGTTGCAACGACTAGACCTACAATACCTTAAATCACCAATGAAAGGAGGCCTAAATCATCCGATATCTAGACAAAAGGACTAATCTAATCTGCTTCCATAAATCAATAGAAACGGGAGGATTAGAACTAACGGCATATAAATAACCAGTTATCTTAATGCCCTAGGATTCATGGTATGCAACGTAGGATGAATTATGCTTCGGTACAGGTGCGAGCGAGTACAGTGAAATGTTCGTTGCCTCTTTAATGCACACAGATCAATAAAGTATCTAGACAGCTCATTCAGACCCTCAGCGAGACGCGACCAGTCGAGGCGGCTCCCGGCATGACGTCATCGATGCAGTAAGGCTGTAGTAAGGCCACGTCACTACTTATCAATTATGGTCTTGGTTTTACGCATTCAATGGCAAATTAGGAAAATATATATATATATGTACGCTTTTGTTCCTACGCAACGAAGGGAAAGTAGTCAAATAGGTGTAAGGTTATCAAAATAAACAACAACACAAATTGTACGCGTCATTACGTGTTCCAACACGCTCGTAACACGCCGCACTTGCTGCAGTATTGATCTCGTATTAGCAGGTGCATGAATTATTAAATAAAAAGTTGAAATGAGGGCTTACCTTTATTATCTGAATAATTTAACAATACATTTCTTAAATTATTTAATAATAAATTACGTACATTTTTTAACAAGTTGAAATTTTTGCATCACCCGAAGATCCGTCACCCCAGCCGTTTTTAGTTCGTTTTATAAAGCTAACTAACGAAAATATCACGACTTAACCTAACCAATCGTCAAGTCAACTGTACGCCCTTGACGATTGGTTAGGTTGTGATATTTTCGTTAGTTAGCCTTATAAAGCTAACTAAAAAAAGGCTGGGTTGACGGATCTTCGGGTGATCCAAATTTTTAATACTGGCGCTGAAACTCTAAGGAATTTATACGACCCTGTTAAAAACACGCGAAGCCTCGCTTTGACGCGAGCAAAGCCAAGGCAACCTAACTTAGTTTAATAATTAGCATAAAGTGCTCTTTTAACATGGCTAAACTCGAGTGCTAAATAATAAAGGAATGACCCATATTAAACAGTGAATTCTCTTCGTTACGATAAATTTTAGGAGGTCCATACTCTTTCAGAGCTGTATGAACGAATATTTTTAACACACACACACACACACGATGGAACAAACAAGGTCAAGATAATTCACATACACCAGTGATTCCCAAACTGTGTGGCGCTCCCCCTCGACGTGTCGCGAAGTAGATTAAAAATGCAATTTTAAAAAATAGGTCAAACTCTAATCTTTACAAAAATTTAAAAAAAAAAAAATCTAAAAACAAAAGTAAGTTTTAAGAAAGGAGTAAATAAAAAATCCTCTAACTTCAGTGACTGAATTTTTTATAGGGAGGGAGCGGGGCAGGGGGGGGGGGGGGGGGGGGGGGGGGGGGGGGGGGGAGATGCAAATACAACAAGAGATTTAATCTACTGCTAATAATTTTAAATGAAAAGTTAAGTTTAGTTAAAAGTGACTGGTGCTTCAGAAAGTTTTAATTAATTTTGAATCTAGGTTTTTGAGTTTGTAAATAGTAACAAACATTCTTAATTTTAATTTAATTTGGAAGTTATGCTTAATTTTTATTAAAGTTTTAATTACATATTAAAAAAAATTAGTTAGCTTAAACTTATAAATATGAGCCACTATAAGGGATATTTTTTTTTTTTTTTTTTTTGTAGAGATGGCGCGTGAACTTTTGGTTATTATATGGGAAATGTGGCGCCATAGGAAAAAGTTTCGGAAACAATGACATACACTATACTAAACTCTTAAGCCAACTTTGTCGCTGCGACGAAGTTGTAACGATAAATCGCAAAGAATAGTACTGTACATAGGTACAGACAGAGGCTACGACAATTATTCTTTGTTGCATCCGGCTGCGTTGTATTGTTCCAAGTGCGGTAGGCTACGCGAGCGACTTTGTCACAGCGTCACTGCCACGTGGCACTAAAAACGAAGAAATTGCAGCGATTTGTCGCGGCCCATGTAATTTGCGACAGCCACTGCGATTATGTCGCTGCGACACCTTGCAATTCTGACGCAGCGACAAAGTCGCTCGTGCAGCCTTGGCCTCAGGCGCCATTTCTGTGATCTTTGTTGGACGAAAGATAAAAGGATTAAACAGCTAAACAATTTTTGGGGGAAAACTTTCTATATGCTCCACAAAAATATCTTTGTTAACATTTATGTTATGGACCAGACCGCTCAAGTTTATCGTACAGCCTATATAGTTTCAGCAACCGTGTTATATTGGTAAGATCCTTACTTTTGAGACCGAATTTATTACTCTACTTGTTTAAATTCTCTTATACTAGGTCGGACGTGCCAAGAGATAATTAAAGCTTCAAATGATTTACGATTCTCTTATCTTTTTCGGATAATCAGGAAAATTGTCTGACAATCCTTTGTATGATAAAATGGACAGAGTTAACACGTGAATTAAGAGACCAAATACGCACTTTCCATAACCAACAACAGCTAAAAAGACATTGCACTGGAGCTCAAATATAATATCCAAAGGGTTATTTCAAAGAACCCTACCGCGGGTGCCAAAAAAAAAAAAAAAAAAGAATTTGGCTAGTCGTTGCAGACAAGGTCAGACTAAAATAATTACTGCAAGACATGATTGCATTAACCAAAGACTTTCCTTTCCAAACTGCTTCGAAACAACTCCAAAAATATGCGCAACCACTCAGAAGGACCCTGTAATTAATGTACGCACGCCACTGTGAAAGGCTCGAAGAACGTGAGCCGCGAGGAAAGGTCGTCAAGATTGTACATTTGTAATGTGAATAAGAAAAGGAGGTTTGCATTCGCAAAGGAACATCAAACCTAGCGTGATCAATGGAAGAATGTTCTGCGAAGTGATCAGACTAAAACTAAACTCTTTCGGGAAAGAAAAACGTAGGTTCGCAAGACGGCGTAACATTGAAAAGTTTCGCTCTAGCTACTAGTTAGACTTCAGGCAAAAGTGGTAGTGATTCTGTATAGGGTGAAGCTGCTTCAGTTCACCTGGAGTGGGATGTCGTAAAAATTTACAGGAATACAAATAAGACGCACTAGCACAGTATTTTGGTTCAACATAGATTTCCGAGTGGAGTTCGTTTAATTATGAAGGAATTAATCTTTCAGAAACGAAACCAAAACATACTGCAATACTAAACAAGAGAAGCAGGACTGGAAGGCCCAGAGTGCATGCTGTAGTTCCCATTTCAAAACCTATATCTAAACCTCTCATAACATTTGTGAATGCAACTAAAAAAAAATGATGTCTCAAAAGTAAATCGAACAAGGCAACAGGCTCTGGTTGATTTGATTCCTCCGAAATATGAATTCATCCCCTGTGTTCGAGGTCACTCTAATGAAGAATGGCTCGTCTTCGTATATTATTATTAGTCATTTTGTGTAATTTATTGTATCCTCTTGTATGCTACAATCTAGGTCATGAGTTAAATTTAGTTCGCCCCCATTTGTTCACAGTTGTATGTGCACGCACACTTATAATCGTTCACATATATATATATATATATATATATATGAAAATTATTTCACGAAAGTAACACGTGAAAAATATTTATGATGGAAAAAAAAATATATATATATATATATATATATATATATATATATATATATATATATATATATATATATATTATATATATATATATATATATATATATATATATATATATATATATATATATATATATATATTATAAAAAGATAATAAAGTAAATATATCTTGGAATGTAATTACATTAAAATGTAGGCCTACATCCGCCTCCCTTAATCACGTCAATAGACTTACCAAAAATAAATATTTAAGGGAACCTGGCTATCTCAATTTCCTCATCATCATTAAGCCGTCACAAATATAGAATAAAGTAGGTTAACAAGAGCCAGTATTGATAAAGTAGAAACAGGAATTAGTACCGTACCAATGAGAAAGTAATAGCATACAGTTTGTAGTATAAACAAGCTGAATTATATAGAAAAATCATCCTTTCACTATATATATAGGGTGGCACAAAAGTCAGGAACCATAGGCACATTTTATTAATTTGTGTTTTAATGCGTTTTTGTTCTTTTCAGATTTGTTGTTGAACCTATGGTACAGAAATTGACGGGTGGAGATAGTTTTAATGTGTGCAAGGCGTGGTAACACACACCGATCAGTTGCTACTGCTTTTAATGAAAAATACCCTGAGAGGCCGCCAGTTGTTCAGGCATCAGTTGAAAAACTGTTCACTCGCTTCAAAGAAACGGAAAGTGTTCATGATCGGCCGCGTAGTGGCCAGTCAAAAAGTTCAACCGATGCAGCAACATCACTAACGGTACTCAATCACCTCGAAAACAGCCCACGTATGTCCTTAAGAAAGTTATCCCAGGAAACGGGTGTCTCCAGAAGATCCATTCAACGAATTCTTACAACAAATCGTTTCCACCACTACAAAGTCCAACTCGTTCAGGAACTGCACGGTGACGACACAGACCGTCGTGTAAAGTTCTACCAGTGGTTTCTACAACATCGACAGCTTCAACGAAGGATCATGTTCAGCGACGAAGCGATATTTCACCTCAGCGGTCGTGTCAGTAAGCATAATGCACGCTATTGGGCCAATGAGAACCCCCACTGGATGGAGGAAGGACATGTGCAATTCGATCCACGAATTATGGTGTGGGCTGCGCTCTGGGGGGGGATCGGTTAATTAGTCCGTACTTTTTCGACGGCAATGTAACACGTGAAACATATCTGCATATGCTGCAAACATTTCTAATACCCATACTGGACGACATTCCATTGGCAGAACGGGGGAAATGTGGTTTCAGCAGGATGGTGCACCACCACATTTCGCAACCATCGTCCCGAGCTCTTTAGAAGAAACATTCCCAAGTAAGTGGATCGGACGGCGAGGGCCCGTCGAATAGCCACCTAGGTCTCTAGACCTCACGCCTCTTGACTTTTTCTTGTGGGGCCATCTCAAGTCGGTAGTCTATACTGATCGACCGAGAGCCATACATTCTCTAAACCTAAAGGATAAAATCACACCTGAGTGTGCCAAAATCAGTACCAATGTGTTAAGGAATGTTCGAACATCATGCATTCAACACGTCAGAAAGTGTCTCCAAGTGGAAGGCCACCAATTCGAACATTATAATTTAATAAAATGTGCCTATGGTTCCTGACTTTTGCGCCACCCTGTATTATCTGTTTTTAAAAATTAGAGTCTGCATTTTGCAGTTGAAAAGAAAACAAGCAGCTTGAATACTTCTTAATTAGAAAACAAATATTTTGGGAATTAACACTCATCAATGCTGCTTAAACTCGAATATAATACAATATAATATACTGTACATACAAAAACTAATAACTGAACTGAACATAGTTTAACATTTTGTAGATTTTTTCCTATTTTAGAAATTCGGTACTATTTGTAAAACAAATTCTTATAAAAGAGTAAATCCGATTCTGAAATGCTTAAACTAATACTAACTTTCCACGAAGTACTTAAATACACTCCCCTGTTATGATAATTTTGCTTCGTGTGGACTGAAATTGTTATTCCACACATGAAACCTGATTAGAAGATTCGATCAAGGAAAGAACTTACCCCCTCTTTATGATAATACCGAAGAATGGTCTCGTATAATTAATTGGTGGACGGAAATAAACTCGGGTCGATAGTATTGTTACAAAAGGCGGTCGACTATCGAATAGGAAGGGACTAGCCTATTTACATCGCAGGCCTGCACCGCGGATAAGGAGGCGAAAAAGTTGGATAAAATCTATTTTAATGTCACAAATCTCCGCTCCAACTTCCCATTTCCTTTTTTCTTTATTTAAGTATACCAAGTGTGTTACTTATCGAATTTCGGCAGTATCCTATTTTAGCGTCCCAAATTATTCAACCAACCAAAACATGAACGCCACTCCAACACTTTCAAATTACTTGTTTAAGTTAATTAGGTTAATTGACTGCCAGGTTAGGTCGACTGTACGCCCTTGATGATTAGTTAGGTTAAGTCTTGATATTTTCGTTAGTTTAAACGAAAATATCACGACTTAACTAACCAATTGTCAAGGGCGTACAGTTGACCTAACTTGGTTGGTTGAATAATTTGGGACGCTAAAATACAATATTGCCCAGGTGTCTATGGCCTACACACTAATGGTTATTATGTATTTTATCACACTCAGTCATTTTACACACCAAAATACATTTTTCTAGTAGTATTTGATGTGATTTGTTCAAATATGACCTCCATTTCCGTCGGAAATGAGATCCAACAAAGTTATAGTACTTTGAAGTTTGGCTCATTTTCAAGGGAAATGGAAGTCAAAATCTAAGCAAAACACATCAAATATTACTAGAAAAATGTATTTTGGTATTAATTAACCTAACCCTGGCTAAACGAGCCTAGAGTATTACCTTATTATGGATTAGGTGGTGGATACAGACGAGAGCTCGTTTAGCCAGGGTTAGGATCGTTTAGCCAGGGTTAGGCTCGTTTAGCCAGGGTTAGGTTAGGTTAGGTTAGGTTAATTAATACCAAAATACATTTTTCTAGTAATATTTGATGTGTTTTGCTTAGATTTTGACTTCCATTTCCCTTGAAAATGAGCCAAACTTCAAAGTACTATAACTTTGTTGGATCTCATTTCCGACGGAAATGGAGGTCATATTTGAACAAATCACATCAAATACTACTAGAAAAATGTATTTTGGTGTGTAAAATGACTGAGTGTGATAAAATACATAATAACCACACGAATATTTATTAAAAAGAAATTTCCAGGGCCTATAATAGTATTGCAATTTGTGTAGCCTAGAGCTAAAGACAATAGGCTTGTAACTTGTATAAGCCTATATCTAAAAACGGTAAATAGAAATACTAAAAGCGACAGTTACAATTCTATAATTTTGTTTAAATACATTCTATTTACATTATTCAACACGCAGACATTCATAAAATAGGCTTAATTCCTACATTTATAAATGTAGGGTGGAGCTTTCGTGCGAAATAAGTATTCTTGTACAGAACACTAAAAAGAAACTAAAATATTTAATAGGAACATAAAAAAAAATAAACCATTTTTATGAACAATGAATTTTAGAACGACAAAAACACAAATATTTTATAAAAAAAAAATATCTACTGGCAACACTGAACAATAAAACTGACAATTACTGTAAATAGTATTGTACATGGAAAACCAATATATATATATATATATATATTTTTTTTATTGGTTTAAAAAAAAAAAACTATGAACGTGGATGAACGTCCAAACTTAGAATTTCAGCCAACGGACGAGTTCGCTCGTTTAACGCTCCAAAACTTGGCCTGACATTTTAATCCGTTTAGGACAAAGGACAAAAGCGCGGTTGGCTCATATCCGCAGTGCGGTAATTAACCGCATTTGACAGTTATTCGAGAGAGGAAATTCGTTGTAAAATGGTTACAGGATTAGAAAGGGTCATGCACAGTGCAGGTGCAATTAGGGGAAAACACGACACACTGTTCAAACCAGGATAATTCCACTGGTTTACGACCAGAACGTGTGAGTGGTGAGCCTTTCAAAACACACTCTCTCTCTCTCTCTCTCTCACACACACACACACACACACACACACACACACACACACACACACACACACACTACGAAACTATGACATTTACACATTTTTTTAAATTATGAATGCCGATATTTAGCCTAATCTAATTAACTTGAACTTCATTCATTTTATAATATATATATATATACCCCTTTTTATCATATTTAACGATTTTCATCATTAAGTAAACTAGGACGTCACCTACTAACGTCACTATCCTGAACACTTGGGTCGCCATAAGCTTGGTAGTTATCCTAAAGATTGTCGCCGTTCCGTAAGGTAACCAAGAACATACAGATACTATTTTTATTATTATTATTATTATATACGCAACTGGACCAATTCGGAGCGGGCTTCAAAAGAAAAGGTCCAGACCACTATTTTTTCAATTTTTACAAGCATATATATAGTGTGAATTTGAAACAAACTACTATTTGCTTGCTTTAATATGCAATATGAAATATAACCGAATAAGTTTTTTGGCACAATTTGTGACTTAACCCTTTACCGTCCGAATTTTGGTAGGGTTAAGTTATGAGAGCGATTATTTGATAGGTTACAAATTCGTCCGTTTGGGCAGTAAAGGGTTAACTAAGTGAAATAAGCATATTTGGATTCTGAATGGTCCGGACGGATCCAAGGACATAAGGTAGTATCATATATATGATACAGACATTATATATAATATATATAAGCTTTTTACTTTCACTTTCCGGGATCGCATTTGCACACCGGAAGTGGTGAAATAAATCTCGAAACCGGAACGACATTATTCCGGTATCATTCTAATAAAAACGAAGTATTAAAGTTTATTTCGGAACGAAATGGGCCATCTGGAAATCCTACTTTTTAAGTGTTGGAGATTGCGCTGGTAAATCGTTTCATCAAATATCTCTTATAGGAGCGCTTCCTCTTTATGGAGAGGCCTTTGTTTAGGGGTCTTAGTTAAAAAAGAAGGGGGGGGGGGGGGGGGGAAGACAATACTTTCGAAATTATGGACAAATCAAAATCATCGACACTAACTTACCCAACCGGGCATACTCTAACAGAAATGTGCCAAAAATCGTGACCTGTCCATAATTTGGGGGCAAGTCCAGTTGTTTCGAAGGGTTACCCATGTCGTAACATCGCTTTCCGTCGATCAGCGAAGTTAAGCGACGATGTGTCTGGGTAGTTGTTGATGAGTGAACCCCCCCCCCCCTCTAAGTCCAGATGATGTAGCGATCCGTGGCTTGGATTCCACGTAAAGCTGTAGGTCCTCTTTGTCACACGACCTTTGCTGTTCCGAAGGAGGTTAAATAACCCCCCAAACACCCACACTCTACTTTGCAATGGAAGAATGGACCACAAGAACTCCGCTGTTGCCATTTTTCTTTTTTTTTTTAATTGTAAAAGTGTAGTAAATCCGCTCTAAGCAACTCCACTTTCGAGTTCCATTTTATGAAAGGGGAAGTTCTAATTTCACGGTTTCTGATTCGTGCCTCAATTGCCGAGTATCCTTCAAAATTTAGCGGTTCCCAAATTGTAGTACCCGAGGTACTGTTTAGTGGTACGTAAATATATTAAAAATTAAACCTCAGTGAACCATGAAGTAAAATCGAAAATAAATTTACAATTGATAAAAAAAAATAATGGTAATGTATAGATACGCGGCATCCCTCACGGGTCCTTGGCCATTACAGCGGGACGCGCAGGCTACGCGCTGAGCTCTTCCCTTTTCAGTCGCCCTTACTCGGGGAATCCCTGTTGGTTTCTTTTCCTCCGCTTAGTGATATGCTTAAGTTCGGCGGGTAATCTCTCCGAATAGATCCGCCCTCAAAAATTTTTGAAGGGAGTGGTACCATAAATTTTATGATTTTTCTGTCCGTAGTATACGAGGAAAAAAAGATGGGGAACCCCTCCTTGAAATATACGATTAAGGGCTTTACGTTCCGACCTCATTACCTCATTTGTATTCAAATAACTTTAATAAATGTTAACTATAAGTAAGGTTTATTTTTAACCAGTGAGAAAATTGCATCAACCATTTTAAACTGGCGATTCAATGTCTAAATTACCTTTAAGACACTCCTACAGAAACATCATCATCATCATCTAAAATGTACAATACTAGCTTTTGAGTCATTTTGTCAAGGCGGCTGTTCAAAATATCTCTTCATTTACTTGAAGGTCTAGTTTTAGGCCAAGTCCGGCAATACAAAACTTTTTTTTATTTTTATTTCTTTAAATGACAGAACACGCCAAAATCATCATCTCTTCTCCGACTTTCAATTGAGGAAACCTAGAGTCATTTGTGTTAAGTGACGCTGACGACCCCCTCACGCCGCCACACACACACACACAGCGATCGATAAATGAAATGAAGATTACGTGATTCATATTTATTTCCTCTGCTCGTCCATAAAGAGTTTTCGTCACGCACACGACACAAAGAAAAAAGGAGACCGATTTATTTCAAGAAATGGTCGTTCCTTCCTTTTTCAACACTTCGCCATTTTTATTTGCAGTTATATATATATATATATATCAGATATGGGGTCGGGGCCGAAGCCGAATCTTATAGACTAACTGGGACCGGAAGACGCGTTCCATAGTTAACCTATTCTAAATTAGTATAGGTTAACTATTTTTGGTTATTAGTATTACTAATAAAAAATATTAAAATAATTAAATAAAACAATAAAACTCCTCAAACTCGTACAAATAACAGTCTCGAAGTCAGCCATTTTCAAATTCTCGAAGCCGAAGCCGGCTTCAGCCTTATGTCCGATATATAACCTTTGGTTAGCTTCCGCCCGAATTGTTCATTCTGACGAAGGTCAAGCTTTTCACTCCACCTTAGACCTACAGTTTAACGTGGAATCCGAACCACGCCCCATCAGCAGCCCAGCGTCTTAACCACTAGGCCACCTAGGGTACCCATTTATCTACCAACCACTTTCTTTTATTGTGTGGAAGGATGAACAGCTGGGTTTTGGTGCGAGATAAAGTGTTGGAGCCGCTAACCATAATTACAGAGGTCTCACTTTCATAATGTCAACAGAGAAATTGAGAAAAATTCCTGTCTCCCCCTTCCCCTACCCCATGAGTGTTTATGAGGTCCCTCCTGGTTGTCAATATCGCAAAATAAAAGAAACCCCTTTCGGGGTTGAGAGGGGACAATGTATTTTCAAAGGCAAATCCCCTCTACACAAACCTCCCCTCGTGAATAATTTGGACTGCTTCGCACTCGTGCGTCTATTTTAAGAACGTGTCGGAACCCGTTTCGCGCGGACAGAGTGCCTTGAAAAACGGACTTGACCATCAGGGGGAGGGGGCAATTTTCCCTCTCTCCTTTGAACATAACGATCAATCAGTGCGTAGAATTCGTTCCAAAATGACGATATATCGTTTTTCGTAACGAAACATTTCGGGAAAACGTCACTAAAAACCGAGATTACGTTATTTCTAAAGCAAAAGACACTTGAGATTAAAGGTAAAATTATGAGAGGTGGGAAAGTACTCTCTCATAACAGCTTCCATGTATGTACGAGGCGTAAGCCTATATTATGGACCCGGACCACAACATGCATGTTATTTCTAGTGTGTGGTGTGTGTGTATATATATTTGTGGTTAGCGTCGCTGACTAGAGTTGGGGTCTAACTAGTGAATTGTAGACATTACAAGCTCGCTGTTTCTAAATTGGAACGGTCTTTTAATACGGAACCCTGTCAGACACCACTGGTGACGGGCGCCCACTCTGAAGCCACTCCATTTATTACCACTCTCTGCTTTCTATCTCTTAACCAATCTTCAATCCATTTGGAAACGAGCCCAGTAATTCTTAGTCCTCGAACTTGAGTCATCAATCTCGTGTGGGGGACTTTCTCAAAGGCTTTTGAAAGTCCGGATGCACTATATCACTGCTCTAGTCTCGTCGTATAAAGTATACATATTATGGAAAAATTCTAACAGATTTGTTTAGACAAAATCTACTGCATGTCGCCTGAATTGATGTTGAGAATCAAAAATTAATTGTTTGATTCCAGGTGATACACAATACGTTCTTTAATAATGGATTCCAACAGCTTGCCAACAACTGTGGACGGAAATTACAAGGATTTTGCCTATCACCCTTTTCAAAGACTGGTGATTCGCTAATTTCCAGTTGGTTGGAACTTTCCCTAATTCAAATGATTGTTTGAATATGGTTACTAAATTATCAATATTGTGGCTAACCTCTTTCAATACCCTTGAAAAAATTTAGTCAGGACCGGGTAATTTGTACTTATTCATCTGGTCAATTAATTGTTGTACCTCATCTCCTAAAACTTATGGTCTCAAATGGATGGTCACCATCATACTATTCCTGGAATTTGGTACTTCAGTCAAGTCTTTTTCCATGAAGACTGTAACGAAGAACTCTAACATACTAGCTATAGCTACATCATTGAATTTCAGTATGCTGTTTCTATCTTTTAGGGGAACTACAGAAATTTTTAATTGGCTTTCTGGTATTAACATGGGCAAAAAACTTTAGGGTTAACTTCACAGAGTGAGACAACTCTATCTTCACGTTTAGCTGATCTAATTTAGGAGTTAACCATCTGACATAGGTTTATATAATTTTCTAAGTCAGTCTGGTTGGAATGCGACTCAAGTAGGTTCTATTTCTTTCCGTAATAGCACTGCTAATTAATTTCACTGTTAAACCATTTCGGCGTCTTGTTTGACAAGGAGGAAACTATTTTAGTGGGAACAAAAGTATCCTGCAATATTTTAAATTGATCCCTAATGAGCTGCTCCAGGTGACATTGACATCCTCACTTATTAGAATTTCAAGTGTTTAAACTACTTCGAAAACTTTCAAAATTTGCTCTAGAAAAATCCAACCTTTTGTGCGTCTTTTTCAAGTACTAGCTAATTGGGACCCAGAGGTCAAACCTAATCAAATTGTGATCGCTGTTACTCAAAGTTTCACGAATATTCAAGTTAGAAACTAGGTCATCGTCGTTCGTGAATAAAAGATCCAACTTACTATTACCCCTAGTAGGACCGTCAACCCATTGACTTAAATTATCTGCAAATTCAATAGTGAACCTTCAGCAGCAGCGGTTTTTGTTTGTCCAATTTATATTACCACAATTAAAATCACCAAAATTTACAGTAATATTATTTATTAATCTGCTTAACTGATTATACAAATTTATATCCTTATCAACGGGATAGTGAGGTGGCCTATATACTAGAAATAGATGCGCTATTTTAATGTTCAAATTAGTTCAATTCTCAATATTTCATGAGCAGAAACATTACTAGTATTTACGGGGTGTAGAAGAAAGTCACGAGCATATAAAGTACTCCGCTTCCTTCCCTTTCGTTCCTACCTTTGTGAAACATTTTGTAACCTACCATTTCAAATTCTCCTACAAAGTCCTTGATTCAGAATAAATCCAGGATTTAGTTATTCCTATAATATCGAAGTTATCAGTTTTGACTAGCGCTATAAATTCCATTAGTTTATTTCTAACTGACCTAGCAGTGAATTGCACAATTTTAAGAGATTTTAAGTTATTGTTTCTCCTATTTGACCCGAGTCGTTTCCCGAAGCAGCGAACAATTAATGCTTAGGTGGAGTACGATTAACAACTACTGGTGGAGTAAGTTTAGCAGTTGGTGGAGCAGGAGAAATTACTGGTTTGGGGTGGGGGGCAATGTTCCCTCTAAGGTGTGCGCGTGTGCGCGCGCACACGCGTTTGTGAAACCCGCGCACACAGCAAAATAAAATGCGCACAGGCTCAAGCGTATCAGGAACAAATTAAGAAACCGCTTGAAAGAAAATCATTTGGACATGCTCATGCGAATTAAAAGTTACCTGAATGATGACGGATGTATTAATCTTCATAGAGTTTATTTGGAATGGGCAAATGCTAAAGATCGTAGGGAGAAATCATAATCATACTTAAATGAAAGGCACTTTCATTTAATGTTATTTTGATTATATTTTATTTTATTGAATTTTATTATTTTTTATGTTATTCCTATTTTGTGAATGGATAAAATCATGTATTAATCTTGATGGTATATTTTAAATTGCTAAATGCTAAAAATGTTTTGAGAAATGATAACTAAAATAGTCATTTTCAATTAATGTTATTTTTATTTTATTTCTTTATTTTGTCGAATTTTATTTTACTATTTTTTATTTATTCCTATTTTTAGAATGGATAAAATGTTTTCTTTTTTAAGAATATATAATATTGTACAGTGGAACCTTGCTGAACGAGCATAATTCGTTCCCGAATTGTGCTCGTTATGCAAAATGCTCGTTAAACAAGGCAATTTTTTCCATAGGAATCAATGTAAAATATGATAATGCGTTCCATGCTTAAAAAATACTTAAAATAATATTTATAATGATATTTAAAGGCGTTTTATAAATTATTATTGCATGAAATGAAAAGATTATTAATAAAAATTAACCAAAAGAGAATGTAAATAATTAGTAAAACGGTGAAATGAAATTATAAAATAACTTACGAAGAGAGAAGGTGCTCCTGACGCACGCAAAGGAAATGAAGAGACAGGAGGAGGAGAGGGTTATTGAGGGGAAGGAGGAGAATCGTCTTCGTTCAATGCAATAACATTCTCGACGAGCTCACAGTCACTAGCTTTAAATTTTTTAGAGGCACTTCACTTTCTTTGAATCCTTTTTCACGAGGAAACTGTCTAGAGTCATTTGTTTTTGTCTACGCTTTAAATTTTGACGAAAATGCGTGATAACATTATCACTAAATAAATTTGTAGATCGCATAGTCACTGCCTTATTAGGATGATGCTTTTCAACGTATGATACAACAGATTCCCAAGATCTCAGCATCTCCCTTATTGCACTGGAGGGTTGTTGTTCTGCTACGGGCGTTTCTTCGTCCTCCCCTGACAAATTCTCCCCCACAATTTCTTGCTCGTTAAGCAAAGTGTCGCTCGTTATGCAAGGTAATTTTTCCCCATTCTTTTGGCTCGTTATACGAATTTCTCGTTATACGAGGCACTCGTTAAGCAAGGTTCCACTGTAAACAGTTTTTTAATATCCATTTAATAGTACGTAATGATCGAGCTATCACCTGATCGAAATAATATTTATTAAGTATTTAATATTTATATATATTTCATTTTGAAGATAATACGTAGCGCTTAGAAAAGTTTGCACAATTTTTCACTATGAATCTAAATGTACGCACAACGAAAATTTCTTGCGCACGCGGACTAAAAAAAAATTAGAGGGAACATTGGTGGGGGGGGTCCTCATTTGAAAAGATTGTACAAGTTTACGTTCAGAAAATCGCCATATTTCTTCTTACACTTTTGGTTAAAATGAATCCCAATTATTTCCCACTATCGAAAAATGTAGGCAAAAAATGGACAAACTTTATTCCTTTACTCTCGCAAATGCGTTTCACTCTTTTGTTTATGCAAACACAGCTTTACTTAAAGTACAACCACTAGCATGCATTCTTGGGAGAATTCCTACAACCATTTCTATGTCAGTTTTTTTTAATCTTATCGGTTAGGCTTTTAAACTTTTACGATAGCCTCAGTTTGCCCTACTGTTCCTCTCTAAAAAAATGTCATTGTTACCATGTAATGATGGGGCAACTTTAACTCTTGACGTTAATGTTGTCTAATTCCCGATTTATTGTCCTTCTGATCTGTGGCACCTGGAAAATATCTAAGTTTTCTCTTGGTCACGCGTTTTGTTCCGAAAGAGTCCACTCGATTTGACTAGGAAATCCCCAATTAAAATGGTCTCTTCGTCAACAAGTCAAACCTATTTTTTTTGTTCAGAATCCTTGCATTTCGGTTTTGAGGGTCTTCTATTTTTTACTTCCTTGAATTCTTCATCCTTTGTCCTACTTTTCGGACTACTCACTGTGGTTTCCAAATGGGCCATACTCTGTTCTAAACGTTCAACCTAAGAGTTTATATCCGGTGTTGTGTTTTCCCTCTGGCTTATTCCACTGGTTTAGATTTACAGTGCTACAGTCCTAGCTTCAAGATTTTTCAGAATGTCCTTTAGCTCTTTAATTTTCTTTTCATGGTTTTCTCCAAGTCTACAAAACAAACGTACACTCAAAGTTGTAAATGTCGCTGAAATTACCTTCAGGAAAGTTGAACGTTGAACCTTATATTTAAAGCATTCTGCTTTCAGTTTATCTGTCCCTTTCATATTCTATTTTTATTGTAGTTAACAATACTTAAAAAGAATAAAAAAGTCACGAACTTATCTATTTTTGAATAGGTGACCGTTTTCCCGCGCTGTCTACTACCTGCCTCGAATACAATCTTCAAGGCTAAGGCAAAATGAGCCTTAAGGAACCACGTCGTACTTTGACTACTTTAATGCTGTCTGCTTAGCCACCTCGGAAGAGATGAGATATTTCTCGGACACGGCAAAAAAAAAAAAAAGCTTTATGGTACTACTTGGTCACCTAAACTATAACTTTGTTTAATAAAATAAACAAACAATTATATTTAAATACAAAAAAGCAAGCACCGAACACTACTGTAAATATACCACTTTACTGGTTAGTTAATTTCAATGCAAAACAAATTTTCACCACTGACACTGGACATTCAATCATACGTGTGTAATCACGACGAACAATAAATGAAGACGAGACAGACAGACAGACAGACAGACAGACAGACAGACAGACAGACAGACTTGGTAAAGTAAATTCAAACACTTTTTTTAAGACCTCTTAAAAAACTCACTCCATTAACAGTGCAAGCAAGCAAACATTAAAACTGACGTGTATATACCTTGTCACGCAAGCAGAGACACGAACCTGCAAACACATTTAAACTTCAAATTCGCTTTCCACTTCTTTTTTGTTTGTTTTAACAAAATAAAACAAATGAAAATCCCCTCAACTTTGACATGCATCTCAAAAAAAGAATCCCCTAACTGAAAAAACAGTTTCACAGTATGCGAAATGAAGACGCCGAGTTCGGGGATTCGAATCCCGATGTTACTGGTTGATAATAATAAACAAGCAATTAACGCAATGAACCGTATTAGTTGGCCCGAGTGTTGTGCAAATTTCTGGCCCTCCTTTCTGACTCTTATTACTTGATAGGTCAAATAACCAACTTAAAAGAGGATGATAAACTTAAAAAAAAAATCACACACACACACAATGGTTAGCTATACAAAGCCAAAGAATAAAATCAACAGTTACCAAAATAAAATAAAATTTATTTCAGTTATCGTTTTACAACTTCGTGTTTTCGACGACAGACTTAAATGTTTTCCCGAGATTATTTTAATTACTTTTACATTATTAAATCATTTCGATATTTAAGTTTTAGTAATTTTAAATTTTAAATTTCGCTTTAAAATAAAACCATGATTAAAATTTCATTGTTGTTAACATTTTAAAGTTTTTATTTACAACCTTCTGCTATAGCATATTTAAATACATCAGAAACCTAGCTTAGTGACAGACTTTATTTATATATATATATATATAATATATATATATATATATATATATATATATAATATATATATATCTTATATATATATATATATATAACCTTAGTTAACCTTCAGTTTGCTTCCGCTCTAATTGTTCATTCTGACGAAGCTCAAGCTTGTCACTCCACCTTAGACTTACAATTTAACGTGGAATCCAAAACACCCTACCACGGGCGGTCAGAAATTAAAAAAGTCCTCGCCCGGACCATCTCACGACCTCCCGATCAGCAGCCCAGCATCTTAACCACTGGGTTACCCAGGGTACCCATTTATCGACCAACCAATTTTATTGTGTGGAAGGATCAGCAGTTGGGTTTTGCTGCGCGCCGCCTGCCGTCACCGGGTCTCGATCCCGGGCCGATGGATTCTTAGTCAGCAATGCTAACCACTACACCACCGAGGCGCATATATATATATATATATATATATTAGCATAAAAACACGACCTAGATATACTGCATATATAATTCACATTTTATTCTTAAACTGGCCTAACGTTTCGAAAAGCTAATTTCCCTCATCAGTGGTTAAAAAGATTAATGGATCAATGAAAGAAAGCCAACCCCAGTCTTCTTTAGTTAGCTTTATAAGGCTAACTAACGAAAATATAACGAGCTAACCTAACCAATCGTCAAGGGCGTACAGTCGACCTAACGATTGGTTAGGTTAGGTCGTGATATTTTCATTAGTTAACCTTATAAAGCTAACTAAAGAAGGCTGGGGTGGCTTTCTTTCATTGATCCAAATTAAGATTAACGTAACTGCCAATTTCGAGAAATAGTAAAAACATTACACAGCTAAAACCCGATGAAATTTTACAATAATAACGAGCAAAAACGTTGCCAAGTTTTAAACATAAAAATAAGGGACAGCTTCGGGTTAGATCGTAAAAACTTCAGTTAACACTAACTCTGTCCACACTTCGGGAGTCTACACTTAAATACTCGCACTTCTTCACTTCAAAAATGTCACTGCTGTCACCGTGCAGTAGTTTTCCCTAAACGAGTAGTGAAAATTTGGTTATTTGGAGTTAGTTTCTCATTGCGTCCCCGTATAGGATTGATACAGGACGTGGTCCAAAAACAAAAATACGGGGCATCCCACATAATACCATATAATTATCTCGTAATCCGAAGTCAGGAGGTCAAAAAAAGTGGCACAGCGGTCAGGCCAACTAATGTTGCTCCTTGCATTAACTGATCGATTATTCTAACCAGCACCAATCGAGAGTCGAACCCTCGATCTCGGTGTTTTCACTTCGCTCATAGGGAGGGAAACAGCGTTATCCACTAGCGAAATTTTACAATATTTGCGAGTTCAAATTCGTCACGAGTATTTCAGCGACTGAAATACTTCTCTAGGTCTTCCTTGATGAGGTAGTGGTTCGATTACAACGTAAGGCCCCAGGTCCCCTCCGTTATATGACCCAAGATGTTACGGAGGACGATAAACAGCCCCTAACCTTATTACTGAGGCCCTGTATACAGCCATCTTTTGAAACCTTCTCTAAATAAAAATTATCCTCAACAAAACTTTACACAACGCAACCAACCACATTATGTCTATATGCAATCAACCAACCAGCTGTCATTAACTGAATCTGAAGTACAGTGTGTGTATAAAGTAACGCGAGTGCAGAGACAAATGATTTGAATGTGATACGTCGAGCAAGCACGTAATAGGAGATCGATGGTGGACATTTTCAACACCTTTTATAAATCTTACTATATACAGTTGTTATAAAGTACATATAATAAATAGTACTCGTCCACGTTCACTCCCGTTAATATAATTCAAATCGGATTTCTCTCTTCACTCGAGTTTCTTTATACATACTGTATGTTTACATGTAGGTTATACAGGGTGTCCCAGAATTAACTATCTATTTCAATGAAATCGGACAAATTTTTTAAACACACACTTTTATTTATGTTGATCATGTTTAATATGTGTTAAAAATGTATAAATTTCTAAATTTTTTTCATAATTTTATTTTCATAATTTTTTCATAGTTTTTCAGTTTTAGTTTTAGAATGGCAAAGAGACTCTCCAAAAGTTAACGTGTGGCTTGGAATGACCAAATCCAAAATTTATGGCCCATTCTTCTTTGCGGAAGCAACTGTAACAGGTACCGTCTACCTTGATATGCTTCAGCAGTTTCTCGAACTACAGCTTCTGATGATGGCATTCTGATAATGTTGTGTTTCAACAAGATGAGCACCATGTCATTATGCTCTAATTGTTCGAGAATACCTCAACAGACGCCTTCCGAATCGGTGGATTGGACGTGGAGGACCTCGACCTTGGCCTCCGCGTTCTCCGGATTTGACACCCTGGATTTCTTTGCATGGGGTTTCATAAAAACAAAGGTTTATCGCCAAAAGATCAATAGTTTAGCTGAACTTAAAGAACGCATCCAGTTGGCAGTGCGGGAGATAACACCTGAAATGTTTCAAAATGTGTTTCGCAGCGCTGAGGATAGATTTGAAATTTGCAGAGATACAGACGGTGCACATGTTGAAACTTCTCAATAAAGTTTTGACTTATGATTTATAAATCTATTTGTTTTTGTATCATAATTTAGTAATAAACACAAAATTATGTCAGTTTTTATTAAATTTGTCCGATTTCATTGAAATAGATAGTTAATTCTGGACACCCTGTATAGACAATTGTCTAGAGATATTTATATTTTCAATATAAGCTAAATTAGGTTATATTCAATCACATTCATATTTAATTGTACTGTATAATGTTCATACTACAGCTAATATTAAGTTTGGGGACACCAGATTTTGATAATCTGCCCAGTTCATCCAGTGCACCAATCAGAGTGAATCTTACGTTCGAGTCGGGTTACACTGGGTTACGTGGTTGGTTTAATTTCGTTAGCTATTGCCCACGTGACCAACTTTCAGCCAATCAGGGTCCTTGTAACAAAATTTCGATTATCAAAACGTTGTTCCCGAAACTTAACATTTACCAAACTATATTTACTACTGCTAAGTTAAAATATCTTTTTGCGATTCGCTTCTTGCCTCTGGTGATGAAAACCAAATTTCCGAACCGTTCGCGTAATTCTATTATAAATGTTTCACGTTCCCTTTTTAACACATTATCAAGGTCTGACCCAAATAACGCCTTAAGAAAGTAAATGTGAAACAGCTTGGTCACTGTAAAAATTCTCATATTTATTTACATGTCACGTGTTCAACTATTCCCTCAGTCTCGCGACCTACTATAAGAAACTTTTTTCACCCCCGTTTCTTCGAAAGTGGGGGAATGTTATAAACAAGCGTTTCAAAGTGTTTTGGCCGTATAGTCTATTTCACCCCAACTACAGATTCTGTATACGACCTTGAGATCTATTACCACCACGATTATAATGAGCTTGTTGCTCGATGAAAAACTCTAGCAGACGATCACTAGGTTGGGTGTGTTTTATTGATATTGCACTGAAGAGGGCGCTGAGAGTCGGTGTTTCAATAAGGTCTTCTTTGTGTACGTCAAATTAAGGACGTAATTTCCTTAAACAACCCAACTTATTATTAATGTAATACAACCTAATACTTTGTTAGCTTTGTTACATGCTTCAAGGCAATATTAAGTTTAAATTATACGATATAAATTAATTGATGGTAAGCCCTTTTATGATCGAAAACAATGTTATAAGCGTTTCTATGCATCAAGATAAGTTACGCAATCAAGACCGATCCATTTGATGGATGGACTTTAAGATACAAATTACCTTCGAGCTACCAGAAGAAATGGCTAAAACCTCGTTAAACACTGCACCCACATCGCCGAAATTACTCTACACACCCAAAAAAAAAAAAAAAAAAAGTGCAGTTCTCCTGTAAGGTCCGATCTGCTTCAAAATTTGCCCATGCAAAAAATACTTTGAGCGCCCAAAACCAAAATTTATGCGACAGGAAGCTACTCACCAAATTCGTTCCTTCCGTAACCATGGTAATCGTATGACGTTAACCTACACAATCATTATTGCTGGAAGGAAGGAAGGACACACGTCCACTTCGATCCACCTCCTGATGGAGACTAATGACTGCGGAGAATATAGCTAAGTATGAAAGTGAAAGACTATCACGGAGGGTGTTCCATGGAAAACTAAACTCGTTCCATTCCTCAAGAACAAAATTCTACTGGACACCCCCAATCTCTACTCCCCTCATCATAATTCTCTGGGGGAGGAGTTCTTTTCCCCTCTTATAACCGGGACTTCACACCCCCTCATTCCCTGTAACGGGTGATCTCTCTTCTCTCTCTCTCTCTCTCTCTCTCTCTCTCTCTCTCTCTCTCTCTCTCTCTCATTGGACTCGAATACCCTCTAACACGCTCTTCGCAACCTGCTTTCCATCACCTGTTTTTTGTGTTCCATTGGAAGACTTTCAAGTAATATGTAATGACAATGATTTATCTTTATAAATAGTAAAGATCAGAAAGAATGTTGTCAGCATTCTGAGTAAGGGGAAGCAAAATCGCAGAGAAAACCTCTCGATACATAGGCCTATTTTGCTTCAATGATTCTTCCCCTCATCCAAGATTATTCTTTCCCCTCAGCCTTCAATCTCATTTCAATTAGATTTCCCCTCTCGCAGGCTTCCAATGTCGTAGGCCCTGGTTCCCCTTTCTACGTACACTACATTCGTACAAATGTACTTTATTCATGTACATACGGCTTAAAACGTACAAGTTCATATAGGTAGGTCTATGTCGTATTGCAGTGAGCCTAGAAGAGAAATTAGACGCAGTACGAGATAATTTGAAAGTTATTACATATACAGAAGGTTGACAAAAATAAATACCCCCACGACGCCTTTCCTCAAGCACAAATGGCAAAGCTCATCAATGGAATGTCAGAACGCGTGTCAACTTCACATATTATGAAGGGGGAAGGAGCACGATTCTAAATATATTCAATAAATCTATTATTATTTGTTGACTTTTAATACCAAATCAAAAACTTATGAAAAATCTACGATATTTTTAAATTTTGTCAACGCTCTTGTAAAGAAGGCGAAGTACATGCAAATGGGTGTGATTGGGTAACCATGGTAACTAATTTGAAAACAAGAGAATAGGCCTAAGCAAAGCCAGACATTATTCTCGTGCTAAAAATTTGCATACACACGAATGATTCATAAGCTGTACACGAACGATCCATTACTTACATGGCATTCATTTGCTTATACATTCAGATGGAAGAGAGAACAACCCCCCCCCCCCCCTTCCGAGAGAGAGAGAGAGAGAGAGAGAGAGAGAGAGAGAGAGAGAGTCAGTCCGCCCAAAATCAATAAAACCACGCACGTGCCGAAGAATCTTCCAAGACTAACGCACGCACGAACGACTCTATCAGTGCGTTTAAAAACAACCAACCAAAGTTTCATTAATATTGGCTCAACAAACGTTTTCAATTCTTCCAAAGTTTCTCGCCTGGTGGCGATTGGTTCGGAAGGCAGAAATCCATCTCGGAATCAGATATGAAACCTCTTCATTTAAGGGTTTCATTCCAAGAAACATTTTAATGCTGTTTCTCACTGATTAAGAAGAAAATGAGAAATTGGATCCCTTACACTGAAGTTCCGTTATATATATATATATATACAGGGTGTTTAGTGTTTATAAAGTTCCTATTTCAATGAAAACGTAGCAAAACGGGTAAAATTCAATAACAATATAATAGAAGGCATACATTTAATGAATACTTAAGCATATGATTCTACATGAGCACCATCAGTATCTCTACAGAGTTCGATTCTGTCAGCAGCATTGCGAAACACATTTTGGAGCATGACAGGGGTTATTTTTGTAACTGCTCTTACGATACGAGCACGTAAATGTCCCAGCTTCATTCAGATGGCATTTTAAACACTGTCGTCTTTCAACAAGATGGAGCACCTTGTCATTACGCAAACATTGTTCGGGACTATCTAAATGAACGATTTCCAAATTGGTGGATCGGACGTGGAGGCAACAGGCCCTCGGCGGCTCGATCTCCTGACCTAACGCCCTTGAATTTCTTTGTATGGGGCTTTATCAAATCAAACGTCTATCAAACGAGGGTTACAGATCTGCAAGATTTACGTGCTCGTATCGTAACTGCACTTACAAAAATAACCCTGTCATGCTCCAAAATGTGTTCCGCAATGCTGCTGACAGATTCGAACTCTGTACTATCTGTAGAGATACTGATGGTGCTCATGTAGAATCATATGCTTAAGTATTCATTAAATGTATGCTTTCTATTATTTTGTTACTGAATTTTACCCTTTTTGCTACGTTTTCACTGAAATAGATAGCGACTTTATAAACACCCTATGTGTATAAAACTATATATAATATATATATATATATATATATATATATATATATATATATATATATATATATATATATATATATATATATATAATTTATCGTGTGTGTGTGTTACATATCCACAGGGAAATAAAAAGCGATCTCAAGGCCTTTCGTGTAGTCAAACACCTTGTCAGGGAATGTATACACGAAAAGCACGAATGTGTGTGTGTATGTGTAACACATTACTTTCAAACGTTGGTGAAATTGGTCCATACATACAGTATATGTGAAGCGAATTCCGCTATATACTGTAATATATTTTCTTTTCAACTAACTCATCATCTTGAACAATTTTTTAATATTTTCGTACTGCTTTCAACCATGAATACCAAAACTCGACTGCCTTGGTAATAAATAACTCATTAAGACATTCAAATGCTACAAGTCAGACCTCCAATTATTTGAACAATGAAGTTCTTCAACCCACAATTATTGAATGTTTATATTAACCACTACACTACGCACGAATGCAGGTTCCCTACAACTCAAATCTCAGCTTATAAATTCACGCAAATATAAGGATACACCTTTTCCGTACAAGGTTTATAGCATTAATTCCCATATAAAAAAAAGTAAAGTGGCCTTTCATTTTTATGACCCAATGACGTCATGAGCTGACAACATAACTAGCCACTTTTTTTTAATTATAGGCAAAGACCGTTATAATGGCGTCATGAAACAATATAACTAATTACTCTTTTTAAATGGTAGGATAGGCCTATTTATATATAACAAGCATATATTACGACTATTTTTATTCACAGTTGAGAATGTTAAACAATAGGCATTTCTCGTAACAATTTTGCAATTTTTCCCATTCAGTTTGTCGTCCAAAAGGGACAAAAGTATTATAGAGTCGCATTCAAAATCTCTCGTGACTCACGTGTACTCTTATAATCTCTTAGAAAATTACATTTTAAACTAAACTTTAGCTCGCTTAAAAGACACTTAAGGCAAAAACTTAACTGGATTTTCTAAATTTATAAACTGCGCGTGGAAAACAAATCACATTAAATGGGTTAAGTAATAATAATAATAATAATAATAATAATAATAATAATAATTTTTCAGGCGTTCGGAAAATCCTGCATATGGCGTTGTTTCTTTTCCAAACTCGGGGGAAATATAAGCAAAATAAAACCAAGATAGCTATCTAAATACTAAAAGTACACAATGAAAAGACAATTATATGCACCATATGTCTATTTTTCCAGTGATTGTATACACAGAGGTTTATAGTATCGGAGAGATGTGGTGTGTATATATAACGGTCTAAATGGTGTGGAGAGTTCTGCAAGGTTTTGAAGAAGCAATCAAAACAAAACCTAGCAGTTTTATGCAGATTTACAAAGAGAGGATCAGCTCCCTACAGTACCGTTTGAAAAGTTTCATGGACTATAGGAATCTGGTTTCAGTAATTACTAGGTTCCGCCCTATAATGTGTCTTCGTGAAAGGTCTACGGAATTAACGGCTGAAGCGGGAAAGTATTAAATTAATAGTGACAGGACACAGCCAGCATGAAAACATACTAACAAAGATTTCGGGAAATAAAGAAATCATGGCAGGAATTTCATGACGTCAATAAAAAAAAAAGGGGTGACGCCCCTTTCTCAATAAATAACATCACTTCAACAACAGTTTGCACTGGCTCACTGGCTGACGTCGCCTATTCGGTTAATGATGATTGGTTTATGCATTAATCGACTGGTCACGAATATTATGAAAAATGTGAAAGCAAATTCCATTTCACTATAAAACAAAAGCTTTGTGCATCTTCTACAATAAAACTAATAAAAACAATTATTTTAAGTAAATAATTCTATTTCCCATTCTGAAAAGGGGACCCAATAAATAAAGTCCATCTGTTCACCAATATTTAATGGAGAGAACTAGAACGATTTGTCCAACCAAATGGACTCCACCCAAAAATTACCATAACTTACTGTGTAGGCCTAAAGGTAATGGCGAATTTTTGACACACACACACAACGTTCGTTTGGCTACCTTAAGCATCTGAGACACTTCCACATTTTCCACTGTAGATGGCGACATTTAACCTAATCTAAAGAGCCTAATTAAACTAACATAAGCATAACGTAACTTTCATTATACCCCCTTTTTTTAGGATACTAAATAATATTAAGCGTCGCTATTGTCGCCATGACAAGTCAGCCGAACTCACGCACAAAAACAACATGCAACAAGCTGTAAATTTGGTAGGCTAGGCTCTAATCTCATTCATGTACAAGTGTGACAAAACAAATGATAATACTGCACGACTTTAACCATATATATATATATATATATATATATATATACACACCCTCCAACGAAAGATTTCGCAATTATGGTAGCCCTATATTGACTCTAAGCATTTCCAGGCTTTTTCACAACACTATAGGAAGCCTCGTCGAATCCTTCCCTGACGAGATGTCAAACAGAACTTTGTCTTTTAAAAAATAAACTCACCTTTTTCTGATCAATTACGGGAGAAAACCAAAACAATTTCAAATCCATTTTAAAGAATAATATTTTTATTTAATTAATAATAATAATAATAATAATAAAAAGTGTTGAAATATTTCATTAAAAAAAGCAGCAAATGGAAACACCACGTTTCATTCTTAAAATTACACTGAGTGCTAAAATTATTATGCTCCACTATTTATATTTAATTATTTGTGCATTTAACCATCACCGACTATTATATCTTTAAAAAAATATAAAAATATTACACCCTTTTTAAGGTTATCCAATGATTTGATTTCTTTAAGAAGAGGACTGACAGCATTTTTTCACATTTTTTGTTTCAATAGGCCCTAGGGAACGAGACTAAAACCTGTAATAGAGACTAAAATAATAATAAAAAAAAAATTTAACCAAATGTTATGCGTAAAGTTAAATTCAGTTATCCTTAAATTAAGTTTATAGAAAACGTACGTCAGTAACCGTAGAAAACGAAATAATAGTCCAGACAAGGGACTACTGTTGAAAATAAAACCAAGCTGTCTCGTCGGTAAAGATATACCGAGTTTTGCTTTTGAAAATGAATTATTAATTAACCTAAGGCTGTATTTATATTATAAATGTTGGATCTTTTCCGTTTGACTGCCGCCATTGAAACATAAGAGGTGAGTGCCCCCAGCCTTCTTTACTTAGCCTTATAAGGCTAACTAACGAAAATATCACGACCGAACCTAACCAATCGTTAGGTCAACTGTACTGTCGTGATATTTTTGTTAGTTAGCCTTATAAAGCTAACTAAGAAGGCTGGAGGCCCTGATCTTCAGGTGATCCCCTTATTTTTCTGAGTACACGATTAAAACTTAAAAATTAAGCATGGATCTTGAAAGTAATTAAAATTGTTTATAAGAAACAAAATTTGAAGGGGAAATTAAGAAAAGCTTTTTTATAAAGTAACTTATTTTGTATCATCAAGACATTTCAGTTAAAATACAGAATACAAAAAGTTTAATTATGTTTCAATGGCGGCAGTCAAACGGAAAAGATCCTAAATGTTTACTACTACTACTATTTCGACAACTTATTTTAAGAAAACTATTTAATAAAATAATGAATAAGAGTAATTAACATTTCTAAAATTTAAGAGAATCAAATAAAATCTGAGATAATTACGCGGAAATTATAAATTATAATTAAATTATTAAATTATAAATAACGTGGGAAACTAACCTAGAACGACCACCTAACCTAGTGTCATGGTATAAAATTCACCCTGATTGACCAAATGTATGAAATGAAAAGTTGCCAATTTTTTCGACTTTGTCAAAAATATGGCCACGAAAATACATATTAGCCTTTTTTTTAAGTATGAGTCACATTCACTGTAATAAATTAATATAATTTAATAAATCTTGGTACAGTTATTGTGATACTTATTTTATTTTGCTTGCAATGGGCAGTAGGCAATAACCAAAATATTGTGGGACCAATTGATGAAGCATTGCCAAATATATATATATATATATATATGCACTAGAATCACAAAATAACACGTGACCTTATTAATAAGCAAACAACCACAAGGAAAAGGAAACACAAAGTCCGAGCGCTTTCGTGATATATTCACTCGGACTTTGTGTTTCCTTTTCCTTGTGGTTGTTTGCTTATATATATATATATATATATGAACTTTTGTCATGGTATTACGACAAAACTTAAAAGATCGCATAAAGTACACGAACTTCGATGAAAATATAATGGATGAAGTTAGTAAATATAATATGGGAGGAGGTGGTTCATACACTATGAACAGCACAAGACGGTTTAGTTATATATACTTTATGCGAGTTCAAACGACGGTTCAGGATCGACCCCTCTGCATCATCCCGCCTCATATATATATATATATAAACGTCTAATCGACATCTCAATGAACTTAGTTATTATTCATTTGAGAAAGCTATTCAGAAATGTTATTATACTCCCGCAATTTTAATAAGCCCCCAATCTTAATCGCCATTGACGATTGGTTAGGTTTAGTAGTGATATTTTCGTCGTTTTGTATACATATTGTATATTGACGATTGGGTGGGTTAAATCGTAATATTTCGTTAGTTTTAGCGAAAATGTCACCACTAAACCTAACCAATCGTCATTTGTGGCGGTATAACGGAAAAGTACCAATATTTCAAATATCTGAAAACGGTGCTTAAATGTTTCAAATATATAAAAGGCGTAGAAATGAACCATTTGAACGAATAGTCATGTTTGGTTTTGGCAAGGCTTTTTTTTTTACGGCCGGATGCCCTTCCTGACGCCAAGCCTGAAAAGAGAAAAGAGAATAAGATATGAAACAGAGATTGGTGAACAGCAGTTTGGTTTTATGCCTGGAAGAGGGACAACTGATGCCATCTTTATTGTTCGACAAATGTTGGAAAAGTTTGGAGAAAAACAGAGAAAGCTACACCTGGTTTTTATAGACCTTGAAAAGGCATTTGACAGGGTACCAAGAGAGGAGGTGTGGAGGTGCATGAGGGAAAAGGATGTGTCGGAGAAGTATGTAAGGTTAGTGAAGGATATGTACGAAGGAGCAAGGATGCAAGTAAGAACATGCGTTGGACTGACGGAAAAATTTACTGTGAAAGTGGGATTACATCAAGGCGTCTCTAAGTCCCGTACATCTTCGACCTAATAATGGATGTATTGGGGCAGGGTTTCATCGTACCAGCCCCTTGGGACATGTTATTTGCGGATGATAGCCCTCATAGACACCACCAGAGAAGGAGTAGAGCAGAAATTGGAACGATGGAGAAGGGCGATGGAGGATAGAGGGCTTAAGATCAGTCTAAAGAAGACGGAGTATATGGTTTTTAATGGAGAAGAGGGAATCGGTGGAACACTACTCGGCGAGAAGCTTAAAAGGGTAAACACTTTTAAATATTTAGGTTCCCATATGGCATCAGACGGTACGCTCGACTCTGAAATTAACCATAGAATCCAAGCAGGATGGAGAAATTGGAAGAATGCTTCGGGTGTGTTATGTGACAAAAAGATCAGCGCAAGAGTGAAGGGAAACGTGTATAAAACGGTGGTGAGACCCGCGATGTTGTACGGAGCGGAGGCCTGGCCATCAAAAAGGCCCAGGAGAAGAAGTTGGAGGTAGCAGAAATGAGGATGTTGAGATGGATGTGTGGAGTTACGAGGTTGGATAGGATTAGAAATGAAAGGATTAGAGGAACGACTAAAGTGGTGGAAATATCAAAGAAAGTTCAAGAGAGAAGGCTACAATGGTACGGCCATGTGAGAAGGGAGGAAAATTATGTAGGGAAGAGGGTTATGGACATGGAGGTGGAAGGGAGAAGGAGGAGAGGCAGGCCAAGAAGAAGATGGAGAGATTGTGTGGAGGAAGATTTCAGGGAAAAGGGTTTGGTTGGGGACGAATATGAGGACCGGGGCGAATGGAGGCGGATGGTCAGAAATAGCGACCCCGTATAGAGACGGGAAAAGCTACAGAAGAAGAAGAAATTAACCATTTCATTTGTATAATAAGTTGAGCAACCCTCATGTGAAACAATTGTTCTCTGAATTAGGTGTAGCAGTGCCTTGCGTGTCAACTTGCAGATCAATAGCAATGAAACAGGCAGAAAGCGAGTTAAGTAGAATAAAACATTTGCTAGAGGGTAAATTAGTTTTCCTAATTGTTGATGAAAGTGAAGTAAGGGGCTCAAAATATTTGAACATACTTGCTGGATCTATTGATGTTCCCAAGAAAACATATTTAATCAGGTGCGATGTTCTTCTTGGAAATGTTAATGCACGAACTGTCATACACAAGATTGACGATACTGTAAAAGAATTCGAGATACCAAGAGAAAATTTCTGTTTACTTCTGTCTGATGCAGCTCGTTACATGGTGTCAGCTGGAGCGACACTCAAGCAACTTTTTCCAAGACTTTTCCATGTAACGTGTCTTGCGCATCTGTTACATAATTGTGCGATGCAATAAGAGCATTTTATAGTGATGTTGACACTTTAATTGCATGTGTCAAGGCTTCTACTCTTAAAAACAAAAGGAAGGAAGGAATTGTTTGCTGAAATAGGAACTCCTCCAGAACCGATTGTAACACGTTGGGCAAGCTGGCTGAACGCTGCTTTTTATTATGCAGACAATTTTCCAAATGTGAAGACAATTGTGGAAAATTTGAAGATGAAGGAATCATTGTTCAGAAGGCTAAGAGAGTGTTGCTAATGAAAAACTGCCAAAGTAACTAATGTCAATCAAAATGAATTATAGTTTGATTGCTAGCTTAGTGACTAGGATGGAAGCATCTGATTGCACCATTAGAGAGGCATATGAAACCATTTCTTCTATCAACCTTGGCGAAGATATGTGTTCAGTCAAACAATACATTGAAACAAGACTCAAGACAAATAGTATTTGTGAAATAATTAACCTCAGTAGACCTGAAATCTCACCAACAGTTTATGGTCAGCTTTGCAATGTCAACCAACAACTGTCGCTGTAGAGAGATCTTTCTCCATGCTTAATAAATTATTAAGTAAGGATCGCAATTTTTTGCCAGAAAATGTCGGCAAATACTTCATAATTTACCACAATCGGTCAACTGATGTAGAAGAGCAAGAATAAGTAATTAAAGTATCGTTTTTATTATTGAAAGTAAAGGCAACTTTATAAGTCAATTTTTTCAATTCGTAAGGTCAACTTTCTTAATTTTTTCGGTCAACTTTTGACTGCCCTAATTAATAAGTTAGTTCTCCATTCTTTGCGCCTAGACGCATGCGCATTGTGATTAAAAATATTTTCAAATTGTGACGGAGTTTATTTGCTGCTGGTTAAGAGCCTCGAGTTGTATATTGCTCGAGTCTCTTGGAAAGAAACCCCACTTTTGTTTTATAACTAACTAGTACAGTTCCCACCGCTTCGCTGACGGTTAGACAGGCTAAACTACAAAAAAAGAACCCAGCCGTGAAAATTTTGAGCTTCACATTGTGTCAACATTTCTGAATCTGGTATCTCCCAAAACCTCCTCACCCCCATTCATGCAACTTGGGGGCTAACCCCCTCCCCATTACCCCACCCATCCCCCATTACCCCCACCCCCACTCTTTCTCCCCCATTGCTAAACTACAGAAAAGAACACAGTCATGAAAATCTTGAGCTTCACATTGCCGCACGTAATACAATTTCTGAATTTTTTTTCTCACAATTTCTGAAAGTGTGACGGACAGACGGACAGCTCTCTTATTATAATATAGATGTCGCGTTGATGTATTTGTGCCGTGTAATTTTGTATGCGGAGTGTTTTATGTGATGTAAAATGTTGCATGCAAATTGTTTTAATCCTTTTGATCAACTAATGTATGTTTTTAAAATTACAGATTCTGATGATGAGACAAGTTAATCTCTAAACATCAAGTTAAATTATGATTAATAACCAAGATGATTGTGGCACTTGTTTATCTATTTCTACTGAAGATACGGTTCTCTCGGACAAGATCGATTGCTTATATATATATATATATATAATATTATATATATATATATATATATATTGTGTGTGTGTGTGTGTAAATTTGTTATGAATTTTATAATTCCATGAAACGTGCCAAGAACCAGAAGTGCTATTTGTTATGCCAGTGAGCAATTTGGTTGGTTCTAAGGAGATATGCCTAGTTTAAGTCATATAAATAAATTATAATGTGTAAAGCTATTACGAATTATATATTTTCATAAAACATGCGCCCAAAACCAGAAAGCTATTTATGTTCTATTATGATATTTAGTTGGTTCTAAGGATTATATATATATATATATATATATATATATATATGGTGAATCAAAAGTCTCCATACATAGGCAAAATGGTCACTTTATTATGCAATCACTTGTAAGTCACAAAATATGCTATGTGGGCACCATTACACTGAATGCACATACGGATGCGTTCCTCCCAGTCATGGCAAACGCGCGTTAACACGTCTGGTGTTATGCGTGCACACGCATCACGAATGCGTTCCTTTAGGTGGTCCGTGTTTTGTATTTTCACCTGGTACACCATGGCCTTCAAGTGGCCCCACAAGTAAAAATCAACGGGTGGTGGTGAGGTCTGGGGACCTCGGAGGCCACTCCACGGACCACGGCGGCCAATCCACTGACCCGGAAACTGCTTTTAGTTTTATCATGACCATTTTGCCTATGTATGGAGACTTTTGACTCACCCTGTATGTATATATATATATTATAATTAATCGAATAGCATTCAGTCACTCGCACCAGTTCTCTGCACCAACCATTTTCTTGAATAGTAAAAGCTATGAATAATTTTTAGATAGGAATAGTTTTAAGTAGGTTTAATGTTTCAATGCACTTTGTCACTAAATGCGTATCGATAGTAATGCAAGTTAGATTTATGCAATTCTATATTTTCTGCACAAGTTTTCGTAAATTTTGACTATATTTTCGTTCAATTTATAATAAGGACTTTTATTACTACTTTATTTCAGGCATAAACAACTATGAAAGCACTTTGTTTCCGCCTAAACTCATTGAATAAATAGTACTTAAAGTTACAAGCAAGCAATATACTATAAATCATTGAAAACTGCAAATATTTAAGAGGGGAAACGTATTTGGGGAATTTATGTTCAATCTAGGGATTTTTGGACCTCTGTCTCGGGGGGGAATTCCTGGTTTGGCTTTGTGGGAGCCCTGTTCTAGGTTTCCGGGCGCCACAATTTTCGTCAGTCGTCAGTCAATCATCTATCAGGTTGATGGTCACTTGACTCGCTACTGTTACAGACTTTTCTAGTCTCTAGTTATCTATTTTAATTTAATTTGCCATGACAAACGCTTAATTAATATATTCATTTATACACAGAGGCATCTCTCTCTCTCTCTCTCTCTCTATATATATATATATATATATGAGCCGGGCGTACCTAGCTATGTGAGGTGGAGAGCGCAAGAATCCAACTCACTACTTCATCAGGCCAACTCGAGAGGAGGGGCGACAAGCTTTACCTTCGCGAAATGAGAAATCATTGCGCGGAACCTTTGTAGGGTTGTAAGGGTAGGGTATACAGTATATATATAATATATATATATATATATATATATATATATATATATATATATATATACACGAGGGCATGCTGAAAAGTAATGCCTCCTATTTTTTTTTCTCCAAAAGGTTCACGTAGCTGGATGAGCTGAAGTGCAGTCAATATACGTGTTCTTCCCGCCCATTGCTGTGAAGTTTTAATTTTGCCACCAGAGATCTCAGAGCTACGTCAGTTACCATGGCGGACGGTGACAACACAATGTCAGTGCGGTTAAAACAATGTGCAGTTATCGAGTTTCTGACTGCAGAAAACATTCCACCTATCGGCATTCACCAGCGAATGAAAGCTGTGTATGATGATGATTGTGTAGACACGAGTACTGTTCGCTAGGGCGGAGTGAAAAACTCATTTTTCGAATTTTCAAATTGGCTAGTGTGGAAAATGTGTGGAGTAGTGAGGAAATAAGCTGGTATAAATTTAAAATCATAACATTAATATCTTCAGGTGCCACAATGACCTTCAATATTGAAAAAAATTGAAAAAAGCAGATTTTAACCAATAATTACAGAAGAGTCCACGATGCACAATAGACAAGAATTTATTCACACTTGTATAAAAATAGCTCAGTCAACCTTTAAAAAAAGTTTCTATTCTCTAAAAACAGTTTTCTATAGTCAGCTCACTCAGCTGTCACGTGAGTACCTCGGTTCAGTGTAGCTGTCGCTCTCGTAGCAGGTGGGTGTTCTGTTGTTGGCGTTACTCAGATAGTCTAAACTATATTTCTTATATATTTTGCATTTCTGTATTGTGTTGCCCTAAGTTTGCCATGTACTATTAACTGAAATTAACGTATAATTGATATTAGCTCTTTCTTTTTCAGATTTGTATACTTTCAAAATGTCTCGAGTTTGTGCAAAATCAACACAGGGCCTCAACTGAGTGCCCCATGTTTGGTATGGGGGAAGATTTGTGGCACAGGAATCTTCCTACATACGAAGGAGTTTTTAAATATTACTTGTTTGTAAGAAACGATTTGAAACAGAATACCAATAAAGATCCTTCAATATCTCAAATATTAGAACAAGTTGTTGATAAATTGAAAACAATTTGGGAAAGTGCTTCCGTCCCAATTCTGTCAGACAGGCGAATTGAAACAATGCTCAGAAGCTACCACGAAAAGTATCGTGTCATTATGAAGCCATACCAAAGCAGAAAAAATTCTGAAGCTTACAAAGCAAAGATTGATATGTTCAAAAAGAAGCACACACGAAACTTTTTGACATTGCAGCGTGCAAGTGCAAAGTACTAACACAATGTTCTTGTCCCAAAGAAAAAACGGTTCCAAAGGAAGAAGTGACGTTCCTCTTAGATCAAAGGAGTGAAAGAAAACTGTTTATTGATAGAGTAGATATTACACTCAAAGAAAAAAGCATCTACGTTGCTAAGAAAGCAAAAAGAAGCTGTGAGGCTCACCAAAGAATCTTCACAGGAGAAATTGCAGGATACAAATGTTGAATTATCATCATCGACATCAAATAGTGAAAGTGAATCTGGCGAAATATCAGACGATACATTTCCAGAGCCAGTTAGCTCGAAGAGAAAGCTCGAACAACCTGAAGAACAATTATTCAAGAAAAGGAAAACTACAAATCTACCTTCAGTGGCTACTGCTTGTGACAGGACTGCAGTTTCAGATCGAGCTGCAGCATTCATTGTTAGTGCAGTATTGCAAGATATTGGAGAAGTTTCTATTGACAATACATCTGAAGTAGTGGATAGGAGTAAAATCAGAAGAGAAAGACAAAAGAAGAGATCAGAAATTATGAAAGATCAAAATCAGGTCCCAATCAGAGGAATCTATTTTGATGGTCGAAAGATTCTACACTCTTCCAAGAAAAAAAAGAGTCCAAAGTATATCAGAAGAAGGTAACAGAAGAACATATCACTTTAGTGAGAGAACCTGGTTCAGATTATTTGGGCCATTATTCTGTGAATTCTGGATCAGCTGAAGAAATATGTAAGGGAATGTTTGAGTATATTGGAAGTAATGACATGAACCTGGAAAACCTTGTTGCCATTGGATGCGATGGTGCAGCAGTCAACACTGGAGAAAAGGGAGGCGTTATAAGGCTTATAGAATTGAAGCTGAAGAAGCCAGTTCAACATTTAGTGTGCCAGCTCCATGCCAATGAATTGCCATTACGCCATTTAGTTGCAAAGCTGGATGGAAAAACATCTGGCGCCCGCGGATTCACCGGTCCTATTGGCAGGGAATTAGAGAACTGTGAGAGTCTTCCTATTGTCGAGTTTGAAAGGATTGATGCTGAGGAACCAACTGTAGACTGTGAAGATCTTAGGACCGACCAAAAATATCTAATTGATATTCATCAGGCCATAACAAAGGGATATTGCTCTCCAGATCTTGCTCATCGTAGTCCAGGCAAAATGGCACATTCACGATGGCTGACTACAGCAAATCGTTTTCTTCGTCTATACGTTTCAACTGTAAGTCCATCTGAGAACCTCATGAACATTGCTTCTTTTATAATGAAGGTCTACATCCCAATGTGGTTTTCTATTAAGCAAAGTACGTCTTTTGTCAATGGCTCAAAACATGTTTTCAAAACTATTGAACTAACAAGAACACTGAATGACGAAGTAAAGGATATTGTAAACCCTGTCATACAAAGAAATGCATTTTTTGCAAATCCAGAAAATATTCTAGCATCAATGATTCATGATGACCGCAGCGCCATAAGAGAATTAGCGTGGAGGCGAATAAAGAAAGCAAGGCAAACAAACAAGGAAAAAGTTGTGAGGCGTTTCACAGTACCTGTTATTCAATTTGAAGCTACTGATTATACTGATTTAATTAATTGGCAAAAATGCATTGTCACTGAACCACCTGTGACAAGACACCTGACAGAAAATGAGATTGAAGAATTCATAGAAAACAAGAGTACCCCTCCATTCGAGAAATTCCCTTGTCATACACAAGTAGTAGAAAGAATGATAAAATTAGTGACTGAAGCATCATCAAAAGTATTTGGATTGAACGCGCGAGATGGCTTCATAAGATCAACACTTCAGTCACGTAAAAAAATGCGATCATTCGAAAGTAAAGCTGAATATAAAGTTCAAATAAAACGTTAATAGAAAAAAACATGCGCAAGGATGGGTGGTTGGGAGTGCATGGGTGGAGCTCGACACGCAGCCACCTCCTCGTGGTGAGTTCTGGATTATTTAGATCATTAATCAAAAGAACATTGATCTAAATAAACTAAGAGCTGCGTAATTCAGTAACTATTTTGGTAATTGGAACACTTAATATATAATAATAACAAGTAAGTTTCAGTTATTGTACTAATGCAGAATATAAGAAAATCATTATATTTCACTTTCTTCGACGGCTTTGTGGCACCTGAAGATATAATTTCGCAGGACTAATATTTATGCACAGTCATTATCTATAGCACCCACATATGTTCCGCACTAGCCATATTTGAATTTCGAAATAAAGTTTAAAAACCTCATTTTCGATCCGCCCTACTGTTCGCCGTTGGGCTAAGCTTGTGGCTGATGCAGACATCGGACATGCCGAACTGCATGATGAACCACGTAGCGGGAGACCGCAAACACAACTGACGATGATGATCAACAACGTGCCGATGAGATGATCAAACAGAATCGCCGCATATCTCAGCAAACACTAGCTACCAATCTTGACATTTCACGCGAGCGAGTACAGGCTATTGTTGCTAATCTTGGATACCGAAAAGTGTGTACATGATGGGTTCCCAGAATGCTGACTGATGCAATGAAGGAGAGGGGGGATGGAAGTTTCCAGAGTTGTTGAGACATGAACGTGAAGGAGACAAATTCTTATGCAGCACTGTGACTGGAGATGAAAGCTGGGCGCACCATTATTCCTGGTCCATTACGACCCAGAAGGCAGGAGACAATCAATGGAATACTGTCACAAAGGTTCACCAGGACCAAAAAAAGTTCAAAATCCAAGCATCTGCTAGAAAACTCGTGCTTACTGTTTTCTGGGACGTTAATGGTATTGTCCATCCAGAATTCATGCCAACTGGTACCACCATTAACTCTGTGCGCTACACTGAAACTCTGGAGAGACTGAAGGCACGGATTCGAAGAGTTCGCCCCCGACATTCAGATGGTTCTCCTCCAGCATGACAATGCGCGACCTCCCGCGATTGCACTAACGACTGAAGCAATTCGCCGCCTTGGACTAGCCACCATACAGGCTAGATCTGGCTCCATCAGATCTCCACTTATTCCCTAAACTTAAGGAACATCTTCGAGAACAACGTTTCTCTTCGTACGTTGAAGTCAAGAGAGCTTAAGGAATTGGTTCCGTCAACAAGACAGAATTCTATCGTGGCGGCATCACGAAACTGCTTGAACGTTGGCAGAAGTGATTATGTTGGGAAGTAACTGTCAAACTGAAGACTAAAGTTCACTGTAGGTATCTGTTTTTGTTTCATTGTAATATCTCGTCCCGTTTCAGAATTATAAATTAGGAGGCATTACTTTTCAGCACCCCCTCGTGCTCTACGGGGCTCCAATAAACCTTAGCCTCCCCGCCCATGGCCTAAACCATTAGAGGTACAGTAAAACTAAACATACCTTACAAAAGAGAATTTAATCTTGCATTTAATGAGAAACAATTAAAACTTGGTGTTCCCGCCATTGGCTTCCAAGACAGCCTGAATTCGCTTTGGGTAGCTTGCCAAAAGTGACGTGAATAGATCTTGATCGTTACACAAATTTGCTAAAACAGTTTCAATGTGTTGTGTCGTTGTATCCTTCGAAAATCAATTTGCTGCAGGTTCTTCAAACAAGAGACATTCAACCTTGTCCTTTATAACTGATCCAATGTGTTCGCAGACGTTCAGGTCAGGAGAATTTCCTGGCCATTCTTCATTTGCAAAGAAATCGATCTCATGGTTCCGCAACAACTGTTGAGTGGCTAATGCCTTAAAGCAGGGGGCCTTATCGTGCAGAAGTGTGACCTGATCGACATCCATAACATTGTTTGGGTTTCTTAGAAAAGGAATGACATGCTGGGATAGAATAATATCACGAAAATACTGTCCATCCCAACTCTGACCATTTGGCTTCAGCACCCACATGAGCTTCTTTGCAGTGAACAAAACAAACACACCAACACAGTCTGGACTTTTTAATAATTCGCGATAATGTTCATTGTCATCGATTTCATCTGGTGTTGTGGCCCACACTCGATCATTTTGGTAGTTAGGCCGACGTGTTACGTAAACAAAAAATTCATCGGAGACAGCTAAATGCATGAAATCATCCACATCCCAATCTTCAAGATAATGGGCAAACCACATTCTGTCATTGATGTTAAGTTGAGTTGAGTTTTTCTTGGCTTTGGAAGTTCATGCCAAGACTTTAAACCTTGCCTATGACGGTACAGTCGAATGATCTCACCACTAACAATCTTTCCTCTCAACACTTCGATCTCTCTAGAAAGTTTAGCACAGCTGTTTTTCCGCTTACGCGTACCGCTTTCAATTATGTACTTTGTTTACTGAGAGAGTGGCAAATTTGGGCGCCCAGATTTGATTGTATCCATTTCACATTCATCCAAAGTTTTATTCCAATTTCTTTTGACGAAGTCCTCACTTCTTCGCAACTTTTTGGCAACCCATGAACGTGTTAAATTAATCAGGAGCAGCTCGCAGGTAGGCACTGTGGAACTGCAGCACCCCCATGATCTTATGATCTTTATATTTAAATATTTAAAATAGCCTCTCTGATTGTTTTTTTTCAATGAACTTTGAGTTTTTAAATCAGATTATATCCTTTTTTCCTTAAACTATTTCAATGCCGAACGAATGAATCACGAAAGTAACTTCAGCCTTCCCGTGGAACTGCGTACTTAACAGTTCCAGATTTTGTTCGAGACGCTTGAAACCTCGGTGGCGGACGTACGAAGAGCGAGTCAGAATCGCGGGTTTAAGAGGATCCAAAGCACTGTGCAGGGTTGCCAGATTGGGCGACTTTTCGCAAATGGGGCTACTTCTGAGGACCTGTGCTATCAACATTTATGATTTTGCGAATTTTCTACTTCCCCCCACAACTTCGCGACATTGGGCTATTTTCAGAAATTTTATGTATGTAAGTGTACAAATATTTGTTATACGATGAACCCTTTCTTTCTTAATGTGTAATTTTTTGAAGCGACAATGCAAAACCCCGAAATTATGAATAATAGACCACTAATATAATGTAGAAAACATTCTATTTTCACCTGAATTTAATATTAAACCTTATGCATTAGGACAGAGTTCAAAATAACTGATCTCCGACTTAATTTTCTTTCGATTTTGGACCTTATGTAAGTAAAATCTTTCTTTGAATTCGTATTTGGATTACAGGAAAAATATTGCATAATTAAGTGATACAATGTTTAAATGAATTATTTATGCGATATTTTTCCCGTAAATATTCATAGAATAATAATTAATAACGTAACTGACGCTAACCATGATGCAATATAACGTTTGAAAACGTTTCTGAACGTGTTCCGCGGGCCCGCCACGATGGCGCCGTCATCGCCGCCATGCGTAAACACGTTTTAATATGTATAACAAGGGAATAAATGGATTAACATTAATAACGTATTTTCGGATTTCGTTTAGGCTTTAATGTCGCCGTTTGTCGCGTGTGAGAGTGATGTGTCAGTAATCGATTTTTTTTTTTTGCTGTGTTTATGCGGATTGTATAAGTTTCAAGCAAATTATAAGTTTTTTATATTTATTTTGTCATGCATGCCCATGATGTCTAAGTGGAAAAAGTATAACAAAACTTTTCAAAATAGTTGGCTTAAAATCCCTTCATTTCAAAACTGGCTTGAGGAAGTAAAGACAGATGGGACAAAGGCTTACTGCAAGTTATGTAAAACTGAATTGAGAGCACATAAAACAGACGTAGGAAAGCATTGTGAATCTTTAAAACATAAGGACAATTGCAAACTTATCCCGCCCAAAAACACCATAAAGCATGCGTTTGAACGAGTGAACAATATAAGTAGATTAGAACTGAAACTTGCAGTATTTGTTGCTTGCCATTCCGCTATAAGGTCCATAGATCATTTAAGTGAATTATTTAAAAGTGATGTGCCATCAGGTTCAAAGCACGATACTTTACGTTTGCATAGAACAAAATGAACAGCATTAATAAAAATGTAATTTCTCCTGAATTACTAAAAGAACAAGTAACTGAAATTAACCGGTGCTCATTTTCTTTAATATTGGACGAATCAACAGACATTTCATGCGCTAAGCATTTATGCTTATGTGTTCGTTATTACAATGAAAAAGAAAGGAAAATCTCTTCACAATTTTTAGGCCATATTCATGTCGTAGAAACAACTGCTGATGCATTGTACCAGCATATAAGAGTTTTTTTAATAAAATTGGTGTTAATTTAGGAAACTGCTTTGCAATTGGGACTGACGGAGCTTCCAATCTTTGCGGCATAAATCGTTCGCTTTTTACTTTAATGAAAGATATACCTAACTTGATATTGGTTAAATGTATCTGCCATTCACTACATTTGGTTTGTTCGCATGCCTACGAAGAGTTACCATCAAATCTAGACTACATGACTCGAGAAACTTATAATTGGTTTCATCGTTCAGCACTAAGAAAAGAATCGTATATGGATATATACAAGACCATAAATGACGGAAAGGATCCACTACAGTTGATACCACTCTCATCAACCCGATGGCTTGCTAGAAGCAACTGCATTAAGAGGATTCTTAATCAATGGGAATCTTTAAAACTCCATTTTCAGCTTGTTTCATCAACATGTGATAAATATGTTGCGAGAGAGCTTCACAAAATGTATTCAGATCCAGTAAATGAGCTATATTTTACATTTGTAATGCCCATTTTATCAGATTTTGAAAGAATCAATTTACTTTTTCAAAGTGAACACGCTGATCACAGTAAGTTGCTCAAGGAACTTGAAGATTTCACACTTTCATGCTAAGAAGAATTATATCCACAAAATGTTAATATTGCAGTTGACATGACATATACATCTATTTTCCTACCGATTGAAAAAGTTGACTTTGGTCGGTCATGTCTTTTTAACTCAGCTGGCAAATAAATATAAATGTAAAGAAATCGCAGCAGAATCTCAAAAAGTCATCTTTAAAAGATGTCACGAATTTTTGAAATGTGCCTGTAAGGAACGTCTCAAACGTATCCCCACAAATTATGCAATATTAAAACGAATCGAAAACATTTCACCAAGTAAATGCCTCAGTCACACTCGTCCTCCCTTTTCCGATCTTCCTTTGGATTTAGCTGACCAATCAAAATTAAATGCTCTAGAAAGTCAATGGAGGAAGCTACTTCACATTGATTGGAAGGATGTTTTTCCTTCCGGCATTCCAAATGATGGGGCATTATTTTGGAGCCAGGCTTTTAACATTAAAGATGCTGCAGGAGAGCCTGTTTTAAAAGACATTTCTGTATTCGCATTAAAGCTATACAGCTTGCCAATAAGCAATGCAACTGTGGAACGAGTATTTTCAAGAGTTACATCAACAAAAAACAAACTTAGGAATCGGATGGGTTTAGAACTTTTAGCTTCTGTACTTCGTATAAAAATGATGCTTGAAGAAAAAAGCATTTGTTGTGTTAATTTTGAACCTTCGCCACCTATGCTTAAATATAATTCTGGCATTTACGAAAAGTCAGAAAAGACCTTTACAAGCCATGATGAAGGAGAAAAAGAAGACGACGAGCTATTGAATTCACTACAATTTTAAATAAAAACCGTAAGTAAATTTTATAGTATAATAAAATAATGAAATTGGGGTTGGGCTACTTTTTGCGACTTTTTGATACGTTCCTCGCTAATTTTGTTCAAAAGTATCTGGCAACTCTGGCACTGTGGACAGAGCAGTGCCGATTTGTTTGTTTGACGTGGTAGTTGTGTTGCTGTATCGTTTGCTAATTCGAAATTAATTTTCGAATTGCATTTATCAATGATTCGTTATCATTTATTTTTTGTCGTGAGATTGAAGTTAATTATATAATAATTGGATTATTTACAATATATAGCTTTCATTTCTTAGAATATTTTTTCGCTCAGAATAAAAACAAGAATGGAATTTGTTTATAAATAAAATTTTTGACAAATTCGAAATTACCCGTTAAGCGTAAGTACCCTATAATTGATTTTATGATACCATTTTACTTATTTATGACTGTAGTGAGTAGTTATCTATTTATCTACTCGACTTTCTCTTATATATATATATATATATATATATATATATATATATAATCGACACAAGTGTACGCAATTTCTGAGGCAGCACCCCCATAACTGAAAGTCACGAGCCGCCACTGCGTGTTACAAAGGTGGCTCCAACATCACGAGCTTCCCGAAATGTTATTGCTCGTATGCGATCTATCACACGTTGCCTCCCCGAATCACCAATTAATTGAGAAGTCATTATCACTTTATCAGCTAGAGTAATTTTAATACCTGCAAGAAATAAAGAATTTTATATATTTTTATAATCACTAAAAACTATTTCGATATAAGTAAACATGTAAGCTGCAAATGGGGGGGCTAAGGTTTTTTGGAACCCCTTATATATAAAGGGTGATCCAGAGAAATGGGACCCAAAAGAAACCCCTGTAACTCTTAAAGTATAAGTCCTTTTATAAAATCATACGCATCATTCGAAAGAGGATAGTTACAAGTTTGTACAGGATTGTATAGGTTTTGACAATACAAGACAAGATACAAAACAAAATAAGTGTTAGTTAAAACTAACCCTTCAAGATGACTGCATGGACTGTGGAACAGCTGCGTTTCATAACTGAGCAATATTATGAGCATGGAAGAAGTGTAGTTTCAGCTCAAAGATCTTTCAAGACAAATTTTCAGATGTCAAAATCACCTTCTAAGAAAGTAATCCGTCGGTGTGTCAGAAATTTTTCCCTAACTGGCAGCATTGGAAAAAGAAAACCAACTGGAAGAGTGCGCACAGCAAGGATAGACGAGATCATTAACAGAACTCATGAAATTGTACAGGATAATCCTAACATAAGCATCAGACGTGCTTCTCAGCTGTTAGGAGTTGGATATGGAACAACAACACACCGTATATTCAAGCAAAATTTAATGCTCTTTCCATATAAAATTGAAACAGTGCAACAACTAAACGATGGAGATTTCGCACGAAGACGACAATTCTGTCAATGGATCCAACAGAAGGTAAATGACACCACCAATTTTCTAGCAACTTTGATTATGTCAGACGAAGCCCATTTTCACTTGAATGGAACTGTAAACAAACAAAATTGTCGTTTCTGGGCAACAGAAAATCCATTGAATATTACCGAAGTCCCGTTGCATAGTCAGCGTGTAACTGTTTGGTGTGGTCTTTACTGCATCTCAGATCATAGGGCCGTACTTTTTCGAGGATCCCACCGGAAACACGGTCACTGTAAATTTTGATCGCTACGAAAAAATGTTGACCGATTTCCTTATTCCTAAATTAAGAGATCTTTGTCTAGAAAACCACTGGTTCCAACAAGACGGAGCTACCTGCCATACCACGAGGAACTGCATGGCAGTTTTGCGTCAAACGTTTCCAGGCGAGTTAATCTCAAGATTTGGAGACGTTGAATGGCCCGCAAGGCCTCTGGATTTTTCTCCATTAGATTATTATCTGGGGATATTTAAAGAGTAGGGTCTACAGAAATAACCCAACGACCTTGCAAGAATTGAAGGCCGCCATCACAAATGAGATACAGGCCATACCACCGCACACTCTTGCAAAAGTGATGCAGAACTTACAAGCGAGAACACTGGAATGCTTGGCAACTAATGGAGCACATTTGAAAGGAGTCATTTTAAAAAAATAAATATTTCATAATAAACTTGTAACTCTACTCTTTCGAATGATATATAGTTTTTATGAAAGGAATTAAATATTAAGAATATTTGGCTTTTTTTTATGGGTCCCATTTATCTGGATCACCCAGTATATACAGGGTGTACATAAAGTCAGGATCTATTTTTGTGAAGCACTTGGAAATTATATGGAATTCAATCATAAAATGATAAAGTGGTAACATTTATTAAATAATTAAGAGTAGGATTCGACGTGACGCCCATCAGTATCCTGCACAGCTCAAATCGTTCCGCAGCATTTCTAAACACATTCTGGAGCGTTTGCGGGGTTATGTTATCTGCAGCAGTTCGTATACGTGTACGTAAGTTTTCAAGACTCGTAATCTTCGTCTGATAGACGTGCGATTTGATAAAGCCCCATGCAAAGAAATCTAAAGGGGTTAAATCTGGTGATCTCGCTGGCCAAGGTCTTTTGTTGCTTCCGCGTCCGATCCAGCGATTTGGAAAACGTCCATTTAGATAATCCTGAACAATTTTGGCATAGTGACAAGGAGCACCATCATGTTGATAGACGACGGGGATAGGATTGTTAGTACCGTCGTCTATCAACATGATGGTGCTCCTTGTCACTATGCCAAAATTGTTCAGGATTATCTAAATGGACGTTTTCCAAATCGCTGGATCGGACGCGGAAGCAACCAAAGACCTTGGCCAGCGAGATCACCAGATTTAACCCCTTTAAATTTCTTTGCATGGGGCTTTATCAAATCGCACGTCTATCAGACGAAGATTACGAGTCTTGAAAACTTACGTACACGTATACGAACTGCTGCAGATAACATAACCCCGCAAATGCTCCAGAATGTGTTTAGAAATGCTGCGGAACGATTTGAGTAGTGCAGGGATACTGATGGGCGTCACGTCGAATCCTACTCTTAATTATTTAATAAATGTTACCACTTTATCATTTTATGATTGAATTCCATATAATTTCCAAGTGCTTCACAAAAATAGATCCTGACTTTATGTACACCCGGTATATAGTACCTCAGAAAGTTGGCAAGCCTAATTAAGAACCAACCTGTGATATACAGGCCTCTTGATATACAGTAGGCTTACCCTAGGTTCAGTCTCTAAGTTAGAAAGCTTATAAGCCTATACTTGAGGGAAGAGATACTGATAAGTTAGAAAGAGTTCGGGCTAGCACAACTGAAATGAATCCACAAGCGAAAAGTAAAATATTTGAAGAAAAATTAGCTGAACTAGATATGTATTCACTTGAGAACAGTCGACTCAAGTTGATATGAAAAGAATTGCTTCACAGCCAGTGGCGGATTATCACTGAGGCTATTGAGACTGAAGCCTCAGGCTCCTATGTTTGAGGGACCCCCAATCAACTGAGTTTCGATGATATAATTCGAGATTTCACAAACTTCTTTGATTAAATATGACAGAGTACACAAACTGACAAATTCCCTGTTTTATTTTATGTTTTATAGGCCCTAAAGTAAAGTTTGTTTAATACTGTTTGGTTTTGGCAAACGGCAGAATACACTGTGTTAAGGTAAGTTTGTTTCTCAATTAGCCTGAGCACCGTACATATAATTCGTGCAAATGTACTATGTACTGTACATGTATTGTTAATAAAAAGCTATAGAAAAGGGCCCCCATATTCTTCATTGCCCCGGGGCCCCGAGGTGTCTTAATTCGCCTCTGTTCACAGCTTACTCTTAAGAACTTTTGACTTTAATTTATATCCATTTCTCGTAATTGAATCTGTATCCCTACCAAATAACTTCCTGTAATTTACATTAGCAAAAACATTTAATTGTTATAAATACTCGAATTAGGTCTCCACTCGCCTCTTAAACTCTCTCAACTTTCATGCATTAGACATTTCATTGTTGGACAATTCATTAATCGCTTCAGTACACATTTCAGGTTAGTCTTTCCAATTGTTTAAATAAAATGGGGCAATTTAGACATTTCAAAATTCACAAAATTGGGACAATGAAACGTCTAAAATGTCTACTTCTATTTAGAGTGCGGGCTATGCATGAAGTCATTATTATTATTATTAATTTATTATATATACACGAAAGACACTAAAAAAAATCATCTTTTCCACATACAAAGTAATCAATATATAAATCCACAATGACGTAATAAAAGCATCCCGTTTATTAGTTTAAATTTAACACTCAAGAATTTGTAATTATTTTGTTGAAGCGAAGAACGCCTAATTTCAACATAATTTAAAAAAGTAATTAGAGAAAAGTTATGAAGGCCATACAAGCGGTAACTAATTACTAAAGGAAATAATTACGTCAGGATCAAATATTTCGCGTGTAGAGATTTAGCGAGCTTATCTCCTTACAATCGTTTTCATCTCGTTCCACCCTTCCTCTTAGCAACCTATTTTCGCTAACCCTAAGCATCGTCTCTGAATAGCAATTTATATGCACGAACGAAAAACATTTCGGGATTGTGCCTTCAAACTAAATATGCTGTCAATTTCTTTACACGAATTAACTTGGTAGCCTACGAGGCGAAAGCTCTGGTCGAAGTTCTTCAAAACGAAGTTGTGTATATCGTATGGCACTGGGCCTACTATTTTTTTAAAACTTAATAGCATAACAGGCTTAATTTAGGTTAATAGGCCCTGTGCTAGCAGGTCCCATTTACACTTGGAATTATTTCCACTATTCCATGAAAGCTTGTAAACTTCAACTCAATATTTGGAACGGCTTTTCGTGGAACCAGTTTCTTTACACAAAGACATTTCACAATATTTACGAAATCCGATAAGCATTGACTAGCCTTAAAAAATAAACATGTTTGGACTACACCAGGAATACCCCTTACTTACTTACTTTCGTACTTCCGTCTACAGCAAAACTGAAAACTTAACAGTACCACAAATCTCCAATTTTTCAAGGGCAAACCTATACTTTAACCATTGACTCGCAGGCAAACGTAATTAAATCACTCAATTTGCAATAAATAGAAAATGTAACTCAAACGATTATAATTTATAGTTTTATTTTATTATTCAATTTAACAAAAGAATCACTTACCACAATCTGGGAACCGCTAGTCGGCGCAATGTTCAAATACGACTTTGACAAATAGATCTAATACGGAAAGCGACTTTCTAGTTAAAAATATGAGCTATTAATAAAGTCCAAGAGTTCAAAAAATGAAAAAAAAAAAAAGTGTAGTCTATCATACGTAAGCAAACTACAGGATGGGCAAAAAGTCTGGGCATCCCCTCAAAATAAGATAGTGGTACAGGAAATAATTTATTGCGTATTCACCTCGGTGGTGGTGTGTTTAGCGTCGCTGACTACGAATCCATCGGCCCCGGGATCAAGACCTGTTGCCGGCGCGCAGCAAAACCCAGATGTTCATCCTTCCACACAATAAAAGAGTGGTTGGTAGATAAATGGGTACCATCCTTCCACACAATAAAAGAGTGGTTGGTAGATAAATGGGTACCCTGGGTGGCCTAGTGGTTAAGACGCCGGGATGCTGGTGGGGCGTGGTTCGGATTCCACGTTAAACTGTAGGTCTAAGGTGGAGTGAAAAGCTTGACCTTCGTCAGAATGAACAATTCGGTCGAAGCTAACCAAAGGTTATTGACATTTTTAACATTTAATTTAATTTTTAATATAACAAAAATCAGTAAACTGCAGAAAAGTAGATGTAAATATTTTGCCCAGACTTTTTGCCCACCCTCTACATCAGAAAGATGATTTGTTGTTTTACAACTTTTCGACTCTAAATAAGTGTTATTTTAAGATTAGCAAAACCAGTTACTTTAATTATAGTTTAATGAAATTAATAAGTTTATATTACAGATGTACCGACTAGTCGGTAGTCAGCACAGTCGGTTATTATTGGCCGACTAGTCGGCTTAGTTGCTAAATGTCTACTAAATATCTAACTCCTCATTATTATTATTATTATTATTATTATTATTATTATAATAATCAGTATAAGTACAAACATAACCCATTTTATTTAAGTTTCCTTTTGAAATAATTTACACACAATTTTCTATGATGATAAACTAAAAGAAAATGGACCCAATGGTTAAGGTATGTGGTAATGTCGAGGTAAACTGGTGACTCGAAATAGATGCATTTTATCATCAACACTCGGATAAATAATATTCTATTATGGTGAAATGACTGATATCGCCATTCAAGCATGCATTAAATGGAACCAAGATCTCTAAATTGCGTATGTATTACATATATGTTTAAACAGAAATTAATAAGTGTGTAGCAGCCATGAAATTAAAATACTGTACTTTTGTCTGCGAAGGTCAAGCTCGTCGACCCCCCCAAAAATATTGTTAATTTTACAAAATATTTGGCAACTTTATATAATAAATTTAGTTTTCTTTTTTAAAAATTTACTTGGTTTTAATATTTATTTACTTTTATGTATTAAAAGAAAAACTTTAAAAGAAAATAATTGTTAAATTAACGCCAGAATTATTTTTCATAATTTTATTTTTTAACAAAACATTTTAGAAATGTTTATATTTTGTTAAAAAAAGAGGTTTTGAAAGCGGGAACTATTATTATTATTATTATTATTATTATACTGATAATTAAAAAAAACAGATATTGCTAAACCGGATTATTATTTTAAAAAAAAAACGTTTTTTTTTAATTAAAAGAAAAACCTTGGTTTACAATGATAATGACTTCTGTTCCTTAACTATATATTTTATTGTTAGTATTATTATTATTATTATAATAATAATTTCAATAAAAGTTCGCCTAAAAACAGTTTCTAAAAAAGCATAGAAAAAAGTTTAGTAATGATTGGATTTTGTTTCTGAAATTTCATTAGTGTGACCAAAAAGAATAAAATAAGGGAAAAAAATTACCAATTAGTAATTTTTCTGCTTTCTATTAATTTTATATTCATAGGCGAACTTTTTTCCAAAACTATTAACCATGTATTAATATGGGGAAATACAATTATGAATAGTACAGGGTGACCCACAAATATTTATGCAAAAAAAAATTATCTGAACACCTTTTTCTGGGTCACCCTGTTGATTACTACTACTAACCCTATTACGGTATTTTCTTCGTTACTAACAATTACAAACAACTGCGCAAAATACACAAAACATTTTAGATAAAAAATTAAATTGCCACAGTATCTTCCTTATTAATAATTGGGGGGGGGGGGGGGACACTTCCACTCCCTCCCTCCAAAAGCCCTTCGAGTGGGAAACCATAATTATAAGGTTTAATGGGAAGGTGAGGTCATATCCTGTATTTCGTAACACAATTTGTCAATCAATTCAAAATAATTTGTTGAAAAAAGGAATTCACTGGTCCCTTTTGAGTGAAGATTTTGTGTGTTGCTATTCATTTTACACGATTGAAGGTTACAGTGAAGCATACAATCATTGAAATTGAGGAGCTCTCCTCGCCGAGTGAGTCAAAAGTCTGAAAACATGAACTATGCTTTTCAATACAAATATATACGAGTGATCAAAAAGTATCGATAATTTTATTGCTACGGACAAACGAATGCAAATAAGAAATAACCGTTTACATACGCGAGTCTTCCTGCCCTCTGGCGTCTGCAGTCTGAAGCAAAATCTGCTACCATGAGTCAGTAGTTGGTTGGAGCGCTTAAAAGGAGGGTGTGTTTTTGCAGTACGTATAAATCTTGAAATGGAACAACGCGCGTTCGGAGACGAACGAAGTGATTAAAACAGCTTTTGGAAATGATGCTCTCAGTGTAGCTAACGTTTACAAATGGCACAAAAAGTTTAAAAATGGAGAAACATCGCTTGAAGACAAGGAACGCAGTGGCCGCCCTTCCACTTCTCGTATGGATGAAAATGTCCAACAGATTCGATTTCTGGTACGAGCAAATGTTTCTCCATTTTTAAACTTTTTGTGCCATTTGTGAACGTTAGCTACACTGAGAGCATCATTTACAAAAGCTGTTTTAATCATTTCGCTCGTCTCCGAATGCGCGTTGTTCCGTTTGAGAGATTTATACGAACTGCAAAAACACACCCTCCTTTTAAGCGTTCCAACCAACTACTGACTCATAGTAGCAGATTTTGCTTCAGACTGCAGACGCCAGAGGGCAGGAAGACTCGCGTATGTAAACGGTTAAACGGTTATTTCTTATTTGCATTCATACGTCCGTAGCAATAAAATTATCGATGCTTTTTGATCACTCTTCGTATGTATATTTGCACTGAAAAGCATAGTTCCTATGTTTCCAGACTTTTGACTCATATATATATATATATATATATATATATATATATATATATATATATGTTTTTCTGACCAGTGTGACGGCTACGTGTGTTTCTTTTGAAGTCTGAATAAAAGTGATATTACAATAAAAATCCTGCAGTTAATCCTTTATATGTAGTGCCAATTTTTTAGTGAATATTCAGTGAACGCAGTCGTATGCCTATTTAAGCGGTGAAATAGCGGCGTATGTTGAAATAACGCAAATAAAATTAAAGCAACTTAATCTATACAACGTTTTTTTCCAAGTGTTTTCTCTCTGAGGAAATCGAACTCCCCATCGAAAGGCAATATCCCTCAGTTATCCCCCGCGGTACACTCCAGGGCACCAATCAGCGAGACTCTACAGCGTGCCCCATCCCCCGACCCCACGGAATAACGGAAAAATTTTCCCTCCCTCATTTCTAAAGTCAAATCAAATACCTCACTTAATAAATTACCATTTGGAGTAATATTTCGTGCACAATCATTTACATACCATTAGAAACATGGCAATGGCAAATTCATACAACCCTGTGGATACTGTAAAAAAGAAACGGATGAATCAAAGACAATCCGCTGCGATCTCTGCCAGATCTTAGTCGAATTTCAATGCCTGAGATGAAGCGACGAAGAAATCTCTCTATAACAGGCGCTAAACAATTGAACGGAATCAAGTTCTGCAAAAGCTGCAGAATCGAAACAAACTCGTTTACGGTTTTTAAAGCAGAACGAGACTATGAGGAAACGGCAAAAAGAGGAGCTTATGAATAGTGAACATAGAAAAAAATAAAACAAACGAAAATAGTACGAGAGGAAACTGCGAAAAACGAACAGGAAAAAAACAACGGAAAAAGTAAGTAAACGGGAAATAGAAATAATAGAAATAAAAGAAGCACCAACAGAGGAAACAGAGCCACAAAACAAATCCAAAGATTTCAAACAAAGAACATTAGCAACAATAGGAAAAAACAAGTAGACAATAGAGAAATCAAACTGAAACCACCAAAAACAAAGGCCCCAAGTAAAAATGGGGACGAAACTATATATAATTACTATGTGAAAGGAATTTGCAGATACAAGGGAGAATGTATTTGCAAACACCCTCCTGTGTGCAACTACGACTAGAATAATGGTCACTGCAAATTTGGTGGAAAACGCAAATTCTACCATCCAGGCATTTGCAAGACCAACGCGCAACATATGGGACCTGCCAGTACGGGATAAAATGCTACCACCATCATCTCTCGACAAGTTCAAAGGACAAGTTTCAAATGACAACAGGAGGAATGCGAGAAAAAAAAATATGTACCTAAATAGCAAACAAAACAAATAGCACACCAAATTTTTTCAACATCTCGGACACAATACGGCTGCTAAGTCTTATACAGCACATGTAGTTGACACAGCTGGGAACCCTCGAGCCGGATCGCTTCATGGCAAGAAGCTACCAGAACAGGTAGGCGGGAACGGATCCATCTCGGAGAACCACAAGGCTACAAACTACGCGATACCAAAGGACAACGAACTTAAAATGCACAAGGGGCAATGCAAAACAAACATAACCATTGTCCTGGCACAAAGTTTCGTACCTGAAAGGTTTTATGGACGAAACAAGGGCGGACATCGCATGCCTCAGAAATACATCTTAAAGATTGCCAAAGAAACTGCGATAACTGCGAACACTGTATCGATAAGAATAAATTGCATATCGATGGACTGAACTTACTAAGAGCGGATAGAACAGCGAGACTTAAAGGTGGCTGTGCTATTTATATACATGAGAGGCTATGACAGAGACGGTAATAAGTAAATCCAATAGCTTCGTGGAAACCCTTGCAGTGAAAATAGAGAAACTAAACGTGGTACTGATAGTCATCTATAGACCTTCAAACTCTCCAAATAAAAAATTTTCAGATACCATTTATGATATCAGAACCCTTATAAAGTCCGTAAACTCTCCATCCCCTAATATAATACTCTGCGGCGATTTTAATTTCCCATTTATAAAATACAAAAAGGTGGGTAGAAATATATTTATACAGCAAAGATAAGGGGGGCACAAGAGAAGACCAGGAGCAAGCAAAAATGCTGATGGCTCTCACAAACGAGTTTATGCTGACAAGAGGAGATAACAGAAAATACCAGGAATAATAACTGCCTAGATCTGGTATTCACAAATAACACGAACTTGATTGCCGATATAAATATAACCGCAACTATTATCTCAAACCACAACATAATCGAGTTATCAACAAATATGGCGATAACTTTAAAAGAAATACACATACGGAAGGAAGAAGCAAATTTGGGGCTTTTAACTTAAATTCCAAGACCATAAATTGAGAAGAAATCATATCACACATGGCCCAAATAAAGTGGAGAACAGTTTTCGAGAATAAAACAACTGAGGAAATGCTAACAACCTTGGAAGAAAAGCTGCTGAGAATTTTGGAAAAATATACTCCGAAAGTACAGCCAAAAGGAAAGAGGAACTGGCTAGAGAGGCAAAAGAGAAGAATATTCCACAAAAGAAAGAGTAGCGACGAAGGTAACTACTTGCAGAGACAACAATGCCAGGAAAGTAATACAAGAAAAACTGGAGAGTATCGACAGGGAAATACAAACTCTGATTAAGGACCATACAGAGAGGGAAGGGGAAAAGGCGATGGAAGCAACAAAGGAAAATCCAAAATACTTCTATAGCTATGCGAAAAGGAAAACAAAAACGCGTGCTACTATCGGGCCCTTAAGGAAAGGAAATAATGAACTAACAGACGCTCTAAAAGAAACATCTGAAATACTGAGAGCCCAGTATGAATCGGTCTTCAGTACCCAAAAAAGTGACAAAGCGATACCTGACATAGAAGCATTCTTCGAAGAGAAATTAAAAGGAGAATGTATAACAGACTGATTTTACCCCAGAAGATATAGAGAGAGCTATAGGACAAATGAAATCGCATTCAGCTGCAGGTCGGATAAATTGCACGCACTATTAATTAAAAACTGTAAAATGAAATAGCTACACCCTTATACTGGATATGGAGAAGATCCCTAGACACTGGGGAAATACTGAGCATCTTGAAAAGAGCAAACGTTGTCCCTATATATAAAGGAGGGGATAGATCTCAAGCAAAGAACTAATAGACCAGTGTCATTGACGTCCCACCTCACCAAAATATTTGAAAGAATAGTCAGAGAAAATCTGTGACTTCTTGGAGACACTGGAAAGATTCAACGAAAATCAGCACGGATTCCGACCAGGAAGATCATGCCTATCACAACTTATAGAGCATTATAACAATATCCTAGATGCACTTGAAAGCAATGAAAACTATGATGTCATATACACGGATTTTGCTAAAGCGTTTGACAGATGCGATCATGGTATAATAGCACATAAAATGAAACACATGGGAATAACAGGCAAAGTGGGAAAATGGATCTACAACTTCCTCAAAGAACGACTACAGGTCGTCAAAATTCAAGGTGTATCATCGTCAGAATCAGAAGTACGCAGCTCAGTACCACAAGGTACAGTGCTGGCCCCACTCCTGTTCAGTGGCGGATTATCATTGAGGCAATTAAGGCTGAAGCCTCAAGCCCCCATGCTTGAGGGGGCCCCAATCAACTGAGTTTCGATGATATAATTCGAGATTTCGCAAACTTCTTTGAATATAACAGAGTACACAAACTGACAAATTCCCTGCTTTATTTTATGTTTTACAGGCCCTAAAGTAAAGTTTGTTTAATACTGTTTTGTTTTAGCAAATGGCAAAATACACTCTGTTAAGGTTCTTTTAAGTTTGTTTCTAAATTAGCCTAAGCATGTAATTCGTGTAAATGTACTATATACTGTACATGTACATGTATTGTTAATAAAAATCTGTAGAAAAGGTCCCCCAAAATAAAATTAGCCTCAGGCCCCAAGTGCAGTTAATCCGCCTCTGCTCCTGTTCATTACCATGCTAACAGACAGACAGTGGAGTAAACAGCAACATTATAGTAACATCCTTTGCGGACGATACAAAGATCAGCAGAAAAATCAGCGATGCAAATGAAGTGGAGGCCTTGCAGAGGGACACGAACAAAATATACACATGGTCAGAAGACAACAATATGACATTTAACACCGAGAAATTTCGGCTCTTGAGATATGGTAGAAATGAGGAACTTAGACTGCATATTATGCTCCTGATAGACAGGAAATTCAGAGAAGCACGAAAGCGGTCGACTTGGGGGTAATAATGACCGATAATCCCAAATTCGACACACAAAATCAGATAGCAATAAACAAAGCAAAAAGAGTCGCAGGACAGGTACTAAGAACGTTCAAAAGGAGGGACAAGAGAGTAATGATTCCACTGCTGAGAATACCAAAACTTGAATACTGCTCAGTTTTGACGTCCCCATATAAAAAGGAAGAAATTAATAAACTAGAAGAAACGCAGACATTTCACAGCCAAGATTGATGGCTGCAAAGAACTCAACTACTGGGGAAGACGACGTAAACTAAATCTGTACTCCCTGGAAAGAAGGAGAGGTACACCATAATCTACATATGGAAAATGATCGAAAAACTGGTACCAAACCTCAAACTAAACCCAATTACCTTCAAAAATACTGGAAAATAGGAAAGGCAGAATGTGTAGTGTTCCCAAATTAAAGGGCCCGACAAGTGGCCTCCTCAACAATGAAGGAAAATAGCTTCGTTGTCAGGGGGCCAACACTTTTTAACCAGCTTACAAAAGACCTCAGAAACGTTACAGGGATCAAAGTTTAAGTCTTCAAGAGAAGCCTAGATGCCTGGGGCAGGACGGTACCAGATGAGCCGGGTGTACCGGTACCTGGCTATGTGCGGTGGGAGCGCAAGAGAGCAACTCGTTCCTCCAGCAAGCCAAGACTAGAGGCGAGACCACCAGCTTGACCTTCGTGTGAAGAGACCGACGCAAGAACCCAAACGAGGTTAACGAGGTGTGTGTGTATATATATATATATGTACACTAAGTAGTAAAGTTTCTTATGAAATGAAAATTTTAAATAGTTTGGTTCCGTATTACATGTTAAAATAGGTTAAGGAAAGGTTCTTCTCAGAATTAGATCCGACATTAGAGACCGCATTGTAGTAATGTCTAATTAAGAATTAAAATGTTTTGGTTATAAGAATTTAATAATGTTTGTTTAATAAAAAAGAAGATAATATTAATAAGGAATGTAATTACGTGAAATAATGGTTTGTTTAAATTAAAAATATAGAAATACGAATTGGCAACACTAAGAATCGGCCCAGGCTAGAGGCTGGGTAGAAAATGCCCAAGAGGGAGTCATCGGAGGGCTGTTAGCTTAAGGTGTTTTGGGGTATTAAGATAATGTGAATTTAGAATATTATGTCGTCTCTCTCTCCGGTTTAAAATGTTAACGTTATTTTCCCCCCCTCGCATTACCCCGTTTATCTAAAAGCGTTTCGGCATAAATAAAAGTTAGTAAACTGTTAATCAAGTGTATAATTAATCCCCCCGTCCTCCTCACCTTATTCAAATTATAATGCCGTCCACCGGCTCACGTGCTACCCGTATTTATAAAGTACAGCGAAGCGAGTGTAAAGAGAATTATGAAGGATAAAGAGAAATAGAAAGTAAAGTAAATAATAAATATATAAATGAAGGAATGGGCCCTTAAATAAATTAAACACTACAGCATAAACATTAACCAGAAACGCACTGGCTCTCTTTTTATACCAAAAAGGGAACCTACGCCATACAGTCGATGTTAAGTACTTCGACGTGAAGGTTTTGTGAACATTCCTATTCACAGTGTAGGCTACACAAAGTTAAGGGTGTTTTTATGAAAGTCAATTTCATTCAAGGTAGACTGTCCCGAGTGTCGTTTGTTTTCAAATTTTCTGAAAACGATAAATTCCAACTGCTTTCCGCGACAGCAGAGACTTTTTCAGATTATCCTAACTTAATCTAACTAAATTTGGCTTTATTAGTAACTTAACCTAATCCGAGTCGTCAACATTGACGCATACTGAATTTTTGGCCTTGGAAATGCAGGAAAATACTGGGGTCAAAGTTGAACCATCTACATTCAAGCGTACATTAGGTCCAAAAGAATTAAAAGGGTGCGTCGCAGTAACAAGTCCTTTAAAAAGTCCTTTGAAAATTCCTTTAAAGGTAATCAAGTCAAACAAAAGAGATGAACATCTGATAAAATCCAATGCCAAGGAATTATTTTTGTTGGTGCATGCATGCCCGCATTGGCGACAAAGGTAGATCCTGTTTTGTTCTGGTTTCGAAGCGTCTTTTAAAGTATTCCAAGTGAAATGTGTTCTCCCGCGCCCTCTCCCTCCCTCTCTTCTGTGCTAATTCTTCTGTGTGGGGTCTGCATTTGAACAAAATCTACGCATACCATTTCAAGTCTGTTGTAAAAAAACACTCGCACGAATTATTACTTAAAGCCCCACCCATTAGTCGCATTTTAGGACTAATAAAATAAAAATTAAGATAAAGGTTATCTTTCAATTCTTTTAACTGGTAAAGCTACATGGTTGGTAGGTCTCTCAAGACGTGACTGGTAAAATAAAGTACCAGAAGAGATTCACTAGGAAGTAAAAGTATAAAGTAACAAGCAACAGGTATCAAGAACAACGAATAAGATTAGAGTAGAATAAACTGAAGGAGAAAAATCAATAGGTAGTCAAAGACCTTTCAAGATACATTCTGTATGGTAAAGTGCCAAAATGCTACGTGGCTCCAGACTTTTTGACTTCAAAGAGATTAAGATGTTGGGCTACTAAGGTGAAGGTCGTGGGATCGAGTTCCGTCCCGGCTCGTACAATGTGATTTTAGACTTCCTTAGAGGATCCTTGTTCGGATTCTATGTTAAGCTGGAGATCGAAGGTGGGCGCAACAAGCCTGATCTTTGTCAGATTTGTCAGAGTGAACAATTCGGATGGAAACAAAAATCAGGGTGGATCTTAGGATCTTTGTTAGCCTGTAATTCTCTCTCTTTCATATATATATATAATTATATATATATATATATATGAATAGAAACGACATAAGTGTTAAGGAACGTTTCTGCACACGAGGAGAGATAACGAATAATGAAAAATGAGGCGAACCGCCCGGGGAATCGAACCCGGGGCCTTCCAATTGCCGGTTGGACGCTCTACCATTATGCTACGGACCTCACTCAATCACAAATCGAAATTCTCCCACATAGGGCAGAAACCAATGCCCTGAGAGGGCACCCTCGCAAATCGTGAATATGCGCATATATATATATATATATATGAGAGAGAGAAATACACAGAACCACTGCTACTGCCAATTCTAGGCGTGGCTTCCATTTCAGTGCCTCATTCTCTAATGGCACTGCAGACATTTCTCAAACCAAGCATGCAGATGACCTGACCAGGATCTGCGCGCATTAGTGTTTATGGGCGGGTGTTTTAACGCAGTGGTCTGGGCATCGAGGCAATCGGATCAATAGATTAGCACAAATTCAGATCAGCGGCCCAACGCCTATTATGGTTTTCTTAATACCCTTTGCGTACGCTACGCCTATATGGGATATACAGCCCAGAAACGTGCCTTAAAGGTATTTTACTTTACTTAACTCCTTCATAGGTTAAGCCATCAACCGTTCAAACATTTAGGCCTCTCGTAACGATTAGCCTATTAGATGGAAAAGCCGTTCTAAAGGAATGCACGAGTGATTCCTCACAAAGATTCATGACCCCCCTCCCCAAAAGTCTCCGAATCCAGTGATTTTAAAATGGTAGCCAAAAACCATTAACAGCTAGCTAATCGCCAAAACTCCCCAAAAGAGAAACAGATCAACCGCAAAATTCCGTTAGAACACCCATTTTAAAACTTCACATTTTTAATTTCAAATACGGTACAATTAAAAAAAAAAAAATTCCAGTACAATGAAAGATAATTGCAGAAAGTTTTAATTCTCTTTCAGAATAATACAACCAAAATTTTGTATTACAATACACTAAATAGATAATCAATCATCATATAACGAAAGAACAGTCAACGAAATGTATTCATTAAATTTAGTGTCATAGTGACATTTGGTAAGAAGTACAACTACACCGAGTTGACAGATAGTAGTATTAACGTAATTCTTGTACTTCCAATTTCAATTAAATATTGTTCAATTAGTCTTTAAAATTACTTCTTTATTATTATTATAATTAATTAATTATTTTAGTAGTAATATAAGTAATATAATAAACTCTTTCACCTTTTAATTATATATATATATTTATATATATCCAGGTAGCACGCATGATCGATCGACTGTTGATGCATGGTTGATATCGTTGAAATGTGGCTGATATTTGCGACAGTTTACAAATTAATACTGACGCATTGTTGATCCAACAGTAAGTCGATAAAATAAAGTTGAATCAAAGTTTCCAAAATATACTTTCCTAAAGGGTGGTCCCCTAATATTATAACATGTTTCTGTACTTACTCTTCACTGAATAATGAATTTACAGCAATACTCAATTTCAACCAAATTTGTCATTCAGATTGCTATTTTGAAATTGGCAGAGGTCGATATAGTTTCAATAATAAAAGGCTGATTCTCATCAATAACTTTTTTCATCATTATATCAATATAAATGTGCTACTTCGTGGTGTAGCGGTTAGCGTCGCTGACAACGAATCCATCGGCCCCGGGATCGAGACCCGGTGACGGCAGGCGGCACGCAGCAAAACCCGCTGTTCATCCTTCCACACAATAAAAAAAAAGTTGGTTGGTAGATAAATAGGTACCCTGGGTAGCCTAGTAGTTAAGACGCTTGGCTGCTGGTGGGGCGTGGTTCGGATTCCACGTCAAACTGTAGGTCCAAGATGGAGTGACAACTCTGACCTTCGTCAGAGTGAACAATTTTGGCGGAAGCAAAACCAAGTTATATAACGTCACTAGTTACATTTCTGACGTAGATAAGTGAGTGGTAAAATACACAGTGAAAGAGTAGTCCAAAGTTGTATTTTCGCTAACTTAAATCTTACTTGACTTTTATTTCTGAAAGGTAGTTTGTTAACAAATCAGGAAGTATATATATATATACGTCGTAGCCAATGTCGCAACACCGCTTCCCGTTGATCAGCGAAGTTAAGCGACATTGGGTATGGGTAGTAGTTGGATGGGAGACCGTCCTCCGTGTCCACATTATGTAGCGACCCGTGGTTCCCACGTAAAGCTGTAGGTCCCCTTCGTCATATGACTCAGATGTTGCGAAAGAGGTTAAACCGCAATCATTATAACTTAATTACAGTCTACAGATTAACCTTCTCCCCAATATTACAAAATTTCCTACTTTCATGAAATCCAGAAAAGTTACAGTCAACAAGTTTACAAAATAAGAAGTCAATGACGGTGGGTCAAAGTTTGTGAAGTTTCATTTAAAATTTAAGTGCCTCGTGAGCTTAAAGTAAATGTTGACCTTCCATTGGATTTCTGTTTAAAATAGTTTCTACGAAATACAAGTAGGCTTTGCGAGAGATAGAGAGAGAGAGAGAGACATTAGCCGTTTCTCATACTGAATATTAGTTCAGGCTGGTTAGCTAAGCATGCAAAAGGAAGTTGATTGTAAATTAAAATAGATGTAATTAAAAGACAATAATGTCATTAATTGTTGGTTTATTCTGAAGTTATCAGATCTGCAAAATTAGTGGCTCGTGTTAAAATACCTGGGGTTGCTTAGCCTCCTCCTTAGATAGAGGACGGAGGGGTCCTACAGTCTTAGGTGGGATTCGAACGATCTAAGTAAGGGTCGATACATCATATGAATGCGGAGGAAAGTCACCCATTCAACTGCTAAACAAACCTAAACGCCGCACAAACTGTACTGACACAGGCGCAACTGTAGTTCTAGTTGCGTACTACCAATATACAAACATCTTAATAGCTATCACAAGTGTACTTAAACACTGAGTAAATATCACTCGGAAGGTTATCTTTAAATCGAAAGAAATGTTATAATTTAGGGGGATTTACAGAGGGGAACGTGAAATTAATTTGAGGGTAATGAGCTTTCAACTTTATTCAATTCATTGTTTATAAGCAAACATAACGAATGCTGACAGCAGTGTGATTATAGGATTACAGCACTGGGGTTGAGGGGTCAAACCGTCGTTTAGTGCCGTTCACATTATCGCACCCAATCACTCGGTGATTTTAATAACGCGGTTAACCCCCACAAAAATATCTATAATTAGTAGTGTGGTGGAATTACCTTGTTTTCCACATTTAATAGCAAGGATTTTTACAATAAAAAACGCAATAAAAAACTTTCTTAATTGATTACCGTAAACACTCCCACGATATCCAGTTAAGAAAGTATTTCCTCAGAAATTAAAATTCTTTATCCAAGGACAGAGAGTCACGAGCATAACCTCTCTACAGTATTAATGATGAAGTGGTATTATTTTGATAAACATATATCTAAGTTACGCTTTAAGTAATAAATAATTAGCCTGTGGAAGTTAATCTACAGGAAGTAGTTTGATATTTGTTACTGGTTGACTTTTTTACAAATACATCGAGGAAAGTCAACATATATATATATATATATATATATAGGGTGGGGCACGGGAATCAAGTGTTTTTTGAATAGCTAGTAATCGGCCATTAGGAATGGGAGGGGCGTGCGGTAGGTAGCATTCCATTCCTGGGTTCATAGCATTTAACTTTAACTAACACTCACCTTTATCTTTCAGGTGCCATCATGGAGCAGTGGACGTTAGAACACCGCATGTTCGCGTATGATCATTTTGTTAGGAGTGGCGAGTCAGTGACAGCAGTTCAGCGTGCGTTTCGCCGCAGATTCAACATTCATCGAAATGACTCTGTTCCCGCTCGTGACACAATCTTACGTTGGGTTAACAATCTTCGAACAGGAGGCTCAATAATGAAAACAAAACCGAAGGGGCCGCAACGCACTGTGCGTACTCCAGAGAACGTTGAAAGGGTCAGACAAGCGATGTTGCAAAGCCCAGGCCGCTCTGCTCGGAGACATTCAGCTGCACTCGGAATCAGCAATCGTACTGTTAGACGGATTTTGCATGAAGAATTACATTTTCACCCATACAAGTTAGCGATGGTGCAGGAATTGAATGTAAACGATTGCCCCCAACGACTGAATTTTGCACAGGAAATGCTTGCACTTTATGAGCAGAATGAAAACATGATGGTGGTAATGAGTGATGAAGCCCATTTCCACCTTAATGGGGCCGTCAACAATCAAAACTGTCGGTATTGGGCTGCTGAAAATCCGCGACAACTCCATGAAAAACCGCTGCATAGCCCTAAGGTTACAGTTTGGTGCGCGGTGGGAAAGTTTGGCGTCATCGGTCCCTATTTCGAACAAAATGGGGTTACCGTTACCATAACATCTGGGCGTTACATTGAGATGGTGAACACCTTTTTCATCCCTGAGTTACGAAGAAGGCGTATTGCTCGTCGACATTTGTGGTTTCAGCAAGATGGGGCCACGCCACACACCGCCAGAGCGTCAATGGCTGTTCTTCGCCCCCTGTTTCCCAACCATCTCATTTCGAGATTTGGTGACATTGCATGGCCCCCTCGGTCCCCTGACTTGTCCACATGTGACTTCTTTCTATGGGGGTACCTCAAGTCACGTGTCTACGAGGACAAGCCCCGTACATTAGATGCATTGAAGGAAGCGATCCGTCAACAAATCATCCAAATCAACAGAGACCTGCTGGGAAGAGTGGAGGCCAATTTTCGTAAACGCCTTCAACAATGCGTCGACGGCCAAGGACATCATATGCCAGATATAATTTTCGGTACATGATTATTATGACATGAAATGCTATGTTCTTACGAATGTTGTTCTACCAATATATTTTCTTTACAAAAATAAATATCATTTTCCTGATTATTCCAAAAACACTTGGTTCCCGTGCCCCACCCTGTATATATATGATGAATAAGACGAAAGCGCTTGAGCACCATTTTGTGTTTCCTTTCCTTCGTGGTTTTATTCATCATAAATATTTTTCACGTGTTACCTTCGTGAAATAATTTTCATATATATATATATATATATATAGTCAAAGGGCAAGAACGATTTTCTCGGAGAGTCTCAGGCGAACTGTTAAAAAAAAAAAAAAAAAATCAACTTCATTCTCAATCCACAACTTCCACTCCCCAATTTTTCCCTTCTCCCACTCTCCCTTTCCCTCAGGGTTGAATGCACAGGGGGATCATTATCCCCCTCGTGGGGTGGGTGGTGGGTAACACATAATAGGATGACTCATTCCAAAAGGTAATCAAGACAAAAGAAAAATGTACAGTACAGTACACGAAGTTACAGTGTATATATATATATATATATATATATATACTGTGTAACGATATATAGATAGATAGAGATAGATAGACGTGACAAAACGTAAAGGGTGTCCCTTTACGACGCCGGAATATTTACTGAACGGCACGCGTGAGAAATGAATTTTTTTCCCATTAATGCTTATCATTTATTACACTGTAGTAAATAGAGAGGGGAGTGAAACCTTAGTACGTGTCTTACTTACGGAATCGCGACGGGATGTGAACGTGCGTATCTTGACATTTGCGGTGTCGCGGTGAATTATCTTTATAAATACTATCTTTTATTATGAAAAAAAAAGGGTGTATATAATTAAAGTTTGGTTAGGTTACACTAGAGGTTAAATAAAGTTAAATTAAGTTTGGTTAAAGTTATTAGGTTTTTAAAATTGGGTGTGTGTGTGTGTCGCGATACAGAAATGAATATGTAAGAAAGCATGAAAATGTCGTGGTTCTGTTGGAAAGCCAAACGTACGTGTGTGTGTGTGTGTGTGTGTGCACACGTTTATAATGTTATGAATAGCAGTGGTAATGAAAGTGACCTTCCGAAATTAATTATTACTATTTCGAAAGTACTTTAGTTTATAAAAGGTGACATCGTAAATATGGTTTAAAATTTTACCATGCAGTCATGGTCAGATAAGCCTAAAGGCGATTCATACTCGTATAACCACTGACGATAAGTACGAACGGGCACCGACAGTTTGACAAACTTATAAGAAAATAACCACAATGACTCGATCAACCGTTATTGTCTGCCTACCACTCAACAATAACCAGAATAATCTTGTTTACCTAAAGTATGACGTCATAGTTATTTAAATGAGATTGCCAAATGTTGCAATCTAATAAAACTAGGTGATTAATATATGTTAAATAAAACAATGATCGTGCACCGGTTAGAAAAATTCTCTCTCTCTCTCTCTCTCTCTCTCTCTAAATGCTCATATTTAATTTTGAGAGAGAAAGTTAAATTCTCCTCCCATACAAGTCCGTTTAACCGGCAAGCGGATAATCTTCCTACATCGATTGGCTTTCAGAGAACTACACGAACAAAGACTTGACCTAACCAAGAGAGAAGCAACTCAGGTGATTTGGAGAGTGAATTTATAGTTTCCATTTAGGTCTAATATTTTAACTTTGGCTCTCTACGCAATTATCAAGAATAAATCCCTTATTATTCATTGGTAGGTACTGGTACAGAAAGACCTACTCTAATATACCCATAAAAAAAAAAATCGAATCCAAACGTAACCACCTCCACCCACACTTTCTTCTCGTGGGTGCAGCTCGACTCGTCTCCCAATTTTTCCCAACTAACTTGCCCTACTCCCCAGGGTCCCCAACTCCCAACCTCTTCACCCAGACCGAAAACAAGTAATTTCTCTCCTCCAAATCTCCTCCCCCGACCCCCTCAAAAATAACCTTTCAAGTACTGCTCCCATACCCCATCATGCACGAATACACGAAGGTATGGATGGCTAAGTGAGTGAGTGGTCACTCCAAACGGAGCGAACGAAAAGGTGATCATGCTCGACAAGGACGATACAGTTTGATCAAGAACGAAACATTATGAAATACCCACAATGGAATTATAAAGAAATTTATCGTGAAATTCGGCTAACATTAAATTTCATGAACAAAAGAAAAAGAAAAAAGTTTATTTAATTGAAATCAAGTTATGGTCAAAACAGACGACAGGACATAATACTAAAGACAAAGCATAGGCCTAACCAGTACCTCGATTTAAGCCTAACTAATGACCTCACCTTTAAACCTAGGCTTACCTTAATAACACTGATAACATACGCCTAATTATTAAAATAAATAAATTTCTCGTTATGTTAAAAAATAAGAAATAAAAAGTGACCTTGAACTTTGACCTCAAAATGACCTCCTCAGTATGACGTCACTGAAAAAGGACCTCAGAAATGTTGACGTCTGGATCACTATCTCCATGGCAAAAGTTTCCCCCTTCTCTAATAAAAAAATAACCTTTACCAGTAAAATTTATTATTACTACAATTAGTTTATTATTATTCATAAAAAGAACTACGAATTCATGTAAACTCATAAAAAAAAAACTATTAATTTTGACCAACTCCTCCAAAAACTTACTCAGCAATGAATTAAAAAAGCTTGAACTGTCCAGAGATCATGATGCGGACTTGCCAAATCTCTGTTCAAATACCAGAGACGGCAACAATGATGACATTTGGCACCTCCGCTTCTCATTTTTCTAACGCTTCTCACTCTCTTAAGAAAGGTTATCCTTTAAGATTTAAGAGGAGGGTTGTCCACTTTCAACAATAGATATCATTATCACTTTACACTTTACAACAAAAACTAGTACACCGAACTATAAAAACGCATCTATCGAATGTTGTACAAATGTTATTAAAACCCATTGTTTAAACACTGAAAATGCCATTCAGACAACAAACAATTTGAGGTGAAGTTTTTATGCTCGCATTGTCTTCAAAACAGTAAAAACCACCAACTTTTGTAAACACGTATAAAAAGGAGGCCTACGCTTTTTAATGATTTGGATATGCCAATTAAGCCATTAGACTATGCGATATAGGTAGCCAACACCAATTTTCAGACTTTAGTTAAGTTGAAATTAAGGTAACTGCAGAGACCAATAGCATTTACAGTGAAATAAAAGGCTAACTAGAAACCTTGTACCTACTTTAAAATGTCTTAAGGCCTACATGGAGCTTACAGGAATTCGATACTGTAAAGAAGCATACCTTCTTCCAAGGCCAGAATGACTTGGAGCCTCTTCTTACCTGTAAAATAAAAAAAGAGTAAATAAAAACTTTCAAAATGTTATATTTAAAAGAACCTGGGAACACTGGTTCTAGGCCTAGTTATTATTATTATTATACAGTGTAGAACCTGAATACTTTCCCGGCTGCGTGGATACCATTACTACTACTTTAAAATGTCCTGCAATTTACCTACCGGAATGGGTCTACGATTCTAAATATCGGAGCCTATTTAACATTTTAAAATAAAAACAGACCTTATTATAATTCAAAATAATGGGTCTGGAAGAAATAGCTTACAACAGGATATTTACAAAACAAAGCCTAAGAATTTATCCTCTCGTAGGCCTAGGTGTAGTCCTAATTAAGTAGTGTAAGATACGAGAGTCTCCTGTGCGGATGTTATAATCATGTAGGCTTCAGAGATAGAACAGGTGTTACGAGACTTGGCTTCTGAATTTAACTAAAGTAAAACACAGGTGCGCCGCATAACTCTTATCAGGTTTAATATGTGTAACACACACACAGTGTGCGCATCTCTGCATGAACGAAGTATCGACTTTTTAAAATCCATATATCTAAAATACCAATTACCCAAACCTAACCTCAGTGCCATTGAACCGAGAAGGGCGTGATAAGAGTTTCAGACGCAACTGAGGGATGGAAGGGTGGTTTCTGTTAAGCTATTCAATAGCGAAATACTCTCTAATCTAGCCTAGCTTAACCAAACCAAACTTTACTAAAACAAACCTAATCAGGAACAACATACGGTACTGCATCTTTTTCCCAACAAAAATTTTTCTAGAGTTTTATATAAAAAAAGTGTTACCTCGCTAAAAGAAATTAAACCCCACTACTTATGTCAGTTATCACACACTCGAACTCACTTATATGCTCATTTACCTATGCGCACGCCCCACACACTCACTATACATATAAAAAGTTAGCGGCGCTAATCCCAACACTGTATATTACTGTTACTGTTAGCGCTGCTAATTTTCAAAATTGTTAACGAAACGGGTAACGACGCGAAGCTTTTAGAGAAAGTCAATCGCTAATTTTTCAAAACCACATCCGTAAATTGAATAGAATTTATTCTTCGGTTGGTTGGTTTTCCCTATTAATATATACGAAAGGAACTCGACTTCCTACAGAAAAATGTTTTCATTTTCGTAGACTATAACGTCACATTTTTGTACATTATCAACGAATTATATCAAGGTGTGTGCAAGTAAATATGCAAGTCATAAAAATTTAGCGTTAGCGTAGCTAAATTTTGTGGTAGTTAACATTAGCGTTAGCGGGCACAGCATACAGTATATATATATATATATATATATACCTCAATGGTGTAGCCTAGTGGTTAAGACGCTGGGCTGCTGGTCGGGAGGTCTTAAAATAGAGTCCGGACGAGGACTTCGTAATTTCTGACTTCCCTGACGGGTTGTTGTAGTTCGGATTCCATGTTAAGCTGTAGGTCTGAGGAAGAGCAACAAACTTGACCTTCGCCAGGATGAACAAGTCTGGCGTAAGCAAAACTAAGGTCCAACTGAAGTAAGGTATCTGCGAGGTTCTTTCGAGTATTTTCGATATCTTCAGTCGCTGAGTCCTTGCAAGCAGCTATTATTGTATATCTAACCTATAGGATATAAAGCGTGTTCGAACCCATACCACTGTGTCAGGATAGTGTATCCGAACTCGGAAAGAGGCCCATCCCCACCACCCAACATTGGTACAGCTACTGAATGCGTTCTTAAACTCGGCCACGACACCTGCAGCCTTTCTATGATATATGCCTCAGCATAAATAGGGTAATAAATGAAAACACCAGGCCCCTTTTCATCTTTCCTCAACAACAATAATAGAAGAGTGCACGCGATGCAACGAAAGAGAGAGAGAGAGAGAGAGAGAGAGAGAGAGAGAGAGAGAGAGACCCTTCGGTTCACTCGTGGAGGTTCCTGTTATTAAACTGGTTCATTTTTAATCTATTCTAGCAGTAGTAGAAAATGGATAGAAAAACATAAGGCTCTCTTCCCACCCTCCGCTCCCTCCCCGCTAGAGGAAGGTACGAAAAAAGGTTGAAAAAATACCTTCACCTTGGACAAGTAGCCAAAGAAATTTTACAGGAAAGGGTACAGTATACAAGCTAGCTCTACAATTACGCTATGCACATATAGTAATCGTACACTAGATAGCACCGCTATATAAACTAATCAATAATATACTTGTACCGATCGCAATCAACCACTTGGTATCACAAAAACCTCCAATATATGGTTTTGATTTTATGCAAAATATTTACAACTCTATTTACCGAGATATTGGTCCAAACAAGGACCCCATGACCCACTTCAGGCTAGCCCCAAAAAGGATTAAGAGGGGTAAAAGTTAAACTCTCCATGCCTACCCTACACCCACGTACGCGCAAAATCATCATGCCGTCAAAGTGATGAAATGCTTCTGCAAGAAAAGGGCGGAAACAGGAAGAGCAGAAATCAGGATTTCCACACCATACCCTCACCCGTCACGTGCATTCAGCCAACAGAAAGAGAAAAAAGATCGCGACGGCAAAAACGCAACTCCACCACACCTGAGATCCATTCCATGCATTTTTTAAAGTCTTTTTTGTTCGTTATACGTTTATACGAAATATTTTCTACTGTATTCTTAGAAATAGTAACAAGGCAGGCAAGTGTGTGATTGTTTTCTGTAATCGGATGTTTGTCATGTGTATGTGTCTGCCAACTCTTTGAATGTCGCCGTTTCAACTTGAGTCTACCGCCGTGAAATGTATTTATACAGCAAGTGATATATTGATATTTGTCGTTGGATTTGTATTAAATGAGAATAATTTTCTGTCGTCTACCCTGTCTATTCCATTGAGCGATGCGCATCTTGAAAACTTGAATAAGACGACCGCGCAACCTCCTGGTTTCTAAGGTAAACAAATTTAAGCGTTCTAATCTAATCTTCGCTGGTAGTCTTGCAGTCTCAATGAAGGGATCAGTTTTGTGGCCCTTCCCTGCACCCTTTCCATATCCTTCCTAAGAGACGGAGACTAAACCTGCACACGATACTCGAGTTGAGATCTAACTAATGAACTGTAGAGAGACATTACAAACTCCACGTTTAAGTTGGAACTGTCTTTTAATATAACCTACTATTTTTAAGTCCCTCTTTTCGGCTTCTACACAGTGCTTTGACGGTTTGAGATCATTACTAATATAAACTCTTAATTCTTTCTCTAGAAGAGTCTTAGTCAAGTTCCTCCCCAAGAGAGTAATCGGTCTTCGGGTTCTTGTAACCTATGTGCATTACCTTACATTTGTACAAGTTGAATGGCATCTGCCAAGTAGCAGACCATTCGCTCAACCTATCGAAATCATTTTGAAGCGTTCTTACGCCCTCATCATTACCTACAGGTTACACTATTTCCTAATTTGGTATAGTCTGCAAATTTTGAAATTGTACTTGGAAGCCCAACGTCTATATCGTTAATATAGATTATAAAAAGTAAAGGAGCCAGAACGGAACGAGAGAGAGAGAAAGATATATACAGTATATATATATATATATGCAACATCTCTTTGGATCCTGAAACGAGTTCAGGATCATGATAAAATTCGACCGCATCGAAATTCCTTCCATGATCACATCACAATGCGACCAAGAAATATCTACGAAGCTCATTTTGAATTACTTACTGTTCACGCTTGGGCTACACAAACTGAATAAACTGCCACTCGCTTCCAGTTGAAAGGAATTTAATATACTGTACAGTATATTTTTTTAAACATCTGACACTTTGAAAGGTTTGTATCGTTTTTATTAACTGAAATAGAAGCATAAAATTTTTCCTGTACCTTCTCTACACATGGGGAACTAGTCCTCTAATGCAAAACATGCTCTGATAAATTTCTTTTTCAATTATTGTTGTTTAAACACACTATCTTTTAAATAACTCCACAGATAAAAGTCAGAGATATTAGATCTGGTGATGTTGGTGGCCACCATGATATTCCTTTATCACAAACCGCAGGAAATCTGTTGGACAGGACTATTCCGTCGAAAGTATCGAGAACTGCATGTTTTGCAAGAGGAGACTAGTAGGGCTGGGCATCCGGGATCCCGGAAGTAAAGTAGACAGCTCATTTCCCGGGAAAACTGACAGTGATCCCGGGATTTCCCAGTATTCTATTTTTAAGGGAGACTTTTAAACACAATTTTATTATGAGGTATATTTATTTCATGCAAAGGCTTTTCACAATTGAAGTTTTCGTTCACCTTTTTTTTAAACTTTGAAAACCGTTTTCGCTCGAGTATGGGATGAATAATATCATTTTCTTCCTACTGAAAAGTGATGTTAGGCCTATTGAACTAGCAAAAGGGTTTGAAGACACACTATTACACAAGTGAAAAATTGTGAAATTATTTCGTAGATCGCCCTTAAAAAACGAAATCTTACAAAAATATGCAAGACTTGAGCATAACAAAGAACTTCATGTACAACTCGATTCACAAACAAGATGGAATAGTTTAATAGTAATGTTGGAAAGATTTGTACAACTAAGAAAACCAATTTCGAAAGCAGTGATTGACCTTGGGATTGGAAAGGGCATGGATATTTCAGATGAAGAATTTGAATATATAAATGTTATTATCTCATCTTTAGAACCGGTTAAAATTGAATTGGAGAAGCTTGGTGGCGGAGATGCAACATTGCTCACTGCGGAAGGTGTGTTTGCTTTTATTGTAAATGAGTTGAGAGAACAGAAAACTTGTTTTTCTACCTTAAAACAATCAGTAGAAAAAGAGACTTCAAGAGAGACGTAATAAGAAGCTCGTAGGATTATATAAATAATTAAACAATCCTATAATAGAATTTAATTCAACTTGTCCTAATATTTCACCGCCTTCTAAATCAACATTGCAAACAACTGCCAAAGAGGTGTTTGCCAGGCTTTTCAGAAAAAGTGAGATGGACGTAGTGGCAGAAGGTACCGATGTAAATGAACCCCGACAGTTTTTTGATACACCACTAGAACTCGAAGTCTTTTCCTCTAACTCATCTCCAAATCAAAGGTCCTTGGAAGAAAAATTGGATGCAGTTGCGCGGAAAGAAATGGGAACCACGGAGCAACAAGATTTGCGCCTGAGATACGACGTACAGTAAAGAACATCATAAAAGAAATAAATGTTTATAAAGTCACTGGTAATAGAATGGAAAATTTAAACCTTCTATTTAATGCTGTGGCGACAATTCCTCCAATTTCAATAGAGTCGGAAAGAGCATTTTCTGCTGTAGGATTATTCATCACAAAACTCCGAACATCTTAAGTGATAATAGTATTGATCATCTGTGTTTTCTAAAGCATTATTTTGAGTCATAATCCAAATAAATCAATAATTTAAGTTTTTTTAGTCTCTAGAAAGTTTTTAACAAAGCATGTTTTTGTTCAAAGAAAGGAAATTTTCTGTTTAGTTATTTAATTTATTTCAGTACTTCAATCTTATTTAATTTTTTAATCCCGGGATTGCAAGTTTTTTAACCCCGTTTCCCGGGATTAAAAAAAGAACGGAAAATGATCAGCCCTAGAGACTAATTCCCATGTGTAAAGAAGGTACAGTAAATATTTCACATTTTTATTTCAGTTAATACAAGAATACAAACCTCTGAAAGTGTCACGTGTTCAAAAAAGCAAATAAATAAATAAATAAATAAATATTCGCCGATGTGTCACTTCATTTAGGCACGAATCGGCGGTACATAGCCTGCAGAAAAAAAAAAAATTATACATATCATGGATGGGGTCAAATAGGTATTTGTATTTAAAACAGTAATTTTCCACATTTGTATTTATATTTGAGAATCTCGAAGGATGTGCATTTGTATTTTAATTGTATTTGACTGTTGTATTGGCTTAAATACATATCAAATACACCACCTCAACGAGTCAGTTGGTTGAACCAGGAGAACAGGTCGGGGACCTGAGAGAGAAAATGAGGCGCTCCGGACCACAACCTGCCAAGCATCAGTGGGGCCAGAATAGAGTTATTTATACCACTATATTCCCCCACCCTTTCTCTACAGCGTGGGTGAGAGTCAGGGAGCAGATTGTGGACTTGTACGTATGGTCGAAAGTCCGCCAGAAAAAAGGTTTTTTTTCGCACATTTCACCGCCGTCCATTAAACGACCTAATGGATTAATCAATTTGACATGAATGTTGATTATTATTATTTTATCTTCTTCATGTCTATTTATTATTATTATTATTATTATTTTGTTGTTGATTAATCCTGTCTCTAATAATATTAAGTTTTTTATATTATCGTTGTTGGGAACTATTGAAGCTACCGGTAAACAGGAGAAAAATGCGGTTTTGTTTGTTTTCTTGCAAAATACCCATGATTTTTTTAACTTTACTTTCGTTATTATCTATTTTTTTAAGTTTTAAGTAACGTTACATTACAATTACGTTACAATAATAATATGCGATTTTTGGCCAAAAGTGCCAACTTCAAAACCACATACTCATAATTAATTTATAATCATAAAAAAATATTTTTTTATAGAATTTTCATATGTAATATATAAAACTAGAAATACTTAGTTACATTATGCAAGAAAAATTGGATCACCTGAAGATCAGGGCCCCCCATGTATTCTTGTTTTTTGCTTTACACTACCAAATATAATAAATTAAATTGAATGCCCGGTCAGGTCAGCCGTACGCCCTTGACGATTGGTTAAGTCGTGATATTTTCGTTAGTTTTAACGAAGATATCATTTGGTAATTGAAGCTGGGGGCCCTGATCTTCAGGTGATCCGAAAAATCAATCAAATATCGTTATTGGTTCAAAAGTTATGGCATTTTGCAAGTTGGCAAACTTTAATTGCATTTTTTCTCAGTTTTTTTAATTTTGGCAGTTGGCAGCTTGTGGGCCGGAGCGTCTCAAATATGCGAGTTATAAAAAATTTGTAATTTGGCGGGTTTTGGGCTTTTGGGCTTTTTAATTGTTAACAAAATAGTTTTTGTTTACGTTTCGCATGAACAGTCTCAAAACGGGAAGAAATAAATAATTGACAGAAGTCAAAACTAGCCAATTTGAAACTCTTATTTATATTTGTAATTTGTTAAATAAAAAAGCTGCAAGTGTGTATTTCTATTTGACGAAGTGTATTTGACCCCAGCCCTGACATATACAGTACTTATATGCATATACTTGCTACAACTCGTCCCCTGAGAAACTTTTATGTTCCACACAGACCGTGCACAGAACAGGGAACTCTTTGGGAAAATTAAATCTACTATAGTCCCAATAAGTAATGGTAAATGGCAAATATTAAAATTTTTCTTTTTCATGATGGAAGCCCAACGTGAGCAACGGGTCAGTGGTCACTGAATGTAGCTGTCTTGGGTAAGCTTTACGCACTAGACCGTGTCCCAAAGCCCGGTCCTATCTGCTTAGCATACTTGCTTAGTAGATAGCTGGTGAGGGAAGCTACATTTTGGGGCCTCTTTGCTAGTGACCCGTTGCCCACGTTGGGCTTCCATCATGAAAAAGAAATACTTTAGTATTTGCCATTTATCATTACTTATTCGGACTACAGCGGATTTAATTATAATATATATATATATATAATATATATATATATAATATATATGAATAGAAACGACATAGGTATTAAGGAATGTTTCTGCACACGAGGAGGAGAGATAACGAATAAATGAAAAATGAGGCGAACCGCCCGGGAATCGAACCCAGGGCCTTCCAATTGCCGGTTGGACGCGCTACCATTATGCTACGGACCTCAATTAATCACAAATCGAAATTCTCCCACATAGGGCAGAAACCAATGCCCTGAGAGGGCACCCTCGCAAATCGTGAATATGCGCATATAACTGCAATGACCACGCAGCATATAAATGAATAGAAACGACATAGGTATTAAGGAATGTTTCTGCACACGAGGAGGAGAGATAACGAATAAATGAAAAATGAGGCGAACCGCCCGGGAATCGAACCCAGGGCCTTCCAATTGCCGGTTGGACGCGCTACCATTATGCTACGGACCTCAATTGGTTTCTGCCCTATGTGGGAGAATTTCGATTTGTGATTAATTGAGGTCCGTAGCATAATGGTAGCGCGTCCAACCGGCAATTGGAAGGCCCTGGGTTCGATTCCCGGGCGGTTCGCCTCATTTTTCATTTATTCGTTATCTCTCCTCCTCGTGTGCAGAAACATTCCTTAATACCTATGTCGTTTCTATTCATTTATATGCTGCGTGGTCATTGCAGTTATATATATATATATATATATATATATATATATATATATATATATATATATATTTCGTAACTGGGATCAAGGTAAGCCCTTGAATTTTAGGGAAAACGGAAAACGACTACGCTTTCTACTTCTCTTGACCTTATAAGACGACTCTCGTCTACTTCATGGAAAAGTGTTGTTGGCATAATTACCGTTGATCAGGGAGTCCTTTGATAATTCTCTCGTGATGTTTTGTGGGGTGGGTAACTCCTCTCTTGCAGGGAATAATATACCCAGATGCATCGGATTTCCAAAACTTCAAAAAGTTGCAATCTTTTGATTACAAGCATAACCAAAGATAAGAAAACATCACACAAGTCGACTGAGCCACGCTTTCAACTCGTTCACAGCCGCAATGATCCACATGTACACCCGTAAGTCTCACGTGGATGTAAATTCGTACGTGTGTGTGTATGCGTGTAAGTAATTCATTAGTTGACATGAATGAGAACACGTTAGAACTGAGGTGGAATAGATTACATCATTGTAGAAATACAATATCATGGGAAACCCACTCGCTGTTTTAGGTCAAACAAAAGTAAACTTTTCTGTCCTTGTCTTTTCGACGTTTAACGAACTGTCACGACAGATTATATAAGCGTGACACGGCTATAAACAAGCAATTAAGGAGAACATTCCGGCCTATTAAACAGTCTAACACTGATGAAAACCTTTGCAGAGTTCTTCATACCAAAGTAACACGGTAGGATAACATGGCAGTAAAGCGCCGGGCTGTTAAATTGAAGCTTCCGGATTCGAGTATGAGCTCAGACTTTAGATTATAGCGATTAAGCTACTTCTCTGATTCTCTTTGTTGAGGTAGTAGTTCGAATTCCCCGTAAAGCTGTATGTAGGTCCCCTCCGTCATGTCACCTCGCGAGCTACGAAAGAATATAAACAACCTAAAATATCATTATATTACCCAAGTACACGGTAAACATTCAACATACGCCAGCGTTCATAGCTCAGTGGGTAACATACTAGTATATTTCCCTTTAAGCGAGGCGAAGACACTGAGATCGGGGTTTCGAATCCCGATAGCGTTGGTAATAATAATTCGGGAGTTAATGCAATGGTCCGCATTAATTAACACGAGCGTCGTGCTAGTTTCCGGCCGTTTCACTTCACATAAACACAACCTTAGTGAAAATCCTACTGAATCACCACTTGTAGACTTATGCAAAACGTATTCATTAAAATTAAACAAACATGAATTTCGAAATTTCGACTTTGTGGGTCAAGAAACAAATAAAAAATATGCCAATAAGTTATACCGTACCTGCAAACAAAACTGGAAATGTTGCAAAGAAGCGTTACAAAATTTAGTACCCAGTCAATCAGGCACGAAGAATAGTAGCTAATATCGATGGCAACACTTCAAAACCTGTTAAGTACTAAACTCCAAGTTTTACAAAAGTAATACTGTACCTGACTAATGTCTAATGTCTTAAAACGCTTTCGAACGTTTGAAACCCGAGTGTTACGATGGCAAAGAACCACAAATGGATTCCACGTTTTTAAAAGACTATCTGCCAACACAATTTAGAGCGAAAAAAATTTTATATACAGGGTGTCCGAGAATTATCTGTACAATTTTTGGCTGTTATTGAAAGTCAACCATGAAGTGTAGAAATTCCAGTGTTGTCCCATTTCACAGAGAATCTCATTAAGTTTTTTCTGATACCAAGTTTTGACAAGTTTTTTAGAAATTCCAGTGTGTCCGAACATTATCTGTACAATTTCATCTTTTAATAAAATTCTTGATAACACGTAAAATTCTTAAACAAGATTATTTAGAATCTGTATTTTCAAAAGTTTCTTTTATTAAAGTAACGTTGTTACAAACATTCGATATGTGCACCATTAGTGATTCGCAAAACATCCAATCGATACTCCAAATGTTGCCATGTACGCTGCATCATATCCACATCAATTCACTCAATAGCAGCTGTGATTCTTGCTTTTAAATCATCAATGTCTGTGACCCGCGTACATTTCTAAAAAACTTGTCAAAACTTGGTATCAGAAAAAACTTAATGAGATTCTCTGTAAAATGGGACAACACTGGAATTTCTACACTTCATGGTTGACTTTTAATAACAGCCAAAGATTGTACAGATAATTCTCGGACACCCTGTACCTATATACACGAAGGGCGTGTACCGAAAGTAATGCCTGTTGGCTGATAACTTCTTTATTAGAATGAAGAGAAAGTTCAACGTACACATGTATGTACATCAACTATTGCTCTACACAAAACTACTCTTCAAAGTAATCTCCTTCACACGCGATGCATTTGCGCCACCTCCGAACCCATGACTGGAATCCTGTTTGGAAAAACTGTGGCGAGCACTGTCTGGCCCATCGTTTCAAAACGACTTTGATGTCCTTTGTGTTATCAAATCTTTGTCTCCGGACGCTTTGTTTCAGCGGGCTGAATAGGTAAAAGTCTTGTGACACTCACGAAGCTTCGGGAAGCCATCAGAAAGAAGAGGCCGCAAAAAGATCTCAGATCCATCCAGCTACACCATGACAACGCCCGCCCACACCCATCTTTTGCCACAAATCAGGTTATTACAAAGATTGGCTGGTCAGTGATGCCACATCCACCCAACAGTCGGGATTTGGCACCGTCAGACTTTTACCTATTCAGCCCGATGAAACAAAGCGTCCGGGGACAAAGATTTGATGACACAGAGGGCATCAACGTCGCTTTGAAACGATGGGTCAGACAATGCTCGCCACAGTTTTTCCAAACAGGATTCCAGTCATGGGTTCAGATGTGGCGCAAATGCATCGCGTGTGAAGGAGATTACTTTGAAGAGTAGTTTTGTGTAGAGCAATAGTTGATGTACATACATTTGTACGTTGAACTTTCTATTCATTCTAATAAAGAAGTGATCAACCAACAGGCATTACTTTCGGTACACCCCTCGTGTATGTATGTGTATATATATATATATACCTTACAACCTTACAAAGGTTCCACGTGATGATTTCTCATTTCGCGAAGGTCAAGCGTGTCGCCCCTCCTCTCGAGTTGGCCTGGTGAAGTAGTGAGTTGGATTCTTGCGCTCTCCACCTCACATAGCCAGGTACGCCCGGCTCATCGGGGATTGTTCTGAGCCAGGCGTCAAGTCTTCTTTTGAAGATTTCCACTGCAACTCGCTTCGTGTTTCTTAGGTCTTTGGGCAGCTGATTAAATAGTTTTGGTCCTCTCACTACAAAACTATTTTCTTTCAGGGTTAAGGATGTTCCCTGTCTCGCCTTCAATTTGGGAATACGACATAGTCTACCGTTTCTACCTTCCACCGTTGTTTGGGGAGTTATGGGATTCAGAGTAAGATTAGGGACTAGTTTCTCCATTATTTTCCAAGTGTAAATAATGGTGTATCTCTCTCTTCTCCTTTCCAGTGAATATAGGTTTAGTTCTCGTAACCTTTCCCAGTAATTTAGTTCTTTGCACCCATTGATCTTGGCTGTGAAACTTCTTTGAATCCCATCCATCTGTCTAATGTCTTCTTTTTTATATGGGGATGTTAGGACCGAGCAGTATTCCAGTTTGGGTATTATCAGGGTTTTCAGTAGGGGGATCATTACATTCCTATCCCTTCGTTTAAAAGTTCTCAATATCAGACCCGTTATTCTCTTTGCTCTGTTTACTGCTATCTTATTTTGTGTTTCAAATTTCGCATCATCTGTCATTACAACTCCTAAATCTTTTGCTCTGGAATTTCTCTGGACTTCCTGTCCATTTGGGGTATAATATTCCATGGACTTTAGGTCTTCTCTTTTTCCGTACCGTAATAGCTGAAATTTCTCGGTGTTAAACTTCATATTGTTGTCTTCCGTCCACTTGTAAATTTTGTTTATGTCGGTTTGTAGAGATCCTATGTCTTCTGGTTTTCGTATTTTTCTACTGATCTTTGTGTCATCTGCAAAGGATGTTACTGTGCTGTCTCTGGTAACGTCCTCATCTATGTCAGTTAGCATGATTATGAAGAGTAGTGGAGCTAATACCGTTCCTTGTGGTACTGAGCTGAGGACCTCTGATTCTGATGAAGATACTCCTTGTACTGTAACGACTTGCCTCCGCTCACTAAGGAAATTATATATCCATTTCCCTACTTTTCCTGTTATTCCCATATATTTCAGTTTATGTATTATGATTCCATGGTCACACTTGTCGAACGCTTTAGCAAAGTCTGTGTATAGTACATCATAGTTTTCATTACTTTCAAGTGAATCAATAATGTTGTTGTAGTGTTCCATTAGATGTGACAGGCATGATCTGCCTGACCGAAACCCGTGTTGGTTATCATTGAATTTTTTCTGAGTTTCCAAAAAGTCATAGATTTTCTGTCTAACAATTCTTTCAAATATTTTGGTGAGATGAGATGTAAGCGACACTGGCCTATAGTTTTTGGCCTCGGATCGATCTCCTCCTTTATATATTGGGACGATGTTCGCGCTCTTCAGGATGCCCGGTATTTCTCCGTGTTTAATGATCGTCTCCATATCCAGTATAGGGGCTCAGCGATTGCATTCTTGCAGTTTTTGATCAGTGTGGCATTCCATTTATCCGGTCCTGCCGCTGAGTGTGTTTTTAGTTTCCCTATGACTTGTGCAATATCCTCCGTCGTAAAGTCGAAATCCGTTATACTTTCCCCTTGTGGTTCTTCTTCAAAGAACGCGTTTCTATCGCATATCAGTTTGTCAGTTTTTGGGATACTGAAAGATGATTCATACTGAGCTTTTAATATTTCAGCTACTTCTGTTAAATCATCAGATAAATCACTGTTCTCATTTTTTAAAGGCCCGATAGTCGCATAGTTTTTCGATTTTCTTTTTGCGAAATTATAGAAGTACTTTGAGTTAGCCTTTATCGCTTCTATAGCGTCATCATCATCTTTTTCTGTATGCTTCTCGATTAGTTCCTGTATGACGACATCGATACTTTGCAGTTTATCATTTAATATTTTTCTGATGTTATCTTTACAATTACTTAATTTTGCAGTCACTCTTTTTTCTTATATATATATATATATATATATATATATATATATATATATATATATTAGGGTGATTCTTATATATAGGAAAAATTAAATATATAAAATTTGGGGGTCTCACCCCAGCATTTTTTTCCTATTAATTTAAAACGTGTACCAAAGTAGTTTTATTAAAATCAATTAACATTTAAAGGTGCCTCATAAGCAGTCATTCCTAGTAGGCCAAATCTACTATGCTTTCAGTCCTAAAATGAAACCTGTGTTTAGTTCAATTCAGTTTCTAATTAATCAGTAGTCAATGTCCATTTTAGTTTATGCTGTTCTTTAACTGCTGTTATTTGCCCTTATAGTGGAACGCTAATAAAAAATTCATGTATTTATGTTTCAACAATTAACTAAACTTGAGTCCTTGTGAGGCACCAATAAAATATTTATATTTACTAGAGTTTTTGCACATTTTTTTTTCTTGTCAAATGGAATATACTGAAGGGGTGAGACGATGAAACTTGTAATTTCGAAAAATAAGAACCACCTTAAATTATATATATATATATATATATATATAATATATATATATATATATATATATAATATATATATATATATATATATATAAACAAATTCAAATTCGGAGGTTGAATTGAATTAGGAAAATATTTGCGCGGATTCAAATCGGATGATTCGGATTTTTTGGACAATAAAAATACAGACAATTATTTATTAATCGGTCCGATATAAAACCTAAAAATATTAACAGGATTCATACAATAGACCTATTCTGATTCGAACTCGTATGTGTCAACCCCATAAAACGGAACTATGTAACATACACACAAAGTAAATAATAATGATAAAGAAAAATTAAAGATGACGTTATAAATACTACAATAATTTTAACAGGAAACAAAACAAATTTAGGAGTATTAAATTTATTTTACAATAATTTGGCCCTTAAGTTTTTGGCTTTACTGGGCTATCAACCTGAAATCCTAAAGTTACCATACAAATTTAAAACCAAGTCCAAGCTACTACGTAAGCTCTTGCCAATAATTAGTAACCAAAGTAAATATTATAAAAACAAGAACTATGTCGGAATGACATAAGGTCCGCGCCTATATTTGTCACCTTGACCTCTGATGGAAGGACCCGATTGTTAATCATAACACATCGTCTTGTGACGATCCATATGTGTGTGTGTGAAGTTTCATCAATTTATGTTCGGCGATTCAAAAGTTGTGACACGGACACGAAAAAGCTCCGGTTAACTTTTTACCTCTACTTCTGACTCTGACCTTTGATGCAGAGACCCGATTCTTGTTCATACGACACCGCTTTGTGACGATCCATACGTGCGTGAAGTTTCATCAATTTATATTGGGTGATTCAAAAATTATAGCGTGGACACAAAAGTTTGATAGACGGACGGACAAGTGCAATCCAGTATGGCTCCTCCAAATTTATTTGGTCGGGTGGGGGACATAATTAAATGTCAATGGCAATATATTCGTGCAATATTGACGTGTCATTTTGAAGACTATCGTAATAATATACTTTAATGCCTATACGGGGAGAGCCTATGGACTTAGAACCATTATATGAGTCTCATTATCACTGTCCCGAGAAAATGTATGGTCCTATACATATAATCTGGCGTTTTCATCTCACAATGAATACGGGTTTACATAATTGCTGACTTTTGAGGGTCTGCGATAGGTTCCAATTTCTCAAAAACACTTGGTTTACATAAGGCCTAAATAAAAGCAAAGAAAAAGCTACAGAATTATTTTTATGCTATCACAGAGAACTCTTTCAAAACGACGAACCACTTTTCAACTTCTTCCCGAGTTCTTTTACACACAAATTACCATGTTCAGAAGCAAACAAAAACTCTGATTAGCGAATTCTTACATTTGAACTCTTTTCAAAGCATTTCTGAAGCGTAATTCTTTTCAGGGTTTTTTTTTTTATTACATTTAGGGGTAGGATGGGGCCAAAAAGAGGCTTTAACACGAGTTCACAGAAGCTGAAGCAGTCAATCATTTTTAATTTTTAAAACATCATAAAAAATTATTATTATTATTGTTTCAGGGAGAATATGTTAATTTATGTTGTTTTTAGTTTTTAAAAAGCATCAGAGAAAAAACATTGTTTCGGGAGAGTACGTTAGTTTGTATTTGTATGTATATATATATATATATATATATATATATATATATATATATATATATATATATATATATATATATATATATATATGCCTGTTAACAACTCAAAAACGCGTGCGCCAATTTTGACCAATCTTGGCAGATCAATTGGGCCCCAGCCAAGGTAGAAAGAAATGTCAATGCGAGTCATAAGTCAATGAAGTTAAGGTCACAGTGACAGGTCAAACGTTTCTTGTTGGGAAGGGATGTGCTCTATATTGAGCACGTCTCCTCTATGCTCTCTACTCTGGTTTTACTAACATATTAAAAGGTAGGCTAAGGTAGAGGTCATTGAGGTGAACTTGCGTTTATAGGAAATTACTACGATTGGCCTCAGTATCCTGTATGACCCACGATATATAAAATTTGCGAGTTAAGCCCTAGGCGTACCACCATTTTCCATGAGACCTACCGGTAGGTTTTAATTAAAACATTCAAATAGGCTTATTTCAAGTTGGGAAACTAATAGCCTATTTCGATTCTCACACGAGAGCCACATAAAATGCCATTAAAACTTATGCAAAACCGCACTATACTGTAGGAAACGTGAGCCTATTATTATTACGAGTAATAGTACATAGTACTAGATTTCGTTTCAGTAGCCTAATAAAACCGAGCCTACTGGTACAGTCTACTGAAGTTTCCTAAAACTGGTTTTCACACATATACAAAATGTGAAGAGCTTCACAGTTGAACACGTGAAATAAATATATGATGCAGACGAACAAGGAAAAATTAAAAGAAATTCCAAGGTCTTTCGTATATTCAATAGTAGTTCTTGCCATGGAATGAAAAGACGAGAACCTCAATATATATATATATATATATATATATATATATATATATATATATATATATATATATATATATATATATATATATATATCTTTGTACAACAAACAAAACAGTTAGGAGGGATTAGCATAAAATTAACAAGTATTAATTAAAGGAAAAAGATGTTTTAAGATGCGATTCCCAAACTGTCACTGAAATTATTTATGAAGTATACGAATGGCATAGTCCAGAATGTTGTTCTCAGTTACGTCTATTTTTAACAAGAAATTCAAAACTCTCCTAATTAATATTATGATTAAATTTATATATATGGTTAAACAATGCATTAGATTTATTTGCCGTCCTGCACTCATGTTTTATGCTGTTTTACTCTGACATCTAGTTCACCTAGTTTGACCTACAGTATATAAACTGAGCCACATTGTTTGTATCCAATCGAGTAGACCAGTGGTTTCCAACCTTTTTGAGGCGCGACGGCCCAAAGAGCTGATTCGAATAACTCATGACGCACCTTCCATGTTGCTAAGCTGGTATCACGTTCACACAAGGCTTAATAAAATGTTTTTATTAACATTTATTAACATAATGCTAAAAGGCAAGTAAGTGGGCCATGGCCCATCGGCTGAGAACGAGTAAAGTAGAGAGATCACGCTCCATTACCTGGGCTGTTCTTTATTACGCGAAATTTAACAGTATTTTTATACTTAAAGACTACGTTAATTCCAATTGTTTTAAGTAAGGTCGGAAGTGGTTCAAAATTTACATGGTAACGAGATTAAAAATATTTTTTATTAAATTCCTTTTGAATTGCACTATTACCTATAATACATTTCGTTCTGTCTATTCGAATAGCTTTATATAAACATACGGTAGTGCCTCAGTTAATATATGCGTACAGGACAAATAATTCTAATGCACTGTTTATATGTTTATATATGTGTATATATAATCATAGTATTATCTGAGACAATTCTAAAATGAAATGAAAATTGTGAATTGTTTAACCAATCATATACTTTAGAATTTTAAGAACAGTTTGGGAACGTATAAAATGGACCACATCTTGTTAACATTTATTTTCCTTTTAATTAGTATTTGTTAATCTTTTGCTAATTCTTCCAAACCAGTTTTGGTGGCTTGTCTTTTCGCTTCATTCCCTGACGAGGTGTTTGTTGAATACACGAAAGGCCTCGAAATAACTTATTTTTCCAAGTGGGTGCGGTGCGCATTATATAATAATATAAAATAATAATATATAATATATAATATAATAAATAAATGATGCAAATCCACAAGGAAAAAAATTATTCCAAGATCTTTCGTGTATTCAGCAAAACACCTCATCCGGAAATGACGAATTCCCTGATTCCCTGACAAGGTGTATTGCTGAATACACGAAAGGCCTTGGAATAATTTTTTTTTTTCCTTGTGGTTTTGCATCATTCATTAATATCACGTGTTTAAGTGTGAAATTCATCCCATATATGTCACGGCCTTTTTGCAAAATGGCCGGCCCATTTACAAAAAGTCCAATATGATGGCCTTTTTGCAAATGGGCATTACAATGCCGGCGACTTTGGAAAAAGGCCAGCATATTGGCCATTTTGCAAAAGGGCTGGCAACAAGTCTGAGGTCTGCATATTCACAAATATGAAGGCTTCATTATTTTGTTAACATATGTTATTGCAATAAATGTATTTTTGTATCCTATGTTAGTGTGAACGCACCCTAAAGGCTTTGTCAAAGTCGTTGCCCTTTTTGCAAAATGGCCAGGAAGCATATTTGCTATTATGCAAAACGGCTGGCCATTTTGCAAAATGGCCAATATGCTGGCCTTTTTCCAAAGTGGCCGGCATTGTAATGCCCATTTGCAAAAAGGCCGTAACATACCGTGTGTGTGTGTGTATATATATATATATATATATAAAATTAAACGGTTGGTCTAAAAGTATCCATACACTCTTTGCATAAAATCTGTTGTACCTTCGTGTGGAAGTTATGTACGTAATTTTAGGTGTATCCCCCCTTTAGGTAATAATTAAAGGGCCTATTTGCGTTTAAATGATAAGCCTATCAGGTATATGACGATATAATCTTGATGATTTTAATTTCACGGCTGCAGTTTTAATAAAGTTAATGGTAAAAATTATAGGCTCGGAACAGACGCGACAAAATTGCAACAGACACGCGATATCATCATCATGTTGAGTGGAGTGAGTTTTTGAAAACTAATTCAAAGGGTTATTTAATGTATGCAAGAGCATTATACTTGCGTGATCTGCGGAAGATGCCGGTAAGTATATATATATATATATTTTTTTTTTATGAAGGAAGGACAGGCCCAAACCGCTCCCCCCTACCCCGATTGACGCAAGAAGAGCCGAAATCAAGGTCCAAAGTTTTCGAGACGCTTAAACATTCTGCGTTTGAAAGATTGGAGGTCCATAGACAGGGGGAAAGATGGATTGAGGAAGATTGTTCCAGAGTAGATCGGTTGAATAGATAAAAGATTGAGAATACCGTTTAACCCTTGCGTTAGAAAGTTGGACAGAAAAGGGATGAGAATATGTTGAAAATCTAGTGCTGCGTGCTCTCCTTAGAGACGGCGGCATGCAGTTAGAGTGTTCAAAAGAGCAGTATCCGTTATAATAACGATAGTGAGGAAAGAGTGAGGCAACATTGCGGCGAAGAGAGAGAGAGATTGAAGACAGTCAGTAAGAGGCGGGGAACTGATGAGACGAAAAGCCTTTGATTCCATCCGATCAAGTAAGGCTATGTGGGTTGAGTCACCCCACACATGAGAAGCGTACTCCATACAGGGGGCGGACAAGACCCGTGTAGAGAGAGAGCAACTGAGTCGGGGTGAAGAAACAGCGGAAGCGGTACGGCACACTTAACCTCTCAGAAGCTGTTTTAGAGAGTATATATATAATCTTTCCAGTAAAGATCGCGAGATAAAGAAATTAGAGATGTACCGATATAGCGGTATCGGTGATATCGGTAGATTTTTAACGGTATCAGTATCGGCCGATATTTTAAAAGTATGATTTTTCCAAAATTATGAATAAAAGACTATTTACAAGATGAAATTTCCAATATTTTATGGTTTTATCACTTCACATAACTTGTTATTTTTTCATCATAGCCTTTTTTTTTTTCATCATAGCCTAAGTCCTAAGAAATGTAGCACATAAGTTTTACCAATTTTCTTTTCAAACAGCCAATCAAACAAGTGTAAGTCCTTTGAGAAATAGATATAAAGCCTAGAAAACCAAAAAAACTATCTTGTAGTCATAGCTCACAATATTAACTCAGCTAGCTGGTTAAAAACACATTTACTAAGCCCAACATAGTTTTGTTTGTTATACAATTGGATTAGGGCCTATGACATCTATTGCAGTGTTGCCGTCTTTAATGAAAAGGATTATTGCTTTGTCGCCAAATTTTCAACACAAAATAAATTATGAATATGTTACAAAAATATGACAAACTAATAAACCCTAGCTGGATATCGGTATCGGTTATTGGGCGATACTATTTTTAATTATCGGTATCGGCTAAAAAGCGATATTGGTACAACCCTAAAAGAAATACCAAGAATGTTAAAAGAAGAGGAAGGATTGAGTTGTATATTATTGAAATCGTGTGAAAGATTATGACCAGTAAACAGATGAAGGAATTGGAGTTTTTTGAGAAATTGGAAACTATGAGGATCTCTCTTGTCCCAATCAGATATATATAGTACAGTATAAAGATCAGACGTCGTGCGCCATAGCCGTCTCTCTCGCAGCAAAGTATGGAGTGATTGTTGCGAGGGGTGCTTTGTGAAGCGGGTGAAGAAATGATGCGTAGAATCATCGGCATAAGAGTAGATACGACAAATGCGACTTAAAACGTCATTAATAAATAAAGGAAGAGAGTGGGGGACAGGACAGAACCCTGAAGAACACTATTATTAATAGCTTTAGGAGAACGGCGGTTGTCATCTACAACCGCAGCTATTGATCGGTCAGAAAGGAAATCAGAGATGAAGGGACAAATAAAAGAAATCAGTAGTGATGCACCGGAGCTCCGGCCATTTTAGAAAGCCTCCTGCTCAGGCCGGAGGTCTCACTAAACTCCGGCCGGAAGTGCCAAGTACACCAAACTCAATTCTGACAACCTTTAGTTTTAATTCTATAAAACTATAAAACCTCATTTCTGCACCTATCCAAATATTTCAGTTCTCAGATGACTGTAATAATAATTTATTTTATGAGTGATCAGTGATTGTATTAATATTTCAGTTCTCAGTGACTGTAATAATAATTTATTTTATGAGTGACCAGTGATTGTATTAATAATTGATTTGACATAAGCTACTTTACTCAGCATTCAGCAAGACATCATAAGTTTCATAACCTGATGATATTCTGTTCAATGGGAATTTTTAGAGAAATTAGCACACACAAAGCATAGAAAGTCGACTTTTCTAAAGTTTAAGTTATTAAAGACTTAATAATTTAAAATAGCAGGACTATAATATATAAACCCTGAATAGACGAGACAATGAACCACACACACCCACACACACACACACACACATAAATCAATTGGCCGGAACCTCCGGCTGAATGGAAAAAACACTAAGCTGGAGGTTCCGGCCCTCCGGCCAAAATCTGCCTCCGGTGCATCACTAGAAATCAGTTTGAGAATTAAGGATTTGTGCCAGACTATCAAAAGATTTTGATATACCTAACGCAAGAGCAAAGGTTTCACCGAAATCCCGAAAGGAGGATGACCAAGAGTTTGAGAGTAGAGAAGCGTTTAAGAATCTTCCTACTGAGCAGATTCAAAAACTTTAGAAAGGCAAGAAATCAAGGCAATTGGACGATAGTTGGTGGGTTGAGAGCGATCACCCTTCTTTGGGACGGTGAATGAATGAGAGCGAACTTCCAGCAGCAGATATTGATACGTTGTTGTATCAAAGCTTTTTTTTATGTTCCATAATTATAGCCCCGATGATTAGTTCTCACTCAACAAGTCACACTCTTCCCATTCTTATTAATGGTCCGTTAAGTGAGAATGCACGAAGTGGGAGTCCACATTTGAGAAAAAGTGTTTTCATTTGAAAATGAATGTCACTCCCATTTGCGGTAAAGACGCCAAATCAGAATGACTAATATTTCCTAACCTAACCTGAGCCAAAGTGGGCATGAAATGGGAACAGATCGACCTGAAAATTACCTTCTTTGAGGTTCTCACTCTTGGGAACGCAATGAAATGGAAATAACACCGAATGAATGATAGCGAGTGGAATGATACAATCCTGAGTTACGTCGATAACGTTTGGTGGTTCTCGCGTACATACGCTTGGACGTCTTCTGTCACATTTGCTGTAGTCGTCGGGAATATTTACTCATTGACCTTTCCTCCATGAAATGCCCTTCCGACGACGTCTTTGGGAGTCCGGCATGGGCACGCATGGGCTGCCGTCTTCTGTTCGTGTTTTGGGCTACCCATTACCCATATTCAGTGAAATGTTCAACCTTTTAACTACTTAACGCTAACTTCTTGCAGCGCATTAGTGGCCAATAATATAACCTCATTCCAAGCCTATAAGTTTCTTTGGTCCTTCGTTGGCATCAAAAACACGCAACTGTACCAAAAGTTAAGTGCCATCACAAAAAGAAATAGCTACCTTATAATTTTAAGAAATGTTGTCGAATCTTATATAGGGATATTTATATAGTCTAAAAAATCTGATAAATTTAATCAACCCTTACCTTACCTAGCCTAACCTTAATTAGGCTATATCCCCATTTTCCATGACAAACCATAGCAATCTATTATATTATAAGAGAGCTGTCCGTCTGTCTGTCTGTCTGTCCGTCTGTCCGTCCGTCACACTTTCAGAAATTGTGAGAAAAAATTTCAGAAATTGTAAAAAAAATTCAGAAATTGTATTGGGCGGAAATGTGAAGCTCAAGATTTTCATGACTGTGTTCTTTTCTGTAGTTTAGCAATGGGGGAAGGGTGGGGGTAATGGGGAGGGGTGGGGTAATGGGGAGAGGTGGGGTAATGGAGGAGGGGGTTAGCCCCCAAGTTGTATGAATGGGGGTGAGGAGGTTTTGGGAGATACCAGATTCAGAAATGTTGACACAATGTGAAGCTCAAAATTTTCACGGCTGGGTTCTTTTTTTGTAGTTTAGCCTGTCTAACCGTCAGCGAAGTGACGGGAACTACTAGTTATTATAAAAATAAATCACCGCAATACTGCTAATGTCGTGATACGCACGTTCGTATTGCAAAGGGTTTGTGTGTATCCTAAAGATTGTCGCGATTCTGGAGGGAAGACAAGAAAACACAGACACACCAAGCTTAACCTCGTGGAATGAGGAATCATTGCACGGAACATTTGAAAAAAAAAATTATATATACAGGGCGTCCCAAAAAAATGTATACACACTTTAAATACTTATAAAGGCAGTGTTATTAAAATACATTTCATTTTCAAATGTAATAGAATCTACAGACATTATTTAATTGGTTTGTCAACGCCTGTTTTTCAAACTGACGTCCGTTCTGGTCCAGGCACTGCTGATAACGCGAAGCAATGAATCGCAAACATCACGAAACATTTTCGTTTGGTATTTGTGTGCATTCTCGTTCAATGGCTGCTCTGAATTCAGCGACTGTTGCAGGTTTTATAGCGTAGACTTTGTCTTTTAAGTATCCCCATAAAAAAAAAGTCCAGTGGTGTGAGGTCTGGTGAACGCGGAGGGTATTCTACGAAACCCCTTCGTCCAACCACATCCACATCGTGCCAAGTACCACTCGCAATACTCCACTCTTCGGTCGGATCATCATCATCTCATTAATAGCATGGACTAATCTTGGAATGTAACTTTTCCATTGACAGCGCTTCAAAATGCGTTGGACAGACGATTCTGAAATTCCTACTCACGACTCGCTTGCCGCACAGATTTTCTTGGACTTTGGTGATACGTTTCCAGTACTCTTTCTTGCTTTGTGGGCTTGTCGATGTCCGTGGTCTTCCGGAACGCTTCTTGTGGACATTCTGAACAGTTCCATCGGCTTCAAACTTATCTAATTCGAGTGATGGTAAGTCGCGTTGGTGGATCTGTTTGAAACTCCCTCCTAAACTGTCTTTGCACTTCAACTGCGTTTTCACACTTCCAGTAGCATTTTAGAATGAATTTCCTTTGTTCAAAGCTTAGTCTGACTGCCATTATTAATTCTAATGGGTTTAACTTGGAAAGAAAGAAACATCAATTGAGCTATCAGCTGTTAAAGTGTGTATACATTTTTTTGGGACGCCCTGTATATATGGGATGAATTTCACAATTAAACACGTGAAATGAATGAATGCTGCAAACCCACAAGGAAAAAGAAAAACGATTCCAAGCTACACCTCGTCAGGGAATGAAGAGAGAAGGCAAGATGCCCATAAATATATGCAACGTAGCGGAAACCAAAACAATTAGCACATAATAAATGCAAAAAACTTCTTTTTTCTACGTGAAAGTCACAATATGATAGATAATAAAAACCCACTCTAATAGACAGAGTTTATTTCCACAACAGTTTTCGTTTTTCTGTATCCACCCGAAGAGGATGCTAGTGGGCATCGAAACTGTTGTGGAAATAAACTCTGTCTATTAGAGTGGGTTTTTATTATCAAATTAGCACATACTTAACAAGAGTTAATGAGGCGCAAAAGGAATTTTAACAAGATATTGTCAATTTTATATATTCCCGCAGTTATTAAAATTGTTTTTAAAATGGATAAATGCACATTCTAGAATATTTCTTTCTATTATATCTCTGTTTTCAACAAGCGCTTTAGAACTATCCCACTTGATGCTATGATTACATCTATACATATGGTTAAACAAAGCATTGGAATTATTAGCTGTTCTACACGCATATTTATGCTGTTTTACCCTAATATCTAACGTTTTACCCGTTTGGCCTATATATACTGAGTTACATTGTGTACATCCGATCAAATACACACAACCAACAACATTATCCGGGCTATTCTTTATTAGGCGTGATTTAACAGTATTATTATACTTAAAGACTACAGTGATACCAATAGCTTTAAGTAAAGTCGGAAGATATTGAAAATTAACATTGTAAGGTAGGCGAAGAATATTTTTACGCTCAAATTCATTCACAATTACATTATTATAATAATACCTATTCTTGGCTTTCCTAAGTCAGTTATGTAAAATGTTATCTAAATGTTATCCTATTTCATTTTTAGATAACTGTCTTGGGAAAGCCAAGAATAGGTATTATAATAATGTAATTGTAAAGGAATTTGAGTGTAAAAATATCCACAGCCTACCTTACCATGTTAATTTTCAATATCTTCCGACTTTACTTAAAGCAATTGGCATCAATGTAGTCTTTAAGTATAATAATACTGTTAAATCACGACAAATAAAGAATAGCCCGGATAATGTCGTTGGTTGTGTGTATTCGATCGGATGTACACAATGTAACTCAGTATATATAGGCCAAACGGGTAAAACGTTAGATATTAAGGTAAAATAGCATAAACATATGTGTAGAACAGCTAATAATTCCAATGCTTTGTTTAACCATATGTATAGATGTAATCATAGCATCAAGTGGGATAGTTCTAAAGTTAAAAGGGCTTGCATCATGAAAAAGAAAAAACTATGGTATTTGTCATTTACCATTACTTATTCGGACTATAGTGGATGTAATTATCCCAGAAGAGTTCCTTGTTCCATGCACGGTCTGTGTGTATCATATATATATATATATATATATATATATATATATATATATATATTATATGGTGAGTCAAGTCTCCATATATAGGCAAAATGGTCATGATAAATAAATGATTTATTTTTATTTTTTTTGCAGGTGATGTGCTGAGATGCCTTTGTATGTGCATTCAGTGTAATGGTGCCCACATAGAGCATATTTTGTGACTTACAAGTGATTGCATAATAAAGTGACCAGTTTGCCTATGTATGGAGACTTTGACTCACCCCCTATATATATATATAATATATATATATATATATATATATATATGTGTGTGTGTGTGTGTGTGTGTGTGTTCCTAAATCGAAAATTCCTCCTATAGTTTTGTCGGTGGTCACTGAAGTTACATTAGCTCCTACATGTGCGGTCTTTTTTTCTGATTTTTAATCCCTTAAGCTTGCGTTAATGTATGGAGGGGTTCGATTAAAAAGTTAACAGAACGCGCTTTTTTTATCGTAATAATGATTACTTTTTCGAATTTCACCCACCATTGGGTTTTTTTTTTATTAAAATCCTAATCAAATTACTACTACTTTATGCTACCTCAGAATTTTACACACCCAGTTTTTTGTTTTAGTTTAGGTTAGGTAACGTTAGGTTAGGTTAATCTAACCTGACCCAACTTAACCTAAATTGAACCCCAAAATAGTCTCCTACAACAAAGTAGTAGCTATTTTCCCGAGTAGGAGGAAAATGAAACAAAAGATAGCACCGAATTGGAGCGAACGTAACTTTTAGCTATATACAGGGTGATTCAAAAGTCTAGGAACATAGGAACTATGCTTTTCAATGCAAATATATATGTTTATTTTTGCATTGAAAGCAAATAATATTTACTATTATATAATATTTACTGGGCTAACATAAGTCTAGAATCGTATGAAAGTAAGACTGACGGAGAAGGGCTCGGGGGCGTGGGGTGGGAGAAGGAAACCCTGTCGTGGTTTAGTTAATTAAATCCGTTGAAGGAGAAGACTCAGACTTCAGAACGCAATTCTTATCAACAGACGTCCAACTGAATCAGAAAAATTTAATACGTCACGACCAAATACGACTCAACGTCACCACAAACACCCGAGCCCACAACATCCGCCACACCCCGTGGGAAAGGGACTTACGGTAGACGTAGACGGCTCCTGTTTTCTTCTTGCTTTTCGGTTTCTTTGCCCGCAGCCATTGTTGTTGGGAGGGGAATAGTGCGACGGGAATTCGGTTATCAAGTCGTTCGAGATCGAAAGGGGAGGGGGTAAACGAGGGGAAAAGAACCGGTGCGTGCGGTTACGGGTACGGGTAAGGAAGTCGAAGGATAATTCGATAGTTATAAAGGATTATTGGATTCCAAGGTCGGATTTTCTTCGTAAGTGCAGCGTTTTTTTTTTTTGTTTTTTTCAACTATATTTGGCGCTACTTCTGCTGAAGAATTCCTTCAAAACGGATTATGCCAATAAATCTGAGCTCTTTAATTTAACGATTTTGCAATCTTTCAATCAATTGAGCAAAGTTCTGTATTATACAATTTCAATGGGAAATTTTTACTTTCGAGGTTTATTTTTAGACTGGGGCACAAGGGACACTACAAATACGGGGTTCGGACCCCGCCACATCAACATCAGCACTGGCACGCTCTCCAAAGTGCCTCTAAGGGCCAAAAACGAGAGAACGGTGCCAGTGATGAGCAAAGGCGTTGGCAATTCATTTGGGCACGCGCCAATCAGGATGAACAAGCGAAAAGGTGATTTTAATAAGGCTTTCATAATCTTAATGACTGATCATTATCAAATTTTGAGTAACTATACGAGAAACCCTAAACTACTCATTATATCATTCATAATCTGTGTAATTAAAAGCAAGCAAAACAATACAAACAAACTGAATTGGACTATATGCGAGGCTTAATCAAATTACGCTAAATTAAAGCCACTTGTGACACCTACTCTTAAGGCAGAACATACACAACGCCACTTAAGTGCTAAATAAGTGCACTTGAAAAATTATTTTGGACCTGCTTTAGAAGAGATAACGTAAAACCACTTAATGATATAACCAAATAATGTGTATAACCATTACATATATGCGTTAATGATAACCATTACGCGCGTTGAAGTAACCAAAAATAGTACAGTAATGTGGCCTGTTGGTTTGCCAAGATGTATGACCTGACTTTACCTGCATTGGTTCTCAAGTAACACAATACTTTTTATACCTGTCATTACGGTACCCATGCAATGTAAATAATCACTGCAAGTCTAGACTATATAATCATTCGTAAAGTTATTCAAGTGCCCGATAGAGTTCTCTACTACATAAACTATGAAGGGCACAAAATAAAAACTTAATAGGTTTATACAGTAGGTCTAGACTAAAAAATTTACATTATCCCATTTTTTAAAACACCAAAATAATTATTATTATTAAGTCGTAAAACCTAGAGACCCCTGGGAATACAAGCTTCATTCGGTAAGCCGGCTACGCTATAGCACTATAGGTCACAAGCATCAGAGACCTAACCCACTATATCTACCCTACAAAAAGTAGGCCCATAGGACTATATAACTACTGCTTTTAAGGCCCTATAAGCCTAATAAAGTTTGATCCGTCCACTACTGGTGAACCTTCGTGATACTGACAGGGACGTAATAAGGGTCAAATTCCCATGGGAACAAAGGAATAATTTCTGCCCGCTTTATTACAGTAAACCAATGAGTTATGTTCTCCAAAGACCCGAGAGACTCTTTCTTCTGTTAGCCAAATATGTGCACTTAAAATACGATTAAACCCTTGAGATTACCACATCGCACTCCTCAAAAAGAGGAGAAAATCTTATTTTAAACAAGTTCATTTGGTCGTTTTAAAAAAAGAATCGATCTTTACAAAAAAGTCCTTCAGGAGCAAAGCGCGTTCAGAGCTCTCTACACTGCTCAGCTTTAATTCTGTTCAATTTATGTTCGCATGTTTTGAAAAGAACTCCATAGAGCGAAGAAAGAGGGCAAATGAGGGAAGAAAACGAGGGAAGGCGCTAAACGAGAGAAGAGAGAACAGATAAGGATACTTATAATATAATTTGGCCATTCATATACCAACGCAAATCCGCAGACTAAAGTACTAACATAGATTACACGAGGTACTCCCAAACTAGTATGCGTACTACTGGTGGTACTCGAAGTGTTGCATAGTGGTATGTAAACAATAAATTAAACACTGCATCTGGGAATCGAACACGCATAATAATTATATAATACACGCTTTACTTATTATAAACAGCGTAGCTTAATTATGCATACCTATAAAATAATGGGTTTAAATCGTAGTTAGGCTGCAACACCGATTATTCTCAATCAGCGAAATCAAGCGACAAATGTCTGGGTAGTAGCTGCATGGGTGACAGCCCTCTACATTCAGATGTAACGCCCCGTACATGGTTCGGATCCCACGTAAAACTGCAGGTCGCCTCCGTCATACGACCTTTGGTGTTCTGAAGGAGGTTAAACAACCCCAAACAACGCGCACACACAATAATGATTACGTACAAGATGGTGGTAGAGCAAGTTTTCTGTTTTGCTATAACTGATACACAAAAAAAAAACAAGTCTGGGAACCCCCGACATATACTATGTTAAAAAATTAAGTTTATCTTATTAATAAACATAGACCCACAGAAACCTTAGCTAATATATACTGTATATCTGTCAACCTGTCAAAGATTCCGCGCGTCAGTCTCTCTCGCAGCGGAACTGGTTCCATCTCTAGACCTGGCCAATTTTATATATATATATATATATATATATATATATATATATATATATATATATAAAACGTTTGTGGTTTTTCAACCACCGATCAGTACATCATTCGAACACGGTCACCCATCCAACTAGAGAACAAACCCAACGTCGCTTAACTTCGTTGATCTAACGGGAAGCGGTGTTGCTGGTCACGAGAGAGAGAGAATTATCAGCCCATGCAATATTAAATAAGGAACAAATTGTTTGAAGTCGACCGTCAACTAAAGGAAACGAGCGCATAACCAGCTCGTGACGTCATCGCTGCTTTGAGAAGACGGGCAAGGCTCGAATCCATCAAGAAAAACAGGGTAGGAGGCACTGAATAACAAAGTAAAAACATTTCTACGAATCAACTTTGGTAATCTTTCACTCTTTAATAAATATTTCATAAGCTTGAATGGATTGACGTAACATTGTAAAAGAATTCACAGTAAACCTGAAACTTTAGTAGCTCACATAGAATTTGGGAAATAGACAATGCCACAGCATTCAACTAATATGGCACCGTTAGAGTACCCAACTACCACTTGTAAACTATAATCCACAGAAAAAATTACAGATAAGCATTAGTATTACCAGATTAAATGACACGGTACTGTAGTCTTTTAAAACTATTTCCCAGTAGGCCCTACCAAGTACCATACATCGCTTATTACTGATTTACAGGTAGGAACACCGCGTTTTGGACCAATTAAATAATAATAAAAAATAGGCATTATATATAGGCTATAGAAGATAACGCTCATATGCCTACTATATAGGCATATGCTATAATTTGAATGCTTTGTGTAGGCTAACTATACGGTAGCAGTCTTACAACATTAAATAGAGACTTCCTATGACTTTACATTCGAGATTTAAAGCTATTTCTAAGGGAGTGCCACTCAGTGCCTCCATTGACAATAAAGCCAATTAAAAATGAATGAAGGAATTTGTCTGTCTACTAATTCAGTCGGTATATTTAAGCCTTAAAGCAAATTGAGGGCATTTAAATGGCTATTTCGCTTCCAAAGGATTGTAACTATCGTACCCAACCTTTGGTACGACAGGCTATTAATAATAATAATATTAATATGAGTCGTACTGTAAAAGGATTATACAGAGTATATATTTGTTTTATCTGAAGATTGGGCTCAATGTGTGACTGGGTGGGTTGGTGGTTGGGTGGTTGTATGACTGTGTTAAACGGTAAACGTGTCATAGTATGAAAATAATAAATTCTCTATGATTGTATTTTTTGTTCTGAGATAGAGTGCTCTATAGTTGTTGAAATCTGCAACCATTAATTTGTAAATCCAAGGTATGTTTTAACTTAATTATAAAATGATAATTATATTGCATTTAATGTTTAGTCATAAAAATTTGCTTGAAATATTCGATATATTTATGCTAAAGTTTTCTAAAAATTTGAAAAGCAAGTTAAGTACTTTCATTTGTATAAGATTGCGTTAAGTTTACTTGCATATTAAAAGCGAAGTAAAAGTAAAGGAGACTTTGAGGTACGAATGCTTGTATTTTATGTCAGTCAGTCTTGAAAGAACATTTGGTTTGTTTCTAAATAACTTTAATTAATAATTGGTTATAGGTACTGGCCAAGTACCATAGTTTTGTGAAGTGGATTAAATCTGAAGCCTCTTTTTACATAGGGGTAAGGCGTTTCATTATTTGTAATAGCCATTAAATCTGTAAAACAATCGGTATTTTTTGTATTATATAGTCTCGTGGAACTATGATTTCAGTACGTTCGTAGCCTTATACTTAATGGGATCTATTCTGCAAGTTTCAGAACTGGTTTTTGAGTCTCGACGCCTTGATGGTGTACAGCAGCACTCTCTCGAATCAATTGGAACTCTTAAATTTATTGTGTGTCGTTCACGAGCTACCGTATACGTACTGTCCCTAAATTAGCTTACTTGATTTTCTTATTTTCCTAGTTGAGTTTTATTATTAGGCTTCTTTCTCATTTAATTTAGTCTTTACAGAATAAATTATTATTTATAGTTGATTATTCACCTTTTGATTTTGTCAAAGTTTGTTTTTTGAAGTAAAAGTTGTGTGTAAATCGATTAAAATAATCAGTAAGGACCTCCGACTGTACGAACACAGAGTAAACAAACTATAACAGTAGTAGTAGTGCCTCATACTTCGCAGTTCTTAAGAAATGTAGTAGGTAGCTACTTAAAATTCTGTTCTCTAGACTGAAAACTGTATTTGTATTGTGTGTGTTGTCTCTTGAATAATAAACAATCGGGATTTGAATTGTCATTATCATCATCAAATCATAAGCAGCAGACGTAATGATAGTTTCTGAAAGGCTTAGTCCCTAATAATATACAAGCAGGAAATGCGTTTACAGGGCTCGAAATTCCGACCTTATGACATTTCATAGATTTGACATTCTTCTAGCAACAAGTTATTATTGGTTAGGTTACGTTAAAAGTTAGGTTTTTAGTGTCGCTGTTTTGGTCTTGTCGAAGAAATGGGTACGCTATAGGTACAGAAATTCGTGGTTTTTAACTGGTACCCTGTCGAGTTGATACTATTTCTTGTTCTAGTACCCCGAATCCACTTCAAATACCCTAAATATTAGAAATAGAATTTAGTGTCACAATGACCAAATCCAACAAATGAATAAACCAAGGCTTGGTACCAGTACCATATACCACAAAATACCAACTTTTTATACCAGTAGCTACCACTTAAATTAATTTTCAAATAGCAGTACCAGTACTACTTTTAATTGGTAATACTACTCTAAAGTGGTATTTTACTGGTAGCAAATTCTCCAATCGGGGACTAGCAAGATTTTTTTTTTAGAATTTGTGTGAATCTCAAATTATTGTTAATTTTAATTTTTTTTTTTTATGAAAAATACAACTTGTAATTGATTATATTTATTTTTAAACCAGTCTGAATTTAAGATTTCGGAACGGAAAAAATGGAAACAAATACCCATATGGTAGCCTCTGCAAACTGCGGTCTGCCGCAACCTTGCTTAGCAATGACCTTGAAGATGGCCAACTTAATTTTTTTCAGTAGTTCAGCCGCTATCGCTGCAGGAATACTAGTATCCTCTCCCCCTGTTTCTCTATTTACTAACCTTTTTTTCATTTATAAGCGAATACCTTGAATTATTTTTTTCTAAAATGAATTTTAGATCAAAGAAATATAGTACGATTTATCAGCACCTTGAATATGCACATAGAAAACGAGGGAGAGTCCAAAAGCAAACTTTGAGAGAGATGGAAATTCTGGTGTTTTTTTTTTTTTTGGAAGGTAAGAAAAGGACTCCTTTCAATCATTATTCTATCTTTTGTTACCGACTCAGTATTGTTAATTTCACTGACAATGTTTTCAATATTGAGTCGTATTTAGTCTTGTTTCAAAGTGTTCATTCTGACGAAAGTCAAGCTTGTTACTCCATCTTCGACCTACAGCTTAACGTGAAATCCGAACCACGACCCACCATGGGTGGTCAGAAATTACAAGGTCCTCGTCCGGACTCTTATCATCTTATGCCCTCCCAATCAGCATGCAAGCAGATTTGTGATTACGTTGTCCTAAATCGGTTAAAATCGTGATCCCACAAAGCTGATGAGACAACAATGTTACCTCAGGCCAATGAGCCGCCCAATTTAAAGAAATTAACTTCATATGACAAAATAGCTTTAACATAACCTTAATATAACCTGGAAATTTATTTTTATTTACAAATACATAGTTTTCATAGACGAGTGTAATCTCGCACGGAACTAAAATGAGGTTCAATACAAATGCTGTAAACCCTTAACAAGCGTGCATGCATTACAGGCCGAAATCTACTAATTAGATATAGGTAATTATAAAATAGGTGTGATTATAAGATTCTTATAATACTTAAGTACTAAAGGCAACTTGCAGACTAGGATATATACTTATATTAGGAGCTAAATACAACGAATAATGAAACCAGTATAAAACTAAGGAACTTACAGACTAAGTCATATACTTTTATGAGACGCTCAGTACAAAGAATGATGAAATGAGGTGTGTGGTGAAAAGTAATGATATATATTTAGAAGAACGATAAATAGAATTTTAGGAGAAAGTACCACCTTCAGTAACTTTGGAATTTAAGTTTCAATCGCTTTATAAAAGATGAGAAAGCATTGTGTGTTTTAATTCATTCAGTAATGTGTTCCAAAATTCCACTGCTTAACAAGTGTAAATTTCTACTTCACTGAAGAGTATAGGTTTGCCTTTGAGATATATTTATTCTCCATATGCCTTGTTTGATATTCGTGACGTACGCGATTGTTCAATATATTCTCGATTAATATGATCGGAGCAGATTGTTTTGTAACTCTGAACATTAGGGAGCACATCTGTATTTCAAAGGCCTTTAAATTATATAATATAATATAATATATGCAGTCGCTTGAAGATTCCTGATGTATGAGCATAATAATCACTCTTGTTTGTTTTTCTAATAATTCTCTTCTGGCTTATGATTAAAAGGTTGATGATGCAATCACACGCACCCCATATGCGGTAATATTGTAAGTAAGATGTGGATAAATTAGAGAAAAATATAGCGTTATGTTATGGGTCTGCCTTTGAATATACAAAGTGAATGATGCCCAGAAACCCATTTCTAATTCTTTGTGACAATTTCTTTTTATTTGCATAAATTTTGAGCCTAATTTAGAGAATGTGAATTTCAGTGATTTCACACTAAAAAACTAATAACGTGCTGGTATTTACCGGTAACCATTTTCAAGCAGGGTTGGCAAAAACCCAACTGGTTTTTTCCTGGGTAGTTGGGTTTTTGCTGGGTTTTTGCCAACCCTACTTTCAAGTGCAGGTATTACCAAAAACACTTTGCCTCAAATACCAGTGCCAGATAAGCACACCGGACAAAAAATTAGTCACCCCTCTCAGAATGTACCTAATAACGTGTGACGGCGCCTCTGGCCTTGATAACCGCACGAATCCGGCGAGGCAGAGACTCTACGAGGTTGTGCATGTACTGAACATCGATTTGCTGCCACTCGTTCATCAGCCGGTCCCGAAGTTCCGCCAGAGTCCTGCGCTTCACTTTCTGTTTCCAGCCTGAACAACACCTTCGACGCATTCAGGATTAAAGGCTTCATTGGACCTGCGATGTACTCGTCGCCTCCCATCATTGGAGAACAAACAAAAACGGGACTCATCGGACCAAATTACACGTTTCCAATCTGCCGCAGTCCAGTTTTTGTGCCTCTGAGCCCATTTATAACGTGCCAATTTGTGACTTGCTGTTAACAGCGGCCTCTTCCGTGGTACCCTGCTCCAGATGTCCATCGCATGCAGTTCTCGTCGCAATGTCCGGCGGCGGCCCCTATTGTCGAGAATTGTTTTCCGGCCACAGTTACGCCGTCGATTGTCAGTTGATTGCGGACTACACCTCTTTGTAAACTCGCTGGACAGTACGCGTTGACACACCAACAAATTGGGCTACTTCAGACATTTTGTGTCCGTGGGCTCTGCCAAACACGATGGCTCCTTTTTGCCACTGAGTAACGTCTGCCTCACGACCCATTTTGCAGACTATATCCAACACACACTTTGTTCTTCACCACCTCACGAAACAGATCTGATCCTGTGTGCTACGTCACCGCTACTTGTCACTTACCAATGCTACATCAGCGCCCTCTGTGTGACCTTGAACTTCCTACTATCGGTGCTATTAGGGGGTGACTAATTTTTTGTCCGGTGTGCTTATAAACAAAAACTGCATACCAGTACCACTTCCGTTGCTGGTATCCAGCCCTGGAATAAACATTACCAGACTTACTAATAAAATATTAAAGGTTTTATGAATAAAAAAGAATATAATTCAATGGCCGAAATTGGAGTTCTGCCAATCGCTCCAGACTATCTCGACAGATATTCTTTTTAGTACCGCGCCGTAATATCAGCATTTTGCAGTTGGGTAACCCGATGGAAAAAGGTAGTACTACCGGTCGGGATACTCGGAATTTCGAGCCCTGGTTTAGGATAAATGCAATTCGTACTAGAATTCTTCAGAACCCCTTTCTATTCGAACCGTTCCAGAATCAGCGGTAGGGCATGGGTTAAAAATTTTATTTGATGGGCGAATGAATAAGCTAAGATTTGGGAAAAGCCTATTTCGATTGGGGTAAAAGAGGTTTTGGCAAGCGGTTTGGGTTTTAAACGGTTAAGGTTTTCAAAATTTGAGGGCACGGGTAAATTTTTTGTCAGGGACGTAGTTACCGATACGCCTATTCCCACTATGGGTATAATACCCTCAATAAAAATGTTTGGGGGGTTGTTTAACTTTCCTCATAACCTCAAAGGTCATGTGACAGAGGGGACCTGCAGCTTTACAAAGATCTGAACCATCTACCATCATCTGAATGCGGAGGACGGACGGTCACCCGTCCAAGTACTGAACAGACGGACCCACAGTCGATTAACCTCAATGATCTAAGGCAGGGGGATTTTCAATTTGAGGTACATATTAGACTTTTCAGGGGTACACATATACACACTTTGCATGGAGGTACACTAAAACACCTTGACTTTTCAAAAAAGGGTACGCGATGGAAACAAGATTGAAAACTCGTGATCGAAGGCGAAGGGGAAACTGTGTTGTGGCGTGGTTACGGCATAGCCTATGGTGCCCTCATGCACAAAGAAACTTTGTAGATTGGATCGTGAAGCGGGCAAGTTTTCAAAATACAGACGGGTACGGATATAAAAATCTGTACCCATGCACGTTTTTAATCCATACCAAACATTAAAAAAAAAATTTAGGCCTGTATATCGTCCAGTAACAACTAATAAACAATTTTGCAAATAACTTATTATTTTACAGCGGTTTTATGCTCCGCTAAAATACTGCAACGAACTTTCCCTCAAATTTAAATCGCATGAAATTTTCCAACTCTTTTGTAAGCTGAAGCAAAAGAGCTAAAATTCAAGATTCACTTTAGGGACTCCTGAAAACTTCAAAATCTTTACTGAGAGAAGAGTCAAATGCTGAGAGCCTCGTCACCATGACAACAGATCATAGTGGGCGTGGCTGCCTTTTAAAAAAAAGAAGTAGGCGTGGCCTCCTTATTTAGAAAATTTTGAGTAATTTCATTTACTTGAGTGACATCACTTTCAAATGTTTATTAAATTTAACCGCATTATATGCCGAGTATTTATAAATGCAGCTTTTTACCTAAGTGTGGGATCATATATAAACTGTGTTGAGATCAATACCATACAAGCCTAACCAATTATATGGCAGGCAGGCTATCAGTCATTCCCAAATGTTGATTTGTTTATTCGAGTTGCTAACTTGTATACATTATACACAAATAATATACATACATATAGGGTTTACATCGATGTTGCGTGTTCAAATTATTGTAATATTTAAGGGAATAAGTTCTCAATACGAAATGGATTTATAAGAAGCTTTTGACTAGACTATGTAAGGTCTTTTTCATAAGGTTTATTATTACCTCAGTAGCTAATATGTTGAAAACTTATGCAATAAATCAACATCTTACTGTTTGTTTTATTCCTTTTAATTCAATTTGCAATAATTGAGAATACTCACCAAATATAGTGTATTTATTGTCAAGGTTGTTTTCAGGTTTATGAAGTTGTTCATATCTTGTACGTAAAGTTGTATATTTATGTAGGCCACATCAATAGGTACAACGTAAAACTGAATAAAATAGGCCCATAATGAAATAACACTTATTTCTAACACTAAAAGCCAACAACGTTCATAATAATGTGAAATACACAGCCAATAGACTCGATATCTAGTATGTAGTTCATCAAAGCCTATTTGCACTTTGGTCTATTAATTTTCATCAAAGTCTAGTCGCATATATAGTTTATTAAAAAAATTAAAAAAAATAGGTTATTTATTTAAAGAGCTACAAAGCGGATACTGTTCACAGTATTTTCATGACAAACACGATCTTTGCCAAATCTGAGGTTGCAAACACTTTACTGAAAGCGCATTGTTAATTAAAAGAGAAATTATTTGATTATGAAAAACTCTCCAACTGCGTAAACGATCAATCTGTGGGCAGAACGTGGTCTTCTCACAAAGAAAATTTAATGGGGAACTATATCATTTCTGTTGACTTTTTAAATAATGAAAAAGGCCTACAAAGAAAACCAAAATAACCTAGAAAAATAAACCCTTCATAAAATATCAACTAAATTACTGTAAAAAAAAAAAATTATTTATATATATATACCGGGTGGCCCATAATTCAGGAACCATAGGAATAATTGTATTCTTTTTTCTAATAATTCTTGTACTTTCTAATGTTTTTTCTTTATTTTCTTTTTGGTGAAAAAAATAGAGTGGACCTGGTGACCTGGGTGGCCATTCGATAGGACCTCTTCGGCCAATCCATCTGTTGGGGAACGTTTTATCAAGGTATTTGCGAACTTGCACCGTCTTCCTGAAGAAAACATGCCACGTCATTTGTTTATAGGTACGTCATCCAGGTAATTCATCAAAAAGAAAATAAAGAAAAAAACATTAGAAAAAAGAAATACAATTATTCCTATGGTTCCTGAATTATGGGCCACCCGGTGTGTGTATATATATATATGTATATATATATATATATATATATATATATATATATATATGTGTGTGTGTGTGTGTGTGTGTGTGTGTGTGTGTGTAATTAATAAATAACTAAACAAAATTTAAAAGTGAGTTTTTGAGATTCCTCAAGTTTAAACAAGTTTTCAGGAGAAAAACAAGGGTAGAATCACAGTTTAGCGGAGTAAATTTTTTTCAAAAACAACGAACCAACCAAAAATAAACGACACGCCAACACTTTCAAATTACTTGTTTATGTTAATTAGGTTAATTGAATGCCTGGTTAGGTCAACTGTACGCCCTTAACGATTGGTTAGGTTAAGTCGTGATATTTTCGTTAGTTTTAATGAAATATCACGATATAATATGATATAATGATCTTTTCGTTAGTTTTAACGAAAATATCACGACTTAACCTAACCAATCGTTAAGGGCGTAGTCGACTTAACCGGGCATTCAATTAACCTATTTAACATAAGTAATTTGAAAGTGCTGGAGTGCCGTTTATGTTTGGTTGGTTCGTTTTTGTTTTTTCAAATCTCAGTAACTCGAGATATTGTTCTTAAAAACAAACACATTTCTAAAAACAAATGAAGTACAGTATGATACTTCCTCAACGCTATAACTTTTTTCGTTAACATTTCCCCGACTTCACATACCAAATGACTTAACTATACGTCACGAAAGATAATGATGGAGGTCTACACGCAGTGGTTCCCAACCGGTTTTGGCTTATGGCCCCCCTTAGGAACCTTATTTTTTCCCGTAGCCCCCATAAGCATTATTTTCAGTAGGTAATATGCAGATTTAACTCTATTTTACAAAATAACATTTTCCTGTGGCCCCCTTCAAATGTGCCATGGCCCCCAGGGAGCCATATGGCCCCCGGTTGGGAAACACTGTAATGACACTCTACAGCATATTCTGAACAAGTTTCCCAAAGTCAAATAACGGAGGAATTCCTTAATAATGAAAACATGTTTACAGAAAGTGAAATAAAGAATTCTAGCGTGTATAAATACATGAACTTTTTAAACAAAATTTAAAAGGAGACTAAAAAGCATTTAATTCCATTAGATGATTAAACGAACGAATTGCATCCAGCAACATGCGTGTTTAGAAGATAATACAGTAATGGAGTTCATAGAACAAAAGCCGACATGGTCATCATTATTATAATTAAAGATAAATTAATAATTACACGCCTTTTACCATCGCATTATTTATTATTTATAAAGTGACTTCACCGGCTTGGTCAAGGACATCATAGAATAAAATCCAAATGACCTAATGACGTTTCTAAATTAATATTTGCATAATATATAAATGTTGCGAAGGATATAAATAAATATGTGTGTGTGTGGGTGGGTGTGTTTTAGTTATTCAAATAACGTTTGTCATTATTTAATAATAAACCCATTAACAAGGCGACGATAATTATTATCCGAAATAGATGTGATTAGGCTTGAGAATAACATCTATCGCACTAGAGTGGAACACTTTACTAAATCACTACAAGGACTACTATATCGTATTTACATTGTTTTATAAAATAAAACATGCAAATAAGTTCAGAAATTTATGAAAATAAAAATGCTGGACACATACAAGAAGGGCCAGCCAACATGAAATCTACATGGAGCCTATTTACCCTACAGCTATGTACTCTTAACCTAACGTCAACAGAGGCTTTTTTATCTACAAGGACAAGCGGGTTACATTGAAATTCAACTAGAGACAAAACCCCGGGGCAAAAGGTTATTTAGTGTACTCATTATTTTGCAGCTACGTAGCATGTTTGGAACGTCACTTCAGAGGAATTTAACGAAGCAGAATATAAATTTTAACCGCCTCATAAATGTACGCTTAGCAGTTGCGAAAGGATATACTATACTGCGTAGGACTATTTAAGAATTATTTTACTATGTGATGTTATGAAAATACCCATTGCCAGAATTTGGTGAATTCCAGTTACCCGACTGACTAGCTTATTTATTTCATTGGTAGGATATGTCTATTTTGAAGGGAGTTTCTAAAGAAGCTGCAATTAGCTACCTTAATTAGACCCACCTACAAAGGGGCAATTGTTAAAGACTAAAGCTAAAAGAATGATGGACTTTAGTTTGAAAGAGCAACTAGGTAAAGGGGTCTAACCTTTTTAGCGGAGGGAGGAGTATCTTTCGCATTTGGACCTTCGGTTTCTGCAGTATTCGGATATTTTCCATTCATGAGAAGAGTAACATTATCCCGATCATCGGTTCCTGTAACAACTTCGTCAGTAGATTGTTGTTGTTGAAGAGTCACAGGATCTCCACTTTCCCCCCCTTCTCCAGGAATACCAGCCTTACTACCCCCACTTTCTTCCGCTTGCGTCTGACCGTTTCTTTGCTGTGCTGCACCATTTTCAACCGGCATTTTCAAATCTTTTACTAATCTCACAAATCATTAACAAATTTCATTTCTTCATTAATCACAAAAACATTAAGTAATTCATTCCTTCATTAGAAGCGACTCGTTTGTCTTTTTATACTTACGTCCCGCGAACACCCTCCTATCAACGGAACGAGTGAAAGGAAACTGGCAATTGAGAATGCGCCCGCCGATCTTGGTTCCTTGTGACTCTTTTTCGTCTGTCTGACTCCACGCCTCAATTCCAAAGGACTCTCAAACGAGTCACGTCATAATTTGACTCAAAAGAGTCATTATTGTAAATCAAAACCAAAGACTACACCTATCACTGACATGAATTTCAGCTTGAAATAACTCAATGATGGAATTTATTGTTCAGTAACATTTGTAATACTGAAATGTAAAATAGGCCCTAACTTAGTTCAAATTTTGCAAAATTTTATACCTTGAAAACAATGCACTCTTCAAAATGTAGAAACTAACTCGGCCAAACCGAGATTGGTGTAGATAGTTTATCGTTAAGCGTAGTTAGTTACCATTTCAGAATTATAAACAGCTAGCCAACGGATATACAAATGTTCATATATAATACATATCATTGCAAAATGCATTCCATTACAATTTTATGGCCTATAATTTTGATAGTTAAAAAACACTATATAATTACAGTATTAAGAATACAGTATAAGCATTATTTTCAGTCATTTTAAGTCCAGTTACGTGAGTACCTTTTCAATAACTAAATAATGATGCACTCACAACATAATTTATCATCATTATTTTAGTACTATCCTTGCAATTTCACAGACCGAGTTATCGTTCATAAAAGAACAGGAGAGTACCCAGTGACACATAAGGTAAGACCAAGGACAACATTTACGCGCAGATTCAAATTTCAACTTTCATTTTATACATGTCGTGACGCTCATATCGAAATAACATTTTCAAGACTTAGTATATAGAACGTCAAAAGTAGATTGGAAATGCATGTATTGTAACGAAATTAAATATATAAATTATAAATTTTACCAAATATAACAAAACGATAATTTGCACAAATAATTAAGATGGAAATATAGAAAAATAAATTATAAATTTTACCAAATATAACAAAACGATAATTTGCACAAATAATTAAGATGGAAATATAGAAAAATCTGGTAATCAACCGTTACAAAGTGGGTATACACTTAGGGTAGAGCGTTCATACTTCCGGTTTTCCATATTTTAAGTTATTAATTATATACTATGCAAATCTGAAACTATAAAGTGTATACTATTATATTTAGTATTCATTTACTCTGTTAAAAAGTGTTTTCAAAATAAGCCTACAAGCTATGGGGCATAGATCCGCCCCTGACCTGGTTTTTCCAAGAACAAATCTGGACACCATAACTTAGGGCAGTGGTTCTCAAACCGTGCGCCGCGAGATGTAATTAGGTGCGCCGCGAAAGAGCAAGATTATATTTCAAAATGTGAAAAATACAAACTGAAATTCTTAGGGTATGGAATACGCTACAAATAGGGACATTTCTAAAGCATTCAGATCGAAGTAACTAAATGGCCTTTTGGATCTTTTCCGTTTCATGTACTGTTTCCGATTTTGTTGAAAATAAGATATTTAATGTAGATTTTTACGCTGATTTCAAAAATGGGTGCTTTCCTGTTAACGGGAATACCCAACTGCCCGCCATCATCTGGACTCGTATCTTACGGAATTCATGTGGCGACAACGTACCGAAAGCAGCGACGTTTTTTCTGAGATTTTAGATGATATAAAGACATTTTGGCCCCCTACTAACTGATTATCGCTTACATATTAACTATTTTCATTTAAATGATTAATAAATTTGGTACTTACGTATTATCGGGACTACCAAACTGTTTATGATGTATTTTTGCTCTCGTCATTTTCGTTTAAACTAACGAAAATGTCACAACTTAACCTAACCAATTAATTATCAAAGGCGTACAGTTGACCTAACCGGGTATTCAATTAATCTAACTGGGCATTCAGTTGACCTAACCGGCATTTTCAGTTATATTAACCTGTTAGGTTAATTCAATGCCCGGTTAGGTCAACTGTACGCCCTTGATGATTGGTTAGGTTAAGTTGTGATATTTTCGTTAGTTTAAACGAAAATGATGAGAGCAAAATACATAACAAACAGTTTGGTGGCGGGCGGTTGGGTATTCCCGTTAACAGGAAAGCACCCAAAAATGTAAGTCGTTTTTTGGAGAAATGAGCGGTTCGAAAGTTAGGTTAGGTCAATTGAATGCCCGGTTAGGTCAACTGTACGCCCTTGACGATTGGTTAGGTTAAGTCGTGATATTTTCGTTAGTTTTAACGAAAATATCACACCTTAACCTAACCAATCATCAAGGGCATTCAGATGACCTAACCGGGCATTCAGTTGACCTAACCGGGCATTCAGTTAACCTAACCTAACCTAACTTTTGAACCGCTCATTTCCCCCAAAAAAGACTTACATTTTTTAAATCAGCGTAAAATTCTACATTAAATATCTTATTTTCAACAAAATCGGAAACAGTACATGAAACGGAAAAGATCCAGCCTTTTTTCATAATTTTAACATCCAAGCCGTGAAGGTCTTCTAACATTGGCCGTATAAATTCCCTTCTTGGTATAGGCTCAAAGAGAGAGACAGTAAGTTTCCGGTTAGTGTCAATGCGGTCCCCATTTTGGAACGTAATTCTGAGAAAACTTTTCTTTAACCTATTTTGACACGTACGTTTAAAAGTTTAAAATTTTCATATCATTCAGGACCGTAGTGTTTGCATAAGCGTAAGTGTGACGCAGTGTATGTTACAAGGAGTCTGTGTAACTAGGGATTTCGTGAAATCCTTAAAATGTTCAGGGAATTCATGTAAACTTAAGTCATGATATTTTCGCTAAACCTACGGGAAAATTATTGAATCCCCGGTTAGTTAATTGAATGTCCGATTAGGTCATTGTACGCCCTTGACGATTGGTTAGGTTAACTCGTGATATTTTCGTTAAAACTAACGAAAATATCACGACTTAACCTTACGTGTAATCACTGAACATTTTAGGGATTTCATGAAATCCCGAGTTACACAGACTCCCTGTAACATATATACTCCGCCGTATATTGCAAAAGATGTTCTCTATTGTGGATGTTATATATATATATATATATATATATATATATATACACACGATGCCCACAAAGAAAAATGAAAGCAATTCCAACATAGTTCGTGTAGTGAACAATTCACCTCATCAGGGAATGACTGTTAAATACAAGATAGACCTTGGAATAACTTTTCATTTTTCCTTGTAGGACGTGCATCATTTATTAATTTCCCCTGTTTAATTGTGATATATATATATATATATATATATATATATATTAATAATACTAATAATAATGACATGCTTCAAGCATTTCCTCGGCGACACCTTTCGCCATTTCTTTAATGACACCCGCAGTCAGTCATTCTTTCGAAAAGATTCTCGTAATTCATTTAATAAGTTACTGAGCAAAATTGTCCTTCTACGTAATTAACTTAAGTTTAACAAATTAAACAATTTTAAATGCTCATCTGATTAAAAAAAAACAAAAATATTACAACGCTTTTGTTTTGACTTTTATCATTTATTCGTTTTGTTTAAAGGAAGATCCAACGAAACTTATAGTAATAATTACCTCAAACAAATAAACAATTTAATTATGTAATTATACGGCCTACAGTCAAACAGTCTCTCTCTCTCTCTCTCTCTCTCTCTCTCTCTATATATATATATATATATATATATATATATATACAGGGTGTCCCATAAGTCCGGTTTCATAGGAAAATTTATTTAAATTAAATTTACGAAAGTTATACATTAGAACTAAAACAAATGTTCAAATTGATGTCTTGTGACTTTTCCTCACGAGTGTAATTCATTCCCATATTAGGCATTGCGTGTATTTTACCTGCAACAAAAAAAAAGGTCACAAAACATCAATTTGAATCTGATATATATATATATATATATATATATATATATATATGAAAAATTATGAAAGTGACACGTGAAAAATATTTATGATGAATAAACCACGAAGGAAAAGAAACACAAAGGGGTGCTCAAGCGCTTTCGTCTAATGACATCCTCAGGAACACTGGAGTGAAAGGACAGATCAAGGCAATATATAGGTTACAAAAATAAACAAACATACATACATATTCATATATATACATATATATGTATATGTGTATATATATATATATATATATATATATATATATATATATATATATGAATATGTATGTATGTATGTTTATTTTTGTAACCTATATATTGCCTTGATCTGTCCTTTCACTCCAGTGTTCCTGAGGATGTCATTAGACGAAAGCGCTTGAGCACCCCTTTGTGTTTCTTTTTCCTTCGTGGTTTTATTCATCATATATATATATATATATATATATATATGTGGGATGCATTTCACAATTAAACGCGTGAAATGAATAATGATGTAAAACCACAAGGAAAAAGAAAAATGATTCCAAGGCCTTTCGTGTATTCAGAAGTACACCTCGTCATTCCCTGACGAGGTGTATTTCTGAATACACGAAAGACCTTGGAATCATTTTTCTTTTTCCCTGTGGATTTGCATCATATATAAATTATGCGTCTCGGTGATGTAGTGGTTAGCGTAGCTGACTACGAATCCATCGGCCCCGGGTTCGTGACCCGACGGCAGCCGGCGCGCAGCAAAACCCAGCTGTTCATCCTTCCACACAATAAAGAAAGTGGTTGGTAGATAAATGGGTACCCTAGGTGGCCTAGTGGTTAAGACGCTGGGCTGCTGATGGGGCGTGGTTCGGATTTCAAGTTAAACTGTAGGTCTAAGGTGGAATGAAAAGCTTGACCTTCGTCAGAATGAACAATTCGGGCGGAAGCTAACCAAAGGCATAACTAAAGGTGTGTATATATAACCAAAGGTGTGTGTGTATATATATATATATATATATATATATATGAAAAATTATTTCACGAAAGTGACACGTGAAAAATATTTATGATGAATAAAACCACGAAGGAAAAAGAGAAACACAAAGGGGTGCTCAAGCGCTTTCGTCTAATGACATCCTCAGGAACACTGGAGTGAAAGGACAGATCAAGGCAATATATAGGTTACAAAAATAAACATACATACATACATATTCATATATATATATACATATATATATATATATATATATACATATACATATATATAGTAAGCATAGAAAAAAATTGTGGGAGGAGCAAACATTTATATGGGAGATTGACACTTTCAGCATAAATGTTTGCTCCTCCCACAATTTTTTCTATGCTTACTATATATATGTATATGTATATATATATATATGAATATGTATGTATGTTTATTTTTGTAACCTATATATTGCCTTGATCTGTCCTTTCACTCCAGTGTTCCTGAGGATGTCATTAGACGAAAGCGCTTGAGCACCCCTTTGTGTTTCTCTTTTTTCCTTCGTGGTTTTATTCATCATATATATATATATATATATAAAATCATTCTCTCCCGTGAACATCTTTCCACTCATTGCATTGTTCTACGATTTTATTGTACGATGATTCACCTTCACCGCAAACCTTTCTCTATTCAAGAAATGAAATTTTATATTTGAAAGTAAACAGAAAAAACCAACAGATTGAAACCACCATTACAGAAAGCATGAAATTTAAACTCGCTCCTTGGTTGGTCTCTCATTTTTTATTTATTTTTTTTAATCTACAAATTTACGCTTTCTCTTCATTTTTAGGATTTTCTCCAAATTTGCTTTATCGCGAGTTTAGCCAAGCAAATTAGGCTTTCATTCAAGTTTTTATCGATATTTTTTGCTAATCCAACTGCAACTGGAACCATTTCAATCTGGTTCCACTATTTGGGTTTGTCACTCTCCTCACCTCTCTAACCTTCAAACACATATTTTACAATTTGTGGAAATGACGTCATTCCAAACGTATTTGAATAAAAGAATTTTTAAAATGTTTTATATGTATCAAATATGACACCGAGAGATTTTACAAAATTTTACAATTCTATATTGTGGTCATTGGGTGTAGCAGTGGATATCTTTAAAAGAAGACTAAACGCCTGGCTTAGAACAATTCCAAATGAGCCGGGCGTACTTGGCTATGGTAAGGTGGAGAGCGCAAGAAACCAACTCTCAACTTCACCAGGCCAACTCGAGAGGAGGGGGCAACAAGCTTGACCTCCGTGAAATGAGAAATCATCGCACGGAACATTTGAAAGGTTAAAAGGTATACAGTATATACATTATACAGTATATATATATATATTTGCATTGGTCAGTAAACACCGCGAATTTTAAATACAAAATGTACCATGTAAATACCCCATATATATATATGAATAATAAATAATGAATATATGATGTAATGAATTCATATTGTGGTTAAGTGAAAAATCAACTTTTGACGTTCCTTCAATTGGATTGAATTTGGAACGAACGTATTTTCGCATGCGGAATCCTATTTCTTAAAATGGACACTGGTCAACATCACTGATTAGATATATAATTTAAAAGTTCAACTTCCGATGTATGTTTTTAAAGTGTATAGTATCTCTCTCTCTCTCTCTCTCTCTCTCTCTCTCTCTCTCTCTCTCTCTCTCTCTCTCTCTCTCTCTCTCTCCATATATATATAAACTACTTGTCGTGCATGAAATGACTTAAAAGAAGGATCCTATTAAGAAAATTGTTAATTTATTTCGTTATTAATAATTACTGCAGGGAAATGTTTTCCATAAACAAATAATGAATAAGCACTGTGGTTTCCCTTTTCAAATTTTTTTTCTTTATATATCTGCATGTCCAGGAGAGGTCAAATGGACCATGCCCCCTCCCCCTCCCCAGCAAAACTGATAAAGGTGGGGCTAACACCACTTTTGATTCCCCCGAAATGTTAAGTATATATATATATTATATATGTATATATATATATATATATATATATATATATATATATATAATATAGCCTAAAGCTTAAGGGCCAAATTAAAAAAAATTAAGAAAATAATAGTCGAGCTTCACAATTATTTATGTCATTGTAAATTGTAAAAAGACTACTGTATTTATTTTATTATTAATAAAGGTTATTCTATTCTATTATTCTAAGTAAAGTACTTTTTCTTATTCTTTCCCTTTTTCATCATGTTACCTACAAAGGTGCTTTATATTATCTACCCCCTTTTTTCTATTTATCTTAAATCCGTACATTGGTCATTTACTTGCGTTTGCATGGATGTCTTATGTCCCAATATTATAGAACATTTTTTGTGAATGTAGCGATTTTCAGCTTTTATAGGATGGATCTACTGTAGTGACACTCGATAATTTGACTTGGAAATTCTGACCTGAAATACTGTTGACTATTTTCGCTGTGTCCAGTCAGATTTGTCCCTAATCGGCTTGTCTTTGTCACGACGCAAATCCCCTGTGCCTCGTTTGTTTGTTTGTTGTACTACATCATGGCTTCCACTTTTATTCAGTGGCTAACTGGCTATTCTTGCCATGATCCGTAGGATAAGGAAGTAGGCATTAGAGAATGGAGGCATGAGTAAAGGAGGGGAGAGACTTTGCGATGGCGTGCGCTGCTGCCGACGAGGCGCTGCGCACAGTAACAATCAGCCCTGCCCGTTAGGATTGGGAAATTATATGAGGGTAAATAATGAGATTTTTTTTTTATGAAGGACTTTTGGGTAGAAATTTTGACAAGGCCTTCAAATTTGGGGTGTATGCATGTATGCACGCATTACATAGCATTTCTTTGATGATGAAAAGGTGTTTTGATGGTTGGGGAAAAGGAAACAACTGAATGTATTTTAAACATTACTTTTGGAACACCAGAATATAAAAAAAATCAGAATCTATTCTACCAAGCCTAAGACGCTCGAAGACCTAAAGACCAAAATCTATGAGGTAATCAATAATATCCCAGCTGAACTACTTCCAAAAATTATGTCGGACATTTGTGTAAAGTTGAATATTGTATTAGAAAAAATGGCGATACACTGAACGTTTAATTAATGTCTATAAGCTATGTTTTACGTACCTATCGCGTTTGTCTGTCTGTAGTCCTTTTTTTAGCTCAGAACATTTTGTTTTGAAATAGAAGCATATTTTGGAGTGTTTCAATTAAGGTTTTAATATATATATATATATTATTATATATATATATATTAAATTTACGATAGATTTGGTCTCTCCCAAACGTGGGGCTAGATCCAGTAATGCGTGTGGCATGTACTATTTGAACATTACGAGCTACATTTACCCATTTTCGTCACCCAGATATTCTATCGGTACTCAAATAAAGTCACTTAACATGACCTAACCTAACCAAATCTAACTTAACCTAGCCCAAACCTTTTCTATTAAATGTCTCGTCGAGAGGACAACTTTAGCCCCCCCAGGACTATAGGATCGTGTTTAGCGAATGAGATCCATTTTCATTAAATCACCAACACCGCAGTTATATAAAGTCCTATTGACTACGCCTTTAAAGAGTAGAACTAATTTAAAGCTACAGTTTCTATATAACCTTGTAAACAGGAACTACGCGACCGGTTTACTGTTTATCACGCAAGCAAACAGACAAGTAATTAAACAAATACCCATTAATCATTGCTGTTACCAAGGGAACCGTAACAAATTTCCTGCTAGTTTACCGGTTTGACTTTGTGGCTTCATCTTCCCGTGAAAAGAAATTTACGTCATAACTAATAGTAAAAATAATGTTTTGTTATTTTTAACTTCTTTCGTAATGGCAAAAGTCACGTGACGAAGGGGACCTATAAAGTTTTTAAACAAACAACAAAATTTTTAATTCAGAAAAAGAATACAATTACATAAAATTGTATTTGTTAATATTTTTTGTACGATTTAGATATCTGATATGACGTCAATATTCACAGTATTCTAATCTGAATATGCTTTTGGAAGCATGGAAGCTTTTTAGGCAACATTAATGGAATTCACTTTATTTATTACATAAAAGAGCTGAAAATGGCAAATAATAATAATAATAATAATAATAACACGTATGTCTAAAACAGTATGCATAATAATACTAACATCTAAAGGTCACTAAATCATTTAAACGTAGAAAATGGTCACCCATCGAACAATTGAACACATCTAACGTCACCTAATATTAAAGCAAACGGGATTTAGGGGATCCTTAATTAAATATTTCTTAACAGTTTATCGCAGCAAATCGCCAATTATTTACTGGGTCATAAATATGCTACTTCCGGTTTTATCTCTTAACACTGTAGAAGTGTGACAGTTAAAGTTTAGAATTATTCGCCAACTCAAATGTCAAATCCTAAACATAAAAGATAAGTACGTAAATAAGATAAAAATGTATAATATACAATGATTAACATTTATAAATATATATAAAAGCACGGCGCACAAAAGGTCAGCAGCCAAAGTGACTTCATATATATATATATATATATATGGAACAACACTCATGAGCACACGTTTTTTGCTTTTGTTTTATATAGCCTAGTGATTAAGACGCTGGACTGCTGATCGGGAGGTCGTGGATCGAGTCCGGGCAAGGACTTTATAATTTCTGATTACCCGTGGTGGGTCGTGGTTCAGATTCCACGTTAAGCTGTAGGTCTAAGGTGCAGCAACAAGCTTGACCTTCATTAGAATGAACAATTCGGGCGGAAACAAAACTAAGGTTAAGCAAGGTATATATACAAACACGTCTTCTCATGTGTGCTATTCTACCTATTGGATCCCAATGTTAAAACACAGAGATTTGAATTAAATCCCTCGAGTGCGGGGATTAACACGTAAAATACCCTGGACCCGAAAGTGTTTTGCGTTCCCTTGGTTGTTTAAATATATAACAGGTTCTGTTAAATATTATCTTGTCGTAGTGTGATGGCTACGTAGCGCTCACGACTCGTACTGAAGCGATCTGGGGCTTCAATCCTGTTGTAACCTTTGGTTAGCTTCCGCCCGAATTGTTCATTCTGACGAAGGTCAAGCTTTTCATCCACCTTAGACCTACAGTTTAATGTGGAATCCGAACCACGCCCCACCAGCAGCCCAGCGTCTTAACCACTAGGCCACCCAGGGTACCCATTTATCTTCCAACCACTTTCCTTATTGTGTGGAAGGATGAACAGCTGGGTTTTGCTGCGCGCCGGCTGCCATCACCGGGTCTCGATCCCGGAGCCGATGGATTCGTTGTCAGCGACGCTAACCACTACACCACCGAGGCGCCCTGTTGGGTCAGTTTGTTATATACTGTGTATATATATATATACACACATATATATATATACACACACACACAGGGTTTTCATACGTAAAACAGTAATACAAATTTATGACAATGTTTTATTTTGAACATATTATTGCGGAAGGTGTCCAAATTGTTCATCCTGAAATTCAAGACACTTCATTACTCGTAATTGGCAGAGGCTCTCTGAACATTTCCAATTGTTTCAGCAGAAGTTCGTTTCAATTCCAGTCTTAGCTCTCAAATCCTCAATTGTTTTTAGTCCGTCTACGAAGACAACATATTTCAAATGTCCCCACAGGAAAAGTCAAGGGTTGTAAGGTCCGGAGGTCATATTCTCAACCATACTCATCCATATCATGCCATACTCTCAACCTGAAACGAAAAAAAAAATGAAAAAGTTGTCTCCAGACACATGAAACACCATTTATATATATATATATATATATATATATATATAAACGAATCCCCGGGCACATTTGCATATGCAAAATTTATATCTCTCACCAGATATTTAAACTCGGACTTTTTGACTCTGAGAATGGGGGCAATGACTTTTTCCTGTCGGAACCCCAATGGTCAGTGCTCATATCACCGAGTCAGAGGGATCAGGTTTGAATTCTTGGGGGAGATAAATTTTGCATACAGTATATATATATTATATATGTGTGTGTGTGTGTGTGTGTGTGTGTTCGAAAATTATGTGTCACTGAGCGAACTTAGTTTTCATAAATAAGCTATATTTATGACAACATTTCTCAGTAAAGTTTGTAGAAGTGTGTACTCATACTTTTCTATCCATTTTATGTTGCTGAATTCATAGTGAAGCTTACAATCATGTGGTTTTCTTACATAATTTCATCACTATTCTTTCTTAAATGTATCAAAACGAACTTTTAAATTTTGGTGAAAGATGTTTAATCGTATAAGATTATTGGGTCTATTTTCATTTAACAAATAAAGTTTCGTAATCTTTTTTTTCTTTTTTTTACTTCTAGGTACGAAATATGATTCCAAAGAGCATTATTTACTCATACAATAGGAAATCGCTGTAACAACGAAACATAATCAAGAAATACAATGAAGCTGAATAGGGCCACTAATGACGAGAGTAGATTTGGTAGGCCATTAAAACCTTGCTGAGGAACTATGGAAACCTCGATGTCAAGGTTTATTCATGTACAGTCAGACATAAACTATGCGTTGTTAAAGAGAACTAAAATTTGCTGAATAAAAATCATCTACTGCAAAGGGCTCCTTTAGCCCAGGTGGGTCCTATTAACCAATCGATCAGAATCGACTTCTCATTTTTGAGTCGAAGTAGTAACGGACAATTTATGCAATATTGCGATAAACATAGAAAGTAATAAAATATAAATAAAATGTCAACGCAACTCCACGCGTATAACTGATAATGAACTGGTAATTCTTAACTAATTATATGAAACTAATTTCTTGCCTGAAACACGATGTCTCAACTCTACATCACCGGAGACACTTCCCATCATTGATGTATATGGTCATTGGCAGTGGTGGGCACGCGCAACAATTTTTGTAGCGCCGCAACCGCAACTCTGCTGAAATAGTTGCGCCGCACGCGCAAGCGCAACCCTTTTCAAAAAGTTGCGCCGCAAGCGCAAGCGCAACCAAAAATGTTGCGCCGCAAGTTGCGCCGCAACTTTTTGCGGCGCAACTGCCCACCTTTGGTCATTGGTCAGGTAATTAAAAAAAACAACTTTGATTATGAATCGTAAAATTTCATTCACTTACAAATAATGGAGTCATGAGAACATAAGTGTATTAAAATTCTCACAGTGGAACAAAATAGTGATTGATTTATGCTCGTAAAATAGGTAGGGGCGAGCATCGATATAATCATACGAATATGTCGGGGAAAGGGAGGAATGATGAGGGGCTGTCGGTGAAGTGTTTTTTGGTGAATTGTTGTGAATTAACGATGAGTACAGCCGTACAGGACTTTCTGCTACGAAGAAACCAAAGATGTATAATTTTCTCAAGGAGTCGAAGGAGGAAATTTTCTTTACAATTTTTAAGAAAAAATGTATTTGTTTGATTTGTACCAAAGAGAAGTAACTTCGAACGACATTACAAAGTATTTTTTATGAGAACCGAAAATTTTTTCACCAAAATCAAAACTGAGAGAAGCCAAAATTTGGGACCTGAAGCTACAACTACAAGCACAACAGACAAATGTGTTTAAGTCCCCCACCCGACCCGGGCTCACCCCGATCACCACGTAATGAACCTCAAAATGAATCTATAAGTTTCCGCATGGACATAATAAATCAAAACTGTTTCGTTTCATTTGAAATTTCCATATTTTCAGTAACTTTTAAATTTTCAATTACTTAAGAGAAAACGTAAATAAAAGCGGGGACTTGGACAATGTTTAGGAACTGCAAAACTAAAAGTAATCACAATCCATCTGTGTTCCTACCTGACACACGAGAAATACACACGGACAAGAATAACTACTTTCTCGTGTGCCAGGTGGGAACAGTGTTGGATTACGATTATTCGCAGCTTCAAAGCATCATTTCAATTATTTATTTGTTGTTTTTTTTCATGAAAAGCGTACGAATGATCGACCATTTAGAAAGCGGCACTTTGGGTGGGAAACACTGGTCTAAGTTCATATAGCAAAGATGGCCGACAATTTAACACTTCCACTAAACAGAGAGGTAGCCTCTCAATCGCTATGACACACAAACCACGAAATCTGCATGAGAAGGGATTCGTATATCCGCGCCTTACCAGTCCAAACTACTCGCGCTGGTCAAATTAAGCTTATATTTGGATCTGTTAACCTTGGTTAACCTTGATTCACTTCGTGAGATAATTATAATTCCTAATTTACTGTATTAAAAATATTTACAATAAGAAGAAACTTTTGCTAATATTAAAAAGGTGATTTCAAAAATACAAAATTTATTAAAAGAAAAATATCGACAAATTAACCGTAAAATTAAAGACAAAATGAAGTATTTGTATACAATGATGAGAAAAAACTGCACCCAAACAAAGCTTGTTTGTAAAAAATATAATGGATTTTTCTTTGTTGAATACATTAAAAAGAAATTCTCTTCCATTTGGTTCCACCCGTCATTTAGGTCTCTCTCTCTCCTCTCTCTCTTTCTCTCTCTCTCTCTCTATATATATATATACACACACGTGTTCCTTTTTATGGAAATCGAACGGTGTTCAAATTTTCCGCCCGAATTGTCAATTGCCTGAATATAAATAAGTAAAAAAAAGTGGTGTTTGCCTCGAGTCATTTTGTTGGAAATATTCAAAGTTATTGGTAGCATTCTCACGCGTGTTAGCTGCCTTATAATATATAGGAAATCACTGGTCTGTTTTCGCAGTATATACAGTGCCTTTTTTTTTTTCTGGCGGTGCGGATCGGTACGCAGTACCGGTACCTTTTTAAAAAAAAAAAAAGAAATCCGTTATTTTTCCCATCCCTCTAGGAGTCCGTCAAATCTGAGTACCAGTACCTTTTTTCCTAGAAAAACGCTCTCTCTCTCTCTCTCTCCTCTCTATATATATATATGAGAAGTAATTCGCAATTTACATCCAGCAAGAAAAGACACACTGGACGTACTTGAAAGCAGTGAAAACAACTATGTAATTTACACCGAATTTACTAAAGCAATGGTCAGGTGTGATCATGGCATAATAACAGATAAAGTGAAACGCAAAGGAATAACGAGCAAAGTGGGAAAATGGATCTACAACTTCCTCAGAGAACGTCAGCAAGTCGTGACAATCAGTGCCGCAAGGAGCAGTATTAGCCCCACTCCTATTCATTATCATGTTAACAGCCATACAGGGTGTTCATAAAGTCACGCATCATAGGAAAATACATTTATTTTGTTTATTTATTTATTTTGTTTTATTTATGTGTTCGAAATGATTCCCACCAATCTCAAAACATGTTTGTAAACGAAAAAGCGGGTTTCTTTGAATGTTCCTCAACATATTTGGCTTGATGGAAACATAAATAGACATTGCTTATGTTCCTATAATGCGTAACTTTACGGACACCCTGTAGACAATGAAGTAACCAACAACAGTATAGTAACATCCTTTGCTGATGATGCAAAAAAAACAATAGAAAGATCAGAAATGCAGGAGAGATGGAAGTTCAACAGACAGACAAAAAATATATGCAAATGGTCCGAGGACAATAACGTAAAATTTAACACTGAGGAATTTCAGCGCTTGGGATATGGTAGAAATGAAAAACTTAGACAGCATACCGTGCCCTAGATAAACAGAAAATTCAGAGCAGTACGAAAGCAAAAGATTTAAGGGTTATAATGACCGATAATACGAAATTTTAAACACAAAATAAGATCGAGATAAACAACGCAAAAATTAGTTAGGGGGACAGTTGCTCAGAATCTTTAAAAGAAGGGACAGAAAGTAATGATTTTCTTGCTGAAAACATTAATCGGTACCAAACCTTGAATACTTCGCAATCTTTACGTCTCCACATGAACAAGAAGAAATTAATAAACTAGAAGAAATTCAAAGAAATTTCACAACCATGACTATGGCTGCAAAGGAATCAAGTACTGGGAAAGACTTCGTAAATTAAGTCTATATTCGCTGTAAACGAAGAAAGAAATAATAGAAAAACTGGTACCTAACCTCAAACTGAACCCAGTAACCATCCGAACAACACTGGAAACTAAGAAAGATAGAATGTACTGTATAATGTTCTCAAACTAAAGGCCAGACAAGGGACGCCCTCAAATATGAAGGAAAATAACTTGGTTGTCAGGGGTTCAAGATTTTTTAACTAGCTTCCCAGAAACGTCAGGGACATCACTGGTGTCAAAATTAAAGTCTCCAAAAGAAGATTAGACACCTGGCTCAGGACGGTACCGGATGGGCCGAGTGTACCTGGCTATTTGCGTTGGAGATCGTAAGAGAGCAACTCTCTCCTCTACCAGGCCAGGCCTAGAAGTGTGGTCACCAGTTTGATCTTCTTGCGAAGAGAGACAGACGCACGGAACGACTGAAAGGTTAGAAGGTACATACTATCTATGTATATATTAAGGGAAAATCACAATAAACACGGGAAGCGATGCTGTAAGTAACCGCACTCCAACAGTGTTGCTACCTATATTATATATATATATATATATATATATATAAGGGTAACTGTTTTTGAGTTTCTTAATTATATATATATATATATATATATATATATATATATATATATATATATATATATATATATATATATATATATGGGATGAATTTCACAATTAAACACATGAAATGAAGGACTGATGCAAACTCACAAGGAAAAAGAAATTTATTCCAAGGCCTTTCGTGTATTCAGAAGTACACCTTCGTCATTCCCTGACGAGGTGTACTTCTGAATACACGAAAGTCCTTGGAATAATTTTCCTTTCTCCATGTGGTTTTGCATCATATATATATATATATATATATATATATGAATAGAAACGACATAATATTAAGGAACGTTTCTGCACACGCGGAAGAGAAATAACGAATAAATGACCTTAATATTATGTCGTTTCTATTCGTTTATATACTGCGTGGTCATTGCAGTTAAATGCATATATATATATATATATATATATATATAAAACACTTTAGTTTACAACACTGATGGCAAACTTTAGGACAGTAATTCAAAGCTGGGCACTTGCGGTTTTTTTTGCGGTACTGCGGTACTGCGGTACTACCGTGTTTGTCGGTACCGCGGAAAGTACCGCGGGAAATTTGAATGCGGTAGCGGTACTGCTGTACTTTCAGCGATCCTTTGCGGCAGAGCTGGTTTTTTTTTGCGTTTTTTTGCGGTACTGCGGTACTACTACCGCACTACCAAACTGGTACCGCATAACGCAGTCGCTGAAAGTACAGCAGTACCGCTACCGCATTCAAATTTCCCGCGGTACCGACCAACACGGTAGTACCGCAGTACCGCAAAAAAAAACGCAAGTGCCCAGCTTTGCCGGGCTGAGTTTAGGTACACATGCCAGAATATGCACGCTGCGCTACGGTCAGTGGTACACGAAGTAAATAAAACTGACCTGAAATAGTTTATCCCGGATTAAAAATGAAGATACGCACGAAGTTAATATTAGTAAACAATAATTTTCTTGGCAAGAAAACTGTGTATGTATGATGCACATATATACACCTAACAGATTTACAATACTATTTTTATCTTATTTATACTTCTTGATTCAATATTGATATTTTGTAGTTTCAATGAGTAGCCAGATGTACGAGACAAGTTATTAAATTTTGCAACAAAGTCGCGAATAAGAAAAGTGATGACTTTTACATTGTGTAAATTAGGAAGATGAATAAAGTGGATAATGTAATGACGGGGGTTGTTTAACCTCTTTCGCAATATCTAAGGTCATATGATGGAGGGGACCTACAACTTTACACGGGATCCGAACTATGAGTCGCTACATAATTTGGACGCGGAGAATGGTCTCCAATTCAATTACTCTCCAGATCCAATATCACTTTACTTCGCTGATTGACGGGAAGTGGTGAGTAACTTTTAAAGCCATGTAATACATTTCATTGTCTATTGGAGTTTTATTAACGTTGTCTCCAAACCTGTGTTGAAACTTGTGTGAATACTTGATATTTTCTAAAGCGTGAGCGCTTAAATATGGTGTGATAAAGCTTCGTGTTCCTCGTGTTCAAAGGTGTTTGTGGAACATAGAGTGTTAAACGACATTTCGAGACAAATCACTAAAACCTGTTTCTATTGAGTGATACTGAACAGAAAGAAGGTTTAACTGAAGGAGTAAAAAACTTCAGTTGCCAACCAGCATATTTCACTAAATTTATCAAAACAACAAATAATTTAGTAGCAGCCAGCTTCAATGCAGCGCACTGCATTACTGAAAAACGGTAAGCTCCTCTCAGATAGTGATTTTATAAAACAAGAAACGAATCTTTGTTTCATGATTTTACAGAGAAGAGAAAAATTATTAAAGGAATGAAAGACGAATAGTGGAAATTAAAAAAAAAAGAAAAAAAAAGACAGGGTGTTGCGACTGAACATGAACACAATTCAACGACTTTGTGGCAATTTAAAAATGCATCAGTTTACTCAATCTGCTTTAAATGAAATGAAAATGAAAAGGTTTATTGGCAGGCTATAGTCCATATGACAAATTAATACAATGACAGTTCATATACTAAGGATAGAAATATATACAAATGATTAGAAATAATACTGTAATGTCGAAGTTAAGTAGATGAGAAGCTTCAATGAGAGTATAGAATAATAACGTCTCAAGCATGCCTAGCGGTATTTTATATAATATATATATATATATATATATATATATATATATATAATATATATATATTATATATATATATATATAATATATATATATATATACGGTATATATAAAAAATGGGCGAAGAACTGTTTAAACTTGTCACACTGTCAGGTACAATGACAGGTCAACATATCTTGAATTCACCCTTAAAGGAATTTTCTGGGCGAAATAGACTTATCAAACTGAGTTCCTAATATGGTGGATTGGAAGCGTGGATTTACATAGGTTCTTGTATAAGGAGTTGGTCATTCGTTGGTTCACTTCCAGTGTTTGTTACATCAAGGAAGCGTTATCAGCGAAAGGCAGTTTATCCAAGTTTAATGATGTAGTCACTTGCTTTACTGTTAAAAGAAGTCGATTAACAATACGAAGGTCTAATTATGTATAACATTATGCGATGGCTTAGCCTAAGATTAGTACGAAATACATTTATTAAATACATCGATAAAATAACACTATTTTTTAATGAAAAGGGGCCAATTTTTTCACAAATACTCTATATGATTTTAAGTGACTGAATAAACTTATATTTTTTTGCAGACTTTACACTCAACTGCATCAAAACAAATGACAGTGAGACAGCGTGTCTGGAACTATTAAAATATTTGAAAAAGAGGAAGGAATGTTTTAAAAAAGATTTGAATGACGAAATTCGTAATTAAGTTATGTTCTATGTTTGAAAAGTCGTTTAGAAAAATACTGTAAATTACATTTCAGCCATTTTCTTTTAAAAGGAGGGACGTGCAATTAAGACTGTTTATACAATTAAGACTGTAATGACTATTTCCTTTTGTATAAAAGGAAACAGTCAATACAGTATTGTTTGCATTTGAAGATTTATTTTTTTTATTTACTTTCTAATGGTTGTGAATTCTGTATCTGGTGAAAGGAACGTAGATCTGTAGATTGTAAATTGTTCGGATGACTAGCTTAGTAGTTGACTCGTAGATGATTTACCTTCTCAGCTGATCGAGTTCCACAGGTTATCTTCAAAAATTCAGATTGTCATGACTTATACCGGCGTCATACACCATCCATGTATTTCCTTATTCCAAGGTTTCTCCTCATTTTGTCGTCCTCGTACTTTTTATCCATTTTGGAGATTTCTGAGGTAGATTCAGGTAACTGACAGGAAAATGGAACGCCTGTGCTCTATATACTCTTAAAAAAAAATGTGGTTACCTTTTTGTATTTTTTTAAAACACTAATTAGAAACTAGAAGGTTGCCAGTTTCTTGTAAAATACTAGTGGAGAAGGAAGGTTATCTTTCGTGAACTGGTATATAGTTCTTTTATATTTTGGGGGTTTAAAAAATTATTTTCGTTAACCTTTGAAATTAATTATTATGACAAAAATTGTAACAATTTCTTCTGGATAAAAATTGACTATATAGCGGTTCTACTTAGAAAATTATAATTTAATATTCTATGTAGTTATCCAAAATGAATCGCAAATAGTTTACGCTATAAATCACTTTCTTTAAAGGAAAGAACACGCAAAATATAAGGTATGAATATTAGATTATTTTCGTCAGCTTTAGAGAGTAATTATTTTGAATAAATTTCATACAATTTTTGTGACATATAAAAATTACTATAATCTATACAGTGTTTTCTGCTTAAAAAATAATTTAATGAAATTCCATGTAATTATCTAAAATGAACTGTAAATAATGTATGCTATAAACTATGAATTGCTAATTAAAGCATGAAGAACACTTATTCCCAACTAATAAACTGAGAACTGTTTGCTGAGATATGCTGTAGATTCTAGGGATGGAAAATAACCGAAAAGTGTAAAACCGGTTTTCACCGTCGCTCTATTCTTAAAGCCGGTTTTTACCGGTTTTCACCGATGGGATTCTGTATACTTTTTAGGGAGGTAAATGATCAAAATATTAAACAGAAATAAGGTTTTAATTGATTCAATCAAGTATGTGTAACATTTGAATTAAAAAGTTTATTATCGAACTTGATTTTTGAAATAACACTTGAGAAAACAAAGAGCATTAAGTGTCTGATCTGACATTCTTGATCGAATCTTTGTGACGAATAAACCAGCAGCTGAAAACACACTCTCGGACTCTACGCTGGTGGCTTTTATTGTAAGCAACGCCTCGTACATTCGATCCAAATTTTCGCTTCTATTCAAAGTAGCTTCAAAATATTTGAATTCATTGTTTACGTCAAAGGTCTCAGAAGAATCTTTCTTGGGTTTCATTTTCAGTTTGTTCATCTCACACATGTACTCGTTCATAAGTTGATCGTCATCATTTACTTCACGACCTGAGCTGCATTGTGAATCTTCGAGTTTCGAAGCAATTGATTGGACTTGGTCGTCTGTTTTCTGAAATCTGGCAAGCTTCTGGAAAAAGCCTCTTAAATGTATGATCCGCATACTTCTTAAGTGCTTGTCTTGAAGGAAAGAGGAACGGTGTTGATGATTCATTTTTCAAGACCTCGGGATTGTGGAGAAAACTCAGCAAGGCGACAGCTTCTTTTTGTCTTCTCGATGAGTAGCGATCAATGAGACACTGACGTAGCTCAAAAGCTAAAGGATTGTTTTTGCTTTCAAATTTATCCAAAATGAACTTCATGGAAGATTCAGCTTTGAGCAAATTTGCATCTTCGGAACAGAGTCCCTTCAAAACAATTTCCAGTGGACGAAGCGTGTCAAAGAGGCTCTTCAGAGCATTCCATTTTCATCTGAAATCGTCTCTGTTTGAGCGTATCACTTTGAGGGCCTTTGGAATGCAATATTTGAGTTTCAAAAATCTTTCTATCATGGCCAAAAAGACTGTTCCACTCGTTCTACAGTCAACGATAAGCTTCATTTCCTTTCCATTAAATTCATCTTTGACAAATCCTGCAATCTCTCATTTTTCAAAGGAGACTTTCGAAATATGCGGCAGATTTTTCTCACCTTATTTATTACTTTTAAGTAATCTTCTCGAAGTTTTGGAAGGACAATTACGTCATCTATGTCGGACTCAAAAATTGTATCAGTGCATAAAATTTCACACTCATCTTCGCTTAACTCATGTGCAGAGTGTTCATCTTCGATGGCTTCATCTTCAGGGGTAGGGTCACTTTCCTCTTCAACTGAATTTTCAGCATGGCTGGTGATCAGGTACTATTTCTCTTCCAAATTTGGCCATTACTGGGGCACCGTCGGTGGTGCAACCCACGATATGCTTATCTAGGTCCAAGCCAAAGTCTTAGTTTTGGTGCCATCGAGAGAACCATTTATCTTCATGAGACCAGAGACCAATGTTGATTTTCATCATGAACATTAATATTAATATATTTTTGGTTTTGCAAAGATGTATACTATCCATAGTTAATGAATAGCGGATTCCTTGTCTCACCTGATTCTGAAGAGTTGACCAATTATGTTTCTTTTTCTCTAAAAACTAAGCACCATTTTTCTGACACCATTATAGGAAGTTGGATGAGGCTTGTCGTATTTATCTTTCTTAGGCTTTCTTGAATGAATTCACTTTTAGCAATTGATTGGAAACTCAGTCCATCTACACACGCAAGTTTCGAATTTCCTCTTCTATGGACTTTTTTTTCCACAAACTCTTCCACTGTTCTTTGTTTCTTCAATGGCTGATTAATCTGGTCGATGTTTATGCCATGAATATTTTTCATGTGGGATGATAAACTTGAAGTAGAACCTCCACAACACTTTAAAACTTTGTGACATGTCATACATTCTGCTTCTTCTTTATTCTTACGAGTGAAATAATACCAAGCATTTGATTTCTTTGACATGATGGAGTATTAAATCTTAGAATCTTAACTGATCAATGTGCAATCATCCACATAACATTCAAGACTGAAGCATAAATTAATTATTTACACTTATAAACAAACAAAAAACGATACGAAACGATGCAAAACGTAATTACTATGTTTTTAAACGTTTGGAAACGTTTGTTTCATAGAAAATGGACGAAAGTGATCGGAAACTTGCGCAAAAATGTGAAAACCGGTTCTTATCGTCGGTTTCGGTGATGATTAAAAAATTTCATCACCGGTTAAAAACCGGGTTCCATCTGTAGTAGATTCATTCCTTAATTTTTCAATTCTTGCTCAAGATCAAGCTCCTCATGTTACAAAAACTGATTGAAGAGATCTCAATTATCCTAATTACTGTACTTGAAAATTACTTACTTGAAAAATAATATTTTGCTCGTCTTCATTCGTCTATTTGTGCAATTATATGCACAACACAACTGAAACACATTCTTTTTCCTTCTCTTTGACTCGCTAGTGTTCAAACTGAGGACTATTTTCGGCATCATTGATCATTCCATTTTTTTATTTGGTTCGGTTCCCTGGGCAGATCGCGTGCGTTGAGACTACATTACCATAAAATTCTCGAACGCATAGACTTGGTGTTTGACTGGCAATAATATTATGAAAGAAAAGAAACAGTACTATAACGTTTTATAAGAAATATTTATGAGCATAGGTCTGAGCAAGTGATAACATTTCTTTTTGTTTATATATATTTTTATAATAACTGTAATTGGGTATGAATAATTTATTGTAAAACTGTTCTCTCTCTCTCTCTCTCTCTCTCTCTCTCTCTCTCTTCTCTATTTTCGAAATAATAGTATATAATATTTAAGTACCAATATGAATTTATAAAATAATAGTAATGATAGGGTCATTGAGAAGGTAAATAGATTAGTAGGTGAGAAGAAAGATTAGTTGGTTGATTAAAAATTTCTTCAGCGCAGCACGATAACTGCGTAAGCTTTTTGTCCGGCTGAGTTTTGTAGACGGACGTTGTAAGGTGAGCGAAAATTTTATTAGTTGCTTCGTTATTTCTTACGGTATTGAATTTTAAGGCTTTGAAAGGTGAAGATTATCCCTGTGGATTTGTTTAGTTCATGTACTGAAGCCCGATAATACGAGTAAGAGCAATTTTCGTAATGTACTGAAATGAGTATATAAGCTTAATGCAACTTAATAATGTCTTTTGTAACGTGAATACTTTGTTCGATTCTATGAGTAGGTTTTAAATTATTGTATGTCTATGGTAATTGCAGGTTTCAGATATACTTGTTAAAGAATGTGACAGCTTGTCCAACCTTGGCAAGTACGTAGAGGTTTGGACGTGTGTCAACTGTGTTTGTCCTTTTCTCTCCAAAGGCTGAGTGAGTAGTAACTTTATTTAATAGAGGTAGATTAGGCTTTACTGTATATATAGGATCTTATTGAGTATTAATGTCCCACTGTTTTGAATCATAAGTTATTTCCTCCTTTGCATGTAGGACCCACATTTTTATGCATTTGCTTCCTATTGCTAGCACAATTACTATGTTTACACGGCAATAATCTACTTAAGCTCCCGTCTCTCCGATTTTCATAAATTATACATCAGTAGCTTCGTTTCTTCATTAGGAATGCGATTTAGACAGTCTCTAGGAAGGGAAATGCTTCAAAACCTAACCTAACCTAAAAAATCTAGTGTTTTAAAAACAAAGTCTAGCGAGTTTGTAGTTTCATAGGATTTTTAATGAAAATCGTGTTTTTTTTTAGTTAGGAAAAAATCATCAGATTGACAACATTAGTATTCATATAAATTCTACCCCCTCCCCGCGGGCGGTCTTTCTGGGGTGGATCGCCCGCGGGCTCCTGCCTCCATGTGGCGAGGGGGGTCAGCCGCGGCTGGGGGCCCTGCCGGGTCCCCCGCCCGGTTGCGAAGTGGACTTTTAGCATACCCTGCTATCCTACAGCACCCTCTTTCCTGTCTTCCCCTCTTTCCCCTCTTTCCTTGCCCCCTCTGTTTTTTCTGCTTTCTCTGTTCACTTCGCGCGCCCGTGGGCTGCCGGGGCTGGTCGCTGGGGGTCTCGCTCCCATGGCCGGGGCCGGACTAAGTTGGCTGGTCGGGTGCCCAGGCCTGAGACCCTGGGGGGCCTTGGTCTTTGCTGCCGGCGGGGAGAACTTTCGACGCTGCAAGGGCCCCTTTTGAAACGGGGGTACCTACATGGGACGAGGCACCCATCCCCCGCCGGCATGCGCTTGGTCCCCTTGGGCCCGGGTAATCGGTTCCCCGCGGCCCCGGGCGCGAAACAACAATAAAAATTTTCTTTATGGAAACACTTACAAATCTAATGACCTCGTTGACGACCCGGCTTGTGCATCTGACCTCCCTCTGACTACCTCTTTGGACCTTGGGTCTGGTAAGGGCAGTCGGCAGCCCTCGCCCACCCCGTCTGCTCTTCTTGCCGACACCTCCTCTCCCTCTCTTCCCCAGGCTCGTGGCGCCGCTGCCCGACCCCCGCCAGTGGCGGATGGACCTGCAGTGGACCCCCCGACCCTGGATCCCCCCATATTCCACGTCCCGATAGGGACCCACCTGCTTTTTTCGCCCTCAGGTGGGAAGCCCGCGGCCCCGGTCGCCTCCCACTCCGGTCGGGCCTCATCGCCCCCGGCCCCCTCGGCCCTTGGGGGACGTGGGACCCGACGTCGCCGTCCGCCTTTCTCGTCTCCCCGTCCGCCTTTCTCGTCTCCCCGTCCCCTCGAAGTACCGGTGGTGTTTGGCCCGACGTCTTCGCTCGGCCTTAGGACGGTGGACAAGTTCCTCGTCCTCCGCCCCTCCTCCTCCAAGCCCCTCCCCACTAACCATGAACGCCTCTTTCGAGCGATGCATGGGGTGATGGGGACGGCTCGTTTTGACCTTCGGCCTCAGAGGGATGGCTCCATTCTGATAAGGTCGCGTTCCTCTGTCGAAACCACCTCTCTGCTCGCTATCCCCAATGTCCTGGGCTGCGGGATTACGGTGTCCCCCCACCCCCGACTCAATCAGTGCCAGGGCACAATCTACGCTGCTCGTCTTCTACCCATCCCGGTGGAAGACCTCCAGATTGACCTCGCCTCCCAGGGTGTTGTGAGGTGTACCGCTTTCCCGACAGATCGCGATCCCCAACCGCCCCTTCTCCTCGCCTGCTCCTCACTTTCGACTCACTGGTGCCCCCCGTTTCGGTATTCTGGGGCTTTGGTGAGAGACGAGCGTGCGAATTCTCAGTACGACCATACGTGCCAGATCCTACCGCTGTTTTCAGTGCAATAGGTTTGGCCACGTGAGCAGCTCCTGCCGTCAGCCGGCCCCGTTGTGTGTCCGCTGCGGCGGCCCTCCCCACCCCTTGCCCTGTACTGCTCCGCCTTCCTGCACCAACTGCCATGGACCACACCCTGCTTCATCCCGCTCTTGCCCGTCCTTCCTCTTTGAAAGGGAGGTTCGGGCCCTCTGTTCATCAGAGTTTCTCAGCGCACGGGAGGCGCGGGACCGGTTGCGTGGCTGCGAGGCCCGGCGTGGTGCCTCGTACGCCGAGGCTCTCCGTTCCCGGACCCCGTCCTCACCGGCGGTTCCCAACGCGTCTCCACCCACCGTGTCCGCTACTCCCAGTCCATGCTCTGCCGCCCAGCGGACTCTCCTACCGCGGCTCCCCGTACTACCAGCGCGTCCCCACGTGCTCCCTCCGCGAACGCCGATGCTTCGTCGGCAACCCCCTGCCCCTTCTACGTCCTCTCCACCGGCGCCTTCGGCCACCCCCATTCCGGATCGTGACCCGCCGTCACCCATGCGGGCCGCACGACGGAGGGGTAGGGCCGCAAGCGCCGCGCCAGTGGTGACCCCGAAAGGTTCGAAGCCATAAGCCTCTCATCCTCCTCTCCTAAACACAAACGCCCCCTTCGCCCTACCGCCCCGGTGTCCTCACCCGTCCCCACTGCGCAACCGTTATGCACGCTCCCCCCTGGGGTCCCCGACGGCCCTCGTGGTGGGGGCTGAGATACACCCCTCTCCGGCCCGGTCGATGGAACCCACTGGAGGGGGAACTCGCCCGCTGGTCGGCGTGGGTGGGACGTGCACGCCCCCCGCGCTTGACCTCCCCATCTCTCTCCTCGACCTGCCAATGCCTCTGGGTGAGGTATTATTTTCCACTCCCCCTCGTAGTCCTGCCTCCCCCGCACCTCCGGTGAAGGGAGGGGCATTCTGGATACCTCTCACATCCCCTTCTCTGCATCGCTCTCCCCGGACGTCCGGGAGACTCCTCTTCTGGAGGACTTGCCGGCGTCTGGTTCCACATCGCCCTCTCGTCGGAGTGACCCTCGCCTTCGCCCTCGTTCGGCGTCCCTCGCTGAACTCCGGGGCTTTCCGATTCCCTCTTTAATCTCGGGCCGCCCGATCGGCCCACCCACCCCATAACCATCCTTTACGCTGACTTTCCTACCCCTCCCTATACCTCGCTCCTGCAGTGGAACATCCGCGGGCTCCTGGTAGGCCTCGAGAGTCTCTCCTCTCTCCTGGCCTCCAGGTGTCCGGCGTGTTTCTGCCTTCATGAGACGATTCTGGGATCCCGTTCCCTCCCTCGAGTGTCCGGTTACTGCGGGCTCCCTTCCCCGCTTCTCGATGGGGCGGGGAGGGGGGGCTCCGCGGTCTTCGTGCACCGCTCCGTCCCTTTCCGCCCCCTCCCGCTCCGTACAGTCCTGCAAGCTGTGGCCGTGCGCCTTTCTTTGGGCGCCAGCTCACGGTCTGCTCTCTTTACCTCTCCCCTAACGTACGCCCTCCACCCGATTCTCTCCGTGACCTAATTCTTCAGCTTCCCCGCCATTTCCTGATTCTCGGGGACTTCAACAGTCGGGACCCGGCCTGGGGGGTCGTTTGCTCCACCTTTCTCTCCGGGACCCTTCTCTCCCTTATGGACGAGCTCGAGTTCACCTTTCTGAACGATGGCTCCCCAACCTGCCTTCACTCGGCCCGACAGTTTCACCTGTATCGACCTTTCCCTGGTTTCCCTCGAAATCGTGACGGAGGTCACCTGGGAGGTCCTGCCGGATTCTTCCGGCAGTGACCATTTCCCAGTGTGTCTTACCCCGACCCGTCTCCTCCCCCCCCCTCGTCCACCCGCGCTGGCTGTTCGCCCGAGTAGACTGGGCCTCATACGCGAGGGGCACGGCGATCTCGCCATCAATTCCTGCCTTTCCCTCCGTCAGTGAGGCCCTCGCCTTCCTCGAGAGTAAGATCCTCTCGGCTGCCGCCAGTTGCATCCCCCGTACCTCTGGCTCCCCCAGGCCGCGAAGCGTCCCATGGTGGACCCCAAAGTGCTCCCATGCCGTTCAGGAGCGGCGCCGTGCCGGCCGTCGCTTCTACCGGCCCGCCAGCTGGAGCACAAGATAGAGTTTCAGTGCCTGAAGGCAGTGGCCCGTCGGGTCCTGAAACTGGCCCGGCGTACCTCCTGGCGGAGTTACGTGTCCGGGATCTCCTCCTCGACTGCTCCTCGACTGTTTGGCGCAAGGTGCGTAGCTTTGAGGGGACCCGTGTCCCCCCTCGACCCCGGTGCTTCGGGTCGGGGACGACGAGTTCGTCTCCGATCCGGAGGCCGTCGCGAACGCACTCGCGGCGCACTTCGCAGCCATCTCCAGTTCCGATTCCCCCATTCCCGCCGCGACCCACCGGATTTTCCATCTCATAGGGATGACCCCTATAATCACCTCTTCCGCATGACGGAGCTTCGGGAGGCCCTCCGCCCCCGACGCTCCTCCGCACCCGGCCCCGATAATATCCCCTATGACTTGTTACGGCACCTCCACCCCTCTGCTCTCAGCTTTGTACTGGACCTCTATAACCGGATTTGGTTGGAGGGTTCATTCCCGGACCGGTGGCGTGAGTCCATCGTCGTCCCCATCCCGAAGCCCGATAAAGACCCCTCACTCCCGTCGACTATCGCCCCATTTCCCTGACATGCTGTGCCTGCAAGGTTATGGAGGCGATGGTCGCCTCGCGGCTGTCCCTTACTCTGGAGGCGAGTGACCAATACCCTGCTACCCAGGCTGGTTTCCGGCGCTTCCGGTCTACCACCGACCCCCCTCCTCCTCCTTAGCCACGACGTGCAGGAGGCTTTCTCCGGCGTCACTTTGTACTCGCCGTCTTTTTCGACCTCCAGAAGGCCTACGATACTACTCGGCGGAGCGCGGTCTTTGACTGCTTACGCTCCCTGGGTTTCGTAGGCTTTCTCCCCTCCTTTATTTATAACTTCTTGTCCGCCCGTTCTTTCCGCGTCCGCATCGGTTCTACCCTCTCTGACCGCTTTCCGTTAGAGGAGGGTGTCCCTCAGGGTAGTGTCCTTAGCGTCCTGTGTTTCTCACTAGTGATGAACACAGTCGCTACGGTCCTGCCTACTTCCGTTCGTAGCTCCCTCTATGCCGATGACCTGGCTATCTATTGCTCTGGCCGCCTCCCGTCTTTGGCTGAACGTCGACTCCAGCTAGCCATCAACGCGGTGGTTCGCTGGGCGTCCTCGGTTGGCTATGCTTTCTCACCCTCTAAGTCTTCCAGTATGCTTTTCCGTCCTCGGCGCCTCCGTCTGTCGCATACCTTCGCCCTTACCTTTGCCGGCACTCCTCTTCCCCTCGTCCCATCCGTTCGATTCCTGGGTATGACCCTCGACGAATTTTTCGGTTGGGTTCCACACCTTAGGCGGTTGCGGCAATCATCTCGCCGCACCCTCTCCCTTTTGAGTCACCTGTCCCACATGACCTGGGGGCGGACAGGCGTACTCTGCTGCGCCTGTACACCTCCCTGGTGCAATCCCGCATCGACTACGGCTGTGTGGTCTACAGCTCCGCCTCCTCTCCGGCACTCCGTATGCTGGATCCTCTTCTCCACCGTGGCCTTCGCCTGGCGTCGGGTGCCTTCCGCTCGTCCCCTGTCGCTAGTCTTCAGGTGGACTGCGGACACCCCCCACCTGCCCCTTCGCCGGGGCATTCTCATGGCGAAGTGTTACCTTCGCATCTGCCGCCTCCCGAGGTCCCTACTCTTCTCCGCGATCTCCCAGGCGCTACCCCGGCCTGACACGTGGCATTTCGCTGCCTCCCTGGCCGACATCTTTTCGTCCCTGGGGATCCCCCCACCCTCTATTCTGCCGTTCTCCTTCGACCTGTCGCCCCCCTGGCTGACCACCCCTATCTGCCGCTGCCAGGCGCTCCGTGGCCTGCGTAAGGAGTCTCCTCCTACCGTCCTCCGGTCTTCTTTTCTGGCCCATCTTCCCGTACACTCGGACGATGTTCCCGTCTACACCGACGGCTCGCGCTCCCCTGCAGGTGTCGCGGCCGCCGTCTTCTCTCCGTCGCTGTCACCTACCTCCCGGGGTATCCCCCTGCCGGTTCAGGCCTCCATCTTTTCCGCGGAGCTCTTTGCCCTTCTGGAAGCCCTCCGTCTGGTATCGGGTTTTTCGCGGTCTTCCTGTACCATTTTTTCGGACTCGCTGAGCGCCCTTCAAGCGCTCGAGCGCTATGATTCCCCGGACCCCCTCGTACGCCTTATTCAACAGGAGTACCATGTCCTGCACACCGTTCACCGGATCCGGGTTACCTTCTGCTGGGTTCCTGCCCATGTCGGTGTTTCCGGTAATGAGGCGGCTGACCGCACAGCCCGGTCCGCCGCCTCGATGCCTCCCCTCCCCCGCCCGCTCCCCTTCTCTGACTATGTGCAGGTCTTTCGGTCCTCTACGACCGCATATGGCAGCAGTCCTGGGACGATGCCACCGGAAATAAACTCTGGTCCATCCGCCCCCGCCTGTCATATTGGGCGTCCTCTTTCCACCGCTCCCGACACAAAGAGGTCGTCCTTGCGCGGCTTCGCATCGGCCATACGCGCCTCACGCACGGCTATCTTATGTCCCGGCAGGAGGCTCCTCGTTGCGCCTCCTGCCAGTCGCCCCTCACCGTCTTTCACATCCTTGTGGAATGCCCCACCCTGTCGTCAGTACGTCTTCGCGCCTTCCCGTTCCTCTCTGATTTCCCCCTCCCCGATCGTTTACGTCTTATGCTCGCTGAGAGCCCTCGCTTCTCGCTTGACCGTCTTTTCCTTTTCCTCTCCCAATCTCGCCTCCTCTCTGAGCTTTAGGTGACTTCTCACCCGTCGTCCGCGGTCCTCCCACTTCTAGTGCCTTTCCCCCGTCTCCGTTTCTCTTTCTCATATTCTGCTTCGCCATGATATCCGCTAGCGTATAGCGGGAAATGCGGTAAAAAAAAAAAAATTCTAATTGGATTCAGTTTGGTGGTGTTTGCGATAGAATTATGACGTGCTGTTCGTATGATTTCGACTTTGAGGACTTGATTCGTCATGTGCCCTAGATGAAGACAAAGCATTGGATGTTTTTATCAATTACGGCGTTATTCTCTCATCCTTAACTTGCCTGAAATGTAACAGTGAGTGCCTAATACGAAAAGATCATAAGCTATTTAGGTGAAATAACCAATATTAACCGGTTAGGTTAATTGAATGCCCGGTTAGGTTAATTGAATGCCCTTGATGATTGGTTAGGTTAAGTCGTGATATTTTCGTTAGTTTAAACGAAAATGACGATAGCAAACTTTTCTGGTTAATTTTGAGGTGTTTTGCACGTTTCCTGTGGTAATGCGTCGTTTACGAGGTCTCGTAACATGAACATATCCTATATGTTTGTTAAGATATCTCAAAAACTACGCATTTGCACAGGAAACCAATGGCAGATTCGTGCAAAGCACCTCAAAATTAACCAGAAAAGTTTGGTTAAAACACACTAGATTTTTTTTAGGTTAGGTTTTGAAGCTACCGATGTATAATTTATGAAAATCGGAGAGACGGGAGCTTAAGTAGATTATTACCGTTTACACTTGTTCTTTCTACTGGCGGATTTTTACTAGTGTATGCGCGTCAAGCTGCTCAAGAACTTGGTAAATGGGTTAATATTCGTTTTAGTACATGACCTGGACTTTGGGATGACAATAGGTTTTTCTTATGTAGAATTTAAATCTGAATCTATTTTCTTCTATGGTATTTATTGTGCAAATTGATATTAACGGAGATATAAGCAATTTTTGGATCGATTAAAATCAGCTTTTCGGCAATGACGTATGGTTTGTCAACCGTGACGTGTGGGAGGATTGAGTTTCTTTGCGCATACGTAGATGCATTTTCCCGGAAGAAAACGACGTTGAGCTCCAAATTCATCATGGCAGTTGTGCGTACCGGCAGAGCTGTGCGCGCTAACTGATAAATATAGCGCCGCTAACGCTAATGCAAATAAATTCTAGCGCCGCTAACGCTAACGGTTTTTAAAATTAGCGACGCTAACGCTAATTTTGGCGCTGATTATGAAATGTATAGCTAAGTACTATTTTTGGTTAATATTCGTCTTTTAACCCGCTCACGCGCGGTTAAAACAGTACAATATATGGAATTGTCATTCAAAACTAAGAAAATATATATCTTTTGTGCAAATTTGTTGAAATGCACTTTTTTTTAATAAATATATTTCCTGTTTTGGCTATAATGTACTTTTTTCATAAAATATTTTTCCTGATTGGGCTATTTTTACGCTACTCTGCGACTTAATTAGTTGGTTGGGTTTTGTTCTGGCTATTTTTTTTATTTTTTTCAAATTGGATTCAGTTTAGTGGTGTTTGTGGTAGAATTAAGACGTGCCATTCGCGTGATTCTGACTTTGAGAACTTGATTCGTCATGTTCCCTAGATGAAGACAAAGGATTGGATGTTTTTATCAATTACAGCGTTATTCTCTCATCCTTAACTTGCCCGAAATGTGACAGTGAATGCCTAATATGAAAAGATCAGAAGATATTTAAGGAAATGCCCGGTTAGGTCAACTGAATGCCCAGTTAGGTCAACTATACACCCTTGATGATTGGTTAGGTTAAGTCGTGATATTTTCGTTAGTTTAAATGAAAATGATGAGAGCAAACTTTTCTGGTTAATTTTGACGTGTTTTGTACGAAACGGCCATCCGTTTCCTGTGCAAATGCGTAGCTTTCAAGATGACTATATCTCGAAAACTACGCAGTTGCACAGGAAACGGATGGCAGGTTCGTGCAAAACACCTCAAAATTGACCAGAAAAGTTTCTCATCATAAAAACAGACTGTGTGTAAAAACGGATAATTACCGTAATTTTTAATAATAATAATAATAATAATAATAATGCTTTTGTAAATATTTATGTGTGCGCGCTATTTATTATCTTTTATAGTGTCAAATGGGAACAAAATTATATCTTTAAAATGATTATTGGGTATGCAAGAAAATTGCATAATTTGATATTTATAATTAAACTTATTTATTGGAAAGACATTGTCCTCCTTTACATACTCGGTTCAGGAAACTGTTTATTATTATACATTCTGCGTTCAGCATTATGCACAAAAAGCAACGTAATATAGAGAATACCATTCTAAGACGCTATTCATTTAAATTTATATTAGCGCTTAGCGCCTAACATTGTCTAAAAATGTAGCGGCGCCATCTGTTTCGCTAACTATTTTGAAAAATAGCGCTGCTAATGAATATGCTAATAACCATATAAGATAGAATTGAATAATAGAATGTCTGAAGGAGACACGAGCAAATTTTTTTTTCCATAAATATCCCCTTTTTATTTTACAGGTTTCAGGACTAGGCTAATGCGGTTCACTGCACCACCTCCTGAATTACTGTAATTACCAGTATCATTGGGATTCGAACTCTCGACCTCAGTCGTATTTCGCTGTTACTCGCTTAGCTACTCGATGTTACTCGATTATCTACGGGCCCTGGCAAATTCAATGTACGCTTTACCCTGTCAATATACAAGTGAATAAAGGACCCGACATTTAAGTTCCCACTTCTTAGCATTGAGAGAGAAACTTAAATTAATCTTAATTGGCTGACACTTTCTACACCACTTGGTCGCTAGACAAGTATAATATTAATAAATTTTCTCTCTCAACACACTAGAAAATGTACTCTTGTCAAGTTTTATGCTTTTTTTCTTTTTGTCTGTTTCCAACCGAATTATTTATTCAAATGTTTTGGTAAATTAAAAAAACAACCCTATCGGGTAACTCAATTATTGAAATATTAAACTGGAAGACTTCTCGTCAACCGGATTTTTATGAGCTATACACATCTTTCACACACACACACACTGAAGTGTTTGCTCTTACTAAAGCGCAATTTAGTGAGGAGTAGGAGGACGAACAAACGGTACATGTTAGTTTTATTGGCAAACGTTTCGGAAAATTAGTTTCCATCATCAGTGCTAAAAAAGTAAAATGAACGAAACGAGCAGCTCTATATACTATATGTGTGTATATATATATATATAGAAACAAAGTATACAAAAAATATACTAAGCTAGCAAAGTGAACAAGTAATTATGACATGTTGATTAATTGTAATGAACCAAAAAATATATAAAGAATAATGGGAGCAGTAAATATTATATATATACACAAATGGTTACAAATAAGGTTATAAAAGTACGAAGGTAACTATGAATGTACGAGAAGTTAACTTGTTATCCCCGAAATGTGAGAAGTTGACTCGTCTGAGAGAACGCGTTGTAGGAACCCGTCGTCATTTTCCAAACGTGCCGAAATGTCAACTGCAAACGTTATGCGTCGCGGACCGTCGTCCGGCTTAAATGCCTGCAGCAGTTTCGCTTCGTACGCGTATATTCACAGTCGCTTACGCAGCACCTTGTGTACAGCTGAGTCGGGTATCCGCAACTCCCTGCCAGCAGTCCGAATGGACTTATGGGGACTGCGGTCAAACGACTCGGGCGCATTTGACATTGTCAGGGCTGGTGCCTGGCCGGCCTGCCCTCTTCCTCTGCAGGACGCTACCAGTCACCACTGTGCCCCGCACAGTCTGGATGGTAGCTCTCTCACGTAGTTAGTCGTGAAGTTTCGTTGAACCTGTCTATGTTATTCGGTCTCTATATGGCAGGCAACACGTTGTACATTTTCTTATGAGGACGCCATTTGCACTGTATGTGATGCCACAGGTACAGGCGGTACTTGAAAAGAAGGAAAAAATTGAAATATATTCTTTTACACAGCAAATTGCATTAGCTTATCTAGCTTCATTAATATTTTCAAAGGGTTTGGATTCGTAAAGGTAATTTATGATTGTCTCTATCTGTCTCTCACTCTCACTCTTTTGTATCTCGACTTTCAGAAAGCCTTTGACAAAGTCCCTCACGCGAGAGTGGTAGCTAAATTCAGTGGACTAGGAATCACCGGGCTCGTTTCCAACTGGATTGAGGATTGGTTAAAAGATAGAAAGCGGAGAGTGGTAACAAATGGGGTGGCTTTGAAGTGGGCGTTGGTCACCAGTGGTGTCCCACAAGGTTCCGTTCTGGGTCCTTTACTTTTTATCATCTATATTAACGATCTATATATCTATATATATCTCTGTAACGATCTATATATCTCTATATTAACGATATCTCGGAATTTGCGGACGATACGAAATTAGGAAGTAGTGTAGGTACTGAGGAGGGCGTAAGAATGCTTCAAAATGATCTTGACAGGTTGGGCGAATGGTCTGCTACTTGGCAGATGCCATTCAACTTGGACAAATGTAAGGTTAATGCACATAAATTATAAAAACCCGAAGACCGATTACTCTCTCTTGGGAAGGAACTTGACTGAGACCGATCTAGAGAAAGACTTAAGAGTCTATATCAGCAATGATCTGAAACCATCGAAGAACTGTGCAGAAGTCGAAAAGAGGGCCTTAAAAATATTAGGTTATATTAAGAGCAGGGCCGGATTTACTTGCTTGTGGGCCCTAGGCCAAACCTTATCAGTGCCCCCCCCAAAAAAATATTATAAATATATATATCGTAATATTGTAATGTAAAAAAAAAAGAATTACAACATAATGTAACACATCAATAATTTTATTCAAATTAGTTTTATATCATGTACAACTTATTCTTACACAAAGGAATAATGGAAAAAAATAGTCAAATTGAAGCATAATAAATTTTGCAATAAGAATTACAACATAATGTAATACATTACACACTAATAATTTTTAATCAAATTAGTTCCATATCAAGTACATCTTACACAGGAATAATGGAAAAATACAATGAAACTGAAGCATAATAAATTTTGCAAGCACAACTATGTGAAGTTCAAAATGACTTTTTCCTGCTTTTTTCTATGGCAAATTTGTCAATGATACTGTTTGTGTCAAGGGATTGTAGGAGGTCCCCAGTGGGCCCCCAGTTACTGGTGGGCCCTAGGCCAATGGCCTATGTTGCCTATTGGAAAATCCGGCCCTGATTAAGAGTGTGTGTTCCAGTTTCGGAACAAGGAGACTGTAATGTGTGTTTATAATTCACTAGTCAGACCTCAAGTGGAATACTGTGCGCAGTTTTGGTCTCCATCCCTTAGGAAGCATATAGAAAGGTTAGAAAGAGTACAAGCAAGGGCTACAAAACTGATCCCTTCAATGAGAGTGCAAAACTACCAACGGAGATTGGAGCGCCTAAATCTGTTTACCTTAGAGACAAAGGAGGTTGCGCGGTCAGCTTATTCAAGTCTTCAAGATGCTCAATGGAATAGACGGGGTAGATTACAGAAACTTATTCTCGCTTAATGCCAATCCGACAGGAAATAATGGGTTTAAACTGGAACTAAAGACATTTAGGACTTCTGTCTGCGGTAATTTCTTTTCCAATAAAATAGTTAATATCTGGAACCAACTTCCCTCAGAGGTGGTTTCAAGCTAAAGTGTAAATGTGTTTAAAAATAGGCTAGACAAACCACTGAATACTCTTATGGTTTTAAGACTAAAACATAACGTAACTCTGCAGGAGTTCGTTTGCACGGTGTCTCTGTGGGCATGCTAATTATTATAGAGCTTTCTTATATATTCTCCACTTTCCTGTAAAATTTCCTTGGTTACTTTTTCAGGGTCAAGGTACTTTCTTCAACCTTTTTCCGTGCCTGCCTCTGACAGGGATGGAGCGGAGGGTGAGGAGAGAGCCTTATACTTTTCTATCCAGTGTTGTTGTTCTGCTAGAATAGTTAAAAGAAAAATAAACTTGTTTCAAAACAGGAATCTCCCAGAGTGGACCGGAAGGTCTTTGAATCTCTCTCTCTCTCTCTCTCTCTCTCTCTCTCTCTCTCTCTCATATATATATATGTTAAACACAGACCGTGCATGGCACAAGGAACTCTTCTGGGAAAATTAAATCCTTGTGCCATGCACGGTCTGTGTTTAACATATAATGTTCTCAGGGAACCATTCTGAGTTTGTGTATATATATATATATATATAATGTATAGTGTGTCCCATAAGTCCGGCATCATAGGAAAAATAATAAAAAAGGCAAAACAAAATCTTTTATTTACAGAACGTGCTCAATATGTCCGCCATTGTTTTCAAAAACAAATTCAGACGTGATACCCAGTCAGCACACGGTGAATGATGTCAGAAGTAATGGTGTTACATGCCCCAATAATGCGCTGCCGCAAATGCTCAACACTCCTAATTTTCTCTGCGTATACCAGCGCTTTCAAGTGGCTCCAGAGATAAAAATCTAGTGGCGTGAGATCCGGGCTTCTAGCTGGCCATTCCACAGGCCCTCGACGTCCTATCCAATGACCAGGGAATTGTTGGTACAGGTATTCTCTTACTTGGGTGCTGTAATGTGCAGGACCGCCGTCTTGCTGGAACCATGTTGGGAAATTTCCTTCTTCGTTCAAGACACTGGTAAATGCTTCTTCCTTGAGCATACGTAGGTAGGTGCCATACCATCACCCGAGATGCACCTTGTTCCTTTGAAGAGGTATACCAGTGAGGGTTGTTTTGAGACCAGTAGCGGGTGTTCTGTCGATTTACCTCACCATTTCCATAAAAAACAGTCTCGTCACTGAACAGAATGGTGGACGGGAAATTGGCATCCCGAACATATTGTTCCGTAGCCCATTCACAAAATTCCATCCGCCGGTCGGGATCATCTTCGCTTAATTTCTGTAGGATCTGAAGTTTATATGGATGCCATTTGTGAGCCTGAAGAATGCGATGGATGCTACTTTTCGACACTCTTGTCTCGGCGGACAATCGCCGAAGAGACTTATTGGGACTTGTTAAAATGAGCCAGGATAGCAGTCGCTGTATCATCGTCAGTGGACCTCCTTGAAGGTCCACTGCGTGGTTTATCTTCTATGGATCCTGTTTCCTTAAACTTTGCAACAAGTCTGCTAACACAACTCTGTGTTATTGGCTCGCGGTCTGGATGCAGTCTGTTAAATTCAGCAGCGGCCTCTCTTTGACTCCGATTTCCTATGAGTAGATTATCTGGTTCGTTCTTCCTTGCTCACAGACATTATGGCCTGTAGAAAGAGAAAAATATGAATTATGGTTTGTAGAAATAGAAAAAGTATGAATTTCTCCTATGATGCCGGACTTATGGGACACCTTGTATCTATCTATCTATCTATCTATCTATCTATCTATCTATCTATCTATCTATCTATCTATCTATCTATATCTATATATATCTACAGGGTGTCCCGTAAGTCTGGACCCATAGGGATTTATAATATATTTTTTTATTATGTTATTATTATTATTTTATTATTATTATTTTTTTATTATTTTTTATTATTATTTTTTATGATTTTTATTTGTGGGGCCACTTGAAAGCCAAAGTGTACGAGGTCAAACTTCAGAACATTTTCCACCTTAAAGCACGCATTGTGGAGGCGTGTCAAGAAATTTCTGCGACTGTGATTCAGAAGTGCTGTCGCAGTGGAGATTGCGTCTTCAACTATGTGTGCGACACAACGGCGGACACTTTGAACAGATTATGTAATAAATTTTTGGACTATTTTGTAATTTTATTATTTTTCCCTATGGGTCCAGACTTACGGGACACCCTGTATATATATATCTATATCTATATATATCTATATATATCTAATATATATATATATATCTATATATATATCTATATCTATATCTATATCTATATATATATATATATATATATATATATATATATATATATATATATATATATATATATCTATATATATATCTATATCTATATATATATATATATCTATATATATATTATATATAATATCTATATATATATAATATATATATATCTTTGCTTTGTCCGGAGCTATAGGGCTCGTCCCTCTGTGGCGAATGTGGGAATACACCTTTCTTCGGTGTAAGGGCCTGATTTTGACCCTTCTTGGCCCTTGGGTTGGGAGGAGTGTTGCCCTGCACCCTTGTCGCTTTCCAACCAAACCCAAACCCTGTCCCTGCCACTTTTCACCGCGCGTTGGATGAGAGTGGCCGCCTTTCAGGCACAGGGACTGGGTGCGGGTGTATCTCCCCTGCGTGACATCCATCGGCGGTGGGACCAAGTGTGCCCACACTTCGCCTTTCCCTTGTTGGAGTCGGTGGTGGCTGGATGCGCGCGGGGGATGAAGTTCTTTTTTGTTTAGCTATGGACACTTCTCCCCCCGGCTTACGACTACTGCTTCTCATTCCCGGACTACTCTTCTCTCAACACTCGGGTGGTGGGCAACCAGGCCCTCGAGTCCTTTACCACTGGAAGACCGCAACCTAATGGGGTTGACCCCCCTGTGGAAGCGGAACGCTTGCACTCTCCTTTTCCGTTGCCGACCCCAGTCCGTCCCTCGACTACGCCCTTGGACCTACACTCTCTAGAGCAGGGGCCTCGCCCCAGCCCACTTCAGCCACCTTCGGGCAAGTCAAGTTCCACCGAGGACTTGCCCCCACAACCCGGCTTCTTGCTCTCCCCATATGCCCCCCTCACCCGCCGCCAGCCCACCTCCCCGCGGAGAGAGCCTCGCGGCGGACGGGGGAGCCGGCATTCACGGCCGTCCTACCGACCGTTGAATATTCCAGTACATTTCGACTCTACAGCCTCCCTCTCCCTTCCAAGTATCCACAAATTCCTGGTGATTCGGCCTACATCTGGGTCCCTCCCGAACAACTCTGAACGGACGTTCCAGGCGATCCGAACCCACAGCAACTCCAGCCGCTATGACGTACGCCCACAGAGGGATGGCTCCCTCCTCGTAAAATCACGCTCAGCCGCAGAGACGAAAGCCCTACTCTCCATCACTGAGGTCCTTGGATGCTCGGTGTCCGTTTCCCCACACCCTCGCCTGAACCAGAGTCAGGGCACTATTTACGCCACCCGCCTACTGTCGGTCGCAGTGAACGAGCTCCTGGAGGATCTCGCACCCCAAGGAGTTACTAAGATCTATCGTTTCACATCCCGACAGGGAGGCACCCCCTCCCCCACCCCACGTCTGCTCCTTACTTTTAACTCACTAATCCCCCCTGGCCGTATTGTATGGGGTATGGGAGACCGCGCCTCATGCGAGTTTTCTATCCGCCCATACGTCCCAGACCCGACCCGTTGCTTCAAATGCAATAAATTCGGACACGTCAGCTCCGCTTGTCGACAGCCGCATCCATTATGTGTTCACTGTGGACGACTCGCCCACCCTGACAGGTGCCCCAACACACCCAAATGCTCGAACTGTGAAGGCGCACATCCCTCTTCATCCCGAGAATGCCTTTTCTTCAGGTTCGAGAAGGAGGTCCGAGCCTACAGGTGACGGACTTCCTTAGCCCCCGTGAGGCACGCGACAGGGTGCGGAGTCGGGAGGTGAGGCCGGGGGTGTCCTATGCCGCTGCTCTCGGCTCTCGGCACGCCGCCCTGGCCTGCCGCCGAAACCCCCCCCAGCCACTGCTTCCTGTTCCCCACATAGCAAATCCTCGCAGGACCCGACGGTCCCCTGTCCCCCCACCGTTCCTCTTCTTCCCACCTCACCTGCCACGAATCCCCCAGGAGTCTGGGACCAGGGTTTCCAGGTCCCAGCCACCTCAAACCCTGCCTTCCCAGTACTCCCTGTACACGCCCGAACCTGCCGCCCGGAGCAAGCCGTCGAGGCGGAGACGCCGGAGCGTGTCACCAGACCCTCCGGCCTCCCAACGTCTCTCTCCCTCTTCCCCTAAGACCAAGAAGACGGCTCGGACCCTTACACCGCCCCCACGCCCACTATGTCCATCTCTCCCCATCGTAGAAGTCCCACCGTTCTACCCCACAGACTCTGACAATAGTGGCCGAAATCCACGACCCGCCCTGTACGACGAGACCCAGCCCAGTGGATCCAGTGGATGCGGCTCTGGCGCAGCTGCACGGTGTGACCGAGGGAAGCTCGGCTGCGCCCACGCCCATGAGTCTCCTGGATCTGCCCTTGCCTCCTGGTGCCATTTTCTCCACCCCTCCACGAGACCACTCTGGTTCACCTCCTTCCACCCCCATCGTACCTACCCCCCCAACATCCCCGACCCCCCCTTATCAGCTACCCTGAGTACGCCCTCCCTCCCACCCGCCGGTCTTTTTGGTACCCCCTGTCACCACCTAGGGTCCGCCGTGAGACCCCGGACAGGCGGGGTAGCGCCCCTTTTGGGTTAACCCCCCCCCTGGCCCGACCATAGAAGCCCGACAAGGCACTTCCGACCCGCTCAGCCCACGATGTTCCTCTGCCTGCCGTGATCCACGCCTCCGGTCTCGCTCGGCCGACTCGACCCCGCAACCTCCGCAGGGTTCGACAGGCCGACCGATTCCTTCCCTGGTGAACGGTAGATAGCCAGCCATGCTCCCGACCCAGCCTTCAGTTTCGCGAACTCCAGATCCCCTTCACACTCCAACCCCTAGCGCCTATACCTTTACCCATCCCCCTTCATCAACTAATGGATCCCCCGAAAACCACGATAGTCCACTGGAACTGTCGAGGAATCTTTGCAAACATGAAGGCCTTAACTCCTTGATTGCCACTTCCCGTCCGGTGTGTGTCTGTCTCCAGGAGCTAATCCTGGGGACCAGGTCCATGCCCTGCCCCACTGGTTATTTCTGCGTCGCCACCCCGCCTCCTACCTGCACTCGAAGGGGAGCTGCCATCCTCGTCCACCACGCAGTCCCCTTCTACAATCTCTCCATCCGGTCCCCGCTACAGGTGACTGCCGTCCGGCTCTCCCTGGATAGACAGTACACCATTTGTTCAATCTACCTTCCCCCCCCGCTCAAGTCTCCCGCGACGACCTGGTGGAAGTCGTGGAACAACTCCCCAGGCCCTTCCTACTACTGGGCGATTTCAATAGTCGTCACCCCTTGTGGGGCGACACACACACCACCTATATGGCCCCAACCCTGATATCCGTCATGACCGAGCTCTCCTTCGAGTGCCTCAACGATGGCTCTCCACATTCTACCATGCCACCACCTGCACTCCATCCTGTATAGACCTGTCCCTCGTATCAACTGATGCCCTCCTAGACTTCACGTGGCAAGTCCTCCGAGAGGACTATGGCAGTGACCATCTCCCCATTCTACTCACCCTCAATCGACCCGACCAGACCGTACGGGTACCGGTAAGGTGGGTTACCACCAACGCGAATTGGGCCCGCTTCCGCGACAACACATATACCACCCTTACAACTGCCCACTTCCCATCCATCGACGGTGCGTCGCATACTTCGAGTCCGTCGTTCTAACGGCCGCAAGCACAAGCGTACCACAATCCTCCGCCTACCCCCGCGCCCGACGGGTTCCTTGGTGGACCCCGGAGTGCGCGGAGGCCGTGCGCGCCAAGAAGAAGGCAACTCGGCGCTTTTACCGGACGCGACTCCCCATCCATCGCACGGAATGCAGCGGGTCAGGGCCATCGCCCGCCGCACAATGAAGACAGCGCGCCGAGCCTCTTGGCGTGCCTTTGTGTCCGGCATTACCGTCAACACACCTTCGGCTACCATCTGGAAGAAGGTGCGGGGCGTCGAGAGGCGACATGTCCCCTCCCGACCCCCGGTCCTCCGGACAAACGACGGACTCCTATGTGAGCCCAAGTCGGTGGCAGACCACCTTGCTTCTACCTTCGCCGCCGTTTCTTCCTCTGCAGCCAATCCCGTACCCGCCCCTGACGATAGCCCCTCCCCACCGTCCATAGACAGCACCTACAACCGATTGTTTACCATGCGTGAACTACAGACGGCACTGGCCTCTCGACGATCCCCTTGCCCGGCCCGGACGGTATTCCGTACGGCATGATCCAACACCTCCACTCTACCTTACAAATTTTCCTGCTAGACTTATACAATCGCATATGGATAGAGGGTGCCTTCCCCTTTAGGTGGAAGGAGGCCCACGTCATCCCTATCCCCAAGCCCGGCAAAGATTCCCTGGACCCCACAAACTACAGACCAATCGCCCTGACATGTTGTGCCTGCAAGATCCTCGAAAAAATGGTCGCTACGCGATTATCGTTCGTCCTTGAACGTACCAATTCCTTCCCGTCTACCCAGTCCGGCTTCAGACAATTCCGCTCCACCACTGATCCCCTCCTGCTTCTCAGCCGAGACATACAGGATGCCTTCGACAATAGACAGTTCGTACTGTCAGTTTTCTTCGACATCCAGAAGGCCTATGACACCACCCGTCGAGCAATGATCCTCGGTCAGCTCCGACATCTGGGCCTTGTCGGAGCCATGCCTACCTTCATCAGGGGCTTCCTTACTTCTCGGACCTTTAAAGTCCGGGTGGGCTCAGTCCTCTCTGACACCTTTGTGCAGGAGGACGGGGTCCCACAGGGAAGCATCCTCAGTGTTCTCTGCTTCTCTGTCGTGATGAACACGGTCTCACAATGCCTTCCACCTACAATCCGCTTCCATCTACGCGATGACCTTGCAATCTACTTCGCAGGGCGAGAACCGTCTGTCGTTCAGCGGCAAATGCAGCTCGCCATCTACCGGGTGGAGAGGTGGGCGACGTCGGTGGGTTTCCGCCTCTCCATCCCTAAGTCCAAGTGTATGGTCTTCAGTAGAAGAAGACCCACAACCCTTCCTCTACCCTCGTTACATTATACGGCAGTCCTCTTGAGGTGGTACCCTCCACGCGTTTTCTGGGCATGACCCTAGACCGACGGCTCAATTGGGTTCCCCATCTCAAGCACTTAAAGCAATCCCTTCGACGCCCCCTCGCTCTCCTGGATCACCTCTCACACACCACATGGGGTGCAGATCGACGCTCTCTTCTTCGCCTTTATACTTCCATAGTACAGTCGAGCTGGACTATGGTAGCGCAGTTTATGGTTCAGCCTCCAACGCCCGCCTCCGTATCCTGGACCCGGTACTTAATAGAGGCCTCCGCCTCGCCACGGTGCTTTCCGCTCCTCCCAGCCTCCAGCCTCTATGTGGAATGTGATCATCTCCCTCTCGCCCTCCGACGGGGTCTACTCCTCATGCGGACATACCTCCGTGCACAGAGGCTACCTTCTTCGCTTCTGGGCACGGCGGTTTTAGAACTACTACCACAGGGACGGAGCTGGCACTTCACTGAAGCGGTCCGCTCTTTCCTTGATCTTTTCAACATGCCCGCCCCCTCAGTTATCCCCATTTCATTCAGCATCTACCCCCCTGGATCCTAACCCCTATCAAGTTCTGCAAAGATCTGTGTTCCCTACCGAAGACTACCACGAGCGCCATGATATACAGGTCACACTTCCGCGAACACGCAACCCAACACCCGGACGCAATCGCCATTTACACGGATGGTTCCCGCTCGGAAGCTGGTGTGGCCTCCTCAGCGGTGATTCTGTCCCAGCCGCTCTCCCGGAGCGTCGGCCTGCCCCGCGAGGCCTCCGTTTTTTCGGCGGAACTTTTCGCCATAACGGAGGCCCTCGATATTGTGCGCACCCACTCTGCCAGCTCTTTTGTCATTTATTCGGATTCCCAAAGTGTACTTCTCTCCCTAGAAAGATTTAACTCCCCTCACCCGCTCGTCTGTACCATCCAGCAGACCTTCCACTCTTTAACGATCTTCCAACATAAGACAATCGCATTCTGTTGGGTCCCGGCTCATGTCGGCATCCACGGTAACGAGGCGGCGGACCGCACAGCAAAGACGGCCTGCTTGCTGCCGGCCTCCTCCCGACCCCTCCCCTTCTCCGACTTCTTCCCGGCTTTCCGCTCCCACTTCCGCTCCATATGGCAGCGGGAATGGGACCAGGCCATACAAAATAAACTCCACACGATCAAACCGCACATAGGACACTGGGCTTCTTCATTCCACCGGTCCCGCCATAAAGAAGTAATCCTAGCCCGTCTCCGCATAGGTCACACCCGCATCACCCACGGACACCTTATGGCGAAATCGCCAGCCCCGCTTTGCTCTACCTGCCATACCCCTATCACTGTCTTACACCTTCTGGTGGAATGCTCAAAGTTGGCCGCTCTCCGTCGCAGGTGTTTCCTCTCTCAGCCGAAAACCCCATACCCAACTGCCTACGATCTATACTCGCCGACGGCCCCCACTTTTCAGCAGAAGCCGTTCTCCTCTTCCTTACTCACTCCCATCTGCTCCATCGTATCTGAAACCGTACCCCTCCTACCCATTATCCATCGACTGACCCTTACTCATTCCCCTAGTCTACCGCCCCTAGCACAGTGACATCACCCACTCACTGCCTCGCCGAGATATGTACCGTCTCTTTAGGTGCGAATCGGCGGTAAATCTGGAAAAAAAAAATATATATATATGTGTGTGTGTGTGTGTGTGTGTGTGTTGTGTGTGTGTGTGTGTGTGTCCCCCTCGATTAGGTACTCCGGCTTGCCGGGCCGAGGGGGCTCGCACACCTCGTGGGTTGTTGGGGTTTCCTCAACTCCTCGCGGGGTGTGGGCGAAGAGTTACCTAGTTGCGTTTTTTTTTCTTTTCTTTTTGCTCCCCTTTTTTTCCCGTATCTCCCGGAATTTCTTTTGTCTTGACTCGGTCTTGGGCCTCTGTCAATTGTAGTATCCCCCCCTCTGTTTGTATTTTGCAGTCTTGGGGTCATTGGGTGCACCCGCTGGGGGGCATCGCTCCGTGGCTGAGCCGTGCTCTGGCGACGGTACGGGCGCCCGGACCGCTGCTGCGTCTGGATTGGGTATTTGTTAGGCCCTTAACGGACAAATCTCCGTAGAGCCAATCTGCTGTTTTTAAAACGACAGTCAGGTTGGGGGGCGGGATACCCGGGACGTTGGGCCTGCGCCTTGAAGGATGCAGCGGCGGATGGTGCATTGCCTTGGGTCCGAGGCGACGACTCTGGCCCGCCCTTGGATTTGGATAAGACTCCTACTTCTGGTCGTTCAGCGGCCTCTGCCTCCTCTGGAATGACCTTAAAGCCGTATGGCCCCCTCTCATCCTCTGCGGCGTCTGGCTCTCGTGGCCGGACTCGTCGTGGCCGTAGGGCGGGGTCTTCGCGGCCCTCGTTCTCTCGCCCACTCTCGGTTACCGTTACACATGGACCTCTGTCTGCTGTCAATTTCTGTCCGGTGGACAGGTTCCTTGTTCTCCGCCCTTCCGCTGGCTCCCATCCGGGCAACTCGGAACTGGTGTTTCAACGTCTTAAGACGGTGGGGGTTCCCTGTCGTTATGATATCTGCCCTCTGAAGGATGGGTCTCTTCTTTTGAAGTCCCGTTCTTCGGGGGTGACTGAGTCCCTTCTACAGTTGCAGGATGTTTTGGGTTGCAGAGTTTCTGTGACTCCCCATCCGCAATTGAATAGCTGTCGGGACACCATTTTCGCTTCCCGTCTGCTGTCAATCCCGGTTGGCGAGTTGCAGGAAGGGGTAACGAAGGTCTTCCGCTTTTCGTCGCGCCGGGATGGTGCTCTTACCCCGTCCGCTCGTCTGCTCCTGACCTTTGACTCCCTTGTGCCTCCGGCCCAGGTGTTCTGGGGCGTGGGTGATCGCCGGTTGAGAGAGTTTTCGGTGCGACCGTATGTGCCTGACCCGGTTCGATGTTTTGGCTGCAACCGGTTCGGCCATGTTAGCTCTGCGTGCCGCCGTGAGGGTAAGCTATGTGTCCGTTGCGGTGGGCCTGTGCACCCTACCCCATGCACGAAGCCCCCGCGGTGCTCGAACTGCTCGGGGGCCCGCCTACCCTCCCCTCGAGACTGCCCCGTTTTCAAGTTTGAATTCGAGGTGCGGTCCTTAAGGACTACCGAATTCCTTAGTGCGCGGGAGGCGCGCGATAGGGTCCGTGACCGGGAGCCGCGGCGGGGGTTGTCCTATGCTGCGGCTTTTGGCTCCGGCGGGTCCTCGGGCCCCTCCCGTGCTACTCCGGCGGACCTTCTTGTCCCTCTGCCTCACTTTCAGACATCCCATCTGATTCCCTGCCTACAAGTGCCCTTTCTCCCTCTCCGGCCTTGGGGTCTGGATCCTTGGCTACTCGTCTCTCGGGTGGGGAAGGTGATGCCCCGAAGGGGAGGAGGAAGCGTCACCGTGGTCGGAGTCCTCCAGACCCGATCATGACCACTGCTCGCCCTGCTTCCCCTTCTTCACCAGAGGGGAAGCGGCGCGCCGCTCCTAATCCGCTAGGGACTTCCCCCCCCCCCCCTATACGGAGGGCTAGTGGGGCGTCACCTCCCGGTGCCCCAACTAGTGTCCGGGTGTCGGTTGAGGTACGATTACTGACTCGGTTCCCACAGTGGACCCGGTCGAGAGGAGCCTGGCCCTTCTTCATAGTCTCTCTCCCTTCGGCTCCTGCTGAGAGTGGTCGGGTCTCTCTCCTGGATCTACCTTTCCCACCTGTGGTGGACCTTTCCTCTCCCCCCTGTCAGCACTTGTCTGGTGTGACGAGCCCTCGAACATCTGGTTCTCCCCGGCCCCCTTCTGGTGGGGAGTCGGGGTTTCGGTTGGGCCCGTCTCGTCGTCTCCTCTCCCCCCCTCAGGGAGCCCCCCCCTCTGAACTCCATGTTCCACTTTCCACCTCGTTCTACTACGGGTGAAGCAGCTGCGGAATCGGTGCCCCCCCCCCGTTCGGGGTGAGTCGGGGAAGCCTATTCCGTCCCTGGTTACGGACCGTTGAGTTTGCTGCTCAGCTTGGTCCGTGGCTATTTCTCTGCTTTCTCTGCTTCTTATAATGCCACTTCCCCTTACAGTTCCATTTTGCATTGGAACTATAGGGGGCTTTTAGCTAACTGGGAGAACCTTTCCTCCCTGCTGGAGAGCGAGCGGCCTTCCTGTGTTTGTCTCCAGGAGACTATCCTGGCTGCGCGGGGGCTCTCTCGTCTCTCTGGCTATGTTGGTTTCCCTTGCACCCCGGATGAGCACACACGCCGGTGGGGTGCGGCGATTTATGTACATCATTCATTACCCTCGCGAGGTGTGCTTCTTCGTACTTCCTTGAAGGCTGTGGCTGTGCGGCTCTTTTTAGATCGCCAGTACACTGCCTGCTCGATTTATATTCCTCCTCATGACCCTCCTTCTCGCGACGCGGTTCGCGAGTTGGTGTTGCAACTGCCTCGACCGTTTCTCCTCCTCGGGGACTTTAACAGTCGCGACCTGGCTTGGGGAGATATCCGGTCGACTAATGTTGCTGGTATGTTGCTCTCCTTAATGGAGGAACTTTCCTTCGCGTGCCTCAATTCCGGTGAACCTACCTACTTCCACGAACCCACGGGTTCATCTACCTGCATTGATCTCTCCTTGGTGTCTCTCGATGCCTTACTGAGAGCAACATGTTGCTCTTCAAATGGGCAAATGTTGCTCACGAACAAAGCCTGCTTTTCTAATGCAAAGCAAAAAGGATAATATTTTTCCTGAAATTTTTACTGCTGACTTCAAGATAACATTTTCATTCATGGTCGACATTTTTAGCCATTTAAACGACTTAAATCTGAGGTTGCAAGGAAGAAATAATGTTGTTGTTGCCTTATATGAGGAAATTACGGAATTTAAAAAAAAACGACTTTTTCAGAGTCAAGTTTCTAAGGAGAATCTTAATCATTTTCCTGAACTTAAAAAATGTTTGGCTGAAACTGCTAGCAACTGTCCATCACTCGTAGTAAAAGCACTCGAAAACATTAGTGACGAGTTCGAAGAGAGGTTCAAACACTTAAAAGAGCATCTACCAAACTTTCAATTATTGACAAACTACATAAATTTCGAGATTGATGATCTGACACAAATTTTCAAACGAGGAAATAGTAGCTGCAGAGGCAGAATTAGAACTTATTGATGTTTTTCAATATACCTAAAAATTTTAATTAAGCATTATGAAGTTTGCATGCGTTTAAAGAAATATTTAAATAGTTAAATATTTATCTAATTTAAACTTTAAGTTTAAGTTAAAGGCTTTTTTTTATATATGTTGCTCACTCTGTAATTAAGTGCCAAAAATTTGCTCACTTAAGAAAAAAGGTTAAGAACCCCTGCCTTACTCGATTTTTCGTGGAGGGTGTTGGGGTACTCTTATGGCAGTGATCATTACCCAGTCTGTCTTGAACCGGTCGGACCACAACCGGGTGTCTCGTCTCGACCGAGGTAGTGCCTGGCGCAGGCTGACTGGTCATCCTTCAGAGCTCGTTCCGTCATTGCCCGTTCGGTGTTGAGCTTTGGCTCTGTGGATGAGAGCTTGGAGTTCTTCGAGCCGGGTGGTGATGGGCGTCGCGGAGGACTGTATTCCTCGATCTTCCGGTAACCCGCGGACGCGTAGCGTCCCGTGGTGGACTCCAGCATATCACCAGGCTGTGTGAGAGAGGAAGATGGCAACGCGCCGCTTCCACCGCACCTGGCGCACGGACCACTTGATTGAGATGCGGCGGGCGAAGGCTTTCGCCCGCCGGACTCTCAAGTTGGCCCGTCGGGCCTCTTGGCGTGCTTTTGTGTCCGACATTTCCTCGTCTACCCTTTCTGCTGCTGTGTGGCGGAAGGTACGTAGTATCGAGGGGAAGCCGGTCCCTGCTAGTCGCCCTGTCCTTCGGGACGGGGACGGCTTCCTTTCGGATCCTACTGCTGTGGCCGGTCGGCTGGCCGGGGCTTTTGCTGCGGTTTCCCGTTCGCCTTCAGCTGTGGATCGTCCTTTGTCGGATGTTAGTTCCCGCCGCCTGGGAACGAGTCCTATAACCGTCTCTCTACGATGCGGGAACTTCGGGCTGCCTTGGCAACCCGTCGTTCTTCCGCCCCTGGCCCTGATGACATTCCGTATGACTTTATTTGGAACCTGCACCCGATTGCCCTACACTTCTTGCTGGATCTTTTCAATCGGGTGTGGGTTGAGGGGTCGTTCCCTTCCCGTTGGAGGGAGGCGATTGTGATCCCGATACCTAAGCCGGGGAAGGATCCGGCGGAGGTGGCGGCTATCGGCCTATGCCTTGACGAGCTGTTTATGCAAGCTCCTTGAAAAGATGGTGGCCGTCCGACTTTCCTTTACACTGGAGTCGCTTGGGTTATACCCCCCGACCCAGTATGGCTTTCGTCGATTTCGAGGTACTCTGGACCCCCTTCTCCTCCTTGGTCATGATGTACGGGAGGCCTTTTCCCTCCGGAATCTCGTTCTGGCCGTCTTTTTCGATGTCCAAAAGGCCTATGACACGACCCGTCGGGGAGTTGTCATGGACCGTTTGAAGTCTCTTGGTTTTGTGGGCTTTTTGCCCACATTTATTTGTAACTTCCTTTGCCGTCGCACTTTCCGCGTCCGTAATGGGGCGGCCCTATCTGACCTGTATGTTCAGGAGAAGCGGGTGCCCCAGGGGTGTGTCTTGAGCGTCTCCTGCTTCAATCTGGTCATGTCTGCGCTACCGGGGGCCCTTCCGCCCTCGGTGGGTTGTTCCATCTACGCCGACGATCTGGCTGTCTATGCCGCGGGGACGAGTCCCCCCCTCGTGGAGAGGCAAGTCCAACTCGCGGTCAATCGGGTTGAACGTTGGGCGTCGTCGGTGGGCCTTAGGCTGTCTTCCCCGAAGACTTCGTGTGTAGCCTTCCTTCCGTCGAGGAGACGGGGATCCGGTGTCGTCCCGGCCTTTAATCTTACACTCGGGGGGGGGGGGGGGCAGCTCTTGCCCTCGTTCAATCAGTACGTTTCCTGGGCATGGTTTTCGACAGCCGTTTGAGCTGGGTTCTCCACCTTCGCCGGCTGCGCGAGTCTACAAGACGTACCCTGGATTTGCTGGGACATCTGTCGCATACTACATGGGGCGCGGATAGGCGGACACTCCTCCGTTTGTACGTGTCCCTGGTACAGTCAAAATTAGACTATGGGAGTGTGGTGTATGGCTCCGCCTCCCGTACGGCCCTTCAGATACTGGATCCGGTCCTCTCTAGAGGACTGCGCATGTCATCTGGCGCCTTCCGCTCCTCTCCGGTTGATAGTTTGCAGGTTTAGTGCGACATCCCTCCCTTGGAGGATCGGAGGTCGTTCCTCATTGCCAAATACTATCTCCGGATTCTCCGTCTTCCCAACTCTCCTCTGTTCCAGGTGGTTGAGAGGGCGTTTTGCCGGGATGGGGGTTGGTATTTCACCGACACGGACACCTCCCTCCTCGATGGTATGGGCACTCCTCCTTCATCCGTTATACCGGTCTCTTTCGAGGGTGTTGCACCTTGGGAGAGCACCCCTGTTGCGTGCTGTAGGGCGTTGCGCCCCGTTCGCAGGGCCGATTCTGACTGTGCCTTGCTTCGGTCTCTGTTCCTTCAGCATGCAGCGTGTCACTCTGCATGTGTTGCGGTCTTCACAGATGGCTTGAGGTCGTCGGGGGGCGTTGGGGCTGCGGCTGTTCCCCAGTCGTCTGCCTTTGCTCCCCGATGTACCCGCCTCCCTGATGAGGCTTCCGTTTTCACGGCGGAGCTCTATGCCATTCTGAGCGCTCTGGAGGTGGTGCGGGAGCATCCGGATGGGTCCTTTGTCATCTATTCCGATTCCCGCAGTGCCCTGGATGGCCTGGAGTGTTTCGACCCTGTCCACCCACTGGTCCGACGTATCCAGCTACTGTGCCATATCCTTGTCGCTTTTGGTGGCAAGGAGGTGGTATTTTGCTGGGTCCCTGCACATGTTAACGTGGCTGGAAATGAGGCTGCCGATCGAGCTGTCCGTTCCGCGTGCCGACTACAGGTTTCACCCGTGTCCCTCCCCTTTTCCGATTATATCCCTGGCTTCCGTAGGTTTTTGCGCTCCCGGTGGCAGAGTCGCTGGGATGGCGCTACAAATAACAAACTCTGCAAGATTAAACCCAAATTGGGATGTTAGGCCTCTTCCTTCCATCGGTCGCGCCATAAAGAGGTGGCTCTGGCCCGCCTCCGTATTGGCCACACCCACCTGACCCATGGCTATTTGATGGCCGGGTATCGGGTGCCCCGATGTCCCAATTGTAACGTTTCACTTACAGTTGCCCACCTCCTGGTGGAGTGTCCGCTTTACTCTGCGCTGCTTGCAGAGTATTTTCCCTTTTTGGTGAGCGTCGGGCCTTGTGATAGGCTTGGCGCTATTCTATCTGAAGGTCCCTACTTTTCGGTAACCGGGTTGTTCTCCTTCCTCTTTCGCTCCCGACTTCTTTACCGGCTGTGACTCCGCTATGATTTTTCTGTATCTGGGTGGGTCCCCCCCCCCCCACTCCTACTCTCCCCGTCTATTGTTCATTTCCGTTAGCTGTTCCATAGTCTTCGTCTTGTGTTCGCTCTGCTATCCACCTTTCTTTTGGTGGCCATGAGCGGTCATACTTTGAAACTAAAAAAATAAAATATGATATATATATATATTTAGGGCATTCCGAAAACACGAAGTTCGAAATCCAGCAACGCACATATGCTAAACTGGATCCATTTGTACTATAAAGAAACCACACAAAAAATGGTCTTGATAGTCTCATTCCTTCCACTCCCCCAAGCCCCTTGTAGGTTTGGGTCAACTTGTAGAGCGTTGAAACAGCGAGTGTATTGACACGAGCACACAATCGACACTAGCACACGACTAGCACTACTCGTCCCCCCCCCCCACACACACACAACCACTTTCCGTTCATCAACCCATCCCCACTAGGTGGGCATCTGCTCCCTGCCTACAAACTGTGTTATCAGTCTGACGTGTCGTACCACTACTAATGTGTCTTATTTGTTTCACAGATGGCAACAACACGCAAGCGAGTGAGTTTGTGGCTTCTCGGGCACCTCAGGGAGGAGGATTTCTCTTCCATGAGACAGCTTCCCACCATGGGTGAAGTTGGAAAGCGTCTGTTTTTCATCCAATGAGTCACGAAGCAAAGCCTTCCAAGAGCATGTAGTGATGTGGCTGAAGAACTCATGGAGGTGTGGACAAAAGCATCATTGAAGACATCCCACAAGCCATACATTGTTGCCAAGCTCAAAAAGCTTTACGAGAGGTACGTGAAGTTGTCTAATCACAAGGATCGACGAACGGAAACACAGCGAGCTCATGAACAACAGTTCTTGTTGGACATGGAGACCTTGTTTGATGTTGCTCACTCTGAAGCTGGATCTTCGAAGACAAATAAAGAGGACTGCGACTTCCTTAAAGACCAACGGACAATGAGAAAGATGGTCATTGGCCCAGAAGACATTGCATTTGCCAAAGCAATGAAGCAGGAGAACGAGGAGTGACGACGACACAAGTCTAAGGAGGAAATGAAACGAATACGGGAGCCAGAGCATGCAGAGGCAGATGCAGATGCAGAATTGACTGGCAGCTCGTCCAGCTCCACCGAGTCTTCGAGAGAGGAATTCACTCAGGTCAGCCACCGCCTCCGCCAATGTGGCTCTCAGACAAAAGCCATGATGATGGACCCTCGCCGGGTTAGCGATGATCCCCAGTTCGTCGCGGCCCTTGACCGGACAAATACAAGCGTGCAAAAAGCCATACACATCGTCGCTCCTGCCCCAGCAGCTGGGGTGAATGTGCGAGAATTGACGCTCTCAGCGACCTCCATTCACAGTGCCAGAACCAAAACACGACACAGAATTGCCGAGGACATTAAGACCAACTTTGACCCCCAGAAGCCGTGCATTCTCCACTTCGATGGGAAGATCCTTCCCGACGAACGAGGTGGTAAGTCGGATCGCTTACCCATCGTTGTATCAGGAGAAGGCTTCGAAAAGCTGCTGGCCATTCCAAAAATTGCATCAGGAACCGGAAGAGCAATGGGAGATGCCATACTCACCGTGCTGGACAATTGGCCGAAGGTGAAACCATTCATTGCAGGAATATGTTGTGACACAACGGCGGCAAATACAGGTCTCCACACAGGAGCATGTGTCACAATTGAAGAAGGCTTGCAGCGTCCACTCGTCGTCTTCGCTTGCCGCCACCACACTCACGAGTTGGTGGTCACTGCAGTCTTCGACAAGTTCTTTTCTTCCTCTGGCCCGAACATTCCTTTGTTTGCTCGCTTCAGGGATTACTGGAGCTTCATTGACCAGGGCAGCTACCATCCCTTTGAAGATGACCCGCAAGACCCTGACCCCTTGCAGACTTTTGTCTCTGATAACCGGAACAGTGTTGTTGAATTCATCAGTGCCAGACTTAGTCAGAAGCAGGACCGGGATGATTACCAAGGATACATGGAGCTGGCGCTTCTCTTCTTGGGGGCAACCTGTAGTGATCGCCTTTATTTAATTACTTTCTTCTTTATTTATTTATTTACTCTCTATCGGCTCTATTTCATTTACCGTTTGCTTTCTCTACTCTCTTTTTCGCCGTACCGTATAAAGATTCTGGTAGCCACGCCGAGACGAGACTCCAAGACTATGAAAGTCCGTTACAAAACAAAGGGGGAAGGGGGGTTTTATTAATACTCTATTTTAACACTTGTGAACGTTTTATTGATTCCGAAAATGGTTTAGTTAATTTAGGTGGATGCGAGTATGAAATTTTACTAAATATATTTACGTCGGAGAGGGGCACAAAACAATTTGATTTTAAGATCACATGGCTCCAATCTTACGCGTATCGCGCCACCCAAGAGACTGACTCCCTTGGGGTAGCCCACTCTTTGTCGGCCTCTATTCAGGATTGCCAACTCTTCCCAGTTCAAACAATTTCACAATTTTTAGTAAATAATTTATATTAAACATTTTAATAATTAATTAAACAGAAATTAATATTCTTACCTAAGCAACTAAGCATTACTACAAACCGTCCCTCCAAGGAAGCAGAAGAAGTCTCTCTTCCGCTATCCCGGAGCATTCCACCGAGCTAGGTGGATGGCAAAAGGAATTTATTCCCTCAAGATCTTCGTTTCGGGGGCAGTTTTCCCTAACGCCGTCGGAAGAGAAGGCGCTGCGACGCATCAACGTATTCTCCACTACGATTTACCTTCGAGCGTGGTTTGAGGCACCCAGTGGCGTCGATGCTCCTCGAAACGACATCGAGCTCCTCCGACAGCTTGAAGGATACAAGACCAAAGACGAGGCAGTTGCAACCATTGCGATAGCCAAGGCTCAGAACCACCTCTGGTACCTCAGTGAAGACCTTGTTGGTCTCGCCTTTTTCTCGGATAAGGTAGACAATTTGGAAAAGAAGCATATGCTTAAAAATCTCTATGAGGTCCCTGCGCGCAAGAAGGGGCTAAGAAAATTCGAGTCAAAGTGCATGAAATCGCCGTATCTGCTCACTCTCCCAGACTTCGTGACTAAACGGACTGCTAACTTCTTCAAATGCATGGGACTCAAAGTTCCCCACTACCTGGAGGACCTGGTGGCGATGAAGGAGAGAGTTGGGGCCATTCGGGTCGTCAATGACTGCGGTGAGCGAGCGGTGAAGCTCGCAACTGACTTCAACAGCTCGATCACCCAGCGCGAAGACGAGAAAGAAGTGGCATTCCAAGTGATCGAGCATCATCGGAAGACCATGCCCAGTGCAAAGAAGTCCCATTACATATTATGATCCCTATGGATATGTTGGTAAATTTTTCATTGTTTTCTTAATGTGTTGAAAAGACTAAGGTTTTTGTTAATTGTTTTGGATGTAAAGTTACGGAAGTACATTTTTTGTTCAGCTGAATCCATAATCTCCCCAATAAGACTTGAAGGAGGCTCTTGGGGGACCAGTAAATATTACTCAAATTGAATAAAATTTTGTTTGTGTTGTTCAGTTAATAAATGGACTTGATTAAACGTGTGTGTGGTATTGAATTCCAAACTTTGTACATCACCCCTAAGCCGCAGAATGCCCTAATAAATAAATAAATATATATATATATATATATATATATATATATATATATATCATAACATTAACTTACCGTTTTATAGAAAATTCCAAATTTCATAAAGTTCTCATCTGCTTCAATATGTCGACTTCGTTCCTTGCTGTTAGTGTCAGCTGCTGAGTGGCGCATAATAAATTGTATTGTGTACTAGCTCGTAGTTTATTTTTAGATGCCTTACATTTGTTGTGTACGTAAAGTTTATGTACAATTGATTTCAATGCTTACCATATAACAACTATACTTGCCATGAAATAAAATAGGTATACAGTATAATTTTATACTACAGAATATTATAATACAATATCGCTTAAATTTTAGAAAACTTAAAAATTTAATAAGAAAGATTCTAGATAGTCTACGAATTAATTATTCAAAAAAGGTGCCGGTACGCCGTACTGGTGCGTACCGTCACAAAAAAAGCCGTGTATACACACACACACACACACACACACACACACACACACACACACACACACAGTATATATGGAACGTCAGGACAAGTCCTTAGAGCTTAGATGAACATTTTATTCTTAACAAAAGTTCAGGTGAGACACTCCTCTTCAATGCTAGAACCGGGAAAAATACACTAATTACAAAATATATAATGAAAAATACAATTAACTTGTTTTAACGTAACTCCTCTAATGATAATTACAAATGTGTATCTTGTAATGACAAAATTCTCTGAGAGTAATTCACTGATTAATAATAATCCACATTACAAAATGCGCAAATATTATTATTAAACGTATAAACTAAAATCATAACAAAAGAACGTCGGGCGTTAACCTGAAAACATTCCGAAGAATAACTAACAAATAATTTACAGCAAAAATATATTTCATTCTTAAGCTCTTTTACCTCTAATGAGTTTACATTGAAAGACGTTCTCATTTGTCAAGATTAGCTAGTCGGATTCTTTAGTTATAGCAATATTAAAATAAAATCCCACTCTAATAGACAGAGTTTATTTCCATAACAGTTTCGATGCCCACTGGCATCCTCCTCGGGTGGATACAGAAAAACGAATGGGTTTTTATTTTCATATTTTGACCTTCACGTAGAAAAAATGTGGTTTTTTTTATACGTAGTTATAGCAAGTTTGTTTGTGAAGTCTCTATTTACGAATATTCTACTGGAAGAGGCTATTAATATATGTTTAGAATTATTTGGCCAACATTTGGCCAACGTAACTTAAAAACTTTATTAAAAATAGGTACTGAAAATTGTAAATTTTTGTTTAAGAGGAAACAATATTTTATAGATGGGGTTGCGATGTGGGGGGGGGACCTTTGACCAGGGCTGGATTAAGGGAGGGGGGGCAGAAGGGGCAGATGCCCCGGGGCGCATTCTCGGAAGGGGCGCTAAATATCTATATTTAGTATACGAGTATAATTAAATATAACGTAGCATAACCATCACAATTAACTAATATTGGTTGTTATTTATTAAAGTTAAGCAAATTATTCCTAAAATGCCCCGAGGCGCAAAAAGTGTTAATCCGGCCCTGCCTTTGACCCCAACCTTAACTAATTTATTCTTGTTTCTACGAGAGGAAATAGTTGGCTGAGTTTCCAAACTATTTTAAGCCTTTTTCCTCTATCGTCGCTCTGTGGATGATACTTTTCTCCTAAAGTCACTCAATCACGTTAAAGTATCTTACGAATATTTTAATAATAAAGACCGCAATTCACTACCGAGATTGAGAATTCAGATTCCTTTTCATTTCTGGATGTTTTGGTTGGTCGTGAGGCTGGTGGTTTTTCTACAGGGTGTTCGAAAAGTTCCGTCACCCCCTTACAAAATGTACATATTGTAATACCAATTTTATTTGTGTGTGATTAATTGAATTTGTGAGATTCATTGACATTTTTTTTCTTTTCCGCGTATTAGAGTTGCGTGAACACTGGCAGACCAGGCCACTTACACTCTGGAGGAAAGGATAGTGATGAGCACATGGGCTCATGAAAGGTCACATACTGGCAAAACGACGCATGATATCGAGAATGATTTCAACACAAAATTTAATAAGGCTGCACCACAAAACAAGACTATTACGCTGGGAGAAAAAGCAGTTTGAAACTGGCTCCATCCAAGACAGACCACGGTCGGGAAGACCAACAACGCGAGCAGAACAATGTGGAGGTGTGATTGTATCGGTGGCTAGTTCACCGAAAAATCACTTCGGAAACGATCACAAAAACTTGCAGTCCCCATGTCCACAATGAGAGATCACATGACAAAAGATCTCGGCATGAAACCATACCGACCGTCATTTGTTAATGAATTAAGCGATACAGACATGCAGAAACTAATTAGTAACTGTATTTACTGTAAAGTAAGGTAATTGTTGCTAGTGACTTGTTTCTCAAATTACACCTACCACATATAAATACAATTAATCACACAAAAATATCAGGTCATCCCATAAGTAATGTCGTTTTTTAGATCGGAATTTGAAGGACAAAAAAAAACCACAAACTTTTTAATCTAGTATATATTTTCCATCGGAATCAATGACACTCTGCCAACGTCCTACAAGCTTTTCAATGCCATGTTTATAAAATTCAGGCGGTTTTGAGGCAAAAAACGTACAAAGACTGGTGTGCAGGTCATCTAAAGAAGTATACTGTTTCTCGTCAAGATAGTTTTGCAGACTCTTGAAGAGATGATAATCTGAAGGCGCAAGGTCTGGAGGATGTGGAAGTTTTTCCCACCCAAGCTCCTCAATTTTGGCAGAAGTGATCCGAGCGGTATGAGGACGTGCGTTGTCGTGGTGGAAGACTATTCCTTTCCGATTAACCAAAGGTCTCTCTTCTTTTAGTGCAGTGTTCAATCGATCCAGTTGTTGACAGTAGACTTGAGCGGTAATTGTTTAGTTGTATAATAAGGTTTCAAAGTGTATTACACCACCTTTATCCCACCAAACACTAAGCAACACCTTCCGAGGGTGAAGATTTGGTTTTGGCTGTGGTGTCGCTGGTTCTCCGGCACAAACCCACTGTCGACGGCGCTTAACATTCTGGTACAGTATCCACTTTTCATCACCAGTCACTAAACGGTGCAAAATCGGATCTTGGAGTTCACGGGAATGAAGAGCTGTGCTAATGTTTACCCGCACCCTCAGGTTGTCGACCGACAATTCATGTGGCACCCATTTTCCTAACTTAGGCACTTTCCCGAGTTGTTGCAAATGTCGATGGATGGTGGACGGGGATGAATTGAGTTTCTGGGCCAATTCTTCGACAGTTGTTGAACGGTCTTCTTCAAGTGCGGCTAACAGCAGGTCATCATCAAACTCAGTAGGGCGTCCAGAGCGTGCTGCATCTGTCAAACAGCAGTCACCATTCCTAAACTTTTGAAACCATCTTTGACATTTCCTCACATGCAGAATATCGTTGCCATAAACGTCCTGAATGTTTCACGTTGCTTCAGTAGCACTATTCCCTTTTTTGAACTCGTAAAGCGTTATATGCCTGATATGCTCTTCTGATACCGCCATGTTTATGAGGGGTTCACATAAAGCAAAACACACGTCTTCACTGGTCAAGGTCTGTAAAGTATGTAGCGAAACACGATAGATCTCCTCTTAGATATAACCTTCGGAAAATTTATGCTTAAACCTAGTAGGACTAGTTTAAACTTAATCTATCGTAAAAAACGACATTACTTATGGGATGACCTGATAAAATTGGTATTACAATATGTACATTTTGTAGAGGGTGAAGGGACTTTTCGAACACCCTGTATTTCAGTATATCGTAAACCCACATTTACGAGCTTGGGTCGTGCATTTGATTAATTTTCTCCGTTGAAATAAAAGTAAATTCTAATTTCGACTTTATTACACAGAACTTATAAAGTTTGTTCTAACTTGAAGCTTCTTCACAATGAACTTAATTCCTTGGACATTTTTTTTTATTCTGAAATGGTTTTGGTACAAAACTTACTGCTTATACTATCATCAGGTTTATATCTTCAAAATATAGTAATAGGCTGGAAATTGTTGGCAGTGGAGTTGCTAAGAAAATTATTTATTTTTAAATTGCCTTACTATGGTCCTGATAATTTTATCATCAATAATAAAATTACTAAACCACCATATAGGTTCTATTCACGAGTTACTGTTCGATGTATATTTATATCGGAGACTGGGTTCGTTTTATAAAATAAGGGACCAAATCACAAGCAACCCGTGTTCTTTCCTTGTGTATAAATATACACGTAACGGATGCACTTCGTCCTATGTTGGGGCAACTATACGTCGTCAGCTTCAACTACGCATGGATGAGTAATACAGGGGTGAGAGTACCCATCCTGGAAATACTTGACCACCCTTCGTTCTCTAGCTTTAGAAATCATGCCTATGAATCTGAACATCCTATAAGAACTAATCATTTTTCTATTATTGTAAGAGGTAATGAATTAAATTTATCCATTTGGAATTTATTTGTATTTTTAAAATTAAACCCACATTAAATGTTTTAAATCCATTCAATTCTCTTAATATACTAAGATAAACAACCAACTAAGTAATTATAAAAATACATAACTACCAGTTCAAAATTGTTTGTGTTATTCTTCGTACTATTTTGAGGTTAACGCGCGACATTCCTTTATTAATAATTGAGTATTTTATAATGTCGATTATTAACTAGTGAATTACTATCAAAGAATTGTCTTTATAAGGTAAGCCTTTGTAATTATTTTTAACTTAAATGGTATAGAATTTGAGTTTGTAGTTTCTCAATTGTATTTTCATTATACAGGGTGTTCCAGGTTGACCCTAGAAATATATTTAAATACAGGGTGTACACAAATTATCTTTACAACTTCTCTCTCAAATAAAAATATTAGGAAACGAGGTACACATACCGTTTTTGCGCCATCTGTGAGAGAAAATAATAATAGTTTCACATAATCTCAAACACATTCAACATGGGCACCATTTTTCACACAGAATACCGTTTGGACGTCTTGCATCTCTCTCCATTTACGCTGCAACATTTCAACGTCAACTTTTGCAACAGCAGCAGCAATTCTGGTTCTTAATTAAATCGTCGATGTGTTGGCCACTGGAGTTGTGTACACGCAATCTTTTACATAACCCCATAGAAAAAAGTCATAGGGTGTTATGTCTGGTGATCCGGCCGGCCAAGACATGGGCCCCCCACGGCCAATCCACCGATTGGGGAAATGCATGTTAAGGGAATTTCGTACCAATTTCGTAATTCGTGTACACCCTTACAATAATCTGACATCGACAATTACCACGTGAAACTTTATTACTTTCTCTCACAGATGGCGTAAAAAACGGTATGTGTACCTCGTTTCCTAATATTTTTATGAGAGAGAGGTTGTAAAGATAATTTGTGTACACCCTGTATATTTAACTTCAAATACCAAACTACAAATTCCGCCAATTTCCATATTTCTAGGGTTGACCTGAAACACACTGCATATTTTTTAACAATTATTGTAATTTTTCCGGTTCTAGCACTAAAGATGGTGAGAACCTCGGTGAAAGGTTTAAGATCAAATGTTCGTCTAAGGACTTGTCTTGTTCTTTCTTAAAACCCCTTCGATCATGACTTATGACATAGGGTAAAAAAGAAATTTGCCTTTATGTGTGGGTATAGTTTCGAACTATAGCACACGACAGAAAAACGAAACGTAATATTTTTTACATTTTATGCAAATACACAGTGTGATACATTTGCTTCATTAAAGTAAATGTTTGAAATTCTTTCCTACTTCTTGAATGCATCCCTCAGCACGTTGCACCAGTGATTGTCTGACACACACGCACAAAAAATTCCTGGAGTATTGCGGATCATTTTGTAATTGTCTCAAACTCGTTGCCACAATTTATCACGTGTTCGGACTTCTGTAACATAAACTAGGCTTTTTAAATTATCCACAAGTAATAATCAAGAGGATTTAAATCTGGTGACCGAGGTGGCCACGGAATAGGACCACCGCGCCCTATCCTCCTGCCAGGATGCACAGCATCGAGATATTCCCTTGTTAAACGGGCGAAATCAGCTGGTGTACCATCATGCATGAACCACATTAGTCGTCGAGTTCTGATAGGCACATCTTGAAGTAGCACTGGCAAAGTCTGCTCAAGGAAACGCCTATACAAATCTCCAGTCAGTCGCTGCGGTAGCAGATATGGGCCGAGTTTCATTTTCCTGTCGCGTGCTATAGCTCGAAACCTACGGGTTTCTCGACCTACGTTTATAATCTCCTATTTACTTTTGTCTCAAGAATACACCCTGCGATTTATGAAACACATTTATGAAATATATATATATATATATATATACACAGGGTGTTTGAAAACTTTTTGTACAAATTGTAATGGGGGATAGGCAACACCAAGACAAACCCTTTTCGTCTGTAAGTGTATGTCCGCTGACGTCACCATTCGGCGCGAGAGGGCGCCGCTGCAATTGGCTAAAAGGTGAAGTGGGCTAGACTCGCGCTTGCCGCGGGCATTCTTAAATCGGACGTAGTACGCGTAACATGGAGCGCTTCAAGACTGCTGAGATGGCTGACATGCATATGGTGTATGGGGCTGCCAATGGAAACGGAAGAGCTGCTGTGAGGTTGTACCGACAGCGCTTCCCAAACAGACGTGTGCCAAACCACCAAACGTTTGCGCATTTGCATCGGCGACTGCGAGAAACTGGAACATTCCATGCAAACATGCATGACACTGGTCGGGAGAGAAACGTGCGCACTCCTGACATGGAAGAAGAAATCCTACGGCGATTTGAGGACAATCCAAGCGCAAGCACGCGAGGTGTTGCACGTATCCTCGGTGTGAACCACGACCTGGTCTGGAGAGTGTTGCACGAACAGCAGTTACATCCGTTTCATCGTCAGAGAGTCCAGGCATTACAACCTCGGGATTACCCTCTTCGTGTGGAATTCGCACGCTGGTTTCTGCAGCAGACAGCGGTGCAGCCTAATTTTCCGGCTTATGTGCTGTTCTCAGATGAGGCCAACAATCGCCGTAGGATTTCTTCTTCCATGTCAGGAGTGCGCACGTTTCTCTCCCGACCAGTGTCGTGCATGTTTGCATGGAATGTTCCAGTTTCTCGCAGTCGCCGATGCAATTGCGCAAACGTTTGGTGGTTTGGCACACGCCTGTTTGGGAAGCGCTGTCGGTACAACCTCACAGCAGCTCTTCCATTTCCATTGGCAGCCCCATACACCATATGCATGTCAGCCATCTCAGCAGTCGTGAAGCGCTCCATGTTACGCGTACTACTGTACGTCCGATTTAAGAATGCCCGCGGCAAGCGCGAGTCTAGCCCACTTCACCTTTTAGCCAATTGCAGCGGCGCCCTCTCGTGCCGAATGGTGACGTCAGCGGACACACACTTATAGACGAAAAGGGTTTGTCTTGGTGTTGCCTATCCCCCATTACAATTTGTACAGAAAGTTTTCAAACACCCTGTATACACACACACCACGTACACCTCGTAGTAGCTCCGTGCGTTGGTCTCTTCACACGAGGTCAAGCTGGTGGCTCCGCCTCCAGGCATGGCTTGGAGGAGCGAGTTGCTCTTTTGCGCGCTCCACTGCACACAGCCAGGTACACCCGGCTCATCTGGTACCGTCCTGAGCCAGGCATCTAGTCTTCTTTTGAAGACTTCAACTTGACTCCTGTCATGTTCCTGAGGTCCTATGGAAGTTGGTTAAAAAGTCTTAGCCCCTTCACAACCAAGCTGTTTTTTTTTGTGTTGAGGAAGTCCCTTGTCGGGCCTTTAGTTTGGGAACACTACACATTCTGCCTTTCATATTTTCCAGGGTTGTTTGGGTGGTAATTGGGCTTAGTTTGAGGTTTGGTGCCATTTTTTTCGAGCATTTTCCATGTCCGGCGCCGCTGATTGGGAGGCCCTTAGGCAGTAGGGGAAGGTGGGGTAAGACGGACCCATGGGGTGAGATGGAACCCCCCCCTCTAAACCCAAGCAGAAAGGGCGAGGTTCAGATATTGGTTGCTAGATGTCCTTCACGTCACCAAACAAAAGCATGACACAAAAGAAAAAAGCAAAGCAAGCGAAAGCTGGGCCATCCTGGGCTCATGACAGTGACAGTGAGGATGGAGATTCAACCAAGTGCTTGTATTGCAATGACACGTTTGGTAATTCTGTGCGAGGGGAAGGGTGGGTTTGTTGCGCCATTTGCGAGAGATGGGCACATGAGGAATGTGCAGGGGTAGAGGATGATGAGGAAGAGGTTTTTGTGTGTGAGTTGTGCCAGTAAGGATGGACCCCTGGGGTCCATCTTACCCCGTGATTCGTTTTTGGTACAATAAAAATATTGATTTGGTAAAATCTCGTGTTTCAGTCTTTTCCTCTAAAAACCGTGACCAGGGTGTGGACTTTAAATATAACACCCCAAAGCACCACCACAACCCCTAAAACCCCCCAAAATTATATAAATGTGGTTTCTAGACTCATTTTTGTGTTAAGTAGTCCGTCTTACCCCACCTTCCCCTACTTCTCTGATTTCCCATAGAATGATTACTGCTTCCATGGTTGGGGCGCTTCCGAGTGTGCTGAGCGCATCACGGTGGTGATTCTCTCTGGTATGGAGGCGTACATTCCATATTCTATTCAGAGTACTAATGCAAAAAAAAACTTGGTTTAACTTTACTTGTTCTAACGCTATCCGCAACAGAGAGAAGGCTTTCAGAAGGTACCGTCGCGATCTAACTCGTGAATTTCACTCTGCTTATATTTCTGCCTGGAATCGTGCAAAATCTGTTCTTCGACTCGCCAAAAAATCCTTCATCTGACAAAAATGTGAAAATCTACCAAATTCTAATTCTTCTCGCTCTTTCTGGCATCTAGCTAAGAACCTCTTCAACAACTTTACTTCTTCTTTCCCTCCTCTTTTTCATTCCGACGGCACAGTTGCCGTCTCTTCTCCTGACAAAGCTGAATTCTTCGCTCAAACTTTCACTTACAATTCAACCCTGGACGATTCTGATGCTGTTCCTCCATCTCCTCCCCCATCTGACTTTATTATGTCTGAAATTAATCTTTTCTGATGTTTTTTCTGCCCTATCTGGGCTCAATTCTAGAAAGGCGTATGGTCTTGATGGTGTTTCTCCTGTTGTTCTTAAGAACTGTGCTTCTCTGCTGACACCCTGCCTAGGCAAACTCTCTCGTCTTTGTCTCTCATCTGGTACTTTTGCTTCCTGCTGGAAGTTCGCTTTCATTCAGCCTGTCCAAAAGGGTGACCGCTCTCAATCCTCCAACTATCGTCCAATTGCTTTGATTTCTTGCCTTTCCAAAGTTTTTGAATCTATCCTGAATAGGAAGATTCTTAAACACCTTTCTTCTCACAATCTTCTTTCAGATCGTCAGTATGGATTCCACAAGGGACGCTCTACTGGCGATCTTCTTGCATATATCTCTGACTCTTGGTCATCCTCCTCTCAGGATTTCGGTGGAACTTTTGCTCTTGCGCTTAACATATCAAAAGCTTTTGATAGTCTGGCACAAATCTTTAATTTCGAAACTGCCCTCCTTCGGTTTCTATCCTTCTATCTGTGCCTTCCTCTCTGATTTCTTTGTGGCTGAGCTATAGCTGCGGTTATAGATGGCCACTGTTCTTCTTCTAAAGCTATTAACAGTGGTGTTCCTCAGAGTTCTGTCCTGTCACCCACTCTTTTCCTTTTATTTATTAATCTTCTTTTAATTCGCACTTCCTGTCCTATTCACTCCTATGCCAATGATTCCACTCTTCACTTCTCCATCCGCTTCCCAAAGCGTCCCTCTCAACAGTCACACCATGTTAGAAAATCTAGAAGAGGAAGAACCATTGTTGTCCCAAGGCGATATGATGACTAAACTGATTGATGCAGCATTGCTTGTATATATTAAGTTAAGGTATATATATATATCCATCTCATAATTGTAAGGTTAGTGAAAAATTCACTTAATTTAGAGCTAGCATTTTTGGGCTCTTGTGGCATCATTGTTTGGGCACACTGGTGGTGGCATTTTGGGGAGCTGCGCGTCCTTTCTACTCGTTTGTGGAATGCCGTACTTACAGGGTGTAGTCTTATAGAGAGCGCTCTTGCAATTCAGTTTGGTTGTTTAGATACAAGATTGTTGCATCGTGCAATAGTCCAGGTTGTGTTGTTGCAAGGTTGAGGAAGAAGACCATAAATAGTGCCCCTTTTGTTTTTATCTTAAATTCATGCAACTGAGGCCTAAGGTAGGCCCACATCGAGTCAGCAACCCTGAGGTAGGACCTAATAGGATCTCAAGTCCGTAAGTTTTAATTTTAGCTTAACTTGGGCTGTAGGTTGAACTGGCCCTTCAGAACTTGGCCGTTCACGGCTCAGCTGGGATTTTGAACCCAACAAATAAATAAATAACACACCATGATTCACATGGGGGAGGCTATGGAGCACCTGACCTCTGATCTTTCTGCTATCGCTGATTGGGGCAGAGAAAACCTTGTGGCTTTCAATGCCTCCAAAACTCAGTTTCTCCATCTGTCTACTCGTCACAATCTTCCACACCACTATCCCCTTACCTTCAACAACAGGCAACTCAATCCTTTCTCTTCTCTTAACATTCTTGACGTTTCCTTTTCTCGTGATCTTTCCTGGAAAGATCACATATACTCTCTTTCTAAAACAGCTTCTAAGAGGTTAGGTGTGCTCGACTGCATCCGCAGTTTGTTCATCCCACTCGGTTGCTCTCTCTGTACAGGGGTTTTGTTCGCTCCTGTACGGAGTACGCTTTTCATGTGTGAGGTGGCTCAACCCACACAGCCGTACTTGACCGGGTGGAATCAAAGACTTTTCGTTTCATCAGTTTCCCGCCTCTTACTGATTGTTTTCAATCTCTCTCTCTCTCTCTCTCCGCCGAAATGTTGCCTCACTCTCTTTAATATCGCTATTATAACGGACATTGCTCTTCTGAACTCTCTAACTGCATGCTTCCTCCTTTAAGGAGAGTACGCAGCACCAGACTTTTTACACTTTCTCATTCCTTTTCTGTCCAACTCACTAACGCAAGAGTTAATCGGTATTTTCAATCTTTCATCTACTCAACCGGTGAATTCTGGAACAATCTTCCTCAATCCATCTTTCCTCCTGTCTATGATCTCCCATCTTTCAAACACAGTCTGTCTAAGCATCTCGGACCTTGATTTTGGCTCTTCTTCTATGGGGGGGGTGCGCTTTTGGTGACATTTGCTCTTCCCCCCCCTCCTGCATAAAAAAATTATGGTGTACCTCCCTTCTTTCCAGGGAGTACAGACTTAGTTTACGTAGTATTTCCCAGTGGTTGAGTTCTCTGTAGCCATCGATCTTGGGTGTGAAATATGTGAATATTTTCTAGTTTATTAATTTCTTCCTTCTTGTATGGGGACGTCAAGACTGACGTATGATCAGTGTTTTCAGCAGGGAACAAACAAAATTAGAAAAATTTTATTACAATAATATTTAACAATTAAACATCGTGAATAATACTGAAATTAATAATTATTATACATAATATATTGAAATATCGTAAATAATAATGAAATTATCATAGTACAGTATATTAAATAATGTAGTATACATCGCTTTACTAATTATATTATGACATATGTCAATATTTTTCTGAACTTTTAATCTTCAAAATTTTAGCCCCATCTTCTGACTTCAAGTGTATAACTGAAATTCCTTGCAAGTCATAGAAAAATTTTCTTTAATCATGTGTTCTGATTCTAAGTTTTCGATGAGCAACCGATTTCTCTTTCCTCCAGTTGGTTGTCATCAAGCTGAAAATTCTTTGACACAACGTTGGAATGAGGAATGGAAAATATATGCTCCGGGATCCTACATAATTCTAGAAAATTCTAAATCAATTCATCCAAAAAAAATATTTGCTTAAAAAAATATTTTTTGCGGGACATTTTGAATACAAAGCGGGACGCGGGATTTTTTTATCAAATGCGGGACTGTCCCGCAGAATGTGATACGTCTGGCAATCCTACTCGCGACTCTCTCTGCTCTGTTTATCGCCATCTGATTTTGTTTCTCAAATTTCGCATCATCGGTCATTATAACCCAAATCTATCGCTTTCGTGCTTCTCTGAATTTTCCTCTCTGTTTGGGGCATAATATGCTAAGTTCCTCATTTCTGCCATATCTCAAGGGTTGGAATTTCTCGGTGTTAAATGTCATGTTGTTCTCTTCTGACCACTTGTATACTATGTTCGTTTCCTTCTGCAAAGCCTCCACCTCTTTTACATCGCTGATTTTTCTGATGATCTTTGTGTCGTCTGTGTTATTTTATTTATTTGTCGGGTTCGAAATCCCAGCTGAGCCGTGAACGGCCAAATTCTAAAGGGCAAGTTCTACCTAAAGCCCAAGTTAAGCTAAATTAAAACTTACGGATTTGAGATCCTATTAGGTCCTACCTCAGGGTAACCTCAGGGTTGCTGACTCGATGCGGGCCTACCTTAGACCTTAAATTACATGAACTTAAAAGGTAAACAAAAGGGTACTATTTGTGGTCTTCTTTCTGAACCTTGCAACAACAACGCAACCTGGACTATTGCACGATGCAACAATCATGTATCTAAACAACCAAACTGAATTGCAAGAGAGCTCTCTATCAAACCACACCTTTACGTACGACCTTCCACAAACGAGTAGAAAGGACGCGCAGCGTCCCAAAATGATGCCAACAATGTGACCAAACAACGATGCCACAAGAGCTCAAAAATGCTAGTTCTAAATTAATTTAATTTTTCACTAACCTTACAATTATGAGATGGATATATATACACACCTTAACTTAATATATATACAAGCAATGCTGCATCAATCAGCTTAGTCATCGTATCGCCTTGGGACAACAATGGTTCTTCCTCTTCTAGATTTTCTAACACTCCCCACCGAAGAGGCATTGTTGTCATTACCTTCTGCAAGGTTAGCCAAGCCTTCTTCATGAGGCTGTAACTCAAATGTTTCATCTTGACTATCTGTGTTTTTGCTGATTTCTAAAGCATAGAGTTTTTGTATAGGTCTCTCTAACTTTCCTCCTGAAGTCTTTACCAGTGCAGACCTAACTAAATTGTCTTTGCCAACAAACAACTCTTCAATTATGCCAAGCTTCCAGCATTGCCTTGGTCTTTCATCCCCAATCATTACCACTTCTCCCACCTTGATACAATTTGCATTGGAGCCCTTTACCTTGCCTGATGGGTAATAATTGAGTTCTGGCAAGTATTCCATCTGCCACCTCTTCCATAACTGATCTTGTAGCTCTTCAAGGTACCTGAACCGTCTGGTTTAACTCTCCTTGAGTGCTCTGGATGGGCTGCAAGTCTTCTGGCACACTGGGTTTGATGTTAATCGTTTACCACAAAGAAAATGATTTGGTGTCAATGGCTCTGCATCCTGCCTACTGTTGTAAACAAAAGTGATAGGCCTACTGTTCACCATTGCTTCTACTTCACATAAAACAGTAGAGAATTCTTCTTTGCTCAAATGAGCATTAGCTAAAAGTTTCTTTAATGGACACTTTACACTTCTCACTAGCCTTTCCCAAAATCCTCCCCACCATGGTGCTCTCTCAACAATAAACTCCCACTGTACCCCTTGGTGTGAAAAGTAGGATTGGAATCCTTCCTCTTTTAGCAAGGACCAAATTTCTTGGAGTTCCTTTGCAGCCTTTTTGAAGGTTTTTGCATTATCCGATATGATTTTATTTGGGAAACCCCTTCTGTTCACAAACCGTTTAAAGGCCAAAAGAAATACATCACTACTTAAGTTGCTTACCAACTCCAAATGGATTGCTCTGGTTGTAGCACAGGTGAAAAGACATATATAACCTTTGTTAGACTCCCCTCGCTCATACACATAGACTGGCCCTGCAAAGTCTACTCCCACTACATCAAATGGGGCAGTATAGACACACCGTTCTCTTGGAAGTGGAGCCACCTTTTCATAATAAGGCTTTGCACTCCAACGCTTGCAAACCACACATTTATGCAAGACCTTTTTCACTACTTGTCTAATTCTCGGCCAGCTCTACTAAAGATTTCCCATTGAAGGTAAACAAATCATCATCTTGCTGCCAAACGATGCCTAGCACCTTTGCGTCTATTGCCCACAACTCCTTAATACCAGAATCCTCAATACTTTCTGCTGCATCAGGTACTACAGAGGAATGACTCATAAACTCTTGTAATTGCGAATGATTGGTCTGCCATTTTCTGAGCTCCATGCCAGCCTCCCTCATTATAGCTCTAGCCTCCATGAATATCTGTTTAGCCATTTCTGTATTATCCACGGAACATAGCAAATCATCAACATAAAAATTTTTCCTTATGTGTTCAATAGTGTTAGGATAGACTTCAGAATATTTCTTAAAATGGTACTGCATAGTAGCTGCCAACAGAAATGGACTAGAGCTGAGGCCAAACAACACTGACTTCATTCTATATGCTTGAACCTTAGGTTCATTTTCCAACAAGTCTTTCGTATCCACCCACAGATACCTTACTGCATCTCTGTCCTCTGGTTTTAACTTTATCCGCAAAAAGCTTGCTTCACATCTGCAGTCAATGCTACTCTACCAAACCTGAATCTCAGTAACAAGGAAAATAAATCTGCATTTAAATTTGGCCCAGCATCCAAACAGTCATTCAAGGACACACCACCTTTGTCCTTGGCTGAGCCATCAAAAACTACCCTCAGTTTGGTGGTAGTTTTGTCTCGCCGTACCACTGCATGGTGTGGCAGATAATGTGCCTCCTGGCTCACCAGCTCACCTTGCACCCTTTCAGCATAGCCCTCCCTTACATAACTTAGGATGGCCTCATCGTATTCAATTAACAACTCCTCATTTTTTCTTAGCCTGTACAATGAAGTCTCCAACCTCCGATTAGCTAGCTGAAGGTTTGAACCGGGTTTGCAAGAATCCTTCCATGGTAGGCCAACTTCATAGCAACCATCTCTAAACCCAATCCCTTTTTCAAAGTGCTCTAAAACATCATTGTTCACTGTACTTGCCTGGTTGTCCTTTATACCAATAGATTCAAGTTCCCAAAATGCTTTCAAATGCCTTTCCAGACCATGGCTGTTCTCCTCAATCTTAACAAAGAGAGCCTTAACTTCCATTTCATTGCAATAACTACCATGTAGCATCCAGCCTAGCTTACTTTCAATAGCTACTGGGCCTTGAGATGTACGGACAATATTACCAGTGATGAAGTCCCAATAATAGTCAGCTCCAATCAAAAGACTAATATCTTCTGTTCCCTCAAACTTATTATTGCCCAAATTAATTCCTTTAACTTGCAATTCTTGGACACATGCCATATCTAAACAAGTAGTGACTGGAGCACAAAGTTCCTCAATCTCTACAGCTTGGACCTTGATAGTGGGACTTTGCGGTAACAACCCTTTAACCAGAACTTCTACCTTCTTAAATTTGGTTCGGTTTTGAACGGAACCCCCAAACCCAGAAATTCTTAAATTTTCCCTCTTAAGTTCTTTAAACTTCAATTTTCTGGAAATTCTGGTCTTAATAAAACTACACTGGCTACCACTATCAAACAACACTCTTACAGTAGCTTCTCCCTCATTCCCAATTAATAAGGCTGCAGTTGTTTGCAATAATCCCCCTTTACTTTTACTCCCTTGCATAGCAGTGGCATGTGCCACTGATGTCTCTACTTCTGGGGTAGGCCTACTAAGAGTGTTTTCACACAATAATGGCTGATGCCTACCATGACATTTTTTGCACAAAATTTTAAACTTACAAAACCTTGCTCTATGACCTTTCAAAAAACATTTAAAACATGCTGTGGACTTAGTTACCCTGTCCTTTCTCTCCTCAAAGGGTAAGGCCTCAGCCACCTCACATTTATATGACTTGTGGTTGCCTTCGCAAAATATACATTCCTTGATTCCCTTTAATTTATTCTCAGAGGAGGCATGTAGAGCTGACACTGTACCTGGGCTATTCCTTTTTGTGGAAACTTTGGTGCTGTGCCTGCCTTTGTCCTCTTGTTTACCATCCCACTGTGCAAACTCAACTCCCTCTCGTCTTGCTAATTCTGTGCCTAAAAGACTTAACATCTGCTGAAGGGGGATGTACACATGTTCTGCAGAGTGTCCCCTACTTAATTCAAGCAAAATTGAGCTAGGCAATTTAGACTCCAGTGTAGGAACCAACATTATACCATACTTTTCCATTCCTACACCCAAGTTGTCCAGGACCTAGTTCTAATTTCAAATTCATCATATAACTGCCGTAACTCCTTGACACTATTAGGATTATTAACAGGAGGTATAGTTAAAAGTGCACGGAGGTGGCTTTTAATTAAGATCTCTGGCTTACCAAACCGTTTCTTTAATATATCCCAAGCCACATTATAATTAGCCTCTGTTAATGCTAATCCTGCTATAGTCTTTGCTGCCTCCCCTTCCAAGAGGGACCGCAAATAATTAAACTTCTCCACGGCACTTAACACTTGACTAGAATGAACTGCTGATTGAAAACTGTCTGCCCATCCTTGCCATTCCTGAATACTCCCAGAAAATGTTTTGAGTACAAGCCTCGGTAATTGAACTACAGATCTGTTAACCTTAACTTCACAAGCATCATTTGTTGAGTGTTGTGTTTCATTATTAGACCTGGTCTCTAACTGTACTGAGCTGCTAAACTCTTTTGCTCGGAGGCCTACGTTAGTCATATCATCAATAATCTCTTCAAAGTAAATTATGTTATTTTCTATTTCATCCTCTTCTATAAGAGCCTCAATTTTAACATTTACCTCACTTAGAGCAACCTTTTTAGTTTCTAATATGGCAAGCTTCGCAGTCACTAAGCGTAAATCCTCTTGCTCTATGGCAGAATCTATAGTGGCAATGACCTTTGTAATTAGACCTTTGTAGGCACTTCTCCTTTTTATAAATTTGTTCAATTCAGATGCACTCATCTTCAATGTAAACAACCCTTGGGCTCAATACCAAATGAGCTGAATTGGCAGAAATACTTAACCAAACTGATCAAACGCAAATTTTACTTTCAAATAAACTGAATTGCTGAGTGGGGTACTAACCAAACACCAGTATGGAATACCAAATTTTCCACCCCAGGACCTTAATTCAATAATGACCCAAAATTAACCAAACCGAAAAAATAGGCCAAAAAACGACAGACGACTGGCCAAGTTTCGCAATTGGGCGACCAAACTTTACCCTGGGACCTTAATTCAATAATAACCCAAAATTAACCAAACCGGAAAAAAAGTAGGCCAAAAAACGACAGACGACTGGCCAAGTTTCGCAATTGGGCGACCAAACTTTACCCTGGGACCTTAATTCAATAATAACCCAAAATTAACCAAACCGGAAAAAAAGTAGGCCAAAAAACGACAGACGACTGGCCAAGTTTCGCAATTGGGCGACCAAACTTTTTACCCTGGGACCTTAACTCAATAATACTCAACCCGTCTAGGCCTAACTTGGGATACAATTTGCACAATCAGAACTTTGCCGAAAAATGGTCACTGACTCAGTCTTGGGGTAGAAATCCGGTTCTGAAGGACCATGTTATTTTATTTATTTGTCGGGTTCGAAATCCCAGCTGAGCCGTGAACGGCCAAATTCTAAAGGGCAAGTTCTACCTAAAGCCCAAGTTAAGCTAAATTAAAACTTACGGATTTGAGATCCTATTAGGTCCTACCTCAGGGTAACCTCAGGGTTGCTGACTCGATGCGGGCCTACCTTAGACCTTAAATTACATGAACTTAAAAGGTAAACAAAAGGGTACTATTTGTGGTCTTCTTTCTGAACCTTGCAACAACAACGCAACCTGGACTATTGCACGATGCAACAATCATGTATCTAAACAACCAAACTGAATTGCAAGAGAGCTCTCTATCAAACCACACCTTTACGTACGACCTTCCACAAACGAGTAGAAAGACGCGCAGCGTCCCAAAATGATGCCAACAGTGTGACCAAACAATGATGCCACAAGAGCTCAAAAATGCTAGCTCTAAATTAATTTAATTTTTCACTAACCTTACAATTATGAGATGGATATATATACACACCTTAACTTAATATATATACAAGCAATGCTGCATCAATCAGCTTAGTCATCGTATCGCCTTGGGACAACAATGGTTCTTCCTCTTCTAGATTTTCTAACAGTCTGCAAAGGATGTTAATACACTATCTATCACTGTTCACTTCATTGTCTATGTCTGTTAGCATGATAATGAAAAGGAGCGGGGCCAATACTGTTCCTTGTGGTACTGAACTGCGTACTTTCGATTCTGATCATGATATACCTTGAATTTTAACGATCTGTATACTTTCTCTGAGGAAGTTGTAGATACATTTTCCAACTTTACCTGCTATTCCCGTGTTTCATTTTGTGCGCTATTATATCATAATCACATTTGTCGAAGGCTTTAGCAAAATCCGTGTATGACATCGTAGTTTTCATTGCCTTCAAGTGCGTCTAGCATATTGTTATAGTGTTCTGTAAGTTGTGATAGGCAAGATCTTCCTGATCAGAATCCGTGCTGATTTTCGTTGAGTCTTTCCCATTGTCTCCAAGAAGTCATATATTTTCTCTCCTAACTAATCTTTCAAATACTTTGGTATGATGGGCTGTCAAAGACACCAGTCTATTGTCTTTGCTCGAGATCTATCCCCTCCTTTATAGATAGGTACAATGTTCGCTCTTTTCAAGACATTCGGTATTTCTCCAGTGTTTAGGGATCTTCTCCATATCCAATATATGGGTGTAGCTCAGTCTAGGGCCAGGGCTCACTCGAACCCACGTCTTACAGCTTTGCAGCCCATAAGTCTTAAACATTAGACTATTGGGGTAAAAGTTTTTGTTTAATCAAAACTAAATATTTTAGTAACTCGACACTGAAATGACACCCATTTGGGGATTTTTTTGACAACTAAAGGACACCTATACAAATATATAGAAACATTTGTCGAACAGTTGCCTTTTGGTACAATATATTATTATTATTTCCGGTGAGACATTATAGTCCCACTGATACTGAAAAGGATCAAGCTGCAGGTTCTCTCAAAGTGGAACAAGCAGCTTGACCTTCCTTCATTTAACAATGAATGAGCAATTCCAGTGAATGAAAGAATTAATTCTACTTATTAAATATGTCTCAAGTTGTTTGAACACTCGCAATAATTTAACTCGTTCTATGACAATTTTAGTTATGGACTTTATGAATTGCATACAGGCCCGTATCCAGGATTTATCATACTGGTGGGGGGAGTCTCATTCAGTGGAACTCGCATAGGAGAGTATATACAGTGGCGGACCTACATTTTTGGGACCCTGAAGCTTGAACTGTTATGGGGGCCCCTTCGCAACCAGCAACAATAGGGCAACATCCAACAAAGTTCAAAGGGCCTTGCTGCCCTTGCAAGGACCTCGAGGCCCAAATGGCGGAGAACGGGGTGGTGGGGTGGTGTCCTTGAAAATGGGCCATACAGTGAGCCCCTTCCCACCAGCAACGAGGTCTGGGTAACCGCGCGGTTAGGTATGCGCGGAAAAAAGTATTGGTTCATTCTCTAATAGAGAGGTAGAAGGTCATCAGAGGGGGCTCGTTAGGATAAAGAGGTGAAAATCTGATTTTTGGTGTTGAAATGCACAAGCGAGACGAGTGCAGCCTGAATTGAGAATTCCGATGTCTTTTTATGGTTCCGATTGGCTCTAGCCTAAGGGCTGAGCTATGGAACTATTAAGCTGCGCACCAACGAAGGATTCGAGGATCCAGCTGCCAAAATGTAGACTATGAATAGATTCTGGCGAGCTCAGCGAGCCCATACAGCTGGGGGTTCGGGCGCTGCAAGCCCCCGAGAAATTTTGAAATTTGACCAATTACGGGGGCATTTTGAGGCCATATGAAATGGGTATTAGAGCATATTCTAAGGTCAATATTAAGTACTTCAACCCATTGGCTTATGATTCTACCACTAAAATAGCCTTATTTTAATAACAAACACTTAAAAAACCCATCGATTTTGTTGAAAAATTCACTCATTAAAAAAAAAATTGCTTCAGGGCCCCTCCTGGATTAGGGGCCCTGAAGCTTAAGCTTCATTAGTTTCATAGTAGAGTCGCCACTGAGTATATACAGTATAGGAAAGATACCTGCATAAGGAAACCATTTCTATTTTTATTTATTTGTTATTTATTACTATATTAATAAATATCGTGTTCACATGAAATAAGTAAATGTGATGTCAGACAATTGAAATTCTTGAAAGTTCTTAACACCGATCGAGAAGGACGCTCTCAAGCTGAAACCTCCTTGCGTGTTTCCTGGCAAAGATCTACTACTGACTGCACCTCATTTCTTTTGTCATAGTGAATGTGGAGCAGTGCAAGTGATGTGAGTCTGTCCTTGGTCATGGATGTTCTCAAAACCTCTAGAAACCTTTAGGGAAAATTAGAAAGCTATTATAGGCACTTTTTCGATGCCAATTTCATCGCACTGACTTATGCGAGAACAAAGAGAGAATATTACATGGAAGCTGAAAATAGTGTACTTTGGCGGAACTCGCTGGTCTGTGTGTGTCCGGGGGAGCCGCCACCCTCGCCTTGGCTATGGGCCTATGGGATTGAACTCAGAATGGTCCCCCTGAGGCTTTTTCATGATGTTAGTCCGACGTGGGCAACGGGTCACTCGCAAAAAGGCCTCAGAAATATAGCTTGCTTCACCAGCTATCTGCAAAGCAGATAGGATCCAGCTTTGGGACAGGATCTAGAGGTTACAACTACACCACCTAGCATACTATATCCAGAACCTCAATATAAGCAAAAGACTCGTTGCATTCGCGTCGGATTGAATACATCAAAGAAAAAGTGGTAACTATTGTATTTTTAGCCAAAAACCAAAACTTAAACCTCAACTGGCAAAATTGAGCCTCCACTTTTCAAGGCACATAACATGTCCGTTTCATGATGGGATTTTTCTTTGATGTATTCAATCCGACGCGAATGCAACGAGTCTTTTGCTTATAACCCACGGTTATGTTCTTCGGCATTCTATCACACGTCTTCCTCAGACACGAAATTCCATGATATTTACATTCGCATTCCTCATCTCTTCCATCCATCAAACCCTCGAACTATTCCGTAGATCCACATCTGATGTGATTATTCTTTCATTTTCATCCTTTGCTTTCAAACTACTTTAGTTTTTCACTTCTGCACTTCCTTCCAGAACAACTTTCTGTTCTCTACATAATTCTCATTTGTTGCCCTTCCAAACTCGTTAAATATTCTCTGTTCCTTTTGCCGCACTACTCTCTTCAAACACCCCATTTCTTCTTCGACTTTCTTCTCTATCACAATTACCTTGCGCATGCAACAACCGTTTCCGCCTGTTCTCCTCAACCACTGATGCAACTTCGGCATCCCACCACGTTGTTGCTCTCTTCTTCACTCGTGTTTTAGCGCGCGCGCGCGCACACACACACACACACACACACACACCGTACGTTGTGCATTAAAATGAAGGGAACAAAAACTCTAGTGAAAGTTAAATTAACTAAAATAAATTTAAAACAAAAAGGTGAAAACTTATAATTTCGGTCATTAACTTCTGAAGTTCTTCATCAGAGCGATGAAAGATTAAAATGACGTCACAGCGATTGAAGATGCGTTTATGACGTCACAAGAGTGTGAAAGCGGCTAAAATTATTAATAGTCGAAATCTATTAAATGGTTGAGTTGAAATTTTGTTTTACCGAGTAACTGTTAAGATCGCCATTCTTTAATGATTCTCCTGTCCATATTGATAGGTTCATCAATGTTTCTTTTTGCAATCTCTTCAAGGCATAGCATAAAGACAACCTCCATCATTTCCTCTTTTAGTTAAACTTGGTCTAATTATTCTAGCTACTAAGGCCCAAACATGGAGGGTTAAAAGGGCAAAGTTTACTGGGGCCCGGACAGCCAAGGGCCCATTTAAAATGTTCGACTTTTTTTGTAAATGTGTGTATTAATTCTGATCTGATCTGGGTGTCGATAAATATATGCAAAAATATGCATTAATGGCCTGTCTGAAACCAGGAGTCAGAGGCAAGGGAGTCATGCTTGGGCCTTATCTACCTATGCTTTTGTAAAAAAAATTAACCTTAGGAATCAAGCTATTAGGATTGTCGACAGAGATAGGCCTAGGTACTTAAAAATAAAAAACCAGCTTTTGCCAAACAGCAAAATTTCAATACATCTATCTCCATAACTCAGTATCCGAAAACACTTTTTAATAAAGGCAAACGTATCCAAAAATTGGGTGGGTGGTGGGTGTCACATCCTAAGGGCTCTAAGGAATGCAATACAATATAAAGTACATAGTTAGGAAAGGAATGGTTTTTTTTATATACTCGAAATGTTAGTTTATTTCCAGTCTCTGCTTATCAACACGTGTAAAATGTGGGATTTCGTTTTCAACGGCAAATTTGATGGAAAAACATTATTTAATTGGTGTATACACTCGGCGTCAACAATATCATCTAAAAACGTAAACTTGTTATTAGAAGTCTGCACAGGCACGGATAGGACCGTAAGCCCGTGCCCGGCCCGGCCCGACGCGTATGCAGAGTATGGGTGGGCTTGGTTGAAAGTATGATGGGCACTTTTTTTTTCAAATGTGTAGTGAATGACAAAAAAAATTAAAACATTTGTAATTTTTTAAAAAAATGCTGCTGACATTAATTTTATTGTGACGATTTCGATAGTCACACGCTTATAATACTATATATGGCAGTGTTATAGGAGGTCGATGACACTGTCAAATGCGGGCCGAGCCGAGCCGGGCACATGTTTTAAAAAATTCTTACGGGCAAAACAAGTTCTGAAATTTTAGACGCTTTTTCTCCTGCGAGTCCGAACGTATGGCATTTTAGGCTATTGTGAGGATATGAAGCTTACGCAAAGTTATTTTTATATTATTCTAATTGTACTGTAATTTGCATGTACTATTTAAAATAATTTGATTTAGGGATGGTTTGTTTATAAAATTTACTTTTTTTAAAGTAAATTTGCTTGCGCCTCGGTTTATAACGAACTTGACAACTGCGCAAACGGACCCCACTCTACGTATAATGTTAAACATCGGATTCCTTCATTCTTTTTCATGCTCATAGATGTTCATTGATTAAACAGCCCTTGCGAAGTGCCGGATCCAGGTATGTGCAGTTTATACAACTGCACAGGACCTCCGTTACAAATTTAACTAAGTACAGGGTGTCTCAGAAATCGCGCACCACAGGCTAACTTGTAAAACTTGTTAATCTGGTGAGCAACTTCTGAGACACCCTGTACTCTCAAATTTTAAACAGATCGAGCAAGCCTGTCTCAACGAACACGGGGAGCACGTAAACCGCGTGTATTGGAGGCCCTAGCTTCACAGGAATCGGCACTGCCCTCGATATTACACAAACCAATCTTTTATAATGAAGTAATTACTTGCATACTACCAGCAACACAAAAGCCTCCAGAAACTGGGATGAAAAACTAAATATGAAGAAGAGGAAAAAATAAAACTCAAAAATAATAATTATTTTTAATAAAAACAGCCATCGAGTTTCACGAGATTTATTTTTTTGTAAAAAATTTTAGTTTAAAGCTGATCAGGTATATATCTAAACCTATAAGTAATTTATCTGATCACTATTTCAATGTAGAATTTTCTACAAAAAATTCTCATTCGATGAATCGTATGGCCCTTCAGAATGGCGCGGAGTACCAACAATTATGGTACGTAAGAAACGTAAAAAAAATAAAAAGACCCGAAGTTTGAAAATTTACCCCTGAGAATTTCGGAATCTGAACTTTTTAACATTTTTCTTAAATGAATTTTTAAGTAATTTGAAATAGATGCAACTTAATTTTTCAAAGACTTTTATAATTCAAAACTTTACTGTATAAAAAAGAAAGTCATTAAGAGGAATTAATTGAGGAAAGATTATCGAAAATTGATTGATTAACCTTCCTATGTTGTCTAATAGAAAGCAAGTGTGTGACGCGAAAATTTAAAGCCAAATGAAATTTTTTTTACCTAACGACGGCCTAAATTTCAAGGCCTTAATTAAAGAACACACGACCGAAATTAAAATTTAAACAGAGTAAATGTAATTCGTGTCCAAATTCGAGCTGCCATACTCCAATTTTGTGACAAGCGGATGGATACGGTACAAACCCGTTCCCTTCATAGTGAAAGCCTGAGTATCTATGGTTATCTATCGGCAATTCCCAACCTGCGTCCGCGGAGTTCTTTCAGATGGTGCACGAGGTTTCAATATGCAGTTTGCTAATTGATAACTTTAATAATATTGCACTTAAAAAGTAGTATTACTTGTAGATAACCCGCAACCTTTCCAACTATGGTACTTAAAAATGTATGGTGGTAAGTCGACCATAAAAAGGTTGAGAATACCTGACCTAAATGATTCCATAATTTAGGAATGTATATTCCTCGTCCTAATGGCTGAAGTATTACCTCGTAATCTAAAAGCTGCCAGTTCGAGTGCCTGACTTTGTAATTTTAGATTTCAAGTTCAAGCGCATCTTTTGCGTAGAATATCTTTGTACGTGGTTGGAATTCCACGCGAGTTGGTTCTTATTCATATGGACGTAAGACGGATGAAGATCAGCAAGCGCATATAAAAAAATTTATAATTTTTCTATTAATATACCGTTTGCTCCCATACATTCGTCTCGATTCTTAAATGCGTATAAATGCATACGACCGCACTGAATATTATCCAGATTCTTGGATCACCCTGTTTCCTATTTATTTTTTCTTAAAATGACTATGAGTATGTCTAGTGAGACTGCTTTTAAAGTTAGTCGTATATTCGCACTGAGCACAATGAAACATTGTGGCTTCTAAGTGGGTAAGTTCGTGATCTTTCAAGACTCTTTTAATATTAGTGCCAAAATCGCAATGGCCACACTGAAACCTTTTCAATTCCGAATGATTTTGTTCATGTATCCTTAACCTATCTTTTCGATTAGTTTCGTAATAACATTTAGAACATTTGAATAACTTTTTTTCCGTGTGTATCATAATATGTTCTCTCAAATACTTTTTAATATTTGTCTGGTAATCACATTTGGAGCAATTGAAAACTTTCTTATCCAAATGGATCTTGACGTGTTCCTTGAAATACTTTTGGATATTAGTCGCGTAACTACACTCGCCACATTTGAAGGTTTTAGTCTCCAAATGATTCAGTTCGTGAAGTTTCAACCTTTCTTTTCTATTTGTCGTATAATTACACTGAGAACACTTAAATATTTCTTTAGAATGGTTTAAAATATGAACCTTAAAGTAGTTTTTGGTAAATAAATTGTTGCACTCTCTACATTTTACCATTTTTTTAGGGTCGTAATTAGCATTATTGTGATATGAAGAACTTTGTTCTTTATTCCAGGAATAACTTTGCTCACAGCTTAAGTTATCTGCATTTCCATTCGCTGTTCGACTCTGAAAAATAAATAAATTTAAAAGTAACAACTTTAACGGGAAAAAAAAAAGGGTAATGAACTGGAAAACTTCGAGCTAGTTAGACTCGAACCTCTTGTCACGCGCGGTTTCAGTCAGCCATCCAGAACCACCAAAAATATTTCATTCAAAAAAGGCCAATACATAGGAAGGCGAGGAAGTTGAATGGAACATGGTCAAACGGTAGAAGTACTGGCTTTGCTTGAACGAAACTTTATTTTGGAGGGAGTCGGTGGAGGGCTGTTCTGGATGACGTAACAAGTATGAACGCCGACTCTAAAACCACGCGACGCGGGTTAGAGTCACATTAGCTTCAAGTTTTCACTTTTTTACCTGTTTACAACTTAATTTGTACAAAGAATTTCGGTTTAATTATACTGTACTTAAGTTTTAATCTGAGTTTAGGCATCCTAATATTTTAAATTACTTGCATTAAATGCAATCGACCACACGGGAATATTGGTACAATCGCTCCTTTCGCGTGTATAATATTAAAGAGTTTTAGATAAATGGAATTCAAACGTGCTACTTGGGAGGAAGGGGAGCCATTAATACCAAATATGGATGAAAACTTAGGTTAAGAAACAATTGATTCAACGAACTTAAATAGGTCACAATACATGAAGCCACTTGAAAGTATTTAAGTCAATGAACTTTATTTAAATTTATTATACTATCATAAAAGAGAACTAGTATTTGCAGCGCCTCTGACAAATATGAACACTAATTTGATGGGAAAGCACTGAAACACGGGCCAAAAATATGGAATTTATTGTTAATGTTAATTCCTCAATTATAGTTAGCAGAAAAAACTGAACTATATCCTATAACTAACGTACGATATCAATAGTGAAAAGGGTAAACACATCCTCAAGATGTTTTCTTTAAATGAAAACTTATACACTTCAAATTTTGGTTTATAAATTATTAATTATTCTGTGCTTCGTGGCATCGAGTCAGCGAGACGCTCCCACCATTGGTAAGGGGAGGCGGATCCTATCTCGAATGTATCTGGCGTGTCTCGGTATATTTTTTCAGTTCCTCGAATCTCTTGGCTTTCATTTTCATGGGATGCACGCCCCATATAGGTTCTCTTTCGGATTTAAAATAGGCCGATTTTGCTGGCCAAGGACGCATGAAGATGGAAATGTAGCTGCTGACGCGAATATTCCCAGATTCTGGGTTTATAAAATACATCACTAGCCAGCCCTCCAATATTACCCTGTACTGTGTTAACAGATTCAGCAAACCTGGTAATAAATCCATGTATAAGGTTGAGTATTATACTGCTGCTAGAGAAGTTTGGCACATTATTAGTAGCAAACGTCAAACTAACACTATAGCTGGTACTGTACCATTCGTACATCTATGGATATTGAATTGAAATCCTAAACTACTGTACCTACACTGTATTATTGTAAGTCTTGTACATTTTTCTGCATATAATACAACTCGTAGTTCCACCACAGATGTGTGCACTTTTTGGGGTTGTTTAACTACTTCTGTAACAGCAAAGGTCGTGACGGAGGTGACCTACAGCTTTACGAAGGATCCGAACCACGGGTCGCTACATCTGAACGCAGAGGAGAATCGTCCATCAAACTACTAACTATGCCTATTGTCGCTTAACTTCCTTAATCTACAAAAAGTAGTTATATTCCTCCACCGCACGCAGATAGGCGATACACAGTACATTTGAATACAAAATGCTTAGAAAATTTCGCATAGAAAGAAAATTTCTAAGACAAAAAATTACTAATTGGTAATATTAAATTTTTCTTTGGATATTTTATTCTCTTTGGTGACAGAAATAAAATTCCAAAAAGAAAATCCACTCGTCACTGGGATTTTTTATAGTTTTCAAAAATTTCGTTTTTAGGAAAATTTTATTTGAAACTGTACATAACCTTAACATCTGCTGTAAACGTATGTTTTTTCTCTTATATCCATGAGCGTGTCTACAGTACATTGTCTTAATGATTGTCAGGTGACCGTGAAATGCGAGTATTAACTTATGACCTAAATACTTGGTATGGTAAACTTACACTAGATTTCAGTCATGAAGCTTGAAAACAGAAAACTTTAGATATTAATCTTTAACCCTCGCTATAACATTATTCTTTCCAGAATTATATTTTGTCATGCTCTTTCTCACAAACTTTCACATATTTTTAAGTGTGTATCAAGCCTTTTTGCAGATAGAGAAAAGAAAGCCAGATCGTTACAAATGTTTAATTAATTTGTTATAGCCCCTCGTTGAACTCGACTGGCAAAGCAAAAAGGCTGTGAAGTAGCATTTTCCATTTTATAACTATAGCCTAGGGCAGTGGTTCCCAACCTTTTCACCACAAAGGACCCCTTTTATTTTTATTTTTTTCCCACGGACCCCATGTTTTTGAAAGATTCCGTCTACCAAACAAACTGTTTTTATTAACTAATAATTAACTCGTTTCTCATTTTTCACTATCAAATAAAGGACATATAAGAGTATGCAATTAAAATACAGCATATTAAAAAAGTATTAATAATTCCAGCCAAGAGCAAGGAAACTTGAAATTTTAGTCTGAGCGCCCTTATCGTGGGTAAATGTACGATTTCCATTGGAGCCTCTCGAAATATTGAAAGCTCACGGACCCCCACTACTACCTTCGCGGACCCCCAGGGGTCCGGGGACCCCAGGTTGGAAACCACTGGCCTATGGCTTTACTAATACATTAAAATACCTACCAGTACTTAAATATACCGGTACACTGCGACAAATAAGTTTCATGATGACTGTTACAAATGCTCTACAGGTATCAAAAAGCATATGAAGTCAGATATTTGGAGTATGATGCTTATACATGATTTACTTCAGTGTATGTACGTATGTATATACACAGTATATATATCCTCTCTCTCTCTCTCTCTCTCTCTTTTATAAACCAAATTGGTTATTATTAACGTACAAATAACATTGTAGTCTATTTATTAATAAGCAAGTGTCCTATTCAAACATCTTGGACGTATTGCTACCCATTTTATTAAGATAAAAAGGTTATGATCTGCCTCATCAGTAGGCACATTCGCTGCATGCCGAGTTTCATTTGTAACAGGAGTACATTGGCTCTATTCTTTTCCTCGGGGTGAGAGATACTGCTTTCATAATTTTTCTTCTAACTATAGGCGGAGAGGGAAAGACAGAACCATCGACCATCGTGCATATATGCCTCTTTTGACCGTAACTCCGGGTCCATAAATATCTTTGGGTTGTCACAAAAGATTGTGATTTGACAGCATTGTACTTTGTCTCCAGAGTCAATCTTCCTGCATGTAACCTTAAGGTTCACCTTCCTTCGCAGACAAATTTACAGCTGCTCAGCGGTAATGGTAGTCTCAAATCTGGAAGCAAAAGCATAAGCATAAGCAAGTTTTGTTTTGACGGCTTTTATACCTCTTGTTTGCCAGTTCCCTTAAAAACCTGTTGAGTCCCCCCCACCTCGTCTCGCTGTTAGAGTTGGTAGCAAATTGCTTTACTCTAGCTCGTACCAGAATAGAATCAGGTCCCAATGAGGGACCCTCGCTATCAGCTTTACCACTAGTTGTGATTTTTGGATGAGCTACTCGGCGTCAATCCCTCGTCGTAAGTCATCGAAAAAGAATCTTCAACATTTGCTAATGCATTTCCAGTGTGCCAATTCACCATAATGTCCTGAAACCATCTGAGCTACCAGGGGATGATCGTGGAGTGCGGGAGACACACTAATTCGCAGATCTGAGATTGGGGCACAACATCTCTCTCGAATTCTTGAGCACTTAATGGAGGAAGGGATTCTTCCTGTTCAATTCTTCCTCTCGGCAAGAAATGTCCAAAATTTGCAGATACAGTAAAGGTGAAGGGGGCCGAGAAGGATCCTGCGCACTTCCAACATAATTCGTTATTGTACGAAGCAGTCGAGAAATAGGGCCTGTAACATTTCCCCCCTCCCCAAAAGTTATTCGGAAAACAGTCTTTTTACATAACTACCAAATCACGGCAGTTTGTAGCTTGCGTATATGCAGTATTCTTTAGGAGGACTACTACACCCCTTTTAGATAGCTGCAAGCATTGAACCAGGCATCCATAGTACCCACTGTTACTGGATGACACATTAGTCAAATCTTGGGTTACAAATACTGTGATAGCATATCGTTTCCATTTTACTACGAGTCTGATGATGTCTATATTTTGAATACTTTTATGATCCTGCCTCTATGCATCTGCCTGTGACCTCATTGGAACAAAGAGGAAACCATTTTCTTTGGGTATGCGGTCTTCTCCTCCCTTTAGAAGTCCAGACACAGCTTGACGATTGTCACAGAAACGATTCATCAATTTTGCGATAAAGCATAGAAACTCGTCAACAATTATACCATTATTATTATCCCCAAGTATGGCTGGCTGGCTCTCCTGGGCACTGCCACTTGTCATATTTAATTTCATGCAAGAAACATTTGATGCCAGCTTCTGGGCTCTAGTAAGCTAAGCTTGATAATGACAAGAGCTTCGTCTTTACAATTAAATTTCATTATCTTTTGGTAACATTTTAAAACTGATATTGAACTTAATGTTTAATTTATTATAAAAAGTTGGCAACAATGAAATGTTGAATTGAACCTAAAACGCGGCCTACGTTAATTAGTTTAATTTAATGAGACAAACCTTCATAATTTAAATTAGACTTTATGATATTGATACCACAATCAAAGAAAACAAACATTATTATTTAGTCTATAGTAAACTACTCAATTCGTGACGGTGAGATCTTTACAAGTTTTCCTTTTAATATTTTAATTCACCAAACAATCTGGGATTGTTTAATCACCTTAACACGGGGTGACTTGTATCAGATCATCCCATAAGTAATGTTTTTTACGATAGATTAAGTTTAAACTAGTCCTACTCGGTTTAAGCATAAATTTTCCGAAGGTTATATCCAAGAGATCATCTATCGTGTTTCGCTACATACTTTACAGACCTTGACCAGTGAATACGTGTGTTCTGCTTTATGTGAACCCCTCATAAACATGGCGGTATCAGAAGAGCATATCAGGCATATAATGCTTTACGAGTTCAAAAAAGGGAATAGTGCTACTGAAGTAACGCGAAACATTCAGGACGTTTATGGCAACGATATTCTGCATGTGAGGAAATGTCAAAGATGGTTTCAAAAGTTTAGGAATGGTGACTGCTGTTTGACAGATGCAGCACACACTGGACGCCCTGCTGAGTTTGATGATGACCTGCTGTTAGTCGCACTTGAAGAAGACTGTTCAACAACTGTCGAAGAATTGGCCCAGAAACTCAATTAATCCCCGTCCACCATCCATCGACATTTGCAACAACTCGGGAAAGTGCCTAAGTTAGGAAAATAGGTGCCACATGAATTGTCGGTCGACAATCTGAGGGTGCGGGTAAACATTAGCACAGCTCTTCATTCCCGTGAACTCCAAGATCCGTTTTTGCACCGTTTAGTGACTGGTGATGAAAAGTGGATACTGTACCAGAATGTTAAGCGCCGTCGACAGTGGGTTTGTGCCGGAGAACCAGCGACACCACAGCCAAAACCAAATCTTCACCCTCGGAAGGTGTTGCTTAGTGTTTGGTGGGATAAAGGTGGTGTAATACACTTTGAAACCTTACCACACAACCAATCAATCACCGCTCAAGTCTACTGTCAATAACTGGATCGATTGAACACTGCACTAAAAAAAAAAAAAAAAAGACTTTCTTTGGTTAATCGGAAAGGAATCGTGTTCCACCACGACAACGCACGTCCTCATACCGCTCGGATCACTTCTGCAAAAATTGAGGAGCTTGGGTGGGAAAAACTTCCACATCCTCCAGACCTTGCGCCTTCAGATTATCATCTCTTCAGGAGTCTGCAAAACTATCTTGACGAGAAACAGTATACTTCTTTAGGTGACCTGCACATCAGTCTTTGTACGTTTTTTGCATCAAAACCGCCTGAATTTTATAAACATGGCATTGAAAAGCTTGTAGGACGGTGGCAGTGTCATTGATTCCGATGGAAAATATATACTAGATTAAAAAGTTTTTTTTTTTTTTTTTTTTTTTTTTGTCCTTCAAATTCCGATCTAAAAAACGACATTACTTATGGGATGACCTGATACATTTGAACAAATACAGGATGGTAATCCAATCAATAAGTGAATAAACCCCAAATCATTTAACCTAGCTGATCTGACGGGAAGCGGTGTTGTGACGTGGAAACAACGTAGCCCATCTGGCTCTTCAATTTGTAATAAAATGAACTTTATACGGGTCAGGGATTGCCACTGCTCTGATACTGAGAAGAATAACTGCCTTTAAAATTTCCATTACTGTATACTGTTGTGAAGCATCCCTGAATTGTCCATTCTTAACTCCAAATCCAGACCTCTATTCTCAAATGCCTATGCCAATTCCTACATTTCACCGAGACTCTAAACCATAAATATTTTTTTGGGGTTGGAAATTCGTTCCTTTTCTTTCCACCGTCAGTGGGAAATATTTTCTTTTTTAGGAAATATCACTTTCCACCAAAAATCAATGTTCTTGGGTAAATATTTCAAAGCAAATCCAATTCCTACGTCCTAATGTTGGGTTAACTGTGGTTTCGTGCTGAGCCTGTCCTGGGCATACAATGATGAATTTCTGCATGACTTCATGAGGGTTGCAGGCCAGTTGCAAGTTATAAACAATGGCTACTGAATTGTTTATACTGCTCTCGCATCCTCAGCTTGACTTTTCATCATTCTACAGACTGAATACAGCATCCATAATTGCTGAATTTCTAGATTTTAAACAAGACTTCAGGATTCAAAAAATGTATATCATACCTAACATTTTTTTAGTCTTGCATATAATCCATTGATGGAGTTGCAAGAATAAAAAACTAGTAGTATATATGTTACGGCCTTTTTGCATAATGGCATTAAATACTGGCCATTTTGCAAATAAGCCAGTCAATAGTTCTGCAGCTAAATCATCATCGCAAACACTTGTATTCGGGGGTGAAAAAAACTGTACCTTTTCCCAATTATATTTGTCAAATCAACTGTTGCATATGGCCTTGTTCTTGAAGTATTTGCAGCGGCCGCTCGGGCCTCGTGGAATCTGCAATGGCAACTTCGCGCAGACTGATCTCTTCCTGCGGCACATCTTCAATGGAGAAGAACTTCTCTACACATGGGGTGAACTGGTTTCGAGTGTACAGCTGCTTGAGAAGTCCGTGCTTCGTCCCAAGCTTGTAGGTGTCATTCTCCTCCACCCGAACGACAACTGCCTTCGCATTCGCAAACTCGGCACGTCCACGGTCAACGAGCGGGATCGGAACCATCACGGTGTCGCCCACTTGGGATGGCTTGAATCGCCTCACAGAAACCGCTGTCATCTCAGCCTGAGCCTGCTGTTTTCTGTTGGCTCTCGTTCGTTCAGCTTGAATGCCCCGCTTTCGGTCACAGAAGTAGCAAAGAACAGGCGCACTGTTCCCTTCTTTAACCTCCTCGTTCGCAACGGAGCACGGAGCACAGGCATAACACGGGTTCCCAAAGTCTTTGCACATGTGAGACCCAAAGTAGCTCTTACCGCAGGAGATGCATCTGGGGCTGGCAGCTGCTTCCGGTTGGTCGCCATCGCCTTCCTCCTCCTCGCTAGCTGGATCCTCCTCGATTCCAGCTCCTAATGCTTCCGCGAGCTGCTCCTCCGTCTCCAAACCTTCCTCGACTTCCTCCGGCAGATTAGACGCGGCAACACCAAGACGAGGCTTCTGTCCAAACATCGCCTCGTAGGGCGTTCTGCCGATTCCGGAGTGAAAGCGTGTGTTCTTCTGCCACTGGACGAAGCGCAGTCCCTCCAACCATTTCGTGGTGTTGTGGTCCTTCTGCCAGCACGCAAGAATCGTTTCAACATCTTGATTGGCTCGTTCCATAGAGCCCTGCGACTGTAAATGGCGCAGCTTGCCATGGACTAGCTTACACCCTGGCCACAGGACCAACACTTCCTTGATCAACTGCAAAAAGAAACAGCAGTGAATATAATGCCGAACAACGTGCACCCCCCCCCCCCCCCCCGCCCAATACACTCATACCTTGTTCGCAAACTCCCGCCCATTGGCTGATTGCAGGATATGAGGGGCGCCCTTGTCGCAGAATATATCCACCAGGTGGTAGGCGACCTCCTCGGTAGTCTTCGTCTTCAGAGCCCGAAGGCACACCATCTTCGTCAAGTGATCCTGATAGTTGAGAATGAAACAGTACTCCCCGTCTCGCTGACTCTGCATGTCAATCAAATCAACCTACAGACAGAACACCACCAACCATAAACATATAGCTTTTCTCTCAAACGAGAGGAAAAAAATTGGTAAAGTGAAAAAAATTGGCAAAATATGTTAAGTTTTGCAAAAATGCCCCAGAAGTGAGAAGTGAAAAAGTCTTGCTTACTTACCTGGCACCGTGAAATTATACTGTTGGAGACGATTGGCTTGACAACCAGAGACTTTCGGACACTGCTCTTCTTCAACTGACATTCCTCACAGAACTGCAGGTACAGCATTATCTGGGCTTTCGTAATGTTGGCATATCTTCCACCAGTTGCTTTAAACAGGACAGTTCTACCTCTATGCCCATTAGCGAGATGAGCGGCATGGATCACATCGAACAGATCTTCAGCACAGACGAATCTCAGATCAGTTCCCTTCTTCTTCAGCTTTTGCACCGGTGTGCCTTCAACTGTGATCTCCAGGATTTCATACTTCCGCAACAGACGATAGTCCTTCTGAGTCTTCTTCACCTCAGGTTGCGCAAGTTCAATCAAACGATTGAGAATGTGATCGTACTCCTCCCTCGGCAGCAAACTCGAAGAATTTGCTGCTTTCCCTTTCTCTGCCTCGGCCAACTTGGCATCAAACTTCTCCTGCGTTTCATTCATCATTCAAACTTTCAGTTTATAATTGAACACTGATTTAGCTGCAGAACTACTGACTGACCTTTTTGCAAAATGGCCAATATGCTGGCCTGTTTGCAAAGTGGCCTGGCATTTAATGCCATTATGCAAAAAAGCCATAACATGTATATATATAATTTTTTCAAATGCATTTAAATTTTCATAGTAGGTTATTTGGCTAATTTCTCTCCCCTTTCCCTTATTATGTGACTGAACATTTACAGCAATTTGATAAATGTTAATATGCAAAAGGACTGAATATGGCTAATTATATAATTAATGATAGCCATGCTTTGACTACAGAAAGCAGGCTACAAGAGATTACCCTCCAAACTATTCTCTTAACAAAAACTATACAGGTACTTTCTAGATTTAGATGAACAAACCTTACACAGGGATGAATTTTTCTCCAATGATTCCTTCATTTCTTCTTCATATTCATTCTCCTCTTCTTCAGTGTCCATGTTAATATCACAGAACTCAATAGGATTAATTTCTGCAGGTTCTTTTTTGATCTGAACCTCCTATCAGATAACAAAAAGAAAGTATAAAAACTTCTGAGAAAAATGGGAAAAGAACAGCTACTGAAAACATCCTATAAGAACTTAGTTGCCAACTATCAAAAGATTTATTTTACGTATCAGTTATTCTATTTTGAGCTCTCTGAAGCTGAAGTTGTGCAAAAGAGAGGGCAACACCTAAACAGGATGTACAAATTTGAAAGCGAGTAAATGAAAATTAGTGATTTGAATCAGTATGTAATATATTCCACAAGGTAATAATGATGCTATCTTTTCTTGAGATTTTGAATGTTGGGTAGTAACTAAAGAGATACGTTGTATGATTACATTTAAAAATGTACCACCACTGATACTAAGTCCCAAGTTATTTTAGGGAACTGAAAAAAATCAAGAGGATTATTGGTGAACACTGAAATGCAACTCTAATGCAACAAAAATTAAGTCCCAAAATTAAAGGTAATAAAACATGGAGAAATCCACTTTATGATGACTATCAAAATATTATGATCCATGCAGAACTTTGTTTATTAGTTCAAAGATATTATAAAAAGGCTTTTACTAAAAATAAAACAAGTTACAAGGGGAGTATATTTTTTATTTTCTCAGGATTTCATAATTATTAAAGCATTTTAATACTTTCCGGCATTATTCTTGAATTCAACTTAAATACATAGGCTTATAAGAAGAAACTACACATAATTAATAAATTAATTTTTGTGATAATTTTTATATGGGGAAGGAAGGAATGGTTTGTAAAAATAAGATGTTTATATATTACCATGTTATTTATATAGTATGATAAGGCAATACTCATAGTCATGTGATTTTGAAATTAAAAATTTTTAAAATGAAATTTAATTCCAAAAAAATATCAAATTTTTAGATACACTATCAGATTTTGGAATGTGAGCAGCAGATGAACACTGGCTTTAATGGGTGGGAATGAGATACAGAGGAGCATTCCTCTTCCAAAGTAAAACCCTTACCATAGTTCCATTTCTTAAAACTATGTTGGTACCTTTATTTTTTTCCTAGCCTAACTTTGTGGATTTACTTTTTTCTTTTTTTACTTCTTGAGGCGAATTAATTACTTGCTACTATACTTGTAGTTAATAATTAAAACGTAAGTTGAGGACTTACTGAATTCTATATCAACTGCAATGGTGTAGTTTTGCTTGTCATTTAGAAATGTTGTAGCAAAATTTTCTCATTTTTGTAAATTGTAATGTTTTTTATATAAAAAAGGCTTTAATATATGTTACTCATACTCTAACCTTTGTGTTATTTTATGCTACACATAATGCTTATGCGGAAATGGCACCCTGAAAATTTTTAGGGCAAATTCCCCCTCCCCCCCCAGTAAAGTGCCATCCCATACACCTATGGGTACAATTTATGACAACTCTGTAAAATAAGCATGTTGTTTAGATTCTAGACTGGTCCAAGGACCTCGGGATGCATCACTAATTATGACTATTAAGTAATACATTAAACTTGGACTATTCGCATGATCTGAATTATTTACTTGGCACTTAGGCCTGGCACCTAACCCTTCATCATGAAAGTTGCTAAAATAATTAACTATTCTGAGAAGATAGAAATTGACCTCTTCCAGGCCAGTGACACCAACAGATATAAAGAATTTTACCTTCTCTTCTTCCGAGTCCAGCTTCTCTTCCTTTATAATTTCTTCAATATTTTTAAAATACATCTCAACTGGAAGATTCTCACTGTTTACCTCTTCTGACTCCATTTCAGTGATGCTTAATAGAACCTTATTGTAGCTGCACTCGTTAAGGCCTAGGCCTATTACATATAATAACTTTTGTTTTAATTTTAAGAAGTTTTACAATCATTTTAAAAGATTGCTACCTGCACTGTTACTTTGGTTTCTATTTGATTTGTATTGGTGTCTAGAACTATTGATTTTGACATTCATAATTTAGTGGTATTTACAATTTTAAAATAAATTTTATACTAAAAGTTTCTTTTTAGAAAATAATAATAATAATAAAGAATATATCTCCAAACTCTCTTGTTTAATACTATAAACTGTTAAAAGAAAAAGCTAATGAACAATTGCACTGTAAGAATTTTGGGGCGATCTTTAATATCAACCTAAACAATAACAACACTAGAGCTGAGCTTGAGCATTGTTAAAATGGCTAAAAGATCAATAAAAATATAAATGTTTTAAAAAATTTATGATGTCCTATCCCTAATAATTAAAAATGTTAAATACTATAAACATTAAAAACATTCAACAAAATCTTAAGCACTACAATTTGAACCACAAAGAATGAAGGGAAGAATTTGTCAGATAAAGGAAATGGTCAAATCCTCTCATTAAGTTAGTTTGGGCTTTTTTTTTAATATAAATTTTTAAAAAAAAGTTACATTAGAGTACTTTTCACTTTTTTTATTCTGTATTAACTATAGATAAACTGAACAAATACTGAACACAGTAGATATAAGCAGAGCCATAGCAAGCCTTGATGGCACCCTGGGCAAAACCTGAATTTGCCCCCCCCCCCCCTCACCAAATAATAATCAATAATCATTGAATTTAATTTTAATTAATATAAATAATGTGGTATGTATAAGGATTATTTTGACTGCCAATCTATCATTTTAGGGTTATGTGTCAAGGTTTGAACAAATTAATTTCAGGCATATCATTGTTGTGTTTATAATTATTTTTTAATTATTGAACTCAAATTGAACTACAGAGAAATTACTAATGCACACTATGCACATTCAATCTTATAGAGTTTATTAAGAAATTAAATTAAGATAGTACCGTACTAAAGTACAAGTTGTATAATGAATCTAAATTAGAGATTATGAAGTGGCCTATACAATGCAGCAGTAGCACAATAAGTTTTTCTATTCTTGTTCATTTTATTTGAGAAATAAAAATAAATAGAAAATTTCAAATGCAGTTTTGGCACTCCCCCTTCTCTTTGGTGCCCAGGGTGGCTGCCCCTTCTGCTAACCCCTAGTTATGCCACTGGATATAAGGGGCATTCCAGGAGAGATTACCCAATGCATGTCACCACTCTGACTCAGATTTTGATGAAAATTGACATATGGGTTTCTTCCAGGTGCTGATTTCACTGGTTCAAATAAAAGAGTTCTATGACCCATAGTTTTTGAGATATGGGCCCCCACTTTACCACCTAAATTTAATGGGCAATAACTCCCAAACATCTTACTGTAGACCTATAAAACTATACATTTTTAGAATCAGCATGAAGAGATCTATTAAATGATACCACATTCAAATGTGTAGAACAATAATGAAAAATCCCCACCCCCCTTTTTATTTTTGACACCCCCCCCTAGACAGTGAAATCCAAAATTTTTTTTTTCATTTATTAAACTTCATTAATTGTTAAAAGATACAAACAATAAAAAACGTGGGTATCAAGTTGCAAGATATTTTAAAAATTATTGAAAAAATATGTATTGTGAAATTTTGACATTTTTATGCCTGCAGACTAAAATAGAGAACTACAAATGATATATTCACATGGATGAAAATAAACAGCAAAAATACAAATTGAACACACATATTACATCAAGTTGATTCATAATTACACAAGTTTTTTCAACTCATTTTCTGGGAAAACACATTGAATATGCATTGTTCCTGGCTTTAAAGTTGGTGTTTTTAATAAACCTAAAATTTTATCTCTTGATATGTGGCATGTATCTCTAATTTGTGGAAAGTAATAGTAAACACTATATCCAGATGGGTGCAAAAAGCTAACCTCAAAGTCATCAAATTCCTCATTATAGGAATGTACAAATCCCAACCATTTATGATCATTGTAAGTACAAATTATGTACTCTCCTATTTTCAGATTAACTTCAACATTATCTTCACCCAGAAAAGCTTTGCTTATAATCCTCACCTCACCAACTTCATCAGAAGATAATTCAAATGTTTTTGTTATTTGCATTAATAGGTACAAATCTGTGGAATTTTTGTGTTCCTGTTAGCCGCATACTTTTTTCATATCTGTCACTTAAAAAATTTTCCATAGCTTCACTTTCTTCAGAATTTATTAAAAAAAAAAATTTAGGCTGTCACATATTATTTGAACAAAATTCAAACATGTCTTCTGGTGTTAATATTTGATTTGTGAATGTTCTCTGCATACTCGCTCTGGCTACAGATCTTTTCACTGTACCCCCAATCCCATCACAAGTGCTCTTACCATGGCTTGTGGCAAAGAAATGCCACTCACATTCCAGCCCAAAATCTTCATGTTTACAAATGTTAACAAAGTTGAAATGATTTTTATATTGTCCTGCACATCCGTCAGTAAAATAATGTAATTTTTTGATATGAAGATGGGATTTTCTAATAATAGGTATGAGTGTATTTAAAAAAGTGTAAACCATTGTAGTGTTATTTATGTTTTGTATTTGGAGATAAAAAACAATAACTTGAATGTTTTGTTTCATTACTTTCTGGTTCCTTATAATATAACATAAAGGGATGCACTGTGCATTGGGTATTTTCCAAATGAAAACCTTGGGCTGCATCCTGCACTACAAATGAGTAGTTTTCTGAAAAGTCACCATGAACTACAGCTGTATGGCTATGTAAATTATTCTTCAAGTTTTTTAGAAATGCACTTGGATTCTTTGCTATAAAGTGATGATGTGTCAATTTGACAATTTTTGTGCTTAATGAATTTATAAAATCATCTACAGATTCTGTTTTTTCAACCATATTGCATCGATCTGTAGTAATCCATTGTTTATATTTTATTTCCTCACATTCAGGATCATTAACACTTTGAAAAGTGAGCAAAAAATTCTTAATACCTTGTTCTTTTGGACAGAGATTACATATTTGCATCATGCAATTCCTGTTGTTGACATCACACACTGCTTTCTCCATAAGAGTTGTGTATTCCAACTCTTTGATACCCAAAGTTGAGAATTGTACTAGCAGCTCCAGCTAAAACACAATATCTGGGTCGAAGGCTGGCAAAATTAGAGAAGCCAATTTGGGGACAATCTGGATTATTTTTAAGAGACTAAAAGCTTCTTTCAGATTCATTGACACCAGTCTTTTCTGCACAAATTCTTTATACCCACTTTCATTTCTGATACTCAGGCAGTCTTTTGTAGCTGGGCACAAATGACTAATTTCATCCGATTCGAAAAAATTCCTGAACAGAATCTTTAGTACCTTTAGTTATTACTTTTCCTTTTGACATGGGTTCAATTTAAGGAATAATTCCAAGTCTTTGTTTTATATTTCTGCTTTTCTTAACTAAATATTCAGTTGTATGAAATAGATTTATAGTTTTTGATATGGTAAATGGAGATAATGTCAATATTTTGAGTTTCCTCTCAAGTGTAACAAAATGAGCATTCTTTGAGATAGAGTCAAATTAAACCAAATATTATTTTGTGACCAAATGAATTCCAAATGATTTAATGGGCCCATTGATCTCCAATCTTTAGGGAGTTGTGCTTCTAGTTTCTACTATCAAAGGTGAATACCTACATTTTGTTTTTATGCTTCAGTTTTAGTTTAGGTATATTCGTACTTAATAATAGCGTATCATTTTAAAATTCATACCTTTCGAGTTTCATGATCCAACTTTGTAGCTTTTGATGGGCTTGGGATCTCAATTTCTAAACTTGTTTCTAGCTTTTGTTTTAAAGAAAGACGTGTTTTTTCTATTGTTTGAATAGCTTTTGCTTCTTTTCTTGAGGAACCCAAACCATCTGAAATTTTTGAATTAAGTTATTTGACTCCCTTTTTTATATATGGACAATAATAATTAATGTCAACATATTAATTTCATAAGTTTAATAAGTTTAATAAATTTAATATGTCAACATATTAATTTCATTAAGTTTTTCAGCAACTGCTGAAAAACTGCCTTGAAAGTAAATGCATTATAAATAAATAATATAAATAAAAAATTATAAATATAAAAAGTACCTATCATTAAATACTTATGCTTCTTCACTGGAGTCACAGCAAGACTTTCTAGAACTTGAGAAACCTCTTCTTTGGCATTACTTGATATACTTGGATCATATTCATTGCTTTCTGAAATAACATTCTCAGAAGACTGATTGTGATCAGACTCTTCACTTTGTGATGTTGATAGCAACTCTGGTCTCTAGGTCAATAATTTTCTACAGTTGCTACATAGTACAGTATTCCTTTGTGTTTCCATTTACATTGATCATAAAGTGATTGGCTGATGGTACTTATATCCTTGTGTATCTTTTTCTTATGTTTTTGTAAAGGATCATCATAGTATCTAACCATTTTTCATTACTAAAAATACACAATTGTAAATCTCAAAAATAAGATATGATTTGACTCAAAATAAGCATATCTGTAATAAAAATAAGCATAATTAACAAATATTTGAGAGAGAGAGAGAGAGAGAGAGAGAGAGAGAGAGAGAGAGAGAGAGAGAGAGAGAGAGAGAGAGAGAGAGAGAGAGAGAGAGAGAGAGAGAGGTTACAAGGAAAAGAAGTACCTCAAAAGGCCTTGCGGCCCATACCGAGGAGGTACCAATGGCAACGGGTGCCAGGGAAAATTTTGTCTTTCAACTATGCTAGCAGTAGTAGAAAACTGGATAGAAAAGTATATAAACAGCTCTATATTTACCTTGCTCACAGAGACACCGTGCAAGCGAACTCCTGCAGAGTTTTCTTATGTTTTAATCTTAAACTATCAACGTGTTAAAGTAATTCCCACATATACTAGTCCTAAATCGTTTCAAATCCAACTTCTAACCATTGTTGCGAGTTGGGTTATCATTTGAACTAAACATGCTTCTAAAATCGACATCTTTGAACCCGCGTCACGTAAGCGTCGATTGTAGCCCATATGCCTAACGAAAGGGATTAACTTTGTGGCATTTTTCGCCAGTTTCCAATCCACCTACCTACTTCCCCACCAATACCCAGCGCGCGCACTTCAGCCATTAGCCAGCGGTGAGGTACCTTATCAAAGGCCTTCTAATCAATCGCCCTACTCTTATCATACTCACTCAACATGACGTAGAAAAACTCGAGCATGATGGTGAGACACGACCTATGCCATCTAAACCCATGTTGGAGTCCCCAAGTACTTGTAAGAATCCAAATGGTCAACAATCCTACTCGCTATTATCCCTCTAAATATTTACCTACAGCTGAAGTTAAATGGTGTTATTTATAGAGGTTCCAAGCCTCTCTTCCCACGCATGAGATAGCAGTAGCGTCCTAATCGTAACAGTAGAGAAAAAGACAATACTAAAAGTTTTTCTTTTTTCTGCAGTCAGAGGAGAACATCCCTAACCTAAGCTAAAAGGACAGAGTGGGATGGGAAGGGGTCCTAGTAACCCACGGGACAGGTTTGTACAACAGACTTCACCCGCCCTCCCAAAAGAGAGAGAACCTAAAGGAATTGGCAGCCAATTTCTCTAGAATCCTCGACTCGGGACCGGAGGGCTGTCACACCCCAAGTATAAAGTTTACTACACCCAGAAGGAACGTGCATAACCTTTATACCCCCTGAGAGAGAGAGAGAGAGAGAGAGAGAGAGAGAGAGAGAGAGAGAGAGAGAGAGAGAGAGAGAGAGAGAGTTACAAGGAAAAGAAGTACCTCAAAAGGCCTTGCGGCCCATACCGAGGAGGTACCAATGGCAACGGGTGCCAGGGAAAATTTTGTCTTTCAAACTATGCTAGCAGTAGTAGAAAACTGGATAGAAAAGTAGAAGGCTCTCTCCCCACCCTCCGCTCCCTCCCTGCCAGAGGCAGGTACGGAAAAAGGTTGAAGAAAATACCTTGACCCTGGAAAAGTAGCCAAGGAAATTTTACAGGAAAGTGGAGAATATATAAATAGCTCTATATTTAGCTTGCTCACAGAGACACCGAGCAAGCGAACTCCTGCAGAGTTTTCTGAGGTTTTAATCTTAAACTATGAGTGTGTTCTGTACTTTGTCTAGCCTATTTTTAAACAGATTTACACTTTGACTGGAAACATCCTCTGAGGGAAGTTGGTTCCAGATATCAACTATTTTACAGGAAAGAAATTTCCGCAGACTGAGGTCCTAAATGTCTTTACACACTCAAATAGTGTGCAAGATTTCGTCTAACCTTTTCTTGAACTGATCCACAGAGGAACTGTTCACAACTTCCGAAGGTAACCTGTTCCATGTGTCACAGATCTTATACGTAACGTAATTCCCACACACACTAGTCCTAAACCGTTTCAAATCCAACTTCCAACCATTGTTGCGAGTTGGGTTATCATTTAAACTAAACATACTTCTAAAATCGACATCGTTGAACCCTCGTAAGAGCTTGAAAACCTCGATCAGTTGACCGCGCAGCCTCCGAGTTTCAAGCGAAAACAAGTTCAGGGCGCGTAACCGTCGATTGTAGCCCATATGCCTAACGGAAGGGATTAACTTTGTGGCCCTCGCCTGCACTCGCTCCAGCCTCTCAATATCTTTCCTGAGGGTGGGCGACCAGAACTGCACAGCATACTCCAGGTACGGCCGAACAAGGGAATTGTACAGTGAGAGCACAATCTCCTTGTTCCGAAACTGAAATTGCCTCCTGATATAACCCAATAGTTTCTGGGCTTTCTTTTCCATCTCTACACACTGTTTCATAAACTTAAGGTCGCTGCTAATTAGCACACCCAAGTCCTTTTCTAAATCAGTCACCTCGATATTACTGCCCAACATCGAGTAGTCCGACTTGGGATTGGCGTAGCCAATGTGCATCACTTTGCATTTACCCAAGTTAAACGGCATTTGCCATTTTTTCGGACACTCTCCTATCCTACCTAGTCCGCACGCAGTTCCTCGATCGCTTCGGGCGTCCCAACATTGGCCCCAAGCTTGGTGTCATCAGCGAATTTGGCGATCGACTGACGATGCCACCGTCGATATCATTTATGTAAATGGTAAACAACAGTGGCCCCAAAACGGAACCTGAGGAACCCCACTAGTGACCGAGGCCCAACCCGAACTAGCCCTTTAATTACCACCCTCTGCCGCCTATTCCTTAGCCAGTTTTCAATCCACCTACCTATTTCCCCACCGATACCCAGCGCGCGCACTTTCGCCATTAGCCGGCGGTGAGGTACCTTATCAAAGGCTTTCTGAAAGTCGAGATAAAGTATATCAATCGCCCTACTCTTCGTACTCACTCAACATGACGTGGAAAAACTCGAGCAAGTTGGTGAGACACGACCTATGCCGTGAGAGAGAGAGAGAGAGAGAGAGAGAGAGAGAGAGAGAGAGAGAGAGAGAGAGAGAGTTACAAGGAAAAGAAGTACCTCAAAAGGCCTTGCGGCCCATACCGAGGAGGTACCAATGGCAACGGGTTGCCACGGAAAATTTTCTACACACTCAAAGAGTGTGCAAAATTTGGTCTAACCTTTTCTTGAACTGATCCACAGAGGAACTGTTCACACTTCCGAAGGTAACCTGTTCCATGTGTCACAGATCTTATATGTAAAAGTAATTCCCACACACACTAGTCCTAAACCGTTTCAAATCCAACTTCCAACCATTGTTGCGAGTTGGGTTATCATTTAAACTAAACATACTTCTAAAATCGACATCGTTGAACCCTCGTAAGAGCTTGAAAACCTCGATCAGTTGACCGCGCAGCCTCCGAGTTTCAAGCGAAAACAAGTTCAGGGCGCGTAACCGTCGATTGTAGCCCATATGCCTAACCGAAGGGATTAACTTTGTGGCCCTCGCCTGCACTCGCTCCAGCCTCTCAATATCTTTCCTGAGGGTGGGCGACCAGAACTGCACAGCATACTCCAGGTACGGCCGAACAAGGGAATTGTACAGTGAGAGCACAATCTCCTTGTTCCGAAACTGAAATTGCCTCCTGATATAACCCAATAGTTTCTGGGCTTTCTTTTCCACCTCTACACACTGTTTCGTAACTTAAGGTCGCTGCTAATAGCACACCCAAGTCCTTTTCTAAATCAGTCACCTCGATATTACTGCCAACATCGAGTAGTCCGACTTGGGATTGGCGTAGCCAATGTGCATCACTTTGCATTTACCCAAGTTAAACGGCATTTGCCATTTTTTGGACCACATCTCCTATCCTACCTAGGTCCGCACGCAGTTCCTCGATCGCTTCGGGCGTCCCAACATTGGCCCCAAGCTTGGTGTCATCAGCGAATTTGGCGATCCGACTGACGATGCCACCGTCGATATCATTTATGTAAATGGTAAACAACAGTGGCCCCAAAACGGAACCCTGAGGAACCCCACTAGTGACCGAGGCCCAACCCGAACTAGCCCCTTTAATTACCACCCTCTGCCGCCTATTCTCTCAGAGAGAGAGAGAGAGAGAAGAGAGAGAGAGAGAGAGAGAGAGAGAGAGAGAGTTACAAGGAAAAGAAGTACCTCAAAAGGCCTTGCGGCCCATACCGAGGAGGTACCAATGGCAACGGGTGCCAGGGAAAATTTTGTAAAAGTTTATTTTTCTTTCAACTATCCTAGCAGTAGTAGAAAACTGGATAGAAAAGTAGAAGGCTCTCTCCCCACCCTCCGCTCCCTCCCTGCCAGAGGCAGGTACGGAAAAAGGTTGAAGAAAATACCTTGACCCTGGAAAGTAGCCAAGGAAATTTTACAGGAAAGTGGAGAATATATAAATAGCTCTATATTTAGCTTGCTCACAGAGACACCGAGCAAGCGAACTCCTGCAGAGTTTTCTGAGGTTTTAATCTTAAACTATGAGTGTGTTCTGTACTTTGTCTAGCCTATTTTTAAACAGATTTACACTTTGACTGGAAACATCCTCTGAGGGAAGTTGGTTCCAGATATCAACTATTTTACAGGAAAAGAAATTTCCGCAGACTGAGGTCCTAAATGTCTTTACACACTCAAATAGTGTGCAAGATTTCGTCTAACCTTTTCTTGAACTGATCCACAGAGGAACTGTTCACAACTTCCGAAGGTAACCTGTTCCATGTGTCACAGATCTTATACGTAACGTAATTCCCACACACACTAGTCCTAAACCGTTTCAAATCCAACTTCCAACCATTGTGCGAGTTGGGTTATCATTTAAACTAAACATACTTCTAAAATCGACATCGTTGAACCCTCGTAAGAGCTTGAAAACCTCGATCAGTTGACCGCGCAGCCTCCGAGTTTCAAGCGAAAACAAGTTCAGGGCGCGTAACCGTCGATTGTAGCCCATATGCCTAACGGAAGGATCAACTTTGTGGCCCTCGCCTGCACTCGCTCCAGCCTCTCAATATCTTCCTGAGGGTGGGCGACCAGAACTGCACAGCATACTCCAGGTACGGCCGAACAAGGGAATTGTACAGTGAGAGCACAATCTCCTTGTTCCGAAACTGAAATTGCCTCCTGATATAACCCAATAGTTTCTGGGCTTTCTTTTCCATCTCTACACACTGTTTCGTAAACTTAAGGTCGCTGCTAATTAGCACACCCAAGTCCTTTTCTAAATCAGTCACCTCGATATTACTGCCCAACATCGAGTAGTCCGACTTGGGATTGGCGTAGCCAATGTGCATCACTTTGCATTTACCCAAGTTAAACGGCATTTGCCATTTTTCGGACCACTCTCCTATCCTACCTAGGTCCGCACGCAGTTCCTCGATCGCTTCGGGCGTCCCAACATTGGCCCCAAGCTTGGTGTCATCAGCGAATTTGGCGACCCGACTGACGATGCCACCGTCGATATCATTTATGTAAATGGTAAACAACAGTGGCCCCAAAACGGAACCCTGAGGAACCCCACTAGTGACCGAGGCCCAACCCGAACTAGCCCCTTTAATTACCACCCTCTGCCGCCTATTCCTTAGCCAGTTTTCAATCCCCTACCTATTTCCCCACCGATACCCAGCGCGCGCACTTTCGCCATTAGCCGGCGGTGAGGTACCTTATCAAAGGCTTTCTGAAAGTCGAGATAAAGTATATCAATCGCCCTACTCTTATCGTACTCACTCAACATGACGTGGAAAAACTCGAGCAAGTTGGTGAGACACGACCTATGCCGTCTAAACCCATGTTGGGAGTCCCCAAGCAGCTTGTAGGAATCCAAATGGTCAACGATTCTATCAGCTATTATCCTTTCTAATAATTTACCTACAACTGAAGTGAGACTAATAGGACGATAGTTCCCTGGACTTTCGTGATCCCCTTTCTTAAAGATAGGGTTCACGTTGGCCTCTCTCCAGTCACCAGGCACCTGGCCCATCTCCAACGATTTGTTGAAGACTGTAGCCAGGTGGGGAGCCACCTGGTCGCGCACTTCTCGCAAAACACTGGGGAGAAACTGGTCTGGCCCAGGAGCCTTAAACGCGCTCAGTTTGTCTATTCTATGAGCAACGACTGTCGCGGTACATCTAACACTATCCAGGTCAGCACCTTCGTGCCTCACAGCTGGCTCGGGGATGACGCGGGTATCCTCCCTGGTGAACACTCCGCAAAGTACTCATTAAGCACCTTAGCGATGTCCGCGTCGGAGGTCCGCAGAACGCCGCTTCCGTCCTTTAAAGGACCTATCATGCTTCTAATAGGCTTTCTACTATTAACATAACTGAAGAACTCCTTAGGGTTCCTCTTGCAGAGGCTTGCCACCCGTAGTTCTTCGTTACGTTTCGCTAGCCTAACCTTCGCCTTCACTTCCCTACACAGGCGGACATACGCTTCAGTGTTCTCGTGGGAACGATTGGCCTTCGCCCTCCTATACACTACTTTCCTATTTCGGATAGCCGAAGCGATGCCACGATTGAACCACTTAGGCTGCGTTGAAGCAGGGGTGACCAGTTTTGAGGGTATGGCAGCAGACTGCAGCACCATAAACTCATCCCGGAATGCACTCCACACTCCCTCAACATCGCCGCCAACCTAACCCCATCTCTGCTACGCTATCCCTGAGGCTAACAAAGTTCGCCCGCCGGAGATCGAGCTTACTGCCTCTCGAGTTACTACGCTTCACCCGAGGGCGCACACACGGAACCTAATAATACCGTGATCACTCCCGCCCAACGATTCGTCAACGGTGAGGCCAGTGACGAGGTTGTCTTCGGTCGTGAATACTAAGTCTAGAACGCTTTCGCCTCGTGTAGGCTCGTTGACCCACTGAGTGAGGAAGTTCTCATCAGCAAAGTCAACTAGCCTCCTCCCTTCAGCATCGGCAGTCCTGTTTTCCCACTTTATGCCGCGACAGTTGAAGTCTCCTAAAACTACACACACCCTATCCCCTAGCAGGCTACTGAGTTCGGTGTACAGGGCTGTATCCTCCTCGAGGAGGAGATGCGGAGGTCTGTACACCAAGATTAACCTATAGTTCGTCCCTCCCATGTTCAGATCGACGCCAAGCAGCTCCCGTTCCGACCGGAACTGGCAGTCAACCGGACTCAGCGTGTCTCTGACGTATATTAGTACCCCACCCCCCTCCCCACGGGTGCGTCTTTGCGAAACATTCTATACCCGGGAATTTCGAACTCCCCAACGTAGTCCCTACGATCAGTATGAATCCAGGACTCGGTGATAGCAACGATATCCTGGTATTCTGATGCTAAGAGCGCCCGTAGCTCGCGAAACTTGTTCCTAATTGACCTAGCATTAAAAAGCATTGCACGGAGGGAGCCTTCCCTATTCTGACCGCCCCTAGCACGACCCGTTTCCCGAACAGCCAAGGCTGTCGGGAGTTGAAGAGCCCCTCACTAACGAGGGGGCAACTTCCACAGGAGACTGAGCCCCCTCCAACGTAGGAGGAGGGTCACCCATCTGTACTTCGCCGCACCCTTCAGTCGAAGGTACGTCCGCCACCGGCTCATCCTCATCTCTCCCCGGTGGGGGCCCATCATCTCTCCCAGGACTCGACCTCACCATTCTGTATAGGTGCCGGTCGAGCAGCGCGCCTAGCACACCTTTACCCTTGTCATTGAGGTGGACACCATCCCTCTGGTAAAGGTCCCACCTACCCGAAAATGCATCGAAGGGGTCAATAAACTTCACGCCCAGCGGAACGCACAAGTCTTGTACCCTCTCGTTGATGCCAATGACCTTACTGAGCGAGTGGTCACTGACATTCATTCGCGGTAAAATACCCATTAACATTCCCCTGTCTGTCTTCAGTTTTAGATCATCCGCAAGAGACATGATCTCGGTGATGATCCCTTCTGTAAGACCTACCCCACCACCTTTGAGGAACAGGTCATTGCCACCAGCGTGGACAACGATCGCAGTCCTCCGACTATCCACGCGCACCTTCTCTACCTCCTTCCTTAAGTGCGCCGTTCCCCGCCCAGGTAAGCACCTTACCTTCCTCCCATCCCGGTTTGCAGAAGCAAAGTACTTCTCCTGGCCCCTGATCTGCGAGTCCCCAATCAAAACGGTGTCTTCCTCCTTCGAGCACAGGAGACTAAAGCGGTTAGAGGTCTTGACAGGGGCAACTGGGGTCTCAGGCTTCGGCTTCGCAGCCTTCTTGCCGAGACCTTTCGAAACCCGTCGCCACCCATACACGCAGTTACACCACCCGACCCACCCCGACAGGTAGCTACATCCTTCGGTTTCTTTGGGCCATCAGCAGGCCCCTTCCCACCCTTCTCTATCGATCCCTTCCCACCCTTCTCTATCAGCCCCTTCTTTGAGCCCTCCCTTTGTTCTTGATACTTAATCTTACAGTTTGAATCTGCTGGTGTGTTTTTAATTTGATCTTGTCCACTGGGTTGGATTTCCAGTGCTACGACCCTAGCTTCAAGCTTTTTTACTAATTCCTTTAGCTCTTTAACTTCCTTTTCGTGGTTGTCTCTAAGTTTACAAAACAAACATACACTAAGGGATGTGATATCGCTGATATTACCCTCTGGGAAGTCTACGCACCAATGATTAACTTTACATTTAAAGCATTCTGTTTTCAATTTAGCTGGCCCTGCCATATTTTCTCTTTTTTTTTGTTTTTTCTGAATACTCTGAATAAGATAAAGCGTTCTAGCAATGAAAACTATCCAAAAACGTTATGACCAGAGAGAGAGAGAGAGAGTTAGAGAGAGTTAGAGAGAGTTAGAGAGAGTTAGAGAGTTAGAGAGAGTTAGAGAGAGTTAGAGAGAGTTAGAGAGAGTTAGAGAGAGTTAGAGAGAGTTAGAGAGAGTTAGAGAGAGTTAGAGAGAGTTAGAGAGAGTTATATAGGATATAAATATATCATTTGTAGTTCTCTATTTTAGTCTGTGTAAAAATGTCAATGTACATATTTTGTCAATAATTTTTAAAATATCTTGCAACTTGATACCCACGTTTTTTAGTTTATCTTTTAACAATTAATGGAAGTTTAATGAAGAAAATTTTTTTTTTGTATTTCACTGTCTAGGGGGGGTGGGGTTTAAAAATAAAAAAGGGGGGAAAATTTTCATTATTGTTCTACACATTTGAATGTGGTATCATTTAATAGATCTCTTCATGCTGATTCTAAAAATGTATAGTTTTATAGGTCTACGGTAAGATGTTTGGGAGTTATTGCCCATTAAAGTTAGGTGGTAAAGTGGGGCCCATATCTCAAAAACTATGGGTCATAGAACTTTTTTATTTGAACCAGTGAAATCAGCACCCGGAAGAACCCCATATGTCAATTTTCATTAAAATTTGGGTCGGAGTGGTGACATTTTTTAATTTTTGGGCGATTTGTCCTGGAATGCCCCATAAGGTATAGCCTAATGTACATGCATTTAGAGATTTGAAGACTAGCTCATAGGGCCAGGCAGGCAAGACTTGCCAAGTTCACTGGATAACATAATTAAAATATTTACTTAAACTAAACCACTAGTTAAACTGATAGAGCTTAAAAAAAAACATGCAGAGGCCTAATATATATATATATATATATATTTTCTCCGGGTTACGAACGTCTGACTTACGATGTTCTGTACATACGAACAGACAGCCGTAAAGTTTATTATTTAAAAATCCAAGTTACCTACAATGGTTCATAGTAACGAATTGGCACACTACTTACTTTATTATCTTTTTTTATGTTTTCTATGTTTTAGTAGCTTTTATAAATTGGGAGTGTGTTTAAAGTGTGTAAGTATATTTGGAAGTGTGTTTTTAATGTTTCTTATACGTACATATGTTAAGTGTATATATATATATATATATATATATATACTATTAGACAAACAGATGTTAAGTATGTAAGGGGTTCCAAAAAACCTTAGCCCCCCCCCCCCCCATTTGCAGCATACATGTTTACTTATATCGAAATAGTTTTTAGTGATTATAAAAATATATAAAATTCTTTATTTATTGCAGGTATTAAAATTACTCTAGCTGATAAAGTGATAATATAATGGCTTCTCAATTAATTGGTGATTCGGAGAGGCAACGTGTGATAGATTGCATACGAGCAATAACATTTCGGGAAGCTTGTGATGCTGGAGCCACCTTTATAATATGTTCATGGGTTGCCAAAAAATTGTGAAGAGGTGAGGACTTTGTCAAAAGAAATTGGAATAAAACTTTGGATGAATGTGAAATGGATACAACCAAATCTGGGTGCCCAAATTTGCCACACTCTCAGGAAAGAAAGGACATCATTGAAAGCGGTACGTGTAAGCGGAAAAACAGCTGTGTTAAACTTTCTAGAGAGATCGAAGTATTGAGAGGAAAGATCGTTAGTGGTGAGATCATTCGACTGTACCGTCATTGGCAAGGTTTAAAGCCTTGGCATGAACTTCCAAAGCCAAGAAAAACTCAACATCGATGACAGAATGTGGTTTGCCCATTATCTTGAAGATTGGGATGTGGATGATTTCATGCATTTAGCTGTCTCCGATGAATTTTTTGTTTATGTAACACGTCGGCCTAACTACCAGAATGATTGAGTGTGGGCCACAACACCAGATGAAATTGATGACAATGAACATTATCTCGAATTATTAAAAAGTTCAGACTGTGTTGGTGTACACCGTTTGTTTTGTTCACTACAAAGAAGCTCATGTGGGTGCTGAAGCCAAATGGTCAGAGTTGGGATGGACAGTATTTTCATGATATTATTCTATCCCAGCATGTCATTCCTTTTCTAAGAAACCCAAACAATGTTATGGATGTCGATCAGGTCACACTTCTGCAGGATAAGGCCCCCTGCTTTAAGGCATTAGCCACTCAACAGTTGTTGTGGAACCATGAGATTGATTTCTTTGGAAATGAAGAATGGCCAGGAAATTCTCCTGACCTGAACGTTTGTGAACACATTAGATCAGTTATAAAAGACAAGGTTGAATGTCTCTTGTTTCAAGAACCTGCAGCAAATCGATTTTCGAAGGATACAATGACGCAACACATTGAAACTGTTTTAGCAAATTTGCGTAACGATCAAGATCTATTCGCGTCACGTTTGGCAAGCTAACCAAAGCAAATTCAGGCTGTCTTGGAAGCCAATGGTGGGAACACCAAGTTTTAATTGTTTCTCATTAAATGCAGGATAAAATTCTCTTTTGTAAGGTATGTTTAGTTTTACTGTACCTTTAATGGTTTAGGCCATGGGGCGGGGGGGGGGGGGGGGCACTACGGTTTATTGGAGCCCCATACAAACCATTTGTATGGGTTCCAACTTACTTACAAATTCGACTTAAAGACCATTGTGAGAACAGAACTTACTCATAAGCCAGGGACTGCGTGTGTATATATTATATATATATATATATATATATTATATATATATATATATACCGGGTGTCCGAGAATTATCTGTACAATTTTTGGCTGTTATTAAAAGTCAACCATGAAGTGTAGAAATTCCAGTGTTGTCCCATTTTACAGAGAATCTCATTAAGTTTTTTCTGATACCACGTTTTGACAAGTTTTTTAGAAATGTACGCAGGTGACAGACATTGATCATTTAAAAGTAAGAATCACAGCTGCTATTGAGTGAATTGATGTGGATATGCTGCAGCGTACATGGCAACATTTGGAGTATCGATTGGATGTTTTGCGAATCACTAATGGTGCACATATCGAATTACTTTAATAAAAGAAACTTTTGAAAATACAGATTCTAAATAATCTTGTTTAAGAATTTTACATGTATCATCAAGAATTTTATTAAAAGATGAAATTGTACAGATAATGTTCGGACACACTGGAATTTCTAAAAAACTTGTCAAAACTTGGTATCAGAAAAAACTTAATGAGATTCTCTGTAAAATGGGACAACACTGGAATTTCTACACTTCATGGTTGACTTTTAATAACAGCCAAAAATTGTAGATATTTCTCGGACACCCTGTGTATATATATATATATATATATATATATATATATATATATATATATATATATATAACTGCAATGACCACGCAGTATAAATGTATAGAAACGACGTAAGTATAGAGGAGTGTTCTGCACAGAGGAAGAGAAATAATGAACAAATGAAAAATGAGGTAACTGCCTGGGAATCAAACCCAGGATCTTCCGATTGCCGGTCAGATATGCTATCCACTACACCACAGGAGGCCTCGATCAGTCAGAAGTCGTAATTCTCCTACATAGGGCGGAAACCAATGCCTTGAGAGGGCACCCTCGCAAATCGTGAATATGTACATTTAACTGCAATGACCATGCAGTATATTAATGTATAGAAACGACGTTATTTCTCTTCCTCGTGTGCAGAACACTCCTCTATACTTACGTCGTTTCTATACATTAATATACTGCGTGGTCATTGCAGTTAAATGTACATATTCACGATTTGCGAGGGTGCCCTCTTAAGGCATTGGTTTCTGCCCTATGTAGGAAAATTACGACTTCTGACTGATCGAGGCCTGTGGTGTAGTGGATAGCATATCTGACCGGCAATCGGAAGATCCTAGGTTTGATTCCCGGGCGGTTACCTCATTTTTCATTTGTTTGTTATTTCTCTTCCTCGTGTGCAGAACACTCCTCTATACTTACGTTGTTTCTATACATTAATATACTGCGTGGTCATTGCAGTTAAATGTACATATTCATGATTTGCGAGGGTGCCCTCTCAAGGCATTGGTTTCTGCCCTATGTAGGAGAATTACGACTTCTGACTGATCGAGGCCTGTGGTGTAGTGGATAGCATATCTGACCAGCAATCGGAAGATCCTGGGTTCGATTCCCGGGCGGTTACCTCATTTTTCATTTGTTCGTTATTTCTCTTCCTCGTGTGCAGAACACTCTTATACTTACGTTGTTTCTATATATATATATATATATATATATATATATATATATATGAAAAGAAGGATCAACACAACGGCAAACATTTCATTTATTTGTACATCAGACGTTTCGACAAATCTTTTGTCATCATCAGTGAGTTAAGTCTTAAAACCTTAAAACAAAATTGAAAAGTGAAAGTTACATCAATACAATATTAAGACCATTAAATTAAAACCTTAAAGCAAAATGAAAATTGCATCAATACAAAATTAAAAACATTTAAATTTCATCACTATAAAAACTAAAATTAAATTAAATTTCATCACTATAAAAACTAAAATTAAATTACCTCAATAGGTAAATACACAATGTTTACATACACGTGCGACAGCTGTAAGGCTGCGTATATTGGCAGCACTCAACTCCAACTGGAGGTGCGCCTTTCTCAACATTTGGGCTTGTCAGTCCGTACCAACCGTCCCCTCAGTAGCCCTCCACAATCCGCAATTAGAAACCACAGTGATGAAAACGACCATCCCCTTCACAAAACTCAGTTTGAAATTTTAACTAGATCCAATAACCTTACAGAACTCCGAATTTTAGAATCTTTGTACATCTATAGAAACAAACCCTCCCTTAATAATAATAGCTCATCCTACAAATTACGACTCTTTTGACAACCAACCGTGTTTCACAGATATACCCTTCCTAATCCTCTGACAACCTAGTGTTCACTTAGACTTTGCCAAGTATGGAGGTGGATGTAAACATTGTGTATTTACCTATTGAGGTAATTTAATTTTAGTTTTTATAGTGATGAAATTTAATTTAATTTTAGTTTTTATAGTGATGAAATTTAAATGTTTTTAATTTTGTATTGATGCAATTTTCATTTTGCTTTAAGGTTTTAATTTTAATGGTCTTAATATTGTATTGATGTAACTTTCACTTTTCAATTTTGTTTTAAGGTTTTAAGACTTAACTCACTGATGATGACAAAAGATTTGTCGAAACGTCTGATGTACAAATAAATGAAAATGTTTGCCGTTGTGTTGATCCTTCTTTTCATCTGTAAGCTCCGGTTCCTAAGGAGAAGTCAATAGCTTTGTTATATATATATATATATATATATATATATATATATTAGTTTATTATTACTTAAATACTTGTAGAGGTTGATTAGCTTGTCATTAAAATCTCTCATAAAAATTTCACTGGGCTGAACTGACTGACCCAGTTTAGGCTAATTGACTAAAATAACAGATAACTAATATTACAATGCCTTAATTTGTAAAAATAATAGCTATAATGGCAATAAGCGTATGTTACCATAGTTAGTTATTTTATATTGAAAACATTAATTTTTATTGAAGTTATGACACTGCATAGACAGTGGAATGGGGGCCTGGGGGCCAGCAGCCCCCTCTTAAAATGCCAGTGAAAATATTTTGACATTTTAAACTTTGAAAAGCAAGTTTTCCAAAGTAAAATGTAAGTTAACATTTACGTTGTGTTTGGGCTATGTAACTACAATTTTCTCTCTTTTGGAAGTATGTACAGCAGAAAATGAAATCAAAAGTGGTGGTACCTAATCTGTATAAGAATGAAGAAAAACAGAGGACAAAAAATTATTGTGAAAAAGCAGATGTTTTGGCAGATTACTTTGGTGGGGTCTTCACAAGAGAAAAGGATGGGGCAATACTAAGTATTAGGAAGCAAGTAAGTGCTAGTTTTGTAAGACAGAAATTACTACTGCACATATAAAGATTATAAAAAATTGAAAAGTAAATCTCCAGGACCAGGCGGGCTACACCCTAGGGTAATTACAGAAGGGATGGATGTGTTAGTATAACCTTCAAAAATATTGTTTGAATGCTCTCTCAATAATGGTCAGGTGCCTACAAATTGGAGGATTGCAAACATAACTATCATCTTTAAAAAGGGAGATTGATGTGACCCTGGGAATTATAGGCCTGTCAGTTTGACCAGTGTAATATGTAAAATAATGGAATCACTCATTCAGGATAAGATGATAATGCACATGAAAAACCATAGCCTCTTTAGTAAAAAACAATTTGGCTTCACAACTGGTTAGAACCACAGTGCTTCGACTTATAGTTCTGGATGATTGGGTAAATATGCTTGATGAGGGCTATGCAGTGGATGTAACATAATGTGCTTTTATGAAGACATTCAGTAGAGTGCCTCAGAAGATTGTTGGAAAAGATTAAAAGCTATAACATAGGATATAAATATATCAATTGGATAAAGTCATTTCTCAGCAACAGGACGCCGCAAGTTATAGTAAATGGTGAAAAATGAAAGTGGAATGATGTGATTAGTGGACTAGTGGAGTGCCTCAGGGATCAGTAATTGGGCCACTGCTATTTGTTTTATTCATAAATGACATGCCTGATGTTATAAGTGGTAGTGAATTATACTTATATGCAAATGACACCAAGATATATAGAAAAATAGGGAATGTAGAGGATAGTAAAAGTTTACAAGAAGATTTAGATGAAGTGAGGAAATGGTCAGAAAGGTGGGCATTGAGTTTTCATCAGGGTTGTGGAGTCGGAGTCGTGGAGTCGCACGTTTCAGGGCGGAGTCGGAGTCGGTAAAAAACTTCCGACTCCGACTCCAATTTCTGTCCTGTGTCACCCTTAATTTCTAAATCCTAAATACTAACATTTAGGTTATTTAGTTTTTTTGGTCAATAAACCTTATTCATTGATAGCCCCTAGATTAAGTTTTTTTAATATTTTTTTTTTACATTTTCAGAATATACAATAATATTTATTTAAATATAAAATATAAAATATAAAATTTCACACTTAGTGTGGTGGTGATATGAAATGTCTTTATTATGATAATTATAGAGTGAAAACACTAGAGGAGTCGGAGTCGTATATTTAAAATGTGAGGAGTCGGAGTCGGATTTTTAGATTTTTTACAATGTGTGGAGTCGGAGTCGGAAAATTTTGGACCGACTCCACAACCCTGGTTTTCATCCAATGAAATGCAAGTTTATGCATATAGGTAATACTACCACCAATACTCCTGGATACACAATGTATGATAAGATGGAAGAAGTTAAGGTTGAAAAGGATACTGGAGTTATAATTGACAGCAAGCTGAATTTTACTGACCATCTTGCAGAAAAAATAAACAAAGCTAACAGGATAGTGGGATTAATGAGAACTTTTGTGTCTTGATGAAGAGGTATTTAAGCTATTATATATTGCCTTTGTTAGGCCACAGCTTGAATATGCTAATCAGGTCTGGTGTCCATATTCAGTAAAGACATTGAGACTGTAGAGAATGTATGGAGATGTGCAACCAAGCTATTAGTATCCACACTGAAGGAGTTGTCTTGTGTAGATAGATTAAAAAGTTAAATTTGCCCTGGCTTACAGATGATCTCGAGAAGAGATGGTGGAATTTATGATAGAGGTTATGTGATGATGTATTTGTAATGAGAAAAGAATAATCAACTAGAGGACATGACAAGATTTATAAAGAAAGAGTTGGATTAAATATATAAAAAAATCATTCTGCAATCAGATTGTAAACAATTGGAACAATTTGCCCTCGTATGTCATCAATTCAAGTACAGTACAGTGAAAAGTTTTGAGAAGAATTTGGACAGGGCATGGGAAAACCAGGAGCAAAAATATAGTTAGAGAGAACAAATTCAGAGGCTAATATCCTCAACCACTGACACACCTATAAATCAAGGATTAGTAACATATCAGGAGCCTATGAGTCAGGCCTCATAGGCTTCTTCCAGAAAAGGACATCTGTAAGTATATATACAGGGTGTACACAAATTATCTTTACAACTTCTCTCTCAAATAAAAATATTAGGAAATGAGGTACACACCATTTTTGCACCATCTGTGAGAGAAAGTAATAGTTTCATGTGGTAGTTGTCAGATGTCAGATTATTGTACAGGGTGTAGACAAATTACGAAATTGGTACAAAATTCCCTCAACATGCATTTCCCAAATCAGTGGATTGGCCATGGGGTGCCCATCTCTTGGCCAGCCAGATCACCAGACATAACACCCTGTGACTTTTTTTTATGGGGTTATGTAGAAGACTGCATATACACAACTCCAGTGGCCAACATCGATGACTTAAAGACCAGAATTACTGCTGCTGTTGCAAGAGTTGATGTTGAAATGTTGAAGCGTACACAGATGGAGATAGAATACCATTTGGATGTCTTACATATGACAAATGGTACCCATGTTGAATATGTTTAAGGTTATGTGAAACTTCATTACTTTCTCTTGCAGATGGCGCAAAAATGGTGTGTGTACCTTGTTTCCTAATATTTTTGAGAGAGAAGTTGTGAAGATAATTTGTGTACACCCTTTAAAATTTCTGCATGATGATTAGGGTGGTCCTTGCTTAGGGGGTGAAATTTCAAGTTGAACATTTTTCAGCTCCCACCCGCAGAAATCGTTCGAATGGTCGAGAAAACTCTCTAGGTGATTTATTTTTTTTAATCGGACAACGTTTACCCCTCCCTCATTGAGCATTACCATTAAGCTAATTTTTTGACTTTCAAGTAAATGTTACATAATTTGTAATGTTTGTTTTTTTCATTCTTTCCAGATTTTCAGTGGTTGGATAACTAATGTGTGTAAAACTGTAAATTCTAATGATTATAATTTAAAGTGAATAACTCCTTTAACCATAAGTCAAGCTACCCGTCAGTGGTTGGATAACTAATGTGTGTAAAACTGTAAATTCTAATGATTATAATTTAAACTGAATAGTGAATAACTCCTTCAACCTTTAAGTAGATAACCTGGATCATGGCAGCGAAGCTGCGCTACCTGATTGCCCCGCAGGAATCGATCGCCGGGTCGCAACTTCCTTCGCAAAAAGAGGTCTTGGCCCTGATGGTCTACAGGATCGATGTCCAGAAGAAGTCACTTCGAGAGGCCGCCAACCAGGTCGTCGAGCTCGTCACCGAGGTGTGGTCCAAGGCGCGAATCCCCCTCCGCCGGAAGGACCACATCGTCACCAAGATTGAGAAGCTCCACAAGGAGTTCAACGATGTGAAGAGGAACAAGGGGCGAGCTGGCGCTCAAGGGAAGCGGGAGGACGAGTTCAGCGAGCGGATGATGAACCTGTTCGACGTCGCTGCCGCTAACGCCATGGAGCTGCTCAAGAACGAGGAGGACAAGGCGTTCCTCCTCGCTCAGTGCGAACCCCGTCGGCGCGGCAAGCTGGGGTCCGTCGACTCGACGCTAGCCGCTGTCGATGCCCGCGCATCTCAACGCCAAGGGGAAGAAGACCGACGGAGGCAGCGAGCCGAGGAAGAAGCGACGACATCTACGGCCCGAGTGGAGCTCGAGTGGAGCTCGAGTGGTCTTCGTCCTCTTCCAGTGGTGCCGCAAGCGCAGCGGAGAGCGACGACCATTGAGAAGAAGGGAGCCCTCGGGCTCCGAAGCGCTCCAGGCGGGGCACGACGAACATCGTTTCGGCGGCTGTGGCGTCGTCGCTGGATCGCACGAAGGTGACCGACCGAGGAGCTGTCTACGTCCTGACAGAGGTTGCCCGGTCGCTTGGGCACGACGTCGCAGAGCTCAATATCAACCGCAGCTCCATCCGCCGACACCGGCGCAGGCACCGCTCCAGGCTCAACGTGGCGCTCAAGGAAGAGCTGAGGGCCGGCAATCCTGTCGTTCACTGGGACGGCAAGCTCATGCAGGACTTGACGAGCAAGGAGCAAGTCGATCGGCTTCCCATCTTGGTCTCCGGTAACGGCGTGGTGCAGCTCCTGGGCGTCCCGAAGCTGCCGAGTGGAACGGGCTCTGAGATGGCCAAGGCCGTCCTCAACGCGTTGGAGGAGTGAGAGCTCACTGAGCAAGTGAGTGGCTTGTCATTCGATACCACCGCCTCGAACACCGGCCGGAACAACGGAGCATGCGTCCTCATCGAGCAACACCTCGCGAAAGACTTGCTCTACTTCGCGTGCCGCCATCATGTGCTGGAGCTCCTCCTCGGTGCGGCGTTCACGGCTGTGATGGGCCCCACGTCCGGTCCTGACGTGACCCTCTTCAAGCGTTTTCAGGAGCGCTGGGATTTCCTGGACAGAAGCCAGTACGAGTCCGGCGCTGCGCACCCCGATGTCGCTCCTCTGCTCACCACTGTCGACACGGAGTGGTTTGAGAAGGCGATAGTCGAGCGCAAGGACCTGCGCGACGATTACCGTGAGCTGCTCGAGCTCACCCTCCTCTTCGTCGGTCACGTCCCCCCGCGAGGAGTGCGTTTCCGAGCTCCAGGGCCGATTCACCACGCCCACTGGATGGCGAAGGCAATCTACGCCTTGAAGGTCTGGATGTTCCGACAGCAGTTCAAACTCACGGCGAGGGAGGAGAATGGCCTCCGGAGCATCTTCGTCTGTCGGGTCTACGCCAAGGCGTGGACGGAGGCTCCGATCGGCGCAACTGCCCCCCGAAATGACTTCGCCCTCCTCAAGGACCTGCTGGCCTACTCTGACATCAACCCTGCGGTGGCCAAGGCGACGCTGACCAAGTTCCAGAACCACCTCTGGTACCTGTCGGAGGAGCTGGTGGCGCTGGCGCTGTTCGATCCGGGGATCGCCGTCGATCAGAAGAGGAAGATCATCGCCTCTCCACGACCGGGTCGGTGAGGAGTCCCCGGCGAAGCGGCCCACGCTGCCAAACCGAGTACTCGCCAGGCTTCAGTTGGAAGACCTGGCGTCGTCCAACACACGAGGTTTCTTCGAGAAACTTTGACTGGAGGACGGCTTTCTCGAGGTCGACCCGGAGACCTGGCCGAAGCGGGAAGACTTCAAGACAGCGCCGGCACGTGTGGGAGGGCTCGCCGTAATCAACGACCATGCCGAGCGAGGAGTTGCCCTCGTCCAAGAGTACAACCGGACGCTGACCCACGACGAGGAGCAACTCCAGTTCCTCCTGCAAGTCGTCGCTCGCCACCGCTGCCAGTTTCCGGACTCTCGGAAGCGAACCCTACAGACCCAGGATCGCTAACCGGGCAACAACTCCGGGGGTAAAAGTTCAAGGTCGATGAGGGAGGGGTAAACGTTGTCCGATTTAATAAAACATTCAACTAGAGAGGTTTCTCAACCATTCGAATGATTTCCGGGGGTGGGAGCTGAAACTTCCCAACTTTGAATTTTAAGGACCACCTTAATGATGATTCCTCATTGCATGAAGGCCAAGCTTGTTGCCCCTCCTCTTAAGTTGGCCTGGTGAAGTAGCGAGTTGGTTTCTTCTACTCTCCACCTCACACAGCCAGGTACACCTGGCTCATTGGGGATTGTTCTGAGCCAGGCATCTAATCTTCTTTTGAAGATGTCCACTGCAACACCACTCGTGTTCCTTAGGTCTTTTGGCAGCTGATAAAACAGTTTTGGTCCTCTCGCAAAAAAACTATTTTCTTTCAGGGTTAAGGATGTTCCCTGTCTATCCTTTAATTTTGGAACACAACACAGTCTTCCTTTTCTACTTTCCACTGTTGTTTGGGGAGTTACAGGGTTCAGAGTAAGATTAAGGACTAGTTTCTTCATTATTTTCCAAGTGTAAATAATGGTTTATCTCTTACTCCTCCTTTCCAGTGAAAAAAAAAAAAAAATATATATATATACTTTTGCAGACTAGTGTGTGTGTGTATGTATGTGCGCGCGCACACACACACAGGTCTGCAAAAGTATTTATGAATTGTATGTTGTACAGTAATATATTTGGAATAAGAATGTGTATATATAATAAGATATTTAATTGTAATATAATAATATTTGATATATTTGACAATAAAACAGGTTAATAAAAGAAAAATACCATAATTACACCCCTTAATTCTTACCTACATTTCTTTGTCATGTGACTAAAGGTTCAAACCTTTTTTTAAAACACAGTCCAGACATCCAAAAAGTCTCTCTGTTAATTTTCATTTTTGTAATTCCAAATAGTCCTGGCCTATGGGGCTATTTGGAACAGCCATTTTTCTTTTTAAAAAAGCATACTGGTATTAACCCCTTGAACTCAACACTCATCTCCATGATCTGTTATACAATATGGCTTTTTACTTTATTATTATTTTTCCATAAAACTGTAATATATTCATACTGATACCTCATTAACCTTGTTTGTTTGGTGCATTGATCTCTTCTTCACACGAAGGTCAAGCTGGTGGCCTCGCTTCTAGTCCTGGCTTGGTGTAGGAGTGAGTTGCTTTTTTGCGCGCTCCACTGCACATAGCCAGGTACACCTTGCTCATCTGGTACCATCCTGAGCCAGGCATCTACTTTTCTCTTGAAGACTTCAACTTTAACCCCTGTAACATTTCTGAGGTCTTTTGGAAGCTGGTTAAAAAGTGTTAGCCCCCCTGACAACCAAGCTATTTTTTTCAGTGTTGAAGAGGTCCCTTGCTGGGCCTTTAATTTGGGAACACTACACATTCTGCCTTTCTTATTTTCCAGCATTGTTTGAATGGTAATTGGGTTTAGTTTGAGGTTTGGTACCAGTTTTTCAATAATTTTCCATATGTAGATTATAGTATACAGGGTGTCCCAGAATTAACTATCTATTTCAATGAAATCGGACAAATTTAATAAAAACTGACATAATTTTGTGTTTATTACTAAATTATGATACAAAAACAAATAGATTTATAAACCAAGTCAAAACTTTATTGAGAAGTTTCAACATGTGCACCGTCTGTATCTCTGCAAATTTCAAATCTATCCTCAGCGCTGCGAAACACATTTTGAAGCATTTCAGGTGTTATCTCCCGCACTGCCAACTGGATGCGTTCTTTAAGTTCAGCTAAACTATTGATCTTTTGGCGATAAACCTTTGTTTTTATGAAACCCCATGCAAAGAAATCCAGGGGTGTCAAATCCGGAGAACGCGGAGGCCAAGGTCGAGGTCCTCCACGTCCAATCCACCAATTCGGAAGGCATCTGTTGAGGTATTCTCGACCAATTAGAGCATAATGACATGGTGCTCCATCTTGTTGAAACACAACATTATCAAGAATGCCATCATCAAGAAGCTGTGGTTCGAGAAACTGCTGAAGCATATCAAGGTAGACGGTACCTGTTACAGTTGCCTCCGCAAAGAAGAATGGGCCATAAATTTTGGATTTGGTCATTCCAAGCCACACGTTAACTTTTGGAGAGTCTCTGCCATTCTATGACTTCAGACGGTCTTTCATTGGACCAGATACGACAGTTGTGTCGATTGACTTTACCACACGTGTGGAAAGTCGCCTCATCACTGAATAAGATGTTATCCAATAAACTTTCATTTTCGATTTGATCCACAATTTCTGCACACCTTGCTGCTCGATTTGGATAATCCTCTTCATTTAGGGTATGCAGTACTTGAATGTGATAAGCCTTTTTCATCAGTGTCGAACGCAAGATTCTATGAACTGTTGTCTTGGATATGTTGAGTCTTCGACCGGCCTCCCTAACCGAAGTTGTTGGTTCATCCTCAAACAATTGTCGTACCTGTTTGGTACTGTTACGTGCTGTCCTTGGGCATCCTCTTCCCACCTCGTCGTGTACGGATCCAGTTCTTTTAAATTTGTTCACAAGTTCACGAATCGCTTTGTCTGTAGGACCAGTTCTGTGGAATCTTCTTGTAAATTTTTCTCTGATTTCATTACATTGCATTCCTTTGATACGGGATGTTACAACAAAGATGCATTCTTGTGTATTCATTATTAATAGGGTTCTGAAAGAGAATGAAAATAAAACTATGAAAAACTGAAAAAATTATGAAAATAAAATTCTGAAAAAAATTTAGAAATTTATACATTTTTAACACATATTAAACATGATAAATAAAAGTGTGTTTTTAAAAAATTTGTCCGATTTCATTGAAATAGATAGTTAATTCTGGGACACCCTGTACAGGGGGTTCTTGTTATCCAAGGATAATGGGGAGCAAGAAATCACCACTTTAAGTGAATCCACTTAAAGCGGGACCTAAAACCCATAAGAAATAATGAGAATAAGGTTTAATTGGGACTTTAACACAATAAATGACACAAAATTATGTTAAAACATTTGTAAAATACACTTTTTAAACCCTTTTTTGTAGGGGTGTGCTGGATATGAATTTTTCATATCTGGCCAGATATGCTGGATATGGCCATATCTATCTGGCTGGATATATATTATTAGGTACTGTATTATTTTTACACTCATATTGCTGTGTTTTGTTTTGCATTGGGGGCAAGCGCCCCCCCAAATATAAGATAAAAAATAATTTAAGCATATTCAGATGTTTAATTGTTTTGTTCTCTTTCAGGTTCTTGTGTTGTATTAAACTATTAAGTATTAATCATGACAAGTTTTGTGTGATCACTGTATACAATAAATGATCCTAGTGATATCACTGCAAAGTGTAATATTTGCCAAAAGATTATCAAACGTGGGATGGAGAAAGGTGGCCAAAAGTCTTTTAGCACAACACCTCTTCATAATCATTTGAAGATTAATCACCCAAAAGAGTATGCTGAAGCTAAAAACGAAAATGACAAAAAAAGAATAGCTGTGACTGAATCAAAGGAAATAGGCATAGATAGAATATGGGCTAGACCATCAACTTCTACTGGTAGTACTCTGAAAGAAAAGAAAATGGACCAAATGAGTAAGCAGATCTCAACAGAGGAAAGCTTTTCATCTAAAAAAATATGTGACATCAATGACTCCAGGTCTGTGATGATTCACCGTAAAATTGGCATGATGATGGCTTTGGACAACCAGCCATTTACTTTAGTTGAAGATGATGGTTTTATTGATCTAATGGCCTACCTCCAACCCAGATATCTCTTACTGAGCAGAAGGTACTTCTCTGATATTATAATTCCTCGTCTTTATAATGAGTTCAAGTCTAAAATTGCTCAGAAGCTGGAAGTAGTAAAGCATGTCAGCTTTTCTTCAGACATATGGACATGCACAACCTCTCAAGAAAGTTTTATATCATTATTGGGTCACTGGATAGGTAAAGATTTTGAAAGATATGATGCTGTACTACATGCCTCTCATTTCTCAGGGTCGCATACTGGCAAGAATATATCTGAAAAGTTTCGCTCTATGTGGGATACTTGGGATCTTGATGCAAATAGGAATTTATTGGTGAGGGATGGAGCTAGTAATATGGCTCTTGGTAGTGACCTGGCTGAAATACCTTCAATACACTGCAACATTCATTTACTCCAACTGGTTATTAGTGACTCAATTATGGTTCAGAGGAGTGTAATTGATATCCTTGCAAAAAGTCGCTGCCTTGCAACTCACTTTAATCATTCTCCTTGGCCTGTAACAATTTGAAATACATTCAAGTGCAGCAAAAATCTTGAGCCTCTCCTATTGGTTCAAGATGTCCCAACACGTTGGAACAGTGCATATTTGATGCTAGAAAGATTATATAAATAAAAAATTCCAGTGCAACTGTATTTGGTTGATCGTAGTGAATTACCTACCATCACATCCCTTGAGTGGACACTGATACGAAATCTCCTTAAAATATTAAAACCATTCTTCCAACTAACTCAGGAAATGAGTTCGGAAAAATCAACTTTGTCTTCCGTAATCCCAAGCATTTGTATTTTACAAAGATTTCTTTCAAAGATTGGCCATGATGACCAAGGTGTTCAAATGACAAAGAGAGAACTCCTGACTTCTCTTCAAGCGCGTTTCTTGTCAGAGAGTAATGATGGGAAGTCTTTGAACATAATGAAAAACAGGGCTTATGTGACTGCGACTGCAATATATCTGTGGTATAAGTTATCTTTCTTTCAACAAGATCAAAAAGAGCAGGCTAAATCCTGGCTGATTGAAGAAGTCATAGGTATTGAAAATGATGGTGGTGGTAATGATTCTAATGAAAATGAAAGTGAAGGCAATGAAAGTGGAAGCGAAAGAAGCTCAAATTCCAGTTCTCCTGTGCGAAAGAGGAAAGATGAAGAGGACATTCTTGAAGCGTATATTATGGAGATCACAAAAGGAGAGCAATCTGGGGAAGTAAGTTACAAGAGAAGAAAGGTTGAAAAAAAGACTGCTCATGTTCTACTGATTGCAGGGGAGTTAGACCGATATGCATCTGGACCTCTTGTAGATAGGAAATGCTGTCCAGTTCAAATTTGGAAGCAGGAGGACCGATTTCCTCTCCTTAAAACTATTGTTTCAAAGCTTCTCTGCACACCCACATCCTCTGTATTTTTAGAGAGAATGTTTTCTGAATATGGAAACATCTATGAAGCAAGGCGATCCCGAATATTGCCTAAAAGAGGAGAAATGCTCTTGTTTCTGCACCACAATGGAAAAAAGTTCTAAATCACTGTTGTTGTTTTTTTTATTCTGAAGACCTCCAGGCTGAATGGCGGCATCTGACCTACACAATACTGCCCTCCATTCATTGATTTCATTCCAGGCATTTTATATTGTATTCAATGTATTGTTTTTACATTTGTCAAGCTTGTAATGTTTTGTATTGTTTTAAAAATAAAGGAAAAAAAAGGAGAGAAAAGAATGGAAAGCAAGTGCAGGGGTCTAGCAATATTTTACTCTTTAAAAAATTTAATGCCTAGACATTTTTATAAAAAGCTCCAATTACAGTATATTAATAGAACTGTAATCGTTAAGGATGGACAGATGTTTTATTTATTCTTGTCATCAGTATTGTGTTGACTTAATATAAAAAGTGTTGCTGGACTGGTTTAGGGGTGGGCCCTGGAGGGCTTTCCATTTTTTTTTGTCTATAAAATATTATTTGTAATGTTATATTATGGCAGATTTTCATACAGGTGTTAATTTTCTAATGTCTTGGCCTATATCTGGCTGGATATGACCCATATCCTGCTGGATACCAGATATATCTGGTGCACCCCTACTTTTACGTACTGGGTGTGTGCTGGTGATACAGCTAGCTTCTATCCATGTTGCTCGTTGTCTTTCCATAATCTCCATTACATCACTACTCCTGTGTTATTTTAATCTCAGAGTGCCTTACCATTGTCATAGCTTTTGCTTCTAAATCTTCTGCATTCTTAAGTATGGTATGAATGGTAGTTTCGGGGATGTTAAGAGCATGCACAATGTCTATCACTCATTCACCATTTTTCTTGTGCTTAATGACATCTAATTTCACATTCAACCCATAGCTGGTACGCTTTGTTTTAGGGCTGGTAGCTGCTTTACCACTAGCAGTACGCTTTGAAGTCATGGCTGCAACAATAGCGCAATAAATTGATAAAATCAGAATGAAAACACCAGAAAACCATGGATGGGTTCAGCACTGGCAATGATTAGCAAGAGACAGAGTGCGTGGCATTGGGGTTGGAGCATGGTGGTGGTGGAGTGTTGGAGGTAGGGGAAAGCAAGTGAGACAGCGAGTCTGAGGGAAATTTAAATGTTTTTCTGTTGCACTTTCATGTTCCACATACATTATCCGCAGAAACCTCTTAAGTGTGGGGAATTTATCTGCATGGTTCTAAAATTATTTGGCCGTGTAAATGTGGGGAATCAGATAATGAATACTCGAATAATGAGGACCCCCTGTACCTCTCTCTCCTTCTTTCCAGGGAGTACAGATTTAGTTTACATAGTCTTTCCCAGTAGTTGAGTTCTTTGCAGCCATCAATCTTGGCTGTGAAATGTTTGTGTTTCTTCTAGTTTATTAATTTCTTCCTTTTTATATGGAGATGTCAAGACTGAGCAGTATTCAAGTTTTGGTATGATCAGTGTTCTCAGCAGGGGAATCATTACTGTCTTGTCCCTCCTTTTGAATGTTCTTAGTACCTGTCCCATGACTCTCTCCTTTGTTTATTGCTATCTGATTTTGTGTCTTGAATTTGGCATCATCAGTCATTATTACCCCCAAGTTGACTGCTTTCGTGCTTCTCTGAATTTTCTGTCTATCTGGAGCATAATATGCAGTCTGTTTAAGTTCCTCATTTCTACCATATTTCAAGAGCTGGAATTTCTCAGTGTTAAATGTCATATTGTTGTCTTGTGACCATGTGTATATTTTGTTTGTGTCCCTCTGCAAGGCCTCCACTTCATTTGCATCACTGATTTTTCTGCTGATCTTTGTATCATCCGCAAAGGATGTTACTATACTGTTGCTGTTTACTCCACACATTGTCTGTTTGCATGATAATAAACAAGAGTGGGGCCAGTACTGTACCTTGTGGTACTGAGCTGCATACTTCTGATTCTGATGATGATACACCTTGAATTTTGATGACCTGTAGACATTCTCTGAGGAAGTTGTAGATCCATTTTCCCACTTTGCCTGTTATGCCCATATGTTTAATTTTATGTGCTATTATATCATGATCGCATTTGTCAAAAGCTTTAGCAAAATCCATGTATATGACAACAACCATAGTTTTCATTGCCTTCAAGTGCATCTAGGATATTGTTATAATGCTCTATAAATTGTGATAGGCATATATATATACACACACACACACTTACAAATAGTAAGTTGTAATATATTTGAAATAAGAATGTATATATAATAAGATATTTAATTGTAATATAATAATGTTTGATATATTTGACAATAAAACAGGTTAACCCTTTAACTCCGAGTGATGTACATCTACATCCATAAAAAATTGCTAAACAGCTGAGTGACGTAGATCTATATTCACAAAATTTCATTTTACAATTCTCTCTCTTTTAATTCACTCACTCACTCACTCACTTTTTGGCAGGCTGGAGAATAAAATCTTCTAACATTCAGTCAGGAGCGAAAGGGTCAATAAAAGAAAAATACATACTTATTTGTAAAAATTTATTTATAAAAAATTATAAAAAATAGTATCCTGTATGGCCACCCTTGTTCCTTCTGACTAGTTCAAGATGCCGAGGCATTGAGTCAACCAAGTTTGTGTATGATTCAGAACTGATTTTATACTGCCCTTCTTGAAGAACTCTCCATAAATCTGCTTTATTTTTTGCCTTATCTTCTCTTGTTCTTACTTTTCTGTCGAGCTCATCCCAAAGATGTTCAATAGAATTTAAATCTGGACTTTGAGATGGCCATCCTAGCATTTTAAATCCTTCTTCTTCAAGCTTACTGTTGAGCTGTTTTAATGATTTAGCACTATGCTTCGGATCATTATCCTGTTGAAGTATGAAGTTTGCATAATCTTCATGAAGTTCTTTAGCAGCTGGGATTGCAATATTAATGAATAGATGTTTGAATACATATTGATCCATGTGTCCATTTTCATTCCCAGTGATCTGGTGTAATTTTCCAACTCCCTTTGATGAGAAGGAGCCCCCACACATTGATCCCCCCACCTCCTCCTTTCACCGTTGGAATAAGTCATTCATTCTTCACTAATTCGTCTATTAACAATTTTCCTCCTTTTATCACTACCAAAAATTTTGAATCTGCTTTCATCACTCCATACAATTTTCAACCATTTCTCAGCATCCCAATCTTTGTGTTGAATAGCAAATTCTAATTGTGTTAGCTATCACATTCTTCTTTGACAATAAAGGTTTTTTCTTACTCACTTTAGCAAATATTTTATTATCTGTTAACCTTCTTCTTACTGTATCAGCACCAACTTTTGCTTCTCTCACTTTCACTAATTCTTTACTGAAGTCATTTGCTGTCATAAATCTATTTTCCAAAGCCAGAAATTTTAGATGCCTTACACCACGCTCTGACAAAACCCTCTTTCTTCCAGTTCAGACTAACTTACAGGTACTTCCTTGGTTTAAATACATTTCTTATGGTATCTAACTGTACCTTCACTTATCTTCAGCATTTTTGCAATACTTGTATTGGAATAACTACCCATTTTAACAAGAGCAGTCAATTCTCCTAAGTCTTGGCTATATAACTTGTGTGTCTTAACCATCCTCTCGAATTGGAAATATATAAGTAAAAATTTTGTTGAACAGCGTTAAAATGAACTTTCCCCTATCGATGCTGATAGCACACTAAACTGTGCATAGTCTGTGCCGCTAATTATCAAAATATTGAAGAAACTCTATGGGAATTAATTACAATGCCTTTTTAAAGTGGCAAAATATTGTATTTAATCTAATAATTACTGTCTTGTACTAATTTGTGTTCTGCATAACATAAATTACCATAAAAAATATATTAACATAAAATAAATTTTACTAAATCGCAAAAAATAAAGCTACCATTAATATCTAGATAATATTTCTCAAATCTTAAATACTTTTGTGGACTAGTATATATGCTCTTTAGATGAAGCCAAAGCTAGCCTACAAATTTTACAAAATAGCTTATATAATTTTCAACTATTTCTAAAATATCATACAATATAAAAACACTTCAGCTACAGCCACAAGCTTAAATAAAAAAAAAATTATAATTTTAAATTTAATGGAATATAAAATAGGCCTAGTCCTGCATATCAAATTGGGAAGTTTGGCAGAAGTTTACCAGATCTTGTCACTTTTCAAGTTAAAATATTAGGCCTAACCTCAGAGCTGATGGTTAGCTTTAAGATTAATACTATAGATAGGGTAGTGTATTTGCATCACTTTTCTTTATTTTCTATAAAACTTGCAGTTGCTTTACTCCTCTTTCAAGAATCCATGCAAAACATCTCGGTCATAGTGGCCTCCATAGATAGGCAATTGTAGAATAGAATAAAATGGAAATGTCACACAGTATAGATTAGAGATGCTATGGATGTCAATTTTTTTATATTCATGTCCATCCATGAATATATTTTTTTTATATAGTAAGGAGGGGGCTAAAGGTCAGCACCCGCAAAAGTGACCCCTCCATAGAAGACAGAGCCAAAAACAAGGTCTCCAAGGCTCAATGATGGCATTTTCCTTTTTTTCTTTTTTTAATAAAAATTTTGAAAAGGTGTAGTGTGTAAGATGCATGTATGTGTAGCGAGGAATTAGAGGGAGAAGTATGTGTTTGAGAGCATGCTGGACTGCTGACAAGGTAGATGAGACACGGAAAAAGATCAGCTAAGTTAGATTGAGATGTGATCTAGATTCAAAGAAATTTTAGAGGTGTACAATGTAGGTGTATTCAAGAGCGTAACTAGCTTTCAAAAGTTGGGGGGGGACAACTATAATGATGAAAAATTGTGCGATGAATTTCTGTGCTGCTATCCTGTAGGTAATGTCTTAAATTTGGTCTTCCAAGGCATATTTTTTCAGTAGAATATAAAAATGATATCTAAATACCAGTCCTTTCGAGTAATGGGAAAATCAAAGAATCATTTTCACAACTACCTTATGTATTAGGTCATCCCATAAGTAATGCGGCATTTTTTTCTTTTTTTTTCTTTTCCATTTTTATCATTATTTTACGGATAGAAATCAAACAACTCTGAAGTTATTTATATTTAAATAAATATTTATTTAAAATAACTTCAAAGAGTTGTTTGATTTCTATCTGTAAAATAATGATAAAACTGGAAAAAAAAAAAATTTAAAAATGCTGCATTACTTATGGGATGACCTAATATATCAAGTATATACTTAACATTAAAGGAAAACAATATATGCAATGATTGAAGTAAAAAATAACTAGATGTCTCATTAAAGTATCTATCACTGCAGTATTAGTACTGAATCAGTAATACTTTCCAGCATACTAATAGGACTAATATAATTAGAGATTTACTCATCATAGATTATTTCAAGAACTAAATATTTTCCTTCATGTAAGCTAACTTAGATCAAAAGTTGGGGGGGGGGATGTCTCCCCCCCCCCCCCCCCATTAGTTACGCCCCTGGATGTATTCCTTTCAGAACTGTTAGGAATAACAAGATTAGGAAACCTTTGTGGTGGAATAGGGAAATGGCTAAAATGATTAAAAATAAAAAGGACATTCAGGGAATTTAAAGGTAGTGCGATAGTATTTTGGATTTGGATAATTATAGGCAGTTAAGAAATAAGCTAAATAGTTTGATTAGGAAGAGTAAAAGGCATAGTGAAATAAATCTAGCTAGATATAGCAATAAAGATCCAAAGAAATTCTTTAGTTTTTGTAACTATAATAGCTAATAAAAAGCATGAAAGAATTGGCCTAATAGAACATGATGATAGGATGTTTGAAAAAGATCAAGATATTGTTGGTATTTTTAATGATTATTTTAGCTCTGTTTTACTTAAGAAAATTTAAATAACTGATTTTAATTCTTTATCTCCTGTAAATTCAGACATTCTTGATCATATTCATATAAAGGATGATGATGTTAGGCAAGTGATTCATACATTGAAGTCAAATAAGGCTGTGGACCTGATAATATATTTACTAGGATTCTCAGAGAAGGGGAAGAAAGCTTATCTGAGGCACTAACTATTTTGTTTGCTAAGTCAATTAATTATGCAGAAGTACCAGATGAATGAAAAAAAGCTAATGTAATACCCATTTACAAAAAGGGGTAGTAAGGAGGAGGTAGGAAATTATAGGTCTGTTAGTTTCACATTACTGGTAGGAAAGATACTAGAAAGAATTATAAAGAATAATAATCAAGATCATTTGGAGAATTTTAATCTTATTTCAAGTTCACAACATGGATTTAGATCAGGAAGGTCTTGTTTGTCTAATTTCTCACACTTTTTAGAATTTGTAACTGATCAGGTAGATAATGGAAATGATGTAGCCATTACCTATTTATTTGGATTTTAGTAAAGCATCTGACAAGGTTCCACATAGGAGACTTCTATATAAATTAAAAGCTCATGGTATATTAGGGTCAGTTTTGAATTGGGTAGAAGACAACAGAGGGTAATTCTAAATGGTCATGAATCTGGGTTGCAGAAAGTGAAAAGTGGGGTGCCACATGGATCAGTTTTGGGTCCATTACTCTTTATTTTATATCTAAATGATTTAGAGAAAGGAGTAGGTTATAAAATTTCTAAATTTGCAGATGATACAAAAGTAGTTGCTCCAGTTACAAATATAGAAAATTCTTATAAACTGCAAAAGAGTCTTTGTAGATTAATCACTTGGGCTACTAAATGGCAGATAGAATTCAATGTTCAAAAATGCAAAGTCATACATTTTGGTAGAAATAATGAAAACTTTAATTATGAGATACAAGGGAACTGGTTGGAGGATGTTAGAAAGGAAAGGGATTTTGGCATTATAGTTTGTACTGATTTAAAATTTTCTAAGCAGGGCTTAGAGCAGTGGTTCCCAAACTTTTTTTACTCACGGCGCACTTTAGAACAAGTAAAAATATTTTGGCGCACTTTGTACATAAATTCGAAAATTTATTCAAGAGAGGTATTTATACATACTTTATTACGAATTTCAGTTTGTATTTTTCACATTTTGAAATATAATCTTGCTCTTTTGCGGCGCACCTAATTACATCTTGTGGCACACCAGTGTGCCGCGGCGCACAGTTTGGGAACCACTGGCTTAGAGGCTAGAAATAAAGCAAATAAAATGTTAAGTACAGTATTAATAAGAGAAATGTTAGTTACAAAAGTAAGGAAGTCATCTGTAAATTATATAATTCTTACATTAGACCTCACTTAGAATACTACATTCAAGCTTGGTCCCCTTACCTTAGACATGATATTGAATATGCTTGAAGGTGTGCAACATAGGGCAACCAAGCTTACTGTATCCCTAACCTAAGAAGATTGGAATACAAGACTAGATTAAAGGAATTAGGTAGCTATGTTTAGTTTTGAGACACATTGTATGAGGGGAGATATGATATAGATGTTCAAAATATTTTCAGGTTTGGACAGTTTAGATGTAACTTTTTCTCACTAGATATTGATGGGATAACTTGTGGGTATAATAAGAAAATTAGAAAACAGACTTTTAGACTTGATTTATAAAAATATTTCTTCAGTCATAGAGTAGTAGATTTTTGGAATGACTTGCCATATGATGTGGTAAACAGTAGCGCATTAGTTAATTTAAAAAAAAAATTAGACACTTTCATGAGTGAAAAAGAGTTTGTAGATTGTATATAGTGTATATTCTTTGCTTCAGTTATATAGGCTACTATGGTAGTAGTAAATAGTTGTATATTAATTAGCTGACTTGAGTTAAACATTTTGCAAGATTTTATTACTATTAAAAAATGTAGCTCATGACTTGGACTACTTCAATAGGCCTGAGTGGCTTCATGTTTTCCAAATGAAATGTAATGTAGTGATAGTGACAGGAGAAACTGGAGTTCCAGCACTCCCTGTCTTCTGCTTAATATCCACCCTGGAGTACTTCTTTGGGTGATTGGTTTCTACAATCTCCTCCTACAAATATAGATATTCAGCTTTTATATCTAAGGATGTGAATAACAATGTGAAAAAATTATGGATGTTCTGTGGATGTGGATATTTGCAACATCCTTAGTATAGAGTGTTTCTTTTAATAGCTTGCACTCTATGATTAACCATTTCAAAACAATGATCATCATCTCCACATCTGGTAAGCCCATAGTCAGCTTGGCGTTGCTGCACACTTTAACTCCATATTTCAGATTCTGCTCAAATTTTTCAAGATGTTGCATGAAGACTCCTTCCATGACAAACACACACCCAACACATCAGGGAAGAATTTTAACCAAATGTGTTTTATGTTAAATTTACTTCTTTTTTTTATATATATCATAGTACTTTAATGAGAGACGGATATATTAGGAGTGAAAATTTTCATATTGTGTGAGACTTCTAATTTGGAAAACAAACTCCAAAAAACTTATTAGCTAACGAGAATTTTGCAGTCTGTAAGTTAGTTAAACGTAATTCTACCATTCTATATAATTTACTGTAAATGGCTACAGTTGGCTTAATTTCATAGCCAAAGTAAGTAGCTATTCATTACTTTTCCTATCAATAAGCTTACCCACCACCCAAATTTTGATTACGAATAGTTTTCAAGAAGCACCCGCCCAAGTTCACGCTGCAATTAGCTTAGTAAGTTTCCCCAGTTCGGTTGTAAAGTAAGTAAAGCTATTAAGAAATAATTCTGTAGGTAGAGAAAATTGGGATGCATGATGTAGTCAACAAAGTTTCATGTTCTAATTTTGAATAAGCCAAATAAATTATTATTCAAATAATTTAACACAGCTCGTAAAATTTTTCTCAGTTGTTTTTCTTCACCATCAAACTTCATGTACAGTTTGTTGATTGTTCGTTTAAAGCCTAACTATATCTAGTCGTTCCATACTCGCTTTATAACGTGTAAATAATTTCATGCAAACGATTTTGAACAGAAAATTTTAAACCAGTAAGACCTGAACATTTGCTTTAAGTTCACGAGCCACTTACATTTTGAGTGCAGCTTCAGAAATCTGATCTCACTGGTTTTGGCTGTGCTATTTTTGTAGATTTATGGACTGACTGGCTTTTCTTCAATTTTATAGAATATAAAATTTTGTACAACCGTGGCCTGACTAACAAACACTTTATTTCAGACTCAACAGGTACAAACATTATACAAAAGGTCCATAGATAGTTGTCTGGAGCACTGACTAAGTAGGCCAGTGAATCACTGTGTATAATGAACATACAATTGCCTACGCCAATGCTTCCAGATTTGAGATTTATAAAATATATCGGAGACCAGTCCACTAACCATGGCTTCTATTATCTTATTGACTGACTCACCAAGCCTAGTGGTAAATCTAAATACAAAATTGCGAATGACACTGGGACAGTTAGGCACCTTATTGACTACAAACAGCATACTGACATAGAAGGAGCACCATTTACAAATCTTGGAGTCCTTAATAAACTCCTAAAAATATTATTATATGCAACATATAATTTCCTCAAATTATACATCCTGTAGTTCCACTACAAATGAGCTGTATACGTTGGAGTACAAAAAGTTTTGAACAAAATCAACTTAACATCTAATGAACACACATGAAATTTTCTAACCAAAGTATTTCCTTGGGCATATAATTGTCTACATTGCCTTAGAATATCAGTCATCTGAAAGACTATCCGTTAGTATGTGGCCAAGATACTTAGTCTGGGTTACTTCTGACAGCACCATACCATTCAATTGAAATTTAGGACATTTTATATACTTGTCGGTCTTGGTCTTCATAATCGTAACATGACTTTTATCAGGACTAGTACAGTTCCCGCCGTTTCGCTGACGGTTAGACAGGCTAAACTACAAAAAAAGAACCCAGCCGTGAAAATTTTGAGCTTCACATTGTGTCAACATTTCTGAATCTGGTATCTCCCAAAACCTCCTCACCCCCATTCATACAACTTGGGGGCTAACCCGCTCCCCCATTACCCCCACCCCTCCCCATTACCCCACCATCCCCCATTACCCCCACCCCCACCCTTCCCCCATTGCTAAACTACAGAAAAGAAGTCATGAAAATCTTGAGCTTCACATTGCCGCCCGTAATACAATTTCTGAATTTTTTTACAATTTCTGAAATTTTTTCTCACAATTTTGAAATTTTTTCTCACAATTTCTGAAAGTGTGACGGACAGACAGACGGACAGCTCTCTTATTATAATATAGACTAGTACAGTTCCCGTCACTTCGCTGATGGTTAGACAGGCTAAACTACAAAAAAAGAACGCAGCCGTGAAAATTTTGAGCTTCACATTGCGTCAACATTTCTGAATCTGGTATCTCCCAAAACCTCCTCACCCCCATTCATACAACTTGTGGGCTAACCCCTCCCCCATTACCCCCACCCCTCCCCATTACCACACCCATCCACCATTACCCCCACCCCCACCCTTCCGCCCACCCCAACCCTTCCCCCCCTTCCCCCCACTCCCCTCACCCTTCCCCCATTGCTAAACTACAGAAAAGAAGTCATGAAAATCTTGAGCTTCACATTTCCGCCCGTAATACAATTTCTGATTTTTTTTTACAATTTCTGAATTTTTTTCTCACAATTTCTGAAAGTGACGGACGGACAGACAGACAGACAGACAGACGGACGGACGGACAGCTCTCTTATTATAGTATAGATTATATTTTATGTCGTTATCCTTCCCATACCTTTCACACACCTTCAAAAGTGTGCTGAGCCCTTTTACAGGTGGAGAAATAAGAACTAGATCATCTGCATACATCAGATAATTAACAATCATTGTACCAATATAGCAGCCTATTTTACAGGTGTTCAGCACAACAGATAGATTATCCATATAAACATTGAATAAGTAAGGAGATAGTTGTTAGAAAATCTAGAAGAGGAAGAACCATTGTTGTCCCAAGGCGATATGATGACTAAGCTGATTGATGCAGCATTGCTTGTATATATTAAGTTAAGGTGTATATATATCCATCTCATAATTGTAAGGTTAGTGAAAAATTAACTTAATTTAGAGCTAGCATTTTTGAGCTCTTGTGGCATCATTGTTTGGTCACACTGTTGGCATCATTTTGGGCGCTGCGCGTCTTTCTACTCGTTTGTGGAAGGTCGTACGTAAGGTGTGGTTTGATAGAGAGCTCTCTTGCAATTCAGTTTGGTTGTTTAGATACAGATTGTTGCATCGTGCAATAGTCCAGGTTGCGTTGTTGTTGCAAGGTTGAGAAAGAAGACCAAATAGTACCCTTTTGTTTATTTAATTCATGTAAAAGGTCTAAGGTAGGCCCGCATCGAGTCAGCAACCCTGAGGTAGGACCTAATAGGATCTCAAATCCGTAAGTTTTAATTTAGCTTAACTTGGGCTTAGGTAGAACTTGCCCTTTAGAATTTGGCCGTTCACGGCTCAGCTGGGATTTGAACCCGACAAATAAATAAAATAACATGGTCCTTCAGAACCGGATTCTACCCCAAGACTGAGTCAGTGACTATTTTTCGGCAAAGTTCTGATTGTGCAAATTGTAGCCCAAGTTAGGCCTAGACGGGTTGAGTATTATTGATTAAGGTCCCAGGGTAAAAGTTTGGTCGCCCAATTGCGAAACTTGGCCAGTCGTCTGTCGTGTTTTTGGCCTACATTTTCCGGTTTGGTTAATTTTGGGTTATTATTGAATTAAGGTCCCAGGGTAAAGTTTGGTCGCCCAATTGCGAAACTTGGCCAGTCGTCTGTCGTGTTTTTGGCCTACATTTTACCGGTTTGGTTAATTTTGGGTTATTATTGAATTAAGGTCCTGGGGTGGAAAATTTGGTATTCCATACTGGTGTTTGGTTAGTACCCCACCAGCAATTCAGTTTATTTGAAAGTAAAATTTGCGTTTGATCAGTTTGGTTAAGTATTTCTGCCAATTCAGCTCATTTGGTATTGAGCCCAATTGTTGTTTGCATTGAAGATGAGTGCATCTGAATTGAACAAATTTATAAAAAGGAGAAGCGCCTACAAAGGTCTAATTACAAAGGTCATTGCCACTATAGATTCTGCCATAGAGCAAGAGGATTTACGCTTAGTGACTGCGCAGCTTTCCATATTAGAAACTAAAAAGGTTGCTCTAAGTGAGGTAAATGTTAAAATTGAGGCTCTTATAGAAGAGGATGAAATAGAAAATAACATAATTTACTTTGAAGAGATTATTGATGATATAATTAAGTAGGCCTCCGAGCAAAAGAGTTTAGCAGCTCAGTACAGTTAGAGACCAGGTCTAATAATGAAACACAACACTCAACAAATGATGTTTGTGAAGTTAAGGTTAACAGATCTGTAGTTCAATTACCGAGGCTTGTACTCAAAACATTTTCTGGGAGTATTCAGGAATGGCAAGGATGGGCAGACAGTTTTCAATCAGCAGTTCATTCTAGTCAAGTGTTAAGTGCCGTGGAGAAGTTTAATTATTTGCGGTCCCTCTTGGAAGGGGAGGCAGCAAAGACTATAGCAGGATTAGCATTAACAGAGGCTAATTATAATGTGGCTTGGGATATATTAAAGAAACGGTTTGGTAAGCCAGAGATCTTAATTAAAAGCCACCTCCGTGCACTTTTAGCTATACCTCCTGTTAATAATCCTAATAGTGTCAAGGAGTTACGGCAGTTATATGATGAATTTGAAATTAGAACTAGGTCCCTGGACAACTTGGGTGTAGGAATGGAAAGTATGGTATAATGTTGGTTCCTACACTGGAGTCTAAATTGCCTAGCTCAATTTTGCTTGAATTAAGTAGGGGACACTCTGCAGAACATGTGTACATCCCCCTTCAGCAGATGTTAAGTCTTTTAGGCACAGAATTAGCAAGACGAGAGGGAGTTGAGTTTGCACAGTGGGATGGTAAACAAGGGACAAAGGCAGGCACAGCACCAAAGTTTCCACAAAAAGGAATAGCCCAGGTACAGTGTCAGCTCTACATGCTCCTCTGAGAATAAATTAAAGGGAATCAAGGAATGCATATTTTGCGAAGGCAACCACAAGTCATATAAATGTGAGGTGGCTGAGGCTTACCCTTTGAGGAGAGAAAGGACAGGGTAACTAAGTCCACAGCATGTTTTAAATGTTTTTTGAAAGGTCATAGAGCAAGGTTTTGTAAGTTTAAAATTTTGTGCAAAAAATGTCATGGTAGGCATCAGCCATTATTGTGTGAAAACACCTAGTAGGCCTACCCCAGAAGTAGAGACATCAGTGGCACATGCCACTGCTATGCAAGGGAGTAAAAGTAAAGGGGGATTATTGCAAACAACTGCAGCCTTATTAATTGGGAATGAGGGAGAAGCTACTGTAAGAGTGTTGTTTGATAGTGGTAGCCAGTGTAGTTTTATTAAGACCAGAATTTCCAGAAAATTGAAGTTTAAAGAACTTAAGAGGGAAAATTTAAGAATTTCTGGGTTTGGGGGTTCCGTTCAAAACCGAACCAAATTTAAGAAGGTAGAAGTTCTGGTTAAGGGTTGTTACCGCAAAGTCCCACTATCAAGGTCCAAGCTGTAGAGATTGAGGAACTTTGTGCTCCAGTCACTACTTGTTTAGATATGGCATGTGTCCAAGAATTGCAAGTTAAAGGAATTAATTTGGGCAATAATAAGTTTGAAAGAACAGAAGATATTAGTCTTTTGATTGGAGCTGACTATTATTGGGACTTCATCACTGGTAATATTGTCCGCACATCTCGAGGCCCGGTAGCTATTGAAAGTAAGCTAGGCTGGATGCTACATGGTAGTTATTGCAATGAAATGGAAGTTAAGGCTCTTTTTGTTAAGATTGAGGAGAACACCCATGGTCTGGAAAGGCATTTGAAAGCGTTTTGGGAACTTGAATCTATTGGCATAAAGGACAAACAGGCAAGTACAGTGAACAATGATGTTTTAGAGCAATTTGAAAAGGGGATTGGGTTTAGAGATGGTTGCTATGAAGTTGGCCTACCATGGAAGGATTCTTGCAAACCCGGTTCAAACCTTCAGCTAGCTAATCGGAGGTTGGAGACTTCATTGTACAGGCTAAGAAAAAATGAGTTGTTAATTGAATACAATGAGGCCATCCTAAGTTATGTAAGGGAGGGCTATGCTGAAAGGGTGCAAGGTGAGCTGGTGAGCCAGGAGGCACATTATCTGCCACACCATGCAGTGGTACGGCGAGACAAAACTACCACCAAACTGAGGTAGTTTTTGATGGCTCAGCCAAGGACAAAGGTGGTGTGTCCTTGAATGACTGTTTGGATGCTGGGCCAAATTTAAATGCAGATTTATTTTCCTTGTTACTGAGATTCAGGTTTGGTAGAGTAGCATTGACTGCAGATGTGAAGCAAGCCTTTTTGCGGATAAAGTTAAAACCAAAGGACAGAGATGCAGTAAGGTATCTGTGGGTGGATACGAAAGACTTGTTGGAAAATGAACCTAAGGTTCAAGCATATAGAATGAAGTCAGTGTTGTTTGGCCTCAGCTCTAGTCCATTTCTGTTGGCAGCTACTATGCAGTACCATTTTAAGAAATATTCTGAAGTCTATTCTAACACTATTGAACACATAAGGAAAAATTTTTATGTTGATGATTTGCTGTGTTCCGTGGATAATACAGAAATGGCTAAACAGATATTCATGGAGGCTAGAGCTATAATGAGGGAGGCTGGCATGGAGCTTAGAAAATGGCAGACCAATCATTCGCAATTACAAGAGTTTATGAGTCATTCCTGTGTAGTACCTGATGCAGCAGAAAGTATTGAGGATTCTGGTATTAAGGAGTTGTGGGCAATAGACGCAAAGGTGCTAGGCATTGTTTGGCAGCAAGATGATGATTTGTTTACCTTCAATGGGAAATCTTTAGTAGAGCTGGCTGAGAATGAGACAAGGTGGACAAAACGTACAGCTCTTAGTTTGGCTTCAAAGGTCTTTGATCCTCTTGGATTCCTGGCTCCATTTGTGATAAAGTAAAAATTTGGTTTCAGAGCCTCTGGGAAATTGGACTTGGTTGGGACCAAGAGTTACCTGATCATATGGTGGTAAGGTGGAAATATTGGTTCAAAGAATTGGCACATCTTGGAGACATTGAAATCCCAAGATGGTACTTTGGAGAGTTGAACAATAGTCCAGACAATTTGGAGCTGCACATCTTTTGTGATGCAAGTGAGGAAGCCTATGCAACTTGTATTGATATAAGAGGCGCATTGCAAGAGGAAGTAAGTTGCAGGTTGGTTGCTGCAAAGAGCAGAGTAGCACCTTTGAAAAGTCTTTCTGTTCCAAGGTTGGAATTGATGGGTGCAGTTATTAAATGAGAACCAACTCTTTGTGATCATTTATTTATTTATATAAAGTCAAACAATGACAACGGTCTTCTGAAAAAGGAATAAGCATAATAAGTAATCACTTGAATAAAACATAAACATAAACATAAACATAATCATTGTCCTCTATCTCCTCCCAAGTCTTTGATACTAGATGTGATATGAGGTAATTGCAGTACAGTAGTGCAAAGACTTATATTGTTTTATAAAGTGAATACAGTATAGTACTTTAATAGGAAAACATAGATACTAGTTTATTTAAGAGTAATATGAGGACATAAGGCTTTGCTATTACATCATGATGAATACGATACTGTAGAAACTAAAATATAAATACTTATGGAATTATACAGTACATTATATCCAATCAAACATATTACAATACAATTAGAGAGTTCAGCGAGAGATTGAATCATATATTAAAATAAGGGTTGTACAACGGTATTCCTGACAAAAGTAATAGTACAGTAGTGAGGTTACAGCTGTATTGGGAACACAATATAAAGTTCTTAGTAAGTAAAGTGTAAAGTGTACTGTACTCTATCTCTCCCCCAAGTCTTTGAGCTAGCAATTTTATAAAGAAGATTATTAAGGATAATATGGCAAGAAAAAAAATAAAAAATTTGTATGTTTACGGATAAAGACTAAACCTTATTTTGTCAGTGCCCTTAATTTAAAGCATACTTGATTGGTTACTCTTCTTGATTCATATGGTAGTCTTCATGCCAGGTAGGGGGGCGTCTGGTACGGTTCGAATGCCTTAGTAGAGTTGCAGTTTGGGGTGCCGTACCCATTGGCCTAGGGGGTGCGGGTGGTAGTATGTCGATGGGCGGCGTTGACATGTCTTCTTGGGTGGGGGTGTGGTCTCTTCAGGGATCGGGCGCCTTCGTTCAACGTGCGGGCTGGACCGTGTCGGACTACGGGGTGAAGCGGGTGTCTTTGGTCCTGGTGCTGACCTGGCAGGTGTAGGTGGTGCAGCAGGTGGGCTGTTTGGGCACCGCTAGGAAGTTCTTCAAATGTTGGTCTATGGTCATCTTTGGAGCAGGTGTGCTGAAGGGTTCATATTTTTTAAGGAATTTCCTGTTCCTTACAGTTACCCTCCCAGATCCATCGACCCTAACCACGTACTGGTCAAACTGCCTGACTTCGATGACCACACCTGTCTTGTCCCATTTACGGGCGTGTGGACCGACCTGGTTCTGGATGCGTATAAGGTCTCCGACTGCTAGTGGTGGGAGTCTCTTGGTGTGCTCTGACCAGCGTTCCGCACCCCTCATGTGGCGGTTCCTCAGAGCATCTTCTCGGGTGGCCAAGTTTTCACGCCACGTGTCGTGTGGTTTATATCGGCCGGGAAGGATTGGAATGAAGTCCCGGATAGGGCGGCCGAATACACACATTGCTGGGGAGTGTTTTGTATCTCTATCCGGCGTGTTTCTGTATTGAAGCATGGCCCGTTGAAAGTTTTCGGTGTTGAGGTCGCCGTTTGGTCCAGTGTTGTCGGTTATTAGGCGTTTCGTTGTCTTGACACCAACTTCTGCCCGACAGTTGCTGTGAGGGAAAGCCACTGATGAGAGTCGGTGGTGTACGCCCCAGTTTTTGAGGAACTGCCGTGTGGCTGCTGCGGTAAATTCAGGGCCCCCATCGGAAGCCAGTTCGTCGGGGATGCCGAAGGTGACGAAGGTCCGTCGGAGGCAGGCGATGAGTCCAGCAGCACCATCTGATGACCTCTCTACTATTGGCCAGTTGGAGTATCTGTCCACCACGACCAGGTAGTTTACTCCTTTGTAGTGGAAGTAGTCCGCGCAGACGCACTGGAAGGGGTATTCTGGTGATGTTGGTGGAGTGGGTGGAGCGCTGGGCTGGGTTGGTGCCATGCGGTTGCAGTGGTTGCAGCTAGCCCGTAGTGCTGTGATGGCTGGTGTGATGCCAGGCCAGAAAATGGAGTCTTCTGCTCTGGAGATCATGGATGAAGTACCTTGATGAGCTGAGTGGAGTGAAGCCAGTACTTCTTGCCTGAGGGCCGGCGGGATAACCGTGCGGTTCCTGTACATTACCACGCCGTCAACAGTGCGGAGGTCGTCGCGAAACTGGTGATATTCCCGCAGCTGTGCAGGGAGTGCATGGCGGGATTCAGGCATACCGGACTCTATGACATTGGCTAAACTATTCATGACTTCATCGCTGGTCGTGGCGGTGCGTACTCGATCCCATGTCACTGACGCCAGGCTCAGCGAGTTGAGTGTTGATGCGGCTGCAGAAATGACGCAGGCTTCCATGCCATTACCATCTGTCAGTGATGTCCGTATGCCGGCTAGGAAGGTGGGGGGGGGAAAGAACGCCGTTCCCTCGCATGGTTGATGGATGGCTGCTACATCATCGGGGAGTGTCAGTGGTATGGGTCGCCAGTGGGGTATCGTGACACCCCGTCAGCAGCTTTGTGTTTCGCGCCTGGTACGTGGATCATCCGGAAGCGGTACCTGAGGGTTTTTTCCTTCAAGTTTCTGAGGCGTGTATTAGATATGTCCTCTAGGGATCTGTCACCAAACACTTTGAGGAGAGGTTTGTGGTCCACTGCAATTATTAGGTCTTCGCATCCCAGCACGAAGTACCTCGCCTTGTCAAGGGCATCGGCGACAGCAAGTGCTTCTCCTTCTACTGGTGCATAGCGGGACTCAGCTGAGGTAGTGAATCTACTGCCGACCAATGTGACACGCCATCCAGTATGGCAGCAGAAGGGTTCGACTCGTGTACAGGTGCAGTGTTTCTGAAGTAACCAGTAGCCGATGCCTGTTTTCGACCAGTCTGTGGCGAGGCATGTGGGCTTGGTTTTGTCAAAAATTTTAACACCCTCCTCTATTTCTGTGATGATGACATCCTTTGATTCTTCGAAGATGGTTTCCAATTCGTCATCCCACTTGAAAGGTGTTCCTGGCTTCAGAAGTAGGCGGAACGGCTGCATCCTCTTGGCCATGCTGAAGGCATACGACACCTGGTTGATGAGCCCGAACCATGATCGAACGTCGGTGATGTTCTTTGGAGATGGAAACTCTAGGATTGCTTTGAGGTATTTTTTACAGGGTCGGACACTGTCAGATGTGATCTCGAAGCCTGCAAATTCAACCTTGTCCTGACAGAACACAAACTTGTCGGGGTTCAGTGTGATTCCGTGTCTGCCGCAGGTGTCAAGCCACTGGGTGGCCTGGAAGAAGCTCTCCTCCACTGTGTCTGACCAGAGCAAGACGTCGTCAATGCACTTTGTATTGTTAGGGATGCTCGATACAATTTCGTCGTACCTTCTTGTGTAACCGTCACCAGATGCAATGTAACCCTGGGGAGCGGTTTTGTAACGGTAGCGACCCCAGGGCGTTATGAAGGTGGTCAAGTGGCGGTCTTCTTCACAGATTGGTACGCTGTGATATCCATTCCATGCATCAAACACTGTTTTCTTTTTGCCTTGCGGTACTGATCTGGCCTGGTGGAATGGCGATTGAGTGTGGTGTGTTTGATTTGTAATAGTCCAGCAGGTATTCCTTGAGCTTTTGCTGGTTCGCCGCAACAGCGGGTAGCGGTAGCTCGATTGGAGGTGATGGAGGATGTTGGCGTCTTGGACAGTCGCAGTTAGTTACAAGTCCGCTGTCACTGTGTGGCGTGCTGGCACTGTTGTTACAGTATTGTGCTGGATCCAGTTGGACTTCCCCCACTGTAGGAAATCTTCCCGAGATAATGCCGAGTGAAACGCATGCCTCTCTGCTGATGAAGAACTTGTCAGAAGAATCCGTCACATATGTTACCTGTCTCGTTTCTACTTGTTGGCCCTGTTCATCCTTGCCAGTGAGGCGAAGTATGGCTGCGCCAAGGATTTTGATGCCCTTGTTGTTGGCGGCGTGCATCTTCATGGTCACAGGGATGAGGTCAGACTGGAGAAGCCCGAGGCGGTGGATAACCTTGATACCGGTGAGGCAGCTCTGACAGCCTGTGTCTGCCATGGCAGGCAGTACCACGGTTTTTGGGTGGGCATTGAGGGTTGCCCCAAGCGCCTCGTAGTCTTCGGGGAGAGTCCTGACTGTCAGGTTGATGTGTGGCTGTGGTTGTGAGTTCTCCTTGATCCATATGTCCGATAGTTCATTGTAAATGTGATGGTCGAGGGCGATTGCTCTTTTCTTATGTGGCTCGGAAGTGTTGCTTGAGGCGCAGAGAAGATCAAATACCGCACCTTCGCACTCATCAGCTTTATTAGGAGTGGCTGAAAGGCTCTTGTCCTTGTCTTTGCTCCTGCATACGGATTCCCAATGGCTGTCGCGCTTGCAAATTTTGCATTTGTGGTTGTACGCAGGGCAATCCGTCTTGCGTATGTGGACTGGGGCTCTTCTGCCGTGTCCTTTTTTACCACAATATGAACAGGGGCATTTTTGTCTTGTGGGGGTATTTGCTTACTTCTCCTGTATGTGCTGCCTGAGGCCTCCACGGCATGGGAGTCCAGCAGTCGTGATGCTGAGCGCTTGCCTGCTTCCTTCGCCTCGACAAACTGAAAGACGTCTTCCAGGGTCATCTCCTGGTTACTGTTGCCGAGGAGTTCCAGTTGTATTTCCGGGTCAGCAATTCCGCGGGTAAGGACGTCGCGAAGGATGGGGTCAGTGTAATTTACGTTGTTGTTGCAGCTTGGGCATTCAACAAGAAATTTGCAGACTCCGGCCTGACCACGAAGACGGGCTCCAAAACTGCGCACAGTTTCGTCGCGGTCTTGTCGCATATTGTGTAGGGTAACCCTGGCTACCATGGTGTTCTCCTCACGGACAGCTAGTTTCTTGATTGCAGCAAGGACTTCATCTTCGGTTTTGTTTGTTAGGCTTCCACCTGCGGATCTTGTCAAATCTTTGCGGAGTGAATCGTCGCAGCATTCAAGTAGTTGTACCACTTTGTCCCTACCAGTGATTTTTGTAGCTTCCGCATAATCTGTCCAACGCGACGTAAAATATGCCCAGTCTTCACTGGTACCTGCAGCCGAAATGGTTGGCCGTCTTACTTTCTCAACCTTTGCAGAGACTGTCGGGCTTGGGACATGGGTCGTGCAGTGGGCTGTTATAAGTGCGGCTACAATGGCTGGGTCCAGGTCTGCTGTGACATAGGTACAACCTGTGATAGGACATTCTACGGCAGGCATTGTGGATAGCGTTTGTTGAAGTTGCTTAATTAGGTTGGGGTGGTTGACAGTTGCTTGAATTTACCACGTATGTAGACTTATTTTATTATTTATTTAATTAATCAGTCATTTGTACCTAAGACCGTTGTCATAAATGAGAACCAACTCTTTGTGATCATTTATTTATTTATATAAAGTCAAACAATGACAACGGTCTTCTGAAAAAGGAATAAGCATAATAAGTAATCACTTGAATAAAACATAAACATAAACATAATCATTGTCCTCTAGTTATTGCTAGTCGGCTTGCAGTTATAGTGCAAAAGTCTTTGGCCCTCTCTGAAATTCCAAGCTATTATTGGACAGACTCCACTATAGTTTGGCACTGGTTAAGAAGCCAGGCAAGGAAATGGAAACCATTTGTTGCCAATAGGGTGGAGGAAATTCAAGCGCACACAGATCCCAAGCAATGGAAGCATTGTCCAGGCACCCAAAACCCCGCTGATTTACCAACACGAGGAATTTCAGTGAAAGATCTTGCACAGTCAAGTTTGTGGTGGAATGGGCCGGAGTGGCTAAAACTTGGAAGTGAAAACTGGCCTTCTAATCAGCCTATTGTAGGAGAATGCCAGGCTGAAGAAGCATGGGTGAGTGAGGTGAGAAAATGCGCTGTGAACAGTTGTCAAGTTATGCAGCAGGACCCCATATTGAGGCTTGAGGACATTAGCAGTCTGAAAAGATTGTTAAGAGTGACAGCATGGGTATATAGATTTACCAACAACATTAAGGGAGAAACAAGAAGGGAAGGAATTCTGAACAGTAATGAGATTCAGCAAGCCAGGAAATACTGGGTGGTATATATATGCAGAAGTAAAAATTTGGTGAAGAGAGAGAATTGCTCACCAGCCATCCATTACAGGTTCTACCAACACATTCTGCGCTCAAGGGCTTGGATGTGTTTTTGGATCAGGATTTATTGAGAGTAGGAGGTAGACTACAGTTTTCTGGGCTTCCAGAGGAGAAAAGACATCCAATTTTGCTACCTTCTGGGGGGCACTTTGTGGACCTTTTGATCCTGGATACTCATCATAAGCTGTTACATGCTGGAGTTAGAGAAGTGATAATAGAGATCAGACAACAGTTTTGGATTCCCAAAATTAGACAAGTAGTAAAAAGGTCTTGCATAAATGTGTGGTTTGCAAGCGTTGGAGTGCAAAGCCTTATTATGAAAAGGTGGCTCCACTTCCAAGAGAACGGTGTGTCTATACTGCCCCATTTGATGTAGTGGGAGTAGACTTTGCAGGGCCAGTCTATGTGTATGAGCGAGGGGAGTCTAACAAAGGTTATATATGTCTTTTCACCTGTGCTACCACCAGAGCAATCCATTTGGAGTTGGTAAGCAACTTAAGTAGTGATGTATTTCTTTTGGCCTTTAAAAGGTTTGTGAACAGAAGGGTTTCCCAAATAAAATCATATCGGATAATGCAAAAACCTTCAAAAAGGCTGCAAAGGAACTCCAAGAAATTTGGTCCTTGCTAAAAGAGGAAGGATTCCAATCCTACTTTTCACACCAAGGGGTACAGTGGGAGTTTATTGTTGAGAGAGCACCATGGTGGGGAGGATTTTGGGAAAGGCTAGTGAGAAGTGTAAAGTGTCCATTAAAGAAACTTTTAGCTAATGCTCATTTGAGCAAAGAAGAATTCTGCACTGTTTTATGTGAAGTAGAAGCAATGGTGAACAGTAGGCCTATCACTTTTGTTTACAACAGTATGCAGGATGCAGAGCCATTGACACCAAATCATTTTCTTTGTGGTAAACGATTAACATCAAGCCCCAGTGTGCCAGAAGACTTGCAGCCTATCCAGAGCACTCAAGGAGAGTTAACCAGACGGTTCAGGTACCTTGAAGAGCTACAAGATCAGTTATGGAAGAGGTGGCAGATGGAATACTTGCCAGAACTCAATTATTACCCATCAGGCAAGGTAAAGGGCTCCAATGCAAATTGTATCAAGGTGGGAGAAGTGGTAATGATTGGGGATGAAAGACCAAGGCAATGCTGGAAGCTTGGCATAATTGAAGAGTTGTTTGTTGGCAAAGACAATTTAGTTAGGTCTGCACTGGTAAAGACTTCAGGAGGAAAGTTAAAGAGACCTATACAAAAACTCTATGCTTTAGAAATCAGCAAAAACACAGATAGTCAAGATGAAACATTTGAGTTACAGCCTCATGGAGAAGGCTTGGCTAACCTTGCAGAAGGTAATGACAACAATGCCTCTTCGGTGGGGAGTGTTAGAAAATCTAGAAGAGGAAGAACCATTGTTGTCCCAAGGCGATATGATGACTAAGCTGATTGATGCAGCATTGCTTGTATATATTAAGTTAAGGTGTATATATATCCATCTCATAATTGTAAGGTTAGTGAAAAATTAACTTAATTTAGAGCTAGCATTTTTGAGCTCTTGTGGCATCATTGTTTGGTCACACTGTTGGCATCATTTTGGGGCGCTGCGCGTTCTTTCTACTCGTTTGTGGGATGTCGTACGTACAGGGTGTGGTCTGTTAGAGGCTCTCTTGCAATTCAGTTTGGTTGTTTAGATACAAGATTGTTGCATCGTGCAATAGTCCAGGTTGCGTTGTTGTTGCAAGGTTGAGAAAGAAGACCATAAATAGTACTCCTTTTGTTTATATTAAATTCATGTAACAAAGGTCTAAGGTAGGCCCGCATCGAGTCAGCAACCCTGAGGTAGGACCTAATAGGATCTCAAATCCGTAAGTTTTAATTTTAGCTTAACTTGGGCTGTAGGTAGAACTGGCCGTTTAGAATTTGGCCGTTCACGGCTCAGCTGGGATTTTGAACCCAACAAATAAATAAATTAACAATAGTATCCCTCCTTGCTTGACACCATTGGTCACAGAGAATGGCTCTGAATTAACCCCACCCCATCTTACAATCATTGTCTAGTGATTATACCAGAATATTAATATAGGCCTACGGACCAAGTAACCAGGTACATTACGATTTACAAGTTTCAATTCAGAGCTGGGCAGTATTTAAATACATTTGTATTTAAATACATTTGTGTATTTAGAACTGTATTTATAAATACATTATTTTCATGTATTTAAATATAGTATTTAAATACTTTAATGAGTATTTAAATACAATGTATTTAAATACTAAAAATATGAAAGTGCAAATACTTTTACTGGTTTAATACACGTTCTGTACTAGCACAGTACGACGCGTCGACAGTGTAGTACAGCATGGTTCATGTTTCAACAGTTTGGGAAAACATCCTCTCATAAAAAGACTGTTCCTCCGCTATAACACGACATTACCATCTTCGGCACCGGTAGAGCGAATATTCTCATTCGCGGGAATCACTTTGACTCCCAAAAGAAACTCTCTCAGACAAAACTTTTGAAAGATTGGTTTTGAGCCGCAGCAACCGTGAAATAAAAGAGAATTCGTAAGGTGCCTTATGTTTATGTTTACGTCTTATGTTTACGTTTATGTCTCATCTACTCATTAATTGTTACTCATTTTGCAATGATATAATGAGTATAATATGTCACTGGTTGAACATCGTAAGTTCTAAGTTCTTTTGTTTTTGTTTTGTTCTAAAAAGGGAAATATATAATCGGAAATTAGATTGTACTATTTCTTTATCCTTTATCAAGCATTTTATATTGTTGTTACTCATGAATTAGTGAATGCATATGTTAAAATTTGTATGTATTTAAAATGTATTTACAAATGTATTTAAATACAATTTATGTATTTTGTATTTAGTATCTAAATACATTTGTAAAATGTATTTAGTATCTAAATACATTTGTAAAATGTATTTAGTATTTAGTATTTAAATACATTTCTCCCATGTATTTAGTATTTAAATACATTCAATGTATTTATTGCCCAGCTCTGAGTTTCATGAATAATTTGTCATGATTAACACGATCAAATGCTTTAGAGGCATCCAGGAAACTCAAAAATACATTAGCATCTAGAGTTTGGTATTTACAGACCATTTCCTTCAAGGCATACACACACACATCAGTACTGTTTCTTTTTAAAACCAAATTGGTTATCACTAGTATACAGATAACATTCAAGTCTATTAATGAGTATATATTCAAACACCTTAGACATAATACTGGCCAAGGCTATTGGCCTATAGTTATCTTTACTGTTAATTTTACCCTTTTTATCTTTTAGTACTCGCACCAAAACAACGGATAACATTGTATCCGGAAAAACACTATGTATGAGTAAACTTGTAAAGCACAAAGCTAACAGAGGCACTAATCTGTCACTACTAAATTTCAGATATAGGTAGTCTTTATTCAGTTTAAGCAGGCCAAGCTGGGGCAGTGAAGGTCTGTGTGGGGTCTCCTATGTACAGTGCAAGTTTGCCGATAGTGTCGTGAAAGAGGCGACTGGACAGAATGATAATATTTATTCAAATGATGAAATGAAGAGACTCTGTCAGTGATGCCACCCTTTCAGAACTAAATGCTAAATTTGGCGAGCGATCTAAACCTCTGTACGCTGCTTTGACAGCTCTAAATTTCAAGAGTGATGACTTCCTCAGTTTAACGAAGCTGAAACCCTCACTAAACTTGATACTAAACGTTGTTAAAGATGACATAATGCATGAAACACGGGTGGCAAAGCCTCAAATCTTGTCCGAGACCGTAGTTTGGGGGAGAACTTGTTTCAAAACCTCGTACAGGGGTAGAACTTCACCATTTTTTTCAAGTCGCCAGCTGGGCTAGTAGAACATATAGCTCTTATACACTGCGGGTCTGACATGCTAGTCGCCCGCCGGGAGATCAAAATCTAGCAAAATCATAAGATCTACTCTACTCGCCCTTTTGATATTTTGGTCGCCTCGGGCGATCGGGCGTATGTGAATTTGTACCCCTGACGCATCTGTGCAGAGGTTTTTAGTCACTTAAAAGAATGCATTTCCTAAACTACACAAAGTCCTAGCATGTGCTCAAAATTTTGGTGCTTCAACTGTAGTCAGGGCTGCCACTGCTTGGGATTTTTCCCAAGATCTTGGGATTTCAGCCTCGACCTGGGGATTTGGGGATATATTTTGAAAACTGTCGAAATCTTGGGATTTTTCATACCAACTAAGTTAAAGTGAAAATTATTATTAATTTCTTCTTGTTTTCATTAAAAAACAATTATATAAAGCGAATTATATTATACATGAAAAGACTGGTAATAATTATTAAATAATTAAAATGAGAGATAAGTACTGAAGACATACAACAGGTATTGTACACATTTAGTTCTTGTTTACTTTTCGTTCAGTAACCGTTTAATTAGACTGCGTTTGGTCAGCAGCGTTGCCGAAGTTGTTACTATAGTAACAAATTTGTTACTTTATATCTTGTTTGTACTTTTGTTACTACTTTAACGAAATTTGTTACTATTTATGTATTTTTCATTACGATCCTTTATTAATTTTTATAAATCCATAAAATTCATTTTATGTCATATTATTGGTAATAGAACAAATTTGTCATGACGACAGTCGCTTGTACTAGTTTGATTGCCGTTCAAAACATGTTTTGAACAAGGTTAAGTCGTAATGGTGTGCGGCGTCTCGTCTAGTCAGTAGTCAGAGCCAGCTGAAACGGCTGTACACTTTCTTTCACTTGTACCGGAACCCAAACTAAATGAACTAGACGACCAGTGGAGGAGCTTTCGACTTTCTGCAGATAAATTGACTATTCCTACGGAGATTATCCCGAAGTATTGGCATTCATTAAGTAACATCAAGGATGGCTTAAATAATAATAAATTTTCTTTATTGTCCTATTTCATGACAAACTTAACCGTTTTGCCACATTCATCCGCATGTGTTGAGAGAATTTTCTCGAAGGTGAACCGTGTGAAAACAAAAATAACTAATGCCTTAAAAACAGAAACTGTAAAAGATAGGCTGTTGGCAAAACAGTGCTTAACTAGAAATGAAGCAACTTGTACTACCTGGCAGCCGACAAAAACATTAATAAGAGAGCTCGAAGGCGGCACAGTACATAAAAGATATGAAAAAAGACTTAAAGAGCAAAAAGAAAATAATGAGACTGTCCGTCTTTCTGCAGACGTCGAAGAAGACGAGCCTGACGAGGAAATATAATTAAAATAGAGTAAGTTTAATGTTTTCTTTGTTTATTTTAATGTTTTTTATCTTGGGATTTTTTGTTATTCTTGGGATTTTTTGAGGTCAATTCTTGGGATTTCCTAAAAATCTGAGTGGCAGCACTGACTATAGTCTGTGAGGCGAGTTTCTCCCCTCTAACTCGTACACTCGCTCCTTACAAGCTGTCAATTTTACAGCAATGCCTCAGCAGCCTGATAATTCTATCATTCGAAAAGGTCTTAATTAACCCACAGCATTACGTACGATGAGGTTTTGACAGAAGAGCAGCACCTCCATTTTTGCTGATGTATCTTTTCTAGATGTTTTTACTTAAAACTTGAGCCAAATGCAAAACCTGTATGATCCATGTTGATCATTTTTTATTAGTGTCTCTATACATGAAATGAGAACTCGGACTTTGAGATCTCAGTGTTCGCGTATTAAAAATTAAATGACGCTTAAAACTTCGAAGTAGGCCTACTTTTGTACAGTATATTAGTTTGACAAACAAACGGGAATGATCAAAATGAACTTGTAGAAGTATAAACATATAGGTCTATATCTTTATGCATTTTCTATTCATTTTGCAATTTATGCAAATTCAAATCACTGAATATATGCTCATTAATTCGTGAAAACTATAAAGATAAAGAAAGAAGCAAGCAATGATTCAACGTGATAGACTTTATCCAAAGGACGAGAAGTATACTTTTAGGCTTTTTAGATATAAATTTTGGGAACACTATAACAGTTCATCATAGTCACTTTCTAAACTATTACAACTTTTATAGTTTAATAGTAATTTTATATATACTTTTTAAAAGCACTACGCCACTTGCAACGTGTGGCCTTCCATGTACTACAGTGCCCCACATGTTCATATTTTTTGGCTGCGCCCCGAGTGTGAGCAATCCTTGGTTTAGATCCTTCGTCTTACCTTAGTCTCTGAATGCGAAAGCTTTGTGTTTTCCTTCAGATATTGAAATGCATGCCAGGTTGTATTAACTTTAACCTCGTTGTTAGGTAAGTCAACGCCCTCGCCTACTCAAGAAGTGCTGGGTTTGAATCCTGGTGGGGGGCATTTGTGTGTGTGTGTGTGTCTCAGTGGTGTAGTAGTTAGTATTGCTGACTACGAATCCACCAGCCCCGGGTTCGAAACCCGGTGACAGCAGGTGGCGCGCAGCAAAACCCAGCTGTTCATCTTTTCACACAATAAAAATTGGTTGGTAGATAAATGGGTACCCTGGAGAGCCTAGTGGTTAAGCTGCTGGGCTGCTGATCGGGAGGTCGTGAGATCGAGTCCGGCCAAGGACTGTAATCTCTGACCGCCCGTGGTGGGGACTCCACGTTAAACTGTTGGTCTAAGGTGGAGTGACAAGCTTGACCTTCGTCAGAATGAACAATTCGGGCGGAAGCAAAACGAAGGTATAAAAGTGATTACAAAGTCCTTGTACACCTTTAAACTTTTGATGTACACATGATAGAAACAAACTAAACGGCATACGAAAGCATAATTATTAAAGTTTTTAACACGCTAAATTTCAAATTTCTAGGCTTCAACATAACCGCCATCTTTCTCGATACATCGTTCAATCCGATTTTCCAAAGACCTCCATTTGCTGCTGCGCGACTTCGTAGGCGGTAGGTTATGTTTGAAAGGGTTATATAATTCCTTCCTTTCTTTTCTCTTTCGCTCTCCCATTATCATGAGTTCGAATCCTTACATTTTCGTGGAAACTGTAAATATGCATTTGGGAAGACTCTTGTGGTCTACCCTCTACGGCACGATCTAGTTAAGTTATAATTTAGGTAAATACTTTTTATTCATTTTTATAACTGATCAGCGGTTCTGAAACTGGAGTACATGACACCAGAAAAAATCTACATTTCATTGTTTGCACGAAAACATGGAAATAGTGTCACAATAAGAAAGGGAGTGGATTATGTAGGTACAAATTTGGTGCGCAGCCAAAGAGTCTTGATAAACACTGACTTAGATCAATGCTTTATAACGACTGAGTCATACAAAAATAACCAAGAAATCATTGAATCTGTTACCTAATTTACTGTGATAAATTAAAGAATGTAAAAATAGCATATTGTATTATGAATGAATGAATGAACTTTAATAAAAAATATTACAATATTATAGCAATTATAACAAAGAACATACAAATATTAATTGTACTACTCGTATTTATTATATTTAATTATTATTAATATAGGCCTCAAGCGTTAGGCTTTGCTGGGCTCTCAGCTTAATTAAAAGCTAAAACAGTCATTGGAATATACGCTGACTAACCAAGGACTACGTACATATCTTGTTAGTCCATTCTCGCATAACTTCATTTGAAAGGTTTTGAATATAAAATATTAAAACAGACAGATTTTAACATTTACTTGAAGTCGCAAGCACTTTCATTTTTAAATATGCAGCTTCATAAATTTTGATGGGTTGCGTTCTTTTGCATATTTTATGGCTGAAAAGTTTTTCTGGACTTCACATAAGCGTAAGAAGCCTTTTAGAAGCGTGGAGTGGCTATACAGTATACAGGGTGGTCCAAAAGTCCCTATCTATTTTGCTGAAATAATTATATTTCTATTTTATTTTTTACAGGCCATAGATGATGAAGGATGTATCAGGTCATCCCATAAGTAATATCGTTTTATTAGATCGGAATTTGAAGGACAAAAAAAAACTCAACTGAAACTTTTTAATCTAGTATATATTTTCCATCGGAATCAATGACACTCTGCCAACGTCCTACAAGCTTTTCAATGCCATGTTTATAAAATTCAGGCGGTTTTGAGACAAAAAACGTATAAAGACTGGTGTGCAGGTCATCTAAAGAAGTATACTGTTTGTCGTCAAGATAGTTTTGCAGTCTCCTGAAGAGATGATAATCTGAAGACGCAAGGTCTGGAGGATGTGGAAGTTTTTACCACCCAAGCAACTAAATTTTTGCAGAAGTGATCCGAGCGGTATGAGGACGTGCGTTGTCGTGGTGGAACACGATTCCTTTCCGATTAACCAAAGGAGGTCTCTCTTCTTTTAGTGCAGTGTTCAATCGATCCAGTTGTTAACAGTAGACTTGAGCGGTGATTGTTTGGTTGTGTGGTAAGGTTTCAAAGTGTATTACACCACCTTTATCCCACCAAACACTAAGCAACACCTTCCGAGGGTGAAGATTTGGTTTTGGCTGTGGTGTCGCTGGTTCTCCGGCACAAACCCACTCGACGGTGCTTAACATTCTGGTACAGTATCTACTTTTCATCACCAGTCACTAAACGGTGCAAAAACGGATCTTGGAGTTCACGGGAATGAAATGTTTACCAGCACCCTCAGATTGTCGACCGACAATTCGTGTGGCACCCATTTTCCTAACTTAGGCACTTTCCCGAGTTGTTGCAAATGTCGATGGATGGTGGACGGGGATGAAATGAGTTTCTGGGCCAATTCTTCGACAATTGTTAAACAGTCTTCTTCAAGTGCGGCTAACAGCAGGTCATCATTAAACTCAGCAGGGCGTCCAGAGCGTGCTGCATCTGTCAAACAGCAGTCACCATTGCTAAACTTTTGAAACCATCTTTGACATTTCCTCACATGCAGAATATCGTTGCCATAAACGTCCTGAATGTTTCGCGTTGCTTCAGTAGCACTATTCCCTTTTTTGAACTCGTAAAGCATTATATGCCTGATATGCTCTTCTGATACCGCCATGTTTATGAGGGGTTCACATAAAGCAGAACACACGTCTTCACTGGTCAAGGTCTGTAAAGTATGTAGCGAAACACGATAGATCATCTCTTAGATATAACCTTCGGAAAATTTATGCTTAAACCGAGTAGGACTAGTTTAAACTTAATCTATCGTAAAAAATGACACTACTTATGGGATGACCTGATACAAGAACGTGTGATTGTAGTAACACTACGTATCCAAGGAAGAAGTGCTAAGAAATTAGAGAAATTCGAAAAAAATTTCCCAAACCAGGACCTACAGAGAAAGCAATTCGCGAGCTGGTCAATAAATTTCAAAGAACAGGATCTGTTCATGATGAGGCAAGATTTGGACGTCCAGTACTTCTCAAGAAAATGTCGAATTGGTAAGAGATGCCTTTGAAAGAAATCCTGGAGTGTCAACTCGCACAGCATCACGTAGACTGAAAACTTACTGAACCACATTCTCTTCAGCGATGCGTTTTATAAAATTAATCTACATATTTTAGTTTTTTTGTTTTCCTGCATTGCTCACACTTACGTTTTCAAGTTGTCAATAACTTGTCTACTTTAAAGATGTGCTCTATTCGGTTTCTATCAGACACTCTCATCATCCCGTTTTTCTTTGTACAATTCCACTCAATCTTTTCTGTGTTGAGTGAGTTTTTTTACATTTTTACAGTTAGTTTTACAATTTCATTCAGAACATTTATACATTTTCGTTTTCTATTTCAAATGAAGAGTTTCTGTCTTTCAAAGGTTTAACCCTTGGAAACTTTTGGGTACATTCTAGTAGGAAGTGAGGAGTAGAAATACTGTGCCTTACGATCTTCCTTATTGTGTCTCCAGATGTTAAACTTGTAGGCAATTGGTCAAGATGAGAACCTGTAGGTTTTTTTTTTTTTTCTTACTGCTCCTGTTGTTCCCATCACTACTGGGATGATCTCAAGCTCAACATTCCACACTTCATATTTTAATCTTTTCCGTTTCATAGTTGGCAATATTCCAGTCTCTAAGATTTCAGCTTCTACCAGGAGGCTTGTTACTTTTTCTTTCACTACTATGTCTGGTCTATATCCTGTTGTTTTAATGTCTGTTGGTATCTCATGGTCGTATAAGAACGAGTTTCTTATTGTCTTCTGTTCCTTCTAGTACATGTTCCCATTGTTTGTCTCAAGCCTTGTATCATACTTACATAATTTGAGGTGAATTAATCTGCATCATGCATTGTGCCTCGCTCTGTAGTTTCTTCTGTGTAGTAGCACTTCACATCCAAACAGTATTCTGGTTTACTGTTTCTGGGCTCTTTGAACATGGTCTGCACTTCTCCGACTCATCTTCACCATACATATGTATTCTGAACCAAATGATACAGTGCCAGATCTTGTGCTGCTACCACCATTCATTCATCCTCTAGTCTTAATGCCCCTCTTACTATGAATTCGACTGCTCTACCATCTTTATACATATATATGGACTTGGTCTATTAGCATTAACTCTACCACAACCCTCTTTGGTAAATATAACCTTGGGTGTGCTGGTTCTCGTAAATGATCTTGTGCTTATATCTAGTTTGTTAATTTCCTAATGGGTCTAGTTTATTATACTAAAACTGTATGACAGTACTACAGGGACTGCTAACGCACTTATGGCCAGGATCTGTTTTTACTATTTAAATGGGGTTTCGAGATTAGCTTTATTCTTTTAATGTATTTTTTCTTTAGTCTCTCATGATGTTATTTTCTACTTTTTCCGATTCTTCCACTACCAGGTATTTATAGGTAGCCTCTCGTTCTAATCCTTATTACATTCTCCACCATGATGTTCTCTGACTTACACCTTCTACCTTTCTTGAATGTGATGCAGGCACCCTTTTCAGTGTACTAATGAGCTTCTAGAAGAGTTTTCCATTTAGTTGTATACATATATCACGTGTAAGCAGTGTTCTGTTGATTGTTTTATATTCTGTTTTATGGTTGAGTTCAATGAGAATGAAACTGCCATCCAAAACTGGGTAAGTGCTTTCAAGTCTCAAGGGCACGTTTCAAGATGTTTACAGTTTCTCAGATTGCCTCTATTTGTACTTCCAAAGTAGATGGTCTCCTTGTGTGTGTGTTCAGAAACTGTGACATTCATTTTAACTACCTTTGTTGCTCCCACTATCTCGAAGTGACCATGTTCTTTTTAGAGAATTTTTTTAAGGTCTTTAGGTCTCTCTCTCTCTCTCCGCAGGGGGTATAAAGGTTATGCACGTTCCTACTGGGTGTAGTAAACTTTATACTTGGGGTGTGACAGCCCTCCGGTCCCGAGTCGTGGGATTCTAGAGAAATTGGATGCCAATTCCTTTAGGTTCTCTCTCTTTCGGGAGGGCGGGTGAAGTCTGTTGTACAAACCTGTCCCGTGGGTTACTAGGACCCTTTCCCATCCATACTCTGTCCTTTTAGGTTAATGATGTTCTCCTCTGACTGCAGGAAAAAAAAAAAAAACTTTTAGTATTAACTCTTTTTCTCTACTCTTACGATTAGGACCCAACTGCTACCTCATGCGTGAGGCTTTGGAACCTCTATAAATAACACCATTTCACTTCAGTTGTAGGTAAATAATTAGAGGGGATAATAGCGGGTAGGATTGTTGACCATTTGGATTCCTACAAGCTACTTGGGGACTCCAACATGGGTTTAGACGGGATAGGTCGTGTCTCACCAACATGCTCGAGTTTTTGCACGTCATGTTGAGTGAGTATGATAAGAGTAGGGCGATTGATTAGAAAGCCTTTGATAAGGTACCTCACCGCCGACTAATGGCCAAAGTGCGTGCGCTGGGTATTGGTGGGGAAGTAGGTAGGTGGATTGAAAACCGGCTGAAGAATGCCGCAAAGTTAATCTCTTCTGTTAGGCATATGGGCTACAATCGACGCTTACGTGACGCGGGTTCAAAGATGTCGATTTTAGAAGCATGTTTGGTTTGAGTGATAACCCAACTCGTAACAATGGTTGGAAGTTGGATTTGAAACGGTTTAGGACTAGTGGGTGTGAGAATTACTTTACGTATAAGATCTGTGACACGTGGAACAGGTTACATTCAGAAGTTGTGAACAGTTCCTCTGTGGATCATTTCAAGAAAAGGTTAGACTAAATCCTGCACACTATTTAAGTGTGTAGATTGGAGCGCCTAAATCTGTTTAGCTTAGAGACGAGGAGGTTGCGGGGTCAGCTTATTCAAGTCTTCAAGATGCTCAAAGGAATAGACAGGGTAGAGTACAGAAACTTATTCTCACTTAATGCCAATCCGACAAGAAATAATGGGTTTAAACTGGAACTAAAGACATTTAGGACCTCTGTCTGCGGAAATTCCTTTTCCTATAAAATAGTTAATATCTGGAACCAACTTCCCTCAGAGGTTGTTTCCAGTCAAAGTGTAAATGTGTTTAAAAATAGGCTAGACAAAGTACTGAATACTCTCATAGTTTAAGATTAAAACATAAGAAAACTCTGCAGGAGTTCGCTTGCACGGTGTCTCTGTGAGCAAGCTAAATATAGAGCTATTTATATATTCTCCACTTTCCTGTAAAATTTCCTTGGCTACTTTTCCAGGGTCAAGGTATTTTCTTCAACCTTTTTCCATACCTGCCTCTGGCAGGGAGGGAGGGAGCGGAGGGTGGGGAGAGAGCCTTCTACTTTTCTATCCAGTTTTCTACTACTGCTAGGATAGTTGAAAGAAAAATAAACTTGTTTTATAACAGGAACCTCCCAGAGTGAACCGAAAGGTCTTTGAGGCTTCCTCTTGTCCTTGTAACTCCTTGTAACTCTTTCTCTCTCTCTCTCGCTCTGCTCTGCTCTGTTCTGTTAGGGGCCATAGTCACTTAACAATCGATGATGATCTTTTATTTCCCTTTTATTCCATACAACAATGTAAAGCTTCACTGTCCCATTTTCGATAAACCATTCTGTTGGAATCAGTCAGAATATGGTGACCCTGCCATTTCCTGTAGTGAGTTGGGGTTCATGTTTCCAGGATTTTTCATTAACTTCTATGCCATTATCTTTGCAGATCTTCCAGTGCAGTAGCCTACATATTCTGTTGTTACTCTTTGTATAATGAACATCTGCCAGGAGTTTGGCATTCTGATACTGGATGGCTCACAATTTCTGTTTGTTTTGCCAGCAAAACTGACATTTGTCATCATTGGAGTCTTGTACACTTATCCATTTGTGTAGTAACCTAGGTCTTGTGCTCTACAGTCATCCTCTCTCCATCAAATTTCACTCTTCCCCTTTGTCAGCATGTTAATCAGTTTCTGAAAGTACCTTTAAAAGTTAGTTTTAGAATTACATCTAGAACATTTAAAAACTTGTTTAAATAAGCACACCGGACAAAAAATTAGTCACCCCTAATAGCACCGATAGTAGGAAGTTCAAGGTCACACAGAGGGCGCTGATGTAGCATTGGTAAGTGACAAGTAGCGGTGACGTAGCACATAGGATCAGATCTGTTTCGTGAGGTGGTGAAGAACAAAGTGTGTGTTGGATATAGTCTGCAAAATGGGTCGTGAGGCAGACGTTACTCAGTGGCAAAAAGGAGCCATCGTGTTTGGCAGAGCCCACGGACACAAAATGTCTGAAGTAGCCCAATTTGTTGGTGTGTCAACGCGTACTGTCCAGCGAGTTTACAAAGAGTGGTGTAGTTCGCAATCAACTGACAATCGACGGCGTAACTGTGGCCGGAAAACAATTCTCGACAATAGGGGCCGCCGCCATGTTTCTCGTCTAGTAACTGCAAATCGTTTTCAAACCAGAGAACAATTGCTCCAAGAAACCAATGAGGTTCTCCAGCGACCAATTTCCGAACGGACATTGCGACGAGAACTGCATGCGATGGACATCTGGAGCAGGGTACCACGGAAGAGGCCGCTGTTAACAGCAAGTCACAAATTGGCACGTTATAAATGGGCTCAGAGGCACAAAAACTGGACTGCGGCAGATTGGAAACGTGTAATTTGGTCCGATGAGTCCCGTTTTTGTTTGTTCTCCAATGATGGGAGGCGACGAGTACATCGCAGGTCCAATGAAGCCTTTAATCCTGAATGCGTCGAAGGTGTTGTTCAGGCTGGAAACAGAAAGTGAAGCGCAGGAATAGACACCCACGGACTCTGGCGGAACTTCGGGACCGGCTGATGAACGAGTGGCAGCAAATCGATGTTCAGTACAAGCACAACCTCGTAGAGTCTCTGCCTCGCCGGATTCGTGCGGTTATCAAGGCCAGAGGCGCCGTCACACGTTATTAGGTACATTCTGAGAGGGGTGACTAATTTTTTGTCCGGTGTGCTTATGCATCAATAAATGAGCTTCAGCATGTTTATATTGAGTCAAATTACATTCTGGATGTACAAACAAATGTCCCCCCCCATCCTCTTCCTTCTTTTGTAGAAGTATACCATTTCCATCTGGAGTTATACCCTAACTTTAAGATTTCATTGCGGTAACACTTAGTTGCAGCCCAGTACCAATCTTAATATGGAGATGCTGTGCCTTAAAATTTGTTTTACTACTCCAGTTGCTATTTGAATGTTCATTTGGCTTAAATATCCATTCATTGTCTTTCTTACTACTCCTATTACACCCACTACTATTGGCACAATCTCCGAGTCTACATCCCACATTCTTTGTATTTCATATTTAAGTCTTTAGTACTTCAGATACTTCTCTTTCATACCTTGCAACCCAACTGTCTACAGGGACTTCCACTTTCACAATAAAACACTTCCTTCCTTTCTTCTCCCTCAACACTATATGAGATTGGCATCATGACAGTTATATCAGTTGGGATTTCCAAATCATATAGGATTAGCATCTCTTGATTTTTTCCTCTATCTCCTGCAGTTGAGGTCTCCAGTGGTTTACCTCCCCTGTCTACATACCATATTTGTATGAAACTGCCGACTGCATTGTGCCTTTGTATTGGTTGCCCTTGTCAGTAATACTTCACATCCAGACAGTATGTGACTGTCTCTGCTCTATTGTTACACAGCCTACACATTTCAGACTTATTTGTCGCTTTTATGCGGTTATGAAACCAATTTGTACGAATTGCCTGGTCTTGGTGGACACTATTGTCCTTTTATTTTCTGGTCATATAATACTCCTCTTAGTAAGAACTTTACCATTTCTCTCCTTATCGATAAAGGTCTTTTCTAGTACTTCTTTTCTACATTTAATGTATACATGTTCTGTCTGTCTTCTGATGTTCTCTTCCCTTTTCTTATTACAGTTCTTTCATTTTCTTTGTTTTATGTTCCAAGTTGGTAACTTCCTCTGCCTTCTCCATTATTTCTTCCAATCCTTCGTTCCTCCATATAGTCTGTAGCTTTAATGGTCATTGGTCAATGATGTGGCTGGTGTTTTCTCTTCCTCATTCATCAGAGGGTTAGATTTTTTTCATGTACTTGCTTATCACTATTATTGAGGCTGTATGCACTTAATCTGTTTGCAGGAGGCCAACTCCTCCCTCCCTTTTTGGTAGACTTAATCTAGATGTGCACTGATTTTTGTATATTAGCTTGTGAGCATGGATTAATTTTCTGGTGTTGGTGTCCACTTTATTTCTCATATTGGTTACCAGTATTATTCCAAAACTATATGAAAGGGGTGGTACTGCTAAACTATAGATTTCAAAATCAATTTCAGTCTCTTGATATATATACTCTTTTGCCACTTTTTATTAATATTTTTCATGTTATTTTCTCTGATTCATTCTTTGAAAGATATTTGTACGTCCCTTCCTGTAACAACTCTGTATGGTTAAGTTATCTATTAGTATATTTTCAGAGTCTATCCTTCTCCCTTTTTTTCAGTGTTACGCTAGTACACTATGCACTAGTGTGGTGCATACAATTTTAAAGTTAGTTTTATAATTACTCAGAATATTTAAAAACTTGTTCAAATATGCGTCAATAAATGAGCTTTAGCATGTTTATATTGAGTTAAACAACTACATTCTGGACATACGAACAAATCTGTTTTGGAATGGTTTATCAAATGAACTTCTAAATTTATCTTAGAATTAGTTTCAAAATGGCACTCAGAACATTTATACAATTTTGTTTCAGAATGCGATACTAAATGAATATTTAGATGTTGTTTAAAATTAGTTTCATAACTACACTTAGAACATTTAAAAAACTTTTTAGAATGCAGTGACAAATGAGATTCTAAATTCGATTTTATATTAGTTTCAAAGCTGCATTCTGAACATTTAAAATTGTTTGTTTCAGAATGTACTAATAAATGTTTCTTAAAAAGTCGCATGAAATTAACTTCATAATTACATTCAGAACACTTATACAACTTTTTTCTGGAATGTTTTAGTTTGTGATGGTTTAGGCTGACTTTCCATTTAGTTTGAAAGCTGCATTCAGAGCATTTAAATTTTTTTATTGTAGAATGTGAACTAGAATGTCTTTTAAAATTGCCTTTGTGGTTGCATTTGTAGCCACAAGTTAAACATTTAAACGTCTCTGTTGCAGATTTGTTTGAAGGAATCTTTTTATTCAATCTTCCAATTTTAAGGCTCTGATCAGTTTCAGAATGTTCCACACTTTCTTTTTCATTAATGCAGTGTTTTTGAAAACTGACTAGATAGTGGTTGCATTTAGATGCTTCAGTTTCATTCTTTTTACACTCCTAAAAAAAGAAAAATCATGCTGTAAATAGCTTCTACTACTGGTTGTTATAGTGAAATAAAGTTAGTAAAGAGAAAGGAGTGTTAATACATAAGATATAAATTCCAAATTGTCAGTTAAAAATGTACATACACAAGAGATTCACTGAGTACAGTAATGAGTTGGTAAGTGATTAGTTAAATGGAAAATTCATGTCAATTGATTCAACTAGTTTTGTTCATGTATATCAAGGCAAAAACAGTAAGAAAGAAGTTGAGAAGATTAGAAAAGTTAAATCATTATGAAGATGAGCTATATAGAGTTTCAGAAAATGTTTGCCCAGAAACAAAATTTCAAAAAGTATAAAATGTTACTCGTTTTTCTTTATTTTATTGCTTTGGTGACCTTAATAAAATTTAAAAAACAAAAAGCAATTATTACGATCAGTAATTTTTATGCTTTTTAGAAATTTTGCTTCTAGAACTTTTTCCAGAAGTGTACTATAGTGCTACAGTAATTAAATTTGGAGGGAGAATGGTGCCTGAATGCCCATGGAAGATGTGTTACAGGTTACAAAGTGCGAGAAAATGGGTGGGTAGAGAGTTGAATAAAAATTGTAATTAGGTCTAAGATACTATAAAAATGAGGACAGTTTGAAGTGTCATATATACAACCACTGGAAAAGTGTATGGAGGAGCATTCAAATAAGTAATCTCAATGTGAATGATGGCATTTACTTCAGCCTGAAGCAGTGGTGAGAAAGGTTCACAACTTATATGCTCAGTTTTCAATACAAGCCTACAACTGGTGCACATGTTCAATCTAAACCTTGAGTTATGTTTAATCCTTTAGTAAAGCAAGATAAAAATTTGGGCCTATACTTACACATATACAAAATTTATGAAAAAAAAGTATTGACTAGTACTGTTTGTAAACCATAAAAATGCAGGAAATATCCCTTCCTTGTTTAATACAATAAGACATTATTTCTACACTTAAACAAAAAAAATTACATCCTCATATGTTTCATATTTACTGACTATTAGTGGTTCTTTCACAGAATCATCATCCATCAGTTCATCCATGATTTGAGGATTCTGAAATGAAAATAACTTACAATGTAAACATTATTCATAAATACTCCTTATCATTTTATACATAGCCACATAGACCTATGGAATTAAATGTGAAAACTAGCATTCAAAATGTTTGTTTATCTTTTTAGTTTTTTCCCTAGCTTCTTTCATGAACTAGCCTAGAGTGAAGCTTAGTCTTTGTTAGCCTGTAACTTACCTGCCATTCATGACTAACAGTTTCATAACCATATACTTCTTCCTTGTGATTACTTTTCTCATAAGACTCAATATCCTCCTCTTTAATTTCAATTTCTGTCTTAATGCTCAAAACTCCATTTGGATCAAGTTCTTCCGTTTCTTCATTCATTTTACTCATGAACTGTGATGTATTATTATAAGAATATTTGCAGTATTAAAGGAATTTAAGAATTATTTCAAATTATTGAATTTACTGTTCAAAGAGGAAATGTTATTTAGTTCTTTATAGCTATAACATTCTTCCTTAGAACTCCCAACTTCTTTATATTGAGTGTATAATTCCACAATGGTTTGTGCGCACAATTAATTTTGTTCTATATACCAGTAAAAGTATAAGAGAAATCCAGTGTAGCTGCTAACAGACCCTTATTTTCAGTTTGTACAAAAACACAATACAGAATATAGTAAAAGCTATATTATCCAACATTTTTCTAAATGGAAAACTCTAGTAACTGGAATTTTCAATACTCTTGCCATTAATAAATATTAATAGAATTTCCTAATTACAATAAATAACAGAGCATTACATCTATTTTTCGTCTCTTATCTATCTCATATGATCAATGGCATGGGAGTAAATGGATACTTAATGTCATGGTTGTAAATCAATTAAAAATCTACTGTATTTTTACTGTGTATTTTAATGATATTACTGTACTGTATACCTATTTTAAATCATTTAGTATATAAGTAAGATTCAGGGTGCTAAAAATATTTTTATATTACTGTAGAATGGGACTATTTGAAATCTACATAAACTTTTCTAGGCAGCCATAGTCACATGCTATGTGAGGGAACTCAACCAAACTTGCAGATAATGAGAATCCTCTGTTAAATATAATGCAGCATATTAATGGGAATTAGAGGGGCATGTTTGTAGTAGTTCCAAAGGACATGATTGTTACCATACTACCAAAACCATCCCTTTCTGGCACTGGGTGTTGTTCCCACTGGCAATTCTCTATGGATTTGAGTTCATTCAACCTAGTGTAATCAAACATAGGCCTAATAAATACTTGGATTGTATGTTAACCTTAATGATAGTACATGCAGCATTACACCTCTTAATTCTTACCTACATTTCTTTGTCATGTGAATAAAGGTTCAAAACTTAACTATTTCCAAATAGCCCTGTCCTATGGGGATATTTGGAACAGCCATTTTTCTTTTTAAAAAAGCATACTGGTATTAACCCCTTGAGCTCGACACTCATCTCCAGGATCTGTTATACAATATGGCTTTTTACTTTATTATTTTTGCATAAAACTGTAATATATTCATACTGATACCTCATTAATGTTTGGTGTGTTGATCTCTCTCCACATGAAGGTCAAGCTGGTGGCCCCGCCTCTAGGCCTAGCTTGGTGGAGGAGTGAGTTGCTTTTTTGCACTCTCCACCGCACATAGCCAGGTACACCTGGCTCATCTGGTATTGTCCTGAACCAGGCATCAAGTCTTCTCTTGAAGACTTCAACTTTGACCCCTGTAACATTTCTGAGGTCTTTTGGAAGCTGGCTAAAAAGTCTTGGCCCCCTGACAACCAATCTTTTTCCTTCAGTGTTGAAGAGGTCCCTTGTTGGGCCTTTAATTTGGGAACACTACACATTCTGCCTTTCCTATTTTCCAGTGTTGTTTGAATGGTAATTGGGTTTAGTTCGAGGTTTGGTACCAGTTTTTTGCTCATTTTCCATATGTAGATTATAGTGTACCCCTCTCTCCTTTCCAGGGAGTACAGATTTAGTTTACATAGTCTTTCCCAATAATTGAGCTCTTTGCAGCCATCAATCTTGGCTGTGAAATGTGTGTGCATTTCTTCATTTATTAATTTCTTCCTTTTTATATGGGGAAGTTTTGGTATGATCAGTGTTCTCAGCAGGGGAATCATTAGGCTTGTCCCTCCTTTTGAACTTTCTTTGTACCTGTCCCATGACTCTGCTTTGTTTAATGCTATCTGACTCTCTCTCAAATTTGGCATCATCAGTCATTATTACCCCCAAGTTGATTACTTTCATGCTTCTCTGAATTTTCTGTCTATCTGGAGCATAATATGTAGTCTAAGTTCCTCATTTCCACCATATTTCAAGAGCTGAAATTTTTCAGTGTTAAATGTCATATTGTTGTCTTGTGACGATGTGCATATTTTGTTTGTGTCCCTCTCCAAGGCCTCCACTTCATTTGCATCACTGATTTTTCTGCTGGTCTTTGTACCATCCACAAAGGATGTTACTATACTGTTGCTGTTTACTCCACACACTATGTCTGTTTGCATGATAATAAACAAGAGTGGGGCCAGTACTGTATCTTGTGGTACTGAGCTACATACTTTGATTCTGATGATGATACACCTTGAATTTTGATGACCTGTAGACATTCTTTGAGGAAGTTGTAGATCCATTTTTCCACTTTGCCTGTTATGCCCATATGTTTAATTGTATGTGCTATTATACCATGATTGCATTTGTTGAAAGCTTTAGCAAAATCCGTGTATATAACATCATAGTTTTCATTGCCTTCAAGTGCATCTAGGATATTGTTATAATGCTCTATAAGTTGTAATATATATATATATATATATATATATATATATATATATATATATATAGGGGGTTCTAAGCTCGTGCTCTATGTGCTCGTTTGTATGTGCTTGTTCCTGGAGGTTTCACATGTGCCCTCCCGGCTCTAGCACCCAAGGATGATGGGGCTCGACCCTGCAGTCCTTGGTCTTTTTCCACTGAGATATGCCCTTGTAAATAGAGGTGAATTGGTTCTTCCCGAACTTTAAAAAAAAAAAATACACACACACACACCAAATAATTACATAACTTGCTTTAGTATGGTACTTACATATAATTTCTTTATTTTTATTATGCAGTAAATATTAATGTACATATTTTCGGCAGCCAATAGTGGAATTAAGTATAATATTTGATTCAATTAATGAAGGCATTGTTAAATTAAGATTTACTTTTTTACATATATTTTAGTAAATACAAATAAGATACCTACAGTCAGGCCCGGATCTAGAAGAATGGGGGCCCGTGGCTAATATTTTTTTGGGGGGCCCCCTTGGCTACAATTTTTATTGTATAAGGATTATAAGCTTTGTTTATGAGGAAAATTAAAGGTTTTCAGAACAAACATATTACTTTACTTTATTTATTTAGTTTTCAGAACAAACATATTACTTTACAAATATTTTACATATTATATTTTCCTGAATTAATAATTTTATACACACCTACCTACTGATTATGAGCTGGCAACCGATTGAACCAACGAGCCTTTTTTTGTGCAAATTCATTAATAATATTTCGAAAATCGACTTCTTTGGCCAGAGCATGTTCAACACAGAGAATTGCCAGTGACTGTAATCGCTTTTGCTTCATTGTTGAACGTGTGCAACATTTCAGTCGCTTTAACTTAGAAAAACTCCGTTTGCCGGTACAATTGGTCACCATCAATGACAAGTACATTCTGTATGCATTTAAGACATTGGGGAAAACTTCTCCAAATTTGGAGGCCCCCCTCAAATGTGGGGCCCGTGGCTGCAGCCCACATAGCCCACCCCTAGATCCGGGTCTGCCTACAGTCCTACATATGAAAATAAGGTCGTAATATATGTTTTTAATACGTAAATGGAAGTTTTACATTGAGATTGCGCGTTCATCTTTTGTTCATCTGCTTCAATGTCTAATTTTTTTCTACATTGTTTGCAAAAACGATGATCTTGAGTAAATCCATACGCCGGAAGATATGTCATAATATCATTAGTTGGATGCCTCAGGGATTTATCCCGTTTCTGTCCTGGGTGCTGATTATTAGGGTCCGCACATTTTCTTTTTAAGTTTCTTTGATTAACACTTTTATCGTCCATTATTATATACTATTTTTTTTAATAATTTTAGCTATTAAAAATAACATTAATCTGAAAAAAAAAAAAAAACATAATTAATATATTTTAGTCCAGTCCTATTTAAAACCTACTACTAGACCCTTGCAAAATAAAACATTTAATAGAATATAACTTTATTGAAGTAAAAATATGAAAAATTTGAAAAACTGGTTTTATGTTGACTGCTGTGGTGCCTATACTAAAGCCCAGCCAAGGATAAATTTTTTTTGAGTTATAGAGAACCTTTTTGGGCGTCCCTAGAAAAAAAAATATATTTCGGGGGGTCGACTCTTTTTTTTTAGGATGTCAAAAACAAAAAAAAAATTTTCACTCATTTTTTTCCTAATTATTTTTTTGATTCAGTCACTTAGAGCAAAGTGGCAGGGCTATGTTTTCTCTTTAATTTGGCACCAGAACCAACTCTCTAGCTCAATTAGAACCACAGATATAAGCATTTGAAAATTGTCCCTACGCATTCAGCCCCCAAATTTGGGCCCCCATATCTTGGGTCCCAAGGCCCGGGCAGACAAAAAATTTTTTTCTGAGTATATCTGCCCTAGGCCTACTTGCAAAAAAAAATTTCGGGATAATTGGTGATGATCAACCCCAGAGGTGTTTCATTTGACTTGGAATGACCCTTCAGTGTTGTATTTCTTCTTCTTAGCCACAGGCAAGGAAGAAGTCTTTGTCCTCCTCTCTCTCCTCCCTGCCTCCTCCAACTCCATCTCCAGCAGTGACTCCTCCCTCAACTCCTCTTCTTTCTTGGCTGACTCCTCTGCAACACTGCTTCCTGTCTCCTGGTCTCAGGGTGATCAGCTAGACCCATCTGGTGTACCCCCCCCCCACCTTTTCTCTCTGACCTTTAATGAAGACAAGCTCCTGCACTGGTAATGTTGTAAAATTCTCAGGAATAATCTTTAGGAGAATATTCTTGAAAATATTCTTTGAACTGAGAATTTTTGAGAATTTTCTTTTTTCGAACATCTGAGGGGTTTTTCAACTATTCAGGTACAACTTAACTTCAGTTCCTGTCAAAATGGAGAAATTCTAAGTCAGAAGTGAATGATAGGATGAGTGAAGAAATAAATTAACTAATGGAAAAAATTTATTGAATCATTGTATAAAGAATGTATTTCAATTGAAAGTACAGTATTTACCAGGGATGGCAGTGATCAAATCAAAATGATTTAATCACCTGATTAAATCAATTGATTTTTTTATGAAAAAAATCATGATTTTTTTTTTTTTTTTTAATTATATAGAAATTAATAAAAAAAAACTACCAGAAAAGTACAATTTACATGGGGAATCACAATGCAGACATATAACATTATCAATAAGAACACAATGATCAATAAAAATTTCAATGGTGTAATCATCATCATTTGTCATTATATAAATTACATCTTCAAAATAACGTTCACAGCCTATACACGCCGTAGCTTAATATCACAAAAGCACGAAATGAACTAAAACAAAAAAATACAGCCACGTATTCAAGCACCATCTACCAATAATGATTTACAATGTTTTAGACACCAATTTTTTATGAAGTCACATGCAAAATTATTAAAAATTGAACCAAAATCATTGAAAATAAAATTGTGCATAACTTTGTTAATACAAAATTTCCCATCATGAAATTTTGTATGGTGTTATAACTAAATATTATGTAAATGTTAGTGACAGTGAATTTCTCGAGAGTGCGTGCACATAATAAAATGTATATTATCCAAAATGGCAAAAAAAGAAATACTTCAAAAAGAACTACCTACCATAAAAAACTTGCAAGACAATTATCACAATCACAATTCATGAGGAAATCACATGTAGATGCTTGCTCTTGCTATACACAACCACAACTAACCAAGGAAACAATTTGCCATCCTTTATATACTATTTTCTCCCAATTCCGGAGTATTCTAGAATGTTCTGGAGTCACCTAGAATATTCTCACACATTCTAGAAAGTTCCATAAGGTTCTGAAATATTCTAGAATTCTCTAAAAAGCTGCAAAACAATCTAAAAATGTTTTAAAACTAAGAAAAAAGAAAATTCTCAAATATTCTTAGCAAATAATATTTTGGAGAATATTCTCAGAATATTCTCACCTCACATCACTATGCACTGGTATCTTCTGCTCACTCCTGCAGCTGCAGTCAATATGAACTTTACTGTTGCAGACAGGGTTGCACCTAAGCTCACTGCAGCTCCTGATCACACAGTGACAGGTCAGGATGTCCACCAATTTGTCCAGTTTCATCATGAACCTATTTTTGACCTCTAGCTTCACATTGACAATGGACACCTTCACTGCCTCATCCCACAGTGCCTTCACTTTAGCCCTGATCCTGACCTCAGTGTTCATTACAGGCAGGGTTTCGGAGCCGGAGCCAGAGTCGGTGGAGCCAGTGAATTTTGCTTACCTGGAGCCGGAGCCGGAGCCAGAAACCTTGAAAATACGGCTCCATGGTCTGGCTCCGGGCGATATATTGCTACCTAAATTGTTATTTGTTAAATATAGGTTTAGTTGCAAATTATAATTCTTGTAATATATTACGAAAAATGGTACCATAGGATTCTTGGATTTTATGGAGGTGTGGGAGTTGCAGGAATAATCTGCAAATTTCCATTTTTTAACCATTAAATATTTGGGAAGATTTGTCTTAACAACACTTAATTATATAGGTAAAATTTTTTATGGCAGTGGACCTTAGGTAGGTAGGTACTAACTATTTATCTAAGTAGGTAACTACCTAGATACATACCTAGTAAGGTTGGTCCTTCTGACTTGGATTGAACTATTTTTATTTTTAGGTCAATTATCTTGTATTGCTAAATTTCTTTTTTTTTCAGATTCTTTGTAATTTGTACTTGATTCTTTAATTATAATTATCAGTCTATGACCCTTCATAATGGATAGAGATTCAATAAAGAAGTCTGATATATTCAAGTATTTTACTGAAAGTTCAGATAAGAAACACTATGTTTGTATTTGTGAAGTTTCTGATGCTTCAGGAAATATTTCAACGTGTGGAACTAAAATTACCAAGCCTCAAAGCAAAAAGCCTGATGTCTCCTCAAGAGCATATAATTTGAAAAGACACTTGAGTCGATTACATCCTGAAATATCAAAAATGATGGAAGAAAAGAAGCAAATGCTTGAGCTTTCAAGACCCAGTACTTCTGCCAGTTCAAAAACTAAAGCAAACCAGCAAAACATTACTAAATTGGACAATTAGTTATATAAATCTAGATATTTATTTTATAATTAACAGAATTTACTATAAAAGAGCCGGAGCCAGACTGTAAAAAATTTCTGCTCCGGAGCCAGAGTCGGAGCCAGAAGTTTTTTTACCAGCTCCGAAACCCTGATTACAGGTCCTGTGAATAGAGTGTTGGCCTTTCTCGACTGAGCCAGTAGCCCCAGAACAATGCTGTTGTTAATCAGGTCATTAACTGGGTAATTCCTCGTCTTCCTCACTCATCTCTCTCCTCAACAAACCATACCTCAGCAGATCTCTGGCTGTGGGCAGCACAGCAGGGGGAAGTTCCCTCTCAGTCCCCACCAAATGACTTGGGTGACAACTTGATTTGCTTCGGGTTCTGATTTCTTTCTGACTCATCCTGTGGACCTGTGAACAAAAGAAATGTCATTGAAATTTGGATAGGCCTACTGATTATGATTACATAAGATTAAGTTAATTGAAATTCTTAATATCTTCCTATAAGCTCAGATAAAAGGTTGTGTTATAGGTACAAGACTTAATTATTCAAAGTAATGACAATTTCATATATCTATCATATCAAAATATACAGAAAATTTGGGTCACACGTAACATTTCAAATAATTTGAATTACACAATATTTACATTACGAAGTAATCAAAATTGTCAAATAGGAGGGAAAACACATGCATTTGTGAGTGTATGAAACTTAGAAGCCATACTGCACACCAAAAATAACCAAAGTTGACCACACATGTCAATGGCACATTGATATACAATGCTACAGTCCTATTTGGGTTATATTTCAAACTTCATGGTCAAATATAAGTAGGTAAATGGCTTTTTTAAACAACACTAAAGATATTTCTAAGTTTGCTAGATAATATGACATCATTTGAGCATTAGTAGTTTTTGAATTGTTGACTTTACTGAAATTGACATACCTTACAGTGTATTATTTTAAGGTGGCAGCTTCCAAGTGTGATGAAATATTGCCAGTACCAAGCCCTCTCTCTTTGGTGCAGTTGCTTTCTGAGTTGAGTGAGTATAGTGCATCTCCGCCCTTGACTTCATTTGACTTGCCACTAACATGCTCAATGCTTATTGATGACTGTGATGATACTGATGCTAAAGTTGAGCAGACTACACTCCATGCAAAATCTACATCAATCTTTTCAGTTGCAGAAGTTGACATTCCTTCAGCTGCCTCACCATCAACATCCAACAATAACAACATAGTCCCTGTCTCTTCTCTCTGATGTTGCTTCCTGTTACTTCTTTTTAAGTAAGTACAGTACAACTGGTTGAGTGGGTCTCTAGTATCTACAAAATTTTACTCTCCATGCATCTCTAGGAACAGACTTGTGCGGATAGTAAAGACCATACTGTATATATATTATACAGGTGACCCCTGCTTAATGTTGTTGTAGTTCTAAAAACACTGAGGTTAACCAAATCAATGTTAAGCAAACCTTATTTTCCCTATCTTTCCCTTTATAAAAAGTTAGATGCGCATTCCCAAGACCAGAATTTGGCATACATAATTTTTAGACATTAAATACGGTACATTTAAATGGTATATTCATTAATTAATAACATTAATAAATATACTGTACTTGTACCTAATATGTAACATTAAAAAATAGCATATGAAATTAACAGGAAAACAATGTGCAAATTCTGAAAATTTTAATATTCACTGACGACACAGGTGAATCTTGCATAACAAAGCTGGATAGAGTGGTGTGGAGGAGTTGGGGAGTTATTCAGGGGCTTGGAGGAATAAAAGGGCTATCTATATCTTCCACCTGTTTAGCTTCAAAGGAATCATCTAGTGCAGATAACATAATGGTAGGGGACTTGGGAGTTAGACTGGGCTCAGGAGTTTTTTCAGATTCCTTGCTAGATTTGTGAGTGATTTTAAAAAAATTGTCCAATGATAGCTGATGTTTCTTTCTCTTACTATCCAGAATCACTTGGTAGCATTAGAGAGAATTCCTGACTTCTCTGCAGACTTTGAGGCTTTGTTCTTTATCAGCATCCATCTCAGCTATCATGTTATGTTCAAAGTAGGCAAGCACATCATTTAATTCCTTTATGCCCATTTCACAGGTGTTTTGGGAATTTTCTTCATTATTATTATCCCTAGATGCACCCTCTTCAATTATGTCTTAAAATTTCAGGATCTGCTTTAACTGCATCTGTATCCTCACTTGCAAACTTACAATTTCCATAGTTGCTTCGCTTGCAGAATCGACTGAACCATCCTTTACTAGCAATAAAAGGCTTGCTAACTGCACTTTCTCCTCCTTCATCCTTGATGTGCTTGTATATATACTCTGCCTTTTCCTGAATTATTGTGGTGCTAAGCAGTATATTTTTCTGGTTCATGTCTTCAATCCACACATTCAATAGTGATTCCATCCTCTCCAGCAATTTACTTCTATTTCTATAAATTTTTAATGCACACACACAAGTAAAAAACTGAGCACTTGCTTCTAATTTGTCCTTGTTTTCACAATTGTACACACAGTAGTTGGAGCAAGATCCATAGCATGTGCTATGTCTACAGCCTTCTCTCCTGCTTCAATCATTTTAGGACCCATGGTTATTTGTAAATTGGTCACTAGTAAAGAATATTAACATGAAATTTATCACTTCACTATGAAATTTAACTGAAATTAGTCACTTTATGCACAGTTTACACTTAGTCCAACACTAAAGGAGCACTAGAAAGGAGTTCTGAATGGTTAACAACAAAGTTGAAACTGAGGTGGGTTGGTGGAGTACTCATGGAGTGAGTGATGTTTACTTCACCGAGTCCAGTTATTCAGAATTAAGTGGGAATTTGGAGTGGAGTTGATAAGTCAAATAAAGATCTCTCATAAATGTTCTAAAATTTTCTAGTTTTAACATTGGAAAGAAATGTTATAATGAATTTGTTCTCTAATTTATCAACACTAGTGAAATGACATTGAATGAACCAACATTAAACAGGGGTTGCCCATATAGTAGATATATAGATTATTATTATTTATTATTATAATAATAATAAACTCAATTACTATTACTTTACTAAATTTTCTCCCATAGACTTTTCTCAACTGAAGAAATCATAGAGCTAAATTCAAGACAATGTGAACTACTGCTAGATGTAGAAAATCTTTGCTAATTCAGTATGTCACTACTGAAAAGGGTAAAAAATGTTTTGCTGCAATTTTTTCTTCTAACTACAGTCTTCCATTAAGAATTTTAATTATATTAAAAATTACAGTATTACACCTTTCAAACTACATAGGCTACATAATAAATTTATATCCTTTATAAAACTGGATAAATAGTTTCAATAATAGTTACATACCAAATTTGTTAAATTTTTGTGAATATCATAAGAAATTAAAAAGTGAGAATAACTGGGATTCATCTTTGACATCGCATTAAGGTCACTGATACTAAAACTTAAAAGAATAAAAAACAATACAGTATACCACTAAGTTAAACTACAAATAAATTGGATAGGCTACAGGTCCCAAATATAACAAAAGTAATGAATGAATAGAATAAAACTGAAGACTAAAAAACTGAAGGTTAAAGGAATTAGGCGCATGAAAGGGAGGATGCCAGGCTCTTTATCAACTTCCAAACTCCCCTTTCAGATCTTCCAGAAGCAAATATTTCATTGAGACAGTATAATGACCAACGCAATGCAAAAACAGTATAATAACTAATGCAATAAAAAATGCTTAAAATCACTACAAAATAAGCCTGAGGAGAAAGCATTCACCATGCTTGACTAGTCTTCACCCTATTTGCAAAATTTGGTGGGTAACATACCAGACTTGAGTGAATGCATTGAAGGATGTATTTTACCTTTCATTTAAACCAGAGCCCTGTGAAGCCTTTTACTGGTAAAATTAAACAAACTAAATATCAATAGTCTAATTAAAATCTACTTTATTAATAGAGTATTCATTTATTCATACTAAAATTTTGTCTCAAGACTTCTATGATTTTAAACAGTTTTATACCAAGACTTTTCTTTTAATATTCTATCAGAAAGATTTTAATAACATTCAGTGAGGAGGGTCAGAAACTGGCACAGTGCTCAGGCTAACTAATGTGGCCCATTGCATTAACTCCTGGATTATTATCAAGAGTTGAATATCTGACCTCAGTGTCTTCACTTTGCTTACTGAGATCTTGGTGTTTTATACTAAATTTGTAAATGAGCCTTCACAAAAATTTACCTGAAATTTACATTTCACAATGAATGTCAATAACAAAATCACACCACAAACCTAATACCTAGCAATTCATTGATTTTAACACCTTAATGTCACCAGCCTACATTTGGGTGTAAAATGAATGCTAGTCTAGTGGTTTTCAACTGCCAGACTGCAAATTCTCCTTCACTGGTCTGAAAAAAAAAAAAATATGCACATTTTTTCTCTTCAGTGATTCACATTATTCTGTCAAATGTTTTACCAGTCTAACAAAATCAGAAGACCTGAGAACCAGTGAGGTAATGTTTATCTCTCCCAGGACATGTATATACACTCGTATTCTTATAAAATAGTTGAAATGTCTGAAAATGTTTTAACTTTCACAGAAATATCTGTCAATGGAGGCAGTGCCTGTATGTCTCTCATTAATATGTATGTATTTAAAATGTTGGGTGAGAGATTATGAATTGTCCGATCAAGGGCTTTCTTTTCTTCCAAACTGACCAATCAGAGGAAGGAGAATATTTTTATACCCCAAATCCATATGGTATTATTTCATTAGAATATATACAGGGTGTCCCAAAAGTCTCTATACATAGGGAAAATTAGCACTTTTTAGCAAAATGTAACTTTATTTACAAAACATTCTCTACATGATTGCCATTTCTTTGTAAACACACACGGATGCGTCTCTCCCACTCATGGTGAACTCGTGTTAACACATTTGGTGTTATGGACGTAATTGCACTTCGAATACGTTCCTTTAGGCGATCCATGTTCTGTATCTTTTCCTGGTACATTACGTCCATAACACCAAATGTGTTAACACGAGTTCACCATGAATGAGAGAGACGCATCCGTGTGTGTTTACAAAGAAATGGCAATCATGTAGAGAATGTTTTGTAAATAAAGTTACATTTTGCTAAAAAGTGCTAATTTTCCCTATGTATGGAGACTTTTGGGACACGCTGTATATGTATATACAATGGTTGTAGTTTCCAGTTCAGTAGCAACTCAGTATTAGTTTTGTACATTGTCATCACTGCTGTTTGAACAGCTAAATAGGGATCTACATTGTTGACCATCTAGTTTCTTGCTTCTCAAGAGGTAACTAGGGTAAATTTAAGTTGTTGTTAGGCTCAGTGAAGTGGGATAATGAATTTGCCAATAAAAATGCTATTGAGATGTGGTCTAGATTCAAAGAAATTTTAGAGGATATACAATGTAGATATATTACTTTCAGAAGTAGTTATTAGGAAAACAAGATTAGGAAACCTTTATGGTGGAATAGGGAAATAGGCACCTACGGTAGCTAAAATTATTAAAAATAAGAAAAAGCAGTAATATCCTTGTGGACTTGGATAATTATAGACAGTTAAGAAATAGGTTAAATAGTTTGATTAGGAAGAGCAAAAGGCATAGCTAGTGAAATAAATCTGGGTAGAAATAGCAATAAAGATCCAAAGAAATTCTTGTTTTTATAAATATAATCATAAAAAGCATGATAGAATTATCCCAATAGATCATGATGACAGGATAGGTATTTGAAAACGATTATTTTAGTTCTGTTTTACTGAAGAAAATTTGAATAATTCTGATTTTAATTCTTTAGATTCTGTAAACTTGGGCATTCTTGATAAGATTCAAGTAAGGAATGATTTATTAGCCCACGCAACCAATCTATCAAGATCTTTTTATAGTTTATAACTGTAATCATTAGGCCTACTCCCCTATAATTACTTGCATCCAGCATCAGGACAGGAATGGGAGGTAACTTTGCGGGAACCATCATAGAAGTAGCAGGAGGGTATGCATTCTGACAGCCTGTAGACAAGCAAGATACAAAAGGTAGTGCACTTGGCCTAGCAGTAGGAAGTCAAAGAACCATGGCCATACATATGGTAGTCTAGCAGTGAGGCAATGGAGACAGCCAGGCTACAAAATCTCAAATTTCCCAGTGGTGTCATGTGAAGATTTTTCCATCACACGCACACACAAAATGCCTATTGCATCAGTGGTTTTAAATTGAATTATGTAAGTTTGACAAACATATAGAATGAAAGTTTAAACTAAAATTGGCTAAGGTTAACAACTTGGGTATTTTTTAAATTGCTTATTAGACTTTTAATGGAGCATATAACTACATGCAAGTTTTTTGGTAAGTTAACGTAAGTTAGGTATATTATCGTTTAATACAGTGCTCTTCAACCTTTTTATGCTTACCGCCCACTTTTGTAACTTTTGAATCTCCATATCACCCACCAAAATTAAAAATGCAAAAACTCAAACTAAAAGTTATATACCCTGCATAAAATAATAAAATTAATTGCAATTACCTTTAGATTAATGAGATCCTTCACCCACTAGTGGGTTGAAGAGCACTGGTTTAATACATTCATCTTTAGTAATTCATTAGTCTTTTTTTTTTCTCACATAATTTTGGCATTATAAAACTTGTCACATTTTTAAATGATGTATTGACACCTTCCATAATAATTAACTAGCCTAGACCTTGTGACTTGGAACACATATCCACCATACTTAAGTGTGGTGAAAACCAATTGACTAAAGTTTTGATTAAAATTAACACACAAATTTTCTTTTTTGGTATTTTCCCATAATTTTTTTTTATTTTTCTGTTATTGTATACAAATTTTTTATGGTATTTCAATTATTTTTCATATTTACATATTGTATTATATATAGACAATAGCAGAAAAAAAAAAGAGCCATTAAGTAAAAGTTGCTTAAAATTAATTGAAACAATAGGAAAATTATTGAATGCCCAGTTAGGTTAGTTGAATACCCTTGATGATTGGTTAGGTTGTCATGATATTTTCGTTAGTTAGCCAGGAGATACAAAAAAAATAAAAAATGTATACAATAGCATAAAAATAAAAAAATTGCTGGGAAATACTGAAAAACATCCAAAATTTCCTTTCTAAAGTACATTAGTGCGATATCCTATTTTGGCATCACAAATTACACTGGTCAACAAAATAATTGTTTTTTTTCTGTCACAAGTATTGAAGTAGGTGAGCCTAACAGTATTTTTTACTGAATTTGAATGTTGTTAGATTTTCTCCATTATGCAAGGTTTTTATGTGGCACACAGTTATATTTTAATAAAAAATGTATATTTCTATATTAATGCATGGCCTTTGTACTTAAAAGGTGACATTGGTTGATTTTCTGCTGTATTTCGGCTGTGGAACATCTCTCTTGAGGGTCCAGCAGTAGTCAGCCAGCATACTTGGGCTCCACTTGCCCTGGTACCGCTTTTCCATATTGGAAATGTCTTGATGAAAGCATTCCCTGTGCTCGTCACTGACAGTGCCAAGGTTTTCAGGGAAGAAGTCCAATTGGGAGTGTAAGAAATGTATTTTTAGGGACATATTACATCCCATAGCTTTGTAGGCCTTCGAAAGATCACTCACTATTTCATGGTAGTTTTCGGCCTTATGATTTCCCAAAAAATTCTTAGTAATATTTTTGAATGATTGCTGCCATGCAGCTCTTTCCACTTCATTCAGCTGATCTTCAAATTGCTCATCATTTATCAACTCCCTTATTTGAGGATCTACAAATATCCCTTCTTTGATTTTAGCATCACTTAGCCTCGGAAATTTATTCTTTAAGTACAGAAATCCAATACCATTTTGACCATCGCCTTGATGAAATTTTTCATCAGTCCAAGTTTGATGTGCAATGGAGGTAAGTATTAACCAGTGGCTTATTCACCACATTTTTCTTTCCTGGAATAAATGATTCTCATTTTGGCCACTGCTTTTGTAGATAGTGATTTTTTCTGTTCCTACTGTCCCATTCACACAAGAAACAGCAGTGCTTAGTATATCCAAGTTGCAAGCCGAGCAAAAGAACAATCACTTTCAAGTCTCCACAAATATGCCAGGAATATTTCTCATACCTAATACTCGTCAAGAGAAGTTTCATATTGTCATATGACTCCTTCATGTTGACAGTATGAGCTAAAGGCACTGATAAGTATGGTATTTATTTCTATTATGGAGAAGCACAGCCTTCAAGCTAAGTTTTGAGGAGTCAATGAACAAGCGCCACTCCGTTGTATTGTGTTGATGCCCAAGGGCCTCCATAAGAGAAGCAGCATCATTACAAAATACTAGACCATTTTCTTGAGAGAAGAAATGTTTAAATTCATCCTGGCAGTTGCGGAAAAAACATTTTAGTGTCCTGCTGGAGAAGATTCCATCCTTTCAATTTTGAAGCTAAAATTTCAGCCAGTTTTTTAGACAAATTTAAATCACAAATGAGGTCATTAAGATCTCCCTGAGTTATTAAATGAGGTTCTGAGGAAGGACCACTTGCTTCAAATGTTGGGTCACTATCAAACTGTTCTCCTACCTGGTCTGGATGAACTTCATCAGCATCGGAGTCATCTTCGTCCATGGTCACATTTTCTGGTGGTTTCGGTATGGGTAGATCTTTACTGTGTGGAACAGGTCTCATTGCTGATGGTAAATTAGGATATTTCACCGTATGTTTGGACTTAGAAGTAATCCCTGATACGTTTGTTAAACAGAAATAACAGTCTGATGAATGGTCTTTTGGTTCTCTCCAAACCATAGGCACGGCAAAGGGCATGTGACGAGAACTATTTTTCCAACCAGTTAGAAGCCTAACACATGTCACACAGCAAATATGAGGGGCCCAGTATTTATCTTGGTCACCTAGTTTGCACCCAAAATAAAGCTTATAACATTTTTTAATCAGTGGAGTAATGGTTCGTTTCTGAGATTTGAAGGTATTTATAACTGACATGCAAATATATCAGATCCAAAGAATCCAGTCAATTTCATTATGGTACCCATCAATACCAGTACTGTGCCAACCAAAAATAAGTCATGGTCCATATCAATTGCAGACCAAGTCACAATTTATATCCATATACATTACAATATATATACTTAGGAGGAAAAGTGTAGGTGTGGCTGTAAAGACTGTACAGTAATGTAGAAATGTGTGTGCACCCATTTTGGGTCTCCCATTTAAAGGTGTTTGTGGGGCAAGTGAAGATCATGAGTTTTTCAATACCTCACAGTACTATGGGGGGCACCACTCAGTAGAGGAATCTCTTTAAATAGGGTGTGTAAGGACAGAGAGTATCCCCTAACCCAAGATGCTGCCTCCCTATATCCCACAACACCTGTGTTGAGCTGTGGGATCTATCACCCAAATGCACATAATATATACAAAATAAACTAGTACCATTCATGCAATAAAAATGGGCTTAAACACCATCACCAGATGTCCCTTGCAGACATCAAACTATCCAACCTTCTTTTGAAAGAATCAAGTGTATCTGAAGTCACCACTACTTCTGTCTGACTGTTCCAAAACTTAATTACTCTGTTTGTAAAACTGTTTTCTTAAATTTATTCTACATCTTGGCTTAAATAATTTCATACTATGACCTCTAGTCTGATTATTGTGATCTTTAATGAAAAGAGACTCAAAATCTATCTTATCCAACCCTTTTATCTTTTTATACACCTCTATCATATCACCCCTTAACCACCTCCTCTTTAATGAGAACATGCTTAGATACGCCAGTCTTTCCTTATATGTCAATTGTCTTAGAGATGGGATCATTCTTGTTGCTTGTTTCTGTACTTTTTCCAGTTTTTCAATATCTTGTATCAAATAGGGACTATTAAATTGAATGCAGTATTCAAGGAGGGGTCTCACATATGAAATGTATAGTTGCTTTATAATATTGGGTGATTTGTATTCAATGTGTGTGTGCATGAGACTGAGTCTAGCATTTGCTTTATTTCTGATTACCTACAGTGATTTGAGGGTTTAAGTTCATTTGTCACAATAACACCCAAGTCTTTCTCTCTATCATTTTTAATCCAAATTCCATTCATATTGTATTTAAATTCTGGATTTTTTGGCCCAATATGCATAACCTTGCACTTATCAACATTAAATTTCATCTCCCACTTATCTGCCCAGGCTGTTACTCTGTCTGTGTCTTTTTGTATTGTCATTGCTCCTGCTACTGACTTAACATTATGGCCTAATTTTGTATCATCAGCAAATTTTGAGGTTTTATATGATAGGCCCTTCTCTAGATCATTTATATAGACAACAAAAAGCAGAGGTCCCAGAACAGACCCCTGTGGGACTCCGCTCAATACGGATCTCCAAGTAGACTTATTTCCATTTAGATGAACTCTGTTTTCTATTTCTCAGCCATTCTTCTATCCAATCAGCTATATGACCTCTTATACCATGGGCTCTAACTTTGGTAATTATTCGTTTTTTGACCCAGTCTCTTTTTATAATGGGAGCAAACGTTTCTGGTCAATTTGGAGGTGCTCTGCACGAATCTGCCATCCGTTTCCTGTGCAAATGCGTAGTTTTTGAGATATCATCATCTCAAAAACTACGCATTTGCACAGGAAATGGATGGCAGATTCGTGCAAAACACCTCAAAATCGACCAGAAAAGTTTGCATTTGTGCTAAACTTAACCTAACAACTTAACTTAACCTAACCAGTCACCTTATTTTGGAGGATATAGTTCTGCAATTGCAGTAAGGAAGTGATGCAGAACCGGAGGTTTTTATTCACCGAGAAGTTGCAATGTTCCAGCCATGTGCCCTTAAAGATAGAAACAGTAAATCCACACTCATGCTTATTTTTTGGATTTTTTTTATGGCACCTAAACACCTTCGAGTCTTGTCTTAAAATACAGGCAGTATTACATTTAGGGCAAATCACGGATGTCGGAATTATGCCGTGATTGGAAAAAACATCAATTTTTATCTTCATCAAGGCCAACAAGGCGGATTAGGTCTTCAAAATCAAGTTCACAAGATTGACACGTCATAACAGTAGAACGAAAATCACCACACTAACAAAAAACAAAAAGAAGTAGGCAAAAACAAGAAAAAGTACCCAAAAAAGAGCCAAGAAAAATCTCTAAAAAGTCGAAAAAAGGTAGCCAAAATAAACAAACCCACCGAAATTTATATACATACATATTAGAAAGTAGAAAATATATTTTTTTTTAAAAGTACACTTTATACAAATTTGCACAAGATAATATATATTTTCTTATTCAGTTTTGATTGGTTATTCAATATATATTGCTGTTATAGCTGGGTGTGACTGGGTCAAAAAACGAATATTAACCCTAACTTTTACCAACAATCTTGCATGAGGAACAGTATCAAATGCCTTTGCAAAATCTAAGTACATACTATATCTACTGGCTCTTTATTGTCCAAATGCAATAGGACTCCATCATAAAATTCAATCAAGTTGGTTAGACAGGACCTTCCATTTTGAAAGCCATGCTGGCTATCATTTATAAGGTTGCACTCTTCAAGGAACTCAGTAACTTTACCTCTAATGATACTTTCAAGTAATTTGCAAATAATGGAGGTGAGGCTGATGGGTCTGTAGTTTTTTGCCAAGTTTCTATTTCCTTTTTTAAAGATTGGAGCCACATTTGCTTTCTTCCAATCCTCTGGAATTTCAGTACATATCAATGATTTATTAAAAATAATTTCTAGTGCCTGTGCTATATTCTTTTTGGCAGCTTTTATGACTATTGGATGCATTTCATCTGGCCCTGGAGATTTTCCCATTTTTAATTTATCTATTGCTTTTAGGATATCTAGTTTTGTTACCCTTAATTCATTTATTTCTCTATCTTATCCTGGTAGTATAAGATCAGGAATATTATTTAAATTTTCATTTGTGAATATTGATGAGAAGTATTTGTTTAGTTCTTATACGCTATATAAAAGATAGTAATACGTATCAGTCACACAAAACCTATGGGTGATAGAAAGATTCTAATTGCATTTTTGAATTCAGCGTAAAAAAGTATGCAAAACACACTAAACAGTTTACTTGCAACAAAAATTTTGTTTACCAGTGAATTATTCAACAATAAATAAATAAAAAAAAAAATAAATAAATAAATAAATAATTTGGGTGGGCACGTTTCGTTATAGAAAATTATAGAAAATTACAAAATAAACAATAAACTTAAACCTTTGCAAAATATTTTAATATCTACGCTCCACACTAAAACCAGTATGCAAGTCAACATGGCAGAGGAAGGAAACAAAAACAGAAACCCATGCATAAAATGTGCATTAGACTGCAGCCTACATGCATTAAAATGTGATGAATGCAGACTATGGATACACTATAAATGTAGTGAACTACCTATTTATTTCCTACTCATCCTTCAAAATTCAAAAAGGAAATTCTCATGCTTTAAATGTGCTCGTCAAATTTGCGATGACTATGACAGACAATTTGAAGAGCTTGAAGTAGAAGTGGCAGGTGAGTTACAGGAGGAGGAAATTATCATTGCAAATGCAGAGCTTGCTGAAAAAGTGAGAAACCCTCAGGATGAGACCCTAGAGAGAGGGACACTGCAAGCAAAAAGGGCACCAAAAGAGACAAAACAAAAACAAGAACAGGAAATAGACATTAAGACCTTCAACAAAGTGAACAACCCCACTGTACATAGTCACCAAAAAGCCAAAAGTGAAAACAAGCCAGTATGCAAGTATTACAGGAGGGGCTTGTGTAAATATGGACTTAAGGGAAGAGAATGCCAATTTGCTCACCCACCACTCTGCAAAAAATTTATACATGATGGGAATGGCATTTCTGGATGTAGATCCAATGCAAGATGTCCCTATTTTCATCCCCAAATTTGCCAGAGCTCATGGTGGGAAAGAAGTTGTTTTAAAGAGAACTGCAATCTGGCCCACCTGAAGGGAACAATCCGATTCCAACCACATCAAACTCAATGGAGAGAATACCAGGATAGTGAGCCTACTATCCCTCAGCACTATTTGGCCCAAGGGGTGCAAGAAAACCCAAGACCAAATACCATTCCTGCACCCAGATCTTATGCTGATGTAGCGGGTCCAGGTAAGCCCACTGGTGAAAATAGTACAGCAAGCAACCATAAAACCCCATTGGGGTTTTACCACCTCATAAAACAAATACAAGACATTCAAAGCTCACTTGGGTTCCTCATACAAAAGCAAACGAGAACCCCAGCAGGAACCCTTCAAATGCCCTATATGTGGGAGATGAAACAAATGGCTCCACAAATGTATCAATAATTTACTTAAACATCCAGGGCCTTTACCCAAACTCAAACCATACCAAAGTACCTTACCTAAAGAGCCTAGTGGAACACACTATTAGCACAGTTATAGCCCTCACAGAAACACACATGAACCCCATGATCATGAGTAGTGAAATTGCAATCAAAGGGTACACCACCCATAGATGTGACAGAGAAGACCGTCTAAATGGTGGTGTCCTGATGTACATCCCTGAAAACATTCAAAGTGAACTGCTCATGGCATACTCAAATGGAGCCTGTGAACTCCTAATCATCATGCTCAGCATAAATAAAGAAGACATAATACTAGTGAATATCTATAGCCCCCCAGATAGCTCCCATCTAGAGCTCACTGAAGTTCTGGAAAAAATCAGGCAATGCCCAGCTATTGTAGACTCAACAAGAGACTTAATCATTACAGGAGACTTTAATCTCCCAAATTGCACCTAGAACCAATATGGTGGTATGAAATCAGGGACAAAAAGGTCCAAATCAAAACACCTGAATGAGTTTATGGAAAAACTGCTCCTAGTACAACATGTCCACTGCCCAACTAGAAAAAATAATATCCTAGATTTAGTGCTGACAAATAATGCAACTACAATTGACCACATTGTTATAACACCAACTATACACTCTGACCACAATGTCATGCATATATTCACAAACTTGTCCCTCCACAAATGTAAGCAAGACCCATGCCAAACGAACTTGCCATACTCCATGACTCCAGATTTGAAAAGATTTACTGGAGCACAGCTCTGAATTTACTTTTTTTCCCCTTACACCACTAGATAGGTTAATGATAGTAAACTCTTGAATTGACGACATACCAATTACAAATTGTTTTAGCTAAACATAATAATACAATAATGTACAGTTTATAACTCACCTTAAGTTTATTTATTCATTGCAGCAGCAACAGTGGACGATGTTAGACCTTGCATGTAGGCATTTGTTGTGAATTTACCGCCATGTATGCTTGGCCACTGATCAATGGCTTTCTGTGTGATCATTACAGCAGATCTAGTGCCTGGAGCTGGACCCTCCTTCACAATTCTGCACAGCTTAGTCAAATGAGATGGCTTAATGGATCCTTTGTGTTCAACAATGTAACCAAGAATGGAGAATGTCCCTTCAGCTGGTGCTTCACTCCAGGCAGTTGATCCATCTTTATCAAAATGCTTTAATCTCTCTGTGATTCCTTTCCACAGCTGTTCTATATATTCTGTCAGCCAATTTATCACTGAGTCTTTTGTAAAACTACTTTCAGATCTGGTTCTGGATGGTCTAGCAACTTCAGCAACCTGGTAGTAATCAGAACGTTTCTTGATGTATTTGTAAACTTCATTTAGGATGTAATCCTCAGCTGTTAGTTCCTTTTGCTGCCCTGTGGTATCGTGCTTAAATTCAGAAACTACATCATTTGCATTTCCTCCATTAGCTAATTTGGAAATTGTTTCCATCACTCTTAACATAACAGTTTTCCCTCCTTCTTTATAAATATATTTTCTACAAATTCTGCACTAACTGGTTTTTTGAGCTACTTGCAACATAATCTTTGTTACATAGGAAATCAATACATAGAACTTGGCACTAATTTCTTTCTCTTGTGGATGATCAAAAACACACAATTTTCCACAAATCTGTCAAATTGATCAAATTCGTAATTAACCATGCGAGTATCAGATTTGAGTTTTGGTCTCTTAAAACCAATGATATTGTCAAGAACCATATTGGTATAGTCAAGGCCTGATCTCAGATTTGAAGTGTGATTCTGAATAAAGTCTAAAAGCTCACTTAGTTTACAAATTTTCTTCAATGCATCAACGTGGGCTCTGTTCACAAGATGCATTAAGTCCCATCGAAATTTGAAATTTTCTTCAAACAACTTTTTCATTTAGTTTTTAAATGGTTCGTTGTCCTTACAAAAAGCCCCATCTCCAACCATTCCAGATACCTTGGATTTAATTGCTTCTTCAGATAGTTTCAAGTGATTAGGAGACTTCAACACATCAAAAATTTCATTGGCCAAATAAACTCCTGATTTGCTGCGTACTAAATTTATCCTAGCAAGTTTTACAGTCTTATCTTCTTCACTCATAACTAATACAACTAGCATGCTTAATCCCAAAATTGTTCCAATGTCAGCTGTTATTGTTACTGAAGTTTGTTCTAAGAACACTTTACAGTTTGTTCTTTAAGTTGATTATCTAATAGCTCACAAATTGTCTCGCACGCATGTGTGCTATGATTCAAATTTCCAACCTCACAACCTGACCTATGTAATACAGCTAGAAGTACTGGATATAGAGCCCATGCAGTGTTTGTTTTCATTATGTAGTATAAGATGTTGCCACATAAGTCTTCTATGCGTTTAGTAGTGTTCCGAGAAGATGTTTTCATCACTTCATAAACAGCAGCTCTTTGATGATGCTGAAGTTTAATTAAATGTGTCTTCAGGTGGGTTTTCAGATTTCTAAACCATCTCTCTCGATTTTCTCCTTGTTTGCATACATAGGTTAAATCTTTAACATTGAAGTAACCTTTTATGTTAGAATGTTTGTCTGAAGCACATGCTTTGGGGTCTGTGCAAGTCAGGCCTCATTTAGAATATGCAGTTCAGTTTTGGTGCCCGTACTTGCGTGAGGATATTGATAGGTTAGAAAGGGTTCAGCGTCGTGCCACAAGACTTATTCCATCATTGCGCAATAAGCCTTATGAAGATAGGATTAATGAGTTAAACCTGTATTCACTCTAAACTAGGAGATTAAGGGGGGAGCTTATTGAAGTTTTCAAAATCGTTAATAACATCGATAACGTAAATTTTGACAAATTGTTCACTTTTGATAATAGTAATACTCGCAATAACGGATTTAAGTTGCGTGGCAGGCGTTTTATTAATAATATCACTAAAAACTTCTTTACGTTTAAAGTAATTGATAAATGGAATAATCTTCCCGCGTCAGTCGTTCATTCTACCAGCGTTAATATGTTTAAGAACCGTCTTGACAGACATTTTAAAGGTATTAACGTTGTTTAATTTAAAAAACAACAAAGTTAGTAACAGAAGCTCTGGTGGTGGTGCTCGAGGATGAGTCTGTTGCCGATGAATGCCAGCTTGTGACCAGTGGCGGTCCTAGCTTACATGATGCCCTGGGCGAACCTCACCTTCAGCACCCCCCCCCCCCCCCCCCCCCCCTGTTTGCCAACACACACACACATTCGAATCCCCCCAAAATAAAGGACAGACATAACTCTTTCACAAAATAACTTTTTATTGGACTAATTGTTGGAACTTCAGAACCAAAACAAAGACTCAAATTTCTGAATTTTACAAATCCTTCATCACGTAAATAGAATAACTCACTTAAGAGAATGTAATTATGATACTATGAACAGGAAAAATACAAATTAAATTGCACAACTGCCATAAATAAACTAGAGAATCAAATTTCTAAATTGTACAAATGCTCTATCACATAAATAGAATAAGACACTTAAGAGAGGGTAATTATTATGCTACACTTTGAACAAGAAACAAAATAAATTGCACCACAGCACAACTGCCATCTAAAGCCTGACTCTTCTTACCTTCCTTGATGCAAAGTCATGAATTAAATCATCATATGAAATCTGCTCAGCAATTGTATGATTTATACTGATGATGGCCAGACCGGTAAGGCGTTCCTGTGACATAGTTGACCTCAGGTAGGATTTGATGAGCTTCAGCTTTGAAAAGCTCCTCTCTGCTTCAGCAACAGTGACTGGAAGAGTAAGACCAATTCTGAGAGCAGTCCACAAATTTGGATATATTTCAGAGAGCTCCCTTTCATGGATAAATGTCAGCAGTTCAAGCAAGGATATGGTCTTTGATGGCAAGTCAGGCAAGTTCTTCAGCTCCTGTGCAAGCTCTCTGCCATCCAAGTCAGATTGTCCCTTAAAGTGTAGTGTAGTACTAAGGTTCACACATTGTTCTGTCAGCTCCTCAAATGTGAGATTTTGGAATGTGTCAGCACTCCAAACTTCTCTCCCACAATTTCCAACATGGAAAATCTTTCCTGAATGGCTGATGTTGCAGCATCAACCACTGCATTGAAAAATGTCACCTCCAGCTTCTTCAAAGCATCAATCAAGGGCTCATCAGATGCTTCATAGGAGAAGTGCCGCTTTGTGGACCTCAGCCGTTTTTGTTTTAACACAGCCTCCACATTCATTTGTTCACAGATATCTGTGGCTGCCATTTGTGCAGCCACAAAACCTGTTGCCCTGTAATTGCGGAGACCTCTCTCTGTTTTTTTTAGGAGATTTACTGCAACATCAACGTGCATGCTAGGAGACTGCATCTGCTTGCTCACATGCTGAATTTGGCACAACAGGTCATGCCACACCACTGAACAAATGGCGAAGCGGTATGACCCAACCTCCTCTGACAGAGATTGAGCCTCGACCTTTATTACAGAGTCTTTGGTGTGGTCCCTCACCTCGATCAGTGCATCTCTCACTGCAGCTGCCTGATATCTCAGGGGCTCCACACTCTTGATCTTGCTTTCCCACCTTGTATCAGACCACATCTTCAATGTGATGTTCACATGTTTTTTCAAAATGGCCCATCGTTGTGTGGAGGCTGAAAACAAGTTGTAAAGCTTCTGCAAGATGCCAAAGTAACTTGTGGCATCAATAGATCCCTTAGCAGCATCGGCCACAAGCAAATTCAGAGAATGAGCCCCACATGGAACAAACAGAGCTCTGGGATTAATTTCTAGGAGCCTGGATTGAACACCCTTGTTTTTTCCCCTCATGTTGGCCCCGTTGTCGTATGATTGTCCTCTACAGTCCATGAAAGGAACTTTTAGCTCCTCCAGTCTCTTCAGAATCAGAGATGCCAAATGTTGACCAGTGGACTCCTCTGCCTCCAAAAACCCCATGAAATGTTCCTTTATATGGGGCTTCCCCTCCAGTGACACAACCAGAATCACAACTGACAACTGTTCAGTGTGGCTGATATCTGGAGTGCAATCTAGAATTATTGAAAAAAACTTTGATTGTTTGATGTCGCTCACCATTGCTGAAATGGTCTTGCTGCTCGACAAATCAATGAGTTCGTTTTGTATGTGGTGGCCGAGGTAGCTGGTGTGACTGGAGGTCCCTTTTTGGACACGGTTAATGTGCTCTTGCATTATAGGATCAAATTGTGCCATCAGTTCAACTTCTTTCAGAAAATTGCCATTTGATGGTGAGAACAATTTTTCTGTATGTCCCCTTAGTGCCAAATTCCTAACTGCCAGAGAATGCACAATAGCAGTGAGACGTGTCAGCACCGCTCTCCATCTCAACTTCTCAGCCTCCAGAAGTGCCATCTCCTGCTTGTCAATGGTCTTCCCCTTTCTCATCCTCACTGCCAGTTCTTTCCAGATTTTCATAGAATTTAGGTGTTCTGAACTGTTGTCATGTGATGTGAGCAATGAGCTTGCATGCTTCCAGTCCGAGAGTCCCAAACTTGTTAAATTTATTTTCCTCTTGGAAAATAATGTACAACAGAAACAGAAAAGGCTGTTGTTTTTTAAGGAATAGACCAACCAACTTCTGGTTATATTTTCCCCACTAACCAATGACTTCCTGAAGTATTGATGGTGGAAACTTCTTCCGTCACTGTCGTTTCTAGGGAATACAAAGTCAGATGGTACTTGACTTGGTCCCCTGGAAACCAGTTGTGTCCGAATTCTCTCAGTCAGAACTGAAGGCCAGTTAGCAGGGTCGGTGGACAGAGACTCATCCTCAGGAGGCGATTCTGCTCCAGGCATTTCTAATAGAAAGAACAAGAGCATTACTCATTAGTATACACACCTAAGTTAGATAACACATTATTCACAGCACTTTGTTATGGTGGTGGTGTTATGGAATTATGGTGGTGAAACACCACACATACCCAGTAACCCAGACCCAGTGATAATAACATTATAATTTATAACTGTTTGCAAAATGCTTTGCAGGGATGCACACACATACACACACACGCACACACTCACAGACATATGTGCACACAAACTCACCTGAAGAGTCCTGCCGGGGAGAAGTAGAAGCAAATGGTTCTTCATCCTCAGGATCAGACTGCATTTGTGGAGACATATGTGAGGCTGAGGAGGTAGATGGCTCCTCAGCCTCAATAATGGCAGAAGTAGACGGCTTCTCATCCTGGCTAGTGGCAGAGGGTGTTCCAAAATATTTCAAAAGTGCCCCTGCAAATAGTAAAATAGAACATAACAGACCAATGCATGAATAAGCTAGTACAATTAATTTAACATGTTATTAAGCACAATTTATTAAACTTTTAGAATAGGAAACAAATGAATAATACAACCTCCTTGGTTAATGGCTAATTATATACATAATAGTACACTTCAAATGACTCAGAAAGCTATATCACAAAATAGCAGTGCAATATAGCAGTGAAGAGTAGATGACATAGCTCTATACCTTTATCTTTTGCTCGTTTCTCCTCTTCTTCTTTCCTCTTTTTTCTAAACTGAGCACCTGATAGCTTTGACCTCTTCTTATCCATTTGCGGTTATTTGACAGACCTTAGTGGCTTAGTGTGAAGATTCGTTCTGTAATAAATAATATACATTTCACTATTTAACCAAACCCAGAAAAATAACATTACATATGTTAAAGTATGGGCCTTTATTCCCAATAATATTAATCTGGAAGCATTTTGCATTGTTTAGGTCTTTTATGGGAAGGTTTATGGAAAATGCAATAGATGGTTTTTTATTAATAAAAATATATTTATTGATCTTTTATTATTTATTTTATTTTATTTTTTATTTTTATTTATTTCTTTATTTATTTATTCTTATTTTTATTTTTTTTGCAGGCACTCATGCCGCCCCTCCACAAATGCCGCCCTGTGAAGCTGCCCATATTGCCCATATGAGGAACCGCCACTGCTTGTGACATGCCAGCGTGTGATGCCAGAAAAAAAAAAAAAAAAAAAAAAGTAACACGAATGTAGATGTAGCTCATAGCGTAAACTAACACACTTTTTTTTTTTTTTTTTTTTTTTCCCTTCTTATCCTCTCCTTACTTTGCATGTCTCTAACTCTTTTCTTGCATGTTTGTAGTTTGCATGGTATGACAGTGAGTTAAGACTGTGTTTGCATGGTTTGTAAGCGTTCTTATTTTACTTCTTTTCATCTTTCACCCCTCTCCGATTCTCTCCGACTATTTTTCTGACTTGTCAGCAGTGGCCGGTGGATGATGATGGTGAGACACTTTTCCTCTTTTTCTGAATGAATGTTAACCCATGAGTGATAGGTGTTGCTCTTACTTAACCCCTTATTCTCTTCTCTTCTCTTAACCCGCTACTCTTTCCTTTCTCTCGGGCTAACCTTAGAGTGGATCTTAGGGTCTTTGTTAGCCTTAGCTTCTGTAGATCTGTAGATCATCTTCATCCTCAACAGCTATATCTACATCAGGCATATTAGTGTCACTATTTGCAATGTTTTCCATTATATCACTTGGTACTGAAAATGAATCATCAGCATGCCCTAGATCCTTCTTTTCCACCAATTTGAATGTAGATTTGATCAAATCATTGTTCAGGATTTCTTGTATTGATTTACACTTGCTTAAATGGGCTATGGAAATGTCAAATTTGTTCCTTTTTGCTTTATTAGATTTGGATGCAACACTTGAACTTGAAGGCATATTTTGACTCTTCTCTTTATTAACCACAACAGCTTGGTGAGTTTCTTTTGTTAGGCGCAAAATTGCATTCAATGTCTTCTGGATTTGGGAATTTTCAAATTCCTCTAAAGCAGTTTTGTTAGTCTGATGCGCAGATTCCTCACTTACCTTTTGTTTCTTAGGTGGAGGAGAAGCACTTTCTTCAGTCTGTGAAACATCTAGTGAAAGTTTCATTTTCTAGATTAGCAGTTGATGAAGTTGGTTCATTTTTCTGAGGTCTAGCACTAGCACATTTTGTGAACAAACTAAATGACTGCTTTGCCATATCTCTTTGCTGCACTTCATCCTGGTATTTCTTTACTGCAATATCTAAGCTGTGGGCCCAAACTCTGGGACCTCTTGTATTGTAACAAATATTTTTTTTGGAATTAAAATGTTCCTCCCAGTTTTGCTTCTTTGAATATTTGTTCTTGCATTGACCACAAAAGTAACCCCTTTTAACACCCTCACTTTTCTCTCCAACTTCATCAATATTAGGATCCATTATTGATTATTGACTACCTGAAAAAATACAAAATAAGTAAAAGTTAGTAAATATAGTATGGTAAAAGTAAGTAAAAGTAAGTGCTTTAAACTTAGTAAAAGTAAGGAAGAGTAAGTAAAAGTAGGTAAGTTAAAGTAAGTAAAAGTAAGTTTAAACTTAACTAAACTTTTCAATTCTAGTCATGGTGGATTACTTAAAACCGCACAAGTAATTATCTGGCCAATTTATCAAACCTGGCCGAGATCAATGGAACATAGTCCAATCCTGATAATTTTATATTAAAAAAATATACGTTTTAATAAAATTTTAATTATCAAAACATTGAAGCTTAACAAAAAATAAAAATAATTGTTAAATATGGAATTACCAACTAAACTTAAAATAACTAAATTTGTAATTTAAAAAAATTGGCTTGTACAAGAATGTATACGCAAAAAAATTGCATAACGTCTAGCGCAGTGTTTCCCAACCGGGGGCCATGGCACATTTGAAGGGGGCCACAGGAAAATGTTATTTTGTAAAATAGAGTTAATCTGCATATTACCTACTGAAAATAATGCTTATGGGGGCCACAGGAAAAAATAAGGTTCCTAAGGGGGCCATAAGCCAAAACCGGTTGGGAACCACTGGTCTAGCGGATGAACAAAGCCCAAACCCAAATTTACTTTTTCTCATGGTCAAATTTACTGGAGCAATGCTCCCAAGATCCCAGGAATCTGGAGTCATGCCATACTCTGACCTAAACCTGCACAAGTCAGACTGGACATCAATAAATAACTGTCTGGGAGAAATAAACTGGGAAGATGAATTAGAAAACCTAAAGCCAGAAGAATGCTGGAGTAGAATACAATACCTGCTGTCATCAGCATTATACACACACACACACACACCAAAGAAAAACGATAGTGCACAGAAGCACCGGACAAAAGAGCACAGATACAGGACACTTATGAGAAAGAGAACAAAGCTATCTAAACAACTGACAAAGCAATTAAGTGATACAAGAGATAGTAACATCCGGAATCAGATACTGATGTTAGAACTTAAAATAAAGGAGTCAACCATAAGAGAGAATATTGATAATGAACACAAAGCTATTGGCACTATAAAGGAAAATAGCAAATTCTTCTTTAGCTATGCTAAACACAAAGCAGTTATCAAAACGAGCATTGGCCCATTGCTTGCTAAAGATGGACTAACTCTCACATCTAATACACAGGAAATGGCAAACATTTTACAATCTCAATATGCTTTAAGCTGGAGTACCCCTGTAGTAGCAAAGAAAATAAAAACTACATCATTTTTTGATAGAGAAGAAAATGACCAAGACAGACCATTATTGGAAGATATACAAATAACCACTAGAGATATACAACAGGCAATAACAGAGCTACCGGGGAGTTCAGCCCCTGGTCCAGATGGAATTGGAGCCAAGATTCTTAAGGAATGCAAACATACTTTATCTCTGCCTTTGAAAATCCTGTGGAGATCCTCACTAGACACCAGTAGAATACCACCAATCATGAAACAAGCAAATATTACCCCAATCTACAAAGGAGGCAAAAGAAAGGAAGCCAAGAACTATAGACCCATATCTTTGACTTCCCATATTATTAAAATATTTGAGAAAGTCCTGAAAGGCACATTGTCAGTTTTATAGAAAATGAACATCTCTTAGAAGACTTTCAACATGGCTTCAGACACAAGAGATCCTGCCTTACTGAACTTATAGACCATTGCAATACAATCCTACAATACTTGGGGGAAAACCACAATGTTGATGTCATCTATCTAGACTTTGCAAAAGCTTTTGACAAGGTTGACCATGGTATATTATTCCATAAACTAAAAGAACTTGGTATTTGTGGAAAAGTAGGAAAATGGATCCATGCCTTTCTCTCTGACAGAAAACAAATAACAACTGTAAATGGAGCAAGATCTATAGAAAAAGAAGTGATTAGTGGAGTGCTGCAAGGCACAGTACTAGGACCAATTCTATTCATTATAATGCTAAACAATATAAACTGTAACCTAGGAAGCTCTCTCCTGTCATTCGCAGATGATACCAGAATACTAAGACCAATTACAGAAAAAGAAGACTGTGTAGAGCTACAAAAAGATCTACAAACTATATATGCATGGGCAGATGCAAACAATATGGCCTTCAATGAAGACAAATTTGAACTAATTAAGTATGGACCAAATAAATACCTGAAAGAACAATTCAACTACACTGGACCCACAGGAAAAGATATTGCACAAACTGATCATGTCAGGGATCTAGGGATTATATTATCTGAAGATGCAACATTCAACAGGCACATTGACAAAGTAACCTCATCATGCAAACAACTAATAGGATATATACTGAGGACATTCAGAACTAGGGACAGTATGACCATGCTTACCCTGTGGAAATCACTTGTCCTTCCACGCATTGACTACTGAGCTCTCAATTATGGTTTCCCCACAAACAGAATGAATTGCAAAAAATTGAGGGCCTACAAAGAACCTTTACCTCGTATATTAAACAACCTGATGGGCAACAGGTGAGTAAAGACAAATTAAACTACTGGGATAGGCTTAGAGGCCTCAACCTTTATTCCATAGAGGTTTGAGAGACACATCCTAATCTACACCTGGAAAATTCTAGAAGGGCTTTTAGTTGCCCCCAATACTGAACCAATTGTGCTCACCTTCACAAGAACTGGCAGAATGTGTAAAAAATATCACCTCCCACCAAACAGTCTGAGAAGGATTCAAACCCTTCAATATAATAGTATCTCTAGGCAGGGTTCTCGCCTGTTTAACTCCTTGCCTCAGTACCTTAGAGATATAAGTGCAGTCCCAGTAGATACTTTTAAAAAACACTTGGACATGTTTTTAGCCAACATACCCGACCAACCCACAGTGTCAGGGTATTCCTCTGCCAGACCAGCCCCCACAAATTCAATAGGGGACCAAATCGTATGGCAGGAGCAAGAGAAAAGAAGGGTGGCAACCCCGTCATGGCCCCGCCTCAGGAGGCGCTGAGTGGACTTCGTGGGAGCAGCGCACCCTTGAGGCAGAAGCGCTTTAAGGTAAATTTAAGGTAAAACCAGTTAGGCCAAGTGGGCCTGATAAGCATTAACAAGGGTATGTATATTAGGTTGAAGATTTGTGAGTTTGATTCTTAAGTCACCACATTCATCGATGTTAAGTCCATTTCCTTGTTTAGTCAAGAGTGCATTCACATGGCTGAATCCAGCTTCAACCATATATGAACTTGGAAATGCAAGTGAAAATGGGTCAGCACTCGGCAGCTGCTCTAAGGTTTGGATATCTGGTAATCACTGAAGCCTTTACGTTTGAACGATGCTTTTGCCTCGAGATCCACGCTCATTTCAATTAATTCCTCCTGTAAGTTATTCTCTATATCTGCATTTTCTATTTCAACATCGAATGGAGTAACAATCCAGTCAGGAACCTGCATATTCTCAGGTCTTCAAAACGAACTTTAAAATCTTAAGTTTTCAAGGTGGGTTGTTGTGGTGATTTCGGTATAGAGTATCTGATGTTATCTGTTTAAAGGTGTATTATTATTTTTATCCGCTACTGTATCTAATGTTATATTCTTCTGTTTCAGAATTATGTTGTTGAAGTTTTTTGTGTAATAAAGGCTGAATTACTGTAATCTCTCAATTGAGCCTTATGACAATTTATTACACAAAAATTATCTGAAGCATGGATTGGATTTTGCGCCCTGAACGTTTTGATGCCAGTCCAAACGCACCGGATAGAGCCCAACTGTGGAAACACTGGTTCCGAACCTTCACAAACTTCATCGGGACCATCACCACTACTACTACTACTGCAGTAACTGGCACTGCCTCTGCTGATGCTGCATCTGCTACTGGCACTACTACTAGCAAGTTAGACATACTCATCAATTATATTTCACATAATGTATTTGAGTACATTTCTCAGTGTCAGACCTATGATGAAGCCATTGAACTTCTACACACTACGTATATTAAGCCAAAGAATGAGGTTTTTGCTCGGCACCTCCTTGCCAGCAGGCGCCAGCTACCCGACGAATCTATCGACGACTATATTCGAACTCTGAACTATGGAAAACTGATGAGTGGGTAGTTGGGAGGTAACGAAAATGGTTCACTGAGTAGGTAGGTAGTTAATCTAACAATTATTAAATTCCTTTTATGTCAATAACTGGGTGGATGAAACCAATTGGTTGCTCACCAGAGTTATTCTCCACACTAGTATTTATATACTGTGTGACAAGAGCGTGCTCGGTAATAGATATACATTACCGATCAACCAACCGAGGAAAAAACCAACACGACGCTGGTGGAAAAAGCCCCGCGAAAAGGAGAACAAAGGAGAATGAAAACGAGGAACGGGGCAAGAGGACGGAACTGGGGAAGGGACAAGAACAGACAACGAAAAAGATCCCCACCAGCAAGTACGCTCTTAACAATTAAACCAGGACGGAAGAAGGGACTCTCTAATAACTAGCAGTAAGTGACTAATTGTGTTTTTAACCCAGTTTTACGTAGATTCATTAAATTAAGCTGGGTCAGACAACTTAGGCCTACATTGTGGCCTAAGACCCAGCATCAACTCATAGCTTAACAAAGGTAAAGGTAGATTGCCCTAACCTAGTTTGGTGAGGAATCCTATTGTGGACCTCAATTTATCTGCCCGCTCTGGACCATTTCCGGAATCTCTAGGCTGACCCCTCTAGGCTAGACTTGATCTACTCTATAGTTAGACTGGAGAATAAGGGGTGGGTTAATTGTGGACCAATTCATACAGAGCATTTTTCACATTGGTGGTCCGTGTGTGGGGAATAAACAAACCTTAACCTTACTTAACAAAAATTGCAGAATTAGGCTAAATGGTCTAGCCTAAGCCTAAGCCTAACCTAATCAAGCCTAATTAGGTCTACAACCTAGGGCCTAACTAGGAAACATTTACATTTAAGGAGTCTCATTCTCTTATAAGCTTAGACCTAAGTGACACATAAGTACTTGGGGGGGATTAAACCAAATTTAAACTTGACTGTTTTGTCTGTGCTCTCTCTTCTCTGGTAATTTCTTCTTGTCCTCTATTTCATTACGATCCCCAGTTAAACAATTTTGACTTAAACATGGACAGTTGGAATTGAAAAAGTTAAAAAAGAAAAGGGGGGCAAAGTTGGGTGGTGTTACAAAGGCCAAGAACACTTTTAACAATATTACACAACCAGGTAAGGAAGATTTAGTGTGTGTAATTCTTAAATTGGAAACTAAAAAGAAGGAAATAATAGCCATTGATGAGAGTATTTCAGAGTTAGTTGAATCCGAAATGGCTGAAGAACAATTGATAGACCTTTACGCTGATAATGATGTTCAGGTAATCTCAATTGAACAGCAAATAAGGAGACTACAGTCTCGTTTGACTGACTTAACACCAAATAAACCTAATTCTGATTTTAATCAAAGTAGAGCTAACCTTCAACAAAATTTAAGTGGCATGCTAAATCCCGAGTCACAAGAATTGAGGGCTCAGTTACCCATTTTGCTAGTACCAACATTTGAAGGGGACACGGTACAATTCCCATCTTTCATTGACAAATTTGAGAGTTTAATAGGTAATAAACCTTATATTTCAACTGTTGATAAGTTTAGCTACTTAACTAGTTTCCTTAAAGGCCCAGCCTATAACCTGATAGCCTATTTACCAGCCGTAGGGAATTCATATGAAGTAGCTATTGATCTCTTAAAACGTAATTACATTAATAAAGATGAGATTGTATATGAATTATCTCAACAAATTTTTGATTTTGCACCCAATAAAAGATAACTATAGTGATATGGAAAATTTTTATACAAAATTAGAAGCTATTATAGGACAACTGGTTAGCAATGAGATAGATATTAAAGCTTCATCTTGGATTATACAAGGCATAGTTCTTAGGTGCCTTCCTTTGAGGGTTAAAGATATTTTAGTTCTAAAGACGGGAGAAAATTATCCTAATCTTGAAATATCAGAAAACACTTTCCAATATCCTAACTAATTACAAATTGAGAAATATTCCAACACAAAATAAGACCCAGACTATGGATAAACCAAAGACTCTTCCCAGAGACCAACTAGCTACAGCCAAACAGACAAAACTTGATACTGTAGAATCAAATGTGACCAACTGTAATACACGAACACCTACATTACAGAACTTTAATGTAACTACTGCCTCAACTTACACACCATTGCAAATTTTGTGCAAGTAATGAACACAGTAGTACTGGGTGTGACAAATATTCAGACTTTAACCAAAGAGCTAAAAGATGTGAACAGTTGAACCTATGTAAAAAGTGTACTGGCCAGGGACATTATAAGAAAGACTGTAAATCTAGGTTAAGATTCAAGTGTAAGTTTTGTAAAAGTTTACGACATGTCTCATCAATGTGTGATTCACCAAAGTGTCCAAACAATAGTACTCAAACTCAAAAGATACCTCCACCAAACAAAGGTAATCAAGAAAATGCCACTTTCATGGGACATTCTGTTGTCAAACAATGTAACAAGAAACACTGAGATTCTTTTACCAACTATTACTTTGGACTTAGTGAATAGTGAGGGTAGCACCACTCCAGTGAGATGTCTTATAGACTGTTGTTCTCAACAAACATTTGTTTCGCAAAATGTAGTTAATAAATTGGGTTTGACACCAAACCGAATGAACAAAACTCAATATTGCATCCTTTGTTAAGGATAACTCGGACAAAAATAGCTATAAGACAATTGACCTGGAACTACATTTAGAAAATAAATTAGAGAAAATTGAAGCAGTTATTATTTCTAAAGTAGGACAAAACAAACTGGTTATACCCAAACTAGAACAAACCATAAATCATTTGGGAAAATACTACAAATAGCTGATAGACATATCACTAACAACACAGTAGCTAACATTGAAATGTTAATGGGGCAGATTATATTAATCTTATTCATAAGGGCATAGTGAAGATAGGTAATGGTATAGCTATTCAGACTCCATCAGGGATAGCCCCTTTGGGTGACCTATCCAAATACAACCTAGACCTAAACCAAAATAGTTCATGACCAACAAATACTATGTGCCTCAACTCAGTCCTACATAACACCTGTAAGAATAGCAACACTTTGAATAATATTATCTCAACTGAGAACATTAATTCATCATTATCAAATGAAACTTTGGATGAGGCAATTCAAACTTTATGGTTGCTAGAATCTGTGGGTATACATGACACAAATCAAACTTCAGAAGATCAGTTAATGGTAGAAAGATTTGAAGACACCATTCAGTGCAAAGACAATAGTTATTTTGTTGAGTTACCTTGGAAAATAAATTGTCCAACTTTAAGAGACAATCTCAAAGTAGCTAAAGGACATTTATATAAAGTAATGAAAAAACTCAAACAAGATAATAATATTAAAAGTATATGATGTCTTCAAAGAACAGCTACAGAAAGGCTTCATTGAAGAAGTAACAAATAACCCTTTTAAAAAAGATGGTTGTCATTATTTAACCCACAGGGGGGTTTATCGACAAGATGCCCCAACAACAAAACTCAGTAGTATATAACTGTAGCCTCAAAGACAGTGATAAACACAGTTTGAATGATTGCCTGATTGAGGGTCCTAATCTCATTTCTGACCTTGTGAAGATCTTACTGAGGTTCAGGTTAGATAAATATGCCGTACAAAGTGACATTTCAAAGGCATTTTTGAGAATAAATCTTAAAAATGAATATGATAAGAACCAACTTAGGTTCTTATGGTTCAAGGATCCATTTGATTTGAATAAAGGGTTCATAACCTATAGATTTAATGTTGTGTTGTTTGGAGCCAATTGCTCACCTAGCCTATTAGCATTGACAATTGACATCATTTGAACCATTTAATAACTCTTTAACATTGAACTTCCTTAAGGAACATTTTTACGTAGACAATCTAATAGGCTCAACAACAACAAAATCTGAATTATGATTATCTGAAGTCTATGAACACTCTCAAAACATTATGCAACAAGGTAACTTTGAACTAGAGAGTGGATTTCAAATGATGAGGATTTAAACAAAAGATTTTAAAGGATAATAATGGTCTTACTGAGCCATCAGACAGAGTTAAAACTTTAGGTATGAACTGGTATTTGGATGCAACTTCTAACAGTCATGATTCAATCTGTACTAAAGGTTTTAAACTTGATGAGGAAGCAAATACTAAAAGACAAATATTATCAGAGGCTTCCAAAATTTTTGAAGAAGTTAGCTGCTGATTTAACAAAAGTGCAGAACATTAAAATTCAAAGGTGCTGTGGGTTTAGGGATAAGCCCCAGAGACTTCATGTGTTTGCTGATGCAAGCACACAAGCTTATGGGTGCTGTGCGTATCTTGTAAGTCCTACAGAAAGTCATCTAATTTATGCAAAAGGGAAAGTTGCACCTCTCAAACCTACCCGAACCATACCTCAATTGGAACTATTGGCTGCTGCATTAGCCATTAAAACCATTTCATTGCTTAAGGATGCTTACCATGATATGAACATAACTGATATCCACATCTGGCTTGACAGTCAGATTTGTCTTGCCTGGATACGGAATGATAGCATTAATAGTAAGAATATCTTTGTAAGAAATAGGCTAAAAGAAATAGCTGAAGCTAATGAAAGCCTACAAGTAAACTTTCACTATGTTCCAACTAAACAAAATCCAGCAGACTTTCTGACCAGAGGTTTATCCTACAAGTTGTTGAAGTCAAACAAAACTTGGTTTATGGGACCTAAGTGGCTCTGTAATACAGACCAATGGCCTGTGGAACAAGTTAACTTGACATTAAATTTAATCTTTTCAAATGAAAAGGTTGAACCAATCACTAATTATGAACGTTATTCTGATTTCAGTAAACTTGTCAGGGTCACAGCCTACTGTTTGAGGTTTGCTCACAACTGTTTAACTACAATTAACAAACAGCTAAATAAAAACAATCATAATTATACAGAAGTTGCAACCAATACTGGATAGGCCATGCACAACAAAAAGAGTACAATAAAGAGTTAGAATTCTTGACTAATGGGAAACAAACAAAAGAACCTGTACCATCAGTAGTTGTGGATCTAAACTTGTTCAGAGATGAGGAAGGCCTTCTAAGGTGTAAAGGGAGATTAGACAAATCAAAACTGTCATACAAAAGCAAACATCCAATCCTTTTACCTAGATTTAGCTATTTGACAACATTAATCATCAGAAAAACACACAATGATGTATATCATATGGGGGTACCACAGACACTAACTACATTAAGAAAAACTTATTGGATACCCAAGGGAAGGATCACTGTTAAAACAGTCCTGAGTGAGTGTGTCACATGTAGGCGTATTCATGCTAGGCCCTATAGGAAACCAAATCCTCCTGCTTTGCCAGAGGAGAGAGTTACTCTCAACAGACCCTTTGAGACTGTAGGCATTGACTATACAGGAGCATTGACTGTAGGGGTGGTTGACACTGAACAAAAAATGTACATTGTACTGTTTACATGTGCTGCCTCACGAGCTGTTTATCTGGATGTTGTGGAGGACCTTACAGCAGAATCTTTTGTTGCTGTCTTTAAGAGATTCTGTGCACGACATTCAGTACCAAAGACAGTTTGGACTGACAATGCTACATATTTCAAGGCTGGTGAACAAGTCATCCACGACTTGTTAAGCAATGAACTCACACAATATATACAAAATTCAAACATAAAGTGGAAGTATATTCCGGTTGCCTCTCCTTGGTATGGTTCTATCTGGGAGAGGAATATACAAACAGTAAAGAATTGCTTGAAGAAAGCAATTGGCAAAAAACAGATACACTTATTTGAGTTGCTCACTCTCCTGGCTGAGATTGAGAACATCATCAACAATAGACCACTCACTTATGTGAGTGACAACATTAATGACCCGGAACCATTAACTCCAAATCATTTGATTCGGGGAGAACAAGTTAGTCTCCTGCCGGACTACAATATAGACTCTTCAGAAGACCCAAACTGGACTCAACGACATGATGAGCTCCAGACTAAGTTACAACATTTAACTAGAGTTAAAGCTCATTTCATTAAACAGTGGAAAACTGAGTACTTGATGGGTCTAAGGGAGAGACATAAACAAATGACTAAGAAGGATTGGTCTGACACAATTAAGGTAGGGGACCTTGTTCTCATACATGACAGTACTCCAAGACAATACTGGCCTCTGGCTAGAGTTTCAGAACTCAGACCAGGGGCAGACGGGGTAACAAGAGTGGTCAAATTAAGGACTTCAACGGGTGACACAACAAGAGACATTTCTCTTTTGTACCCTTTAGAGTCTGGACCCAAAACAATGGACTTTGGAGAACCTTCTCCACTGACAGTAACAACTGGAGACACTGAACTTCCAGTAACTATTCCTTTGACAGTAGGAGTGGTAACGCATCCTACTACAACATTGACAGACACAAGACCTCAGCGACAAACAGCATTAAAGGCGCGACTATTTTTACAACAAAAAATAGATGCTGGGGAATTGTAATTTTATCTTCTAACTTTCACTTTTTCTTTTCTTATGGTAAAGACCATAGACAGTTTCATCCTATGGATGTATATTTTCTCTTCTAATTAAATGCTACACCTTCTCCATGAGAAGGTGAGGATAGGCACTGTTAATCAGATTAACAGGCATTTACAGTCAAATAGTTAGCTAGTCTACACTCAGACATAAAAATTGGTGACAATGACACCAAATTTTTATCTCCCGGGGCCCCCAGTATATGGAAAACTGATGAGTGGGTAGTTGGGAGGTAACGAAAATGGTTCACTGAGTAGGTAGGTAGTTAATCTAACAATTATTAAATTCCTTTTATGTCAATAACTGGGTGGATGAAACCAATTGGTTGCTCACCAGAGTTATTCTCCACACTAGTATTTATATACTGTGTGACAAGAGCGTGCTCGGTAATAGATATACATTACCGATCAACCAACCGAGAAAAAACCAACGACGCTGGTGGAAAAAGCCCCGCGAAAAGGAGACAAGGAGAACGAAAACGAGGCGAACGGGCGAAGGACGAACGGGAAGGGACAAGAACAGACAACGAAAAAGATCCCCACCAGCAAGTACGCTCTCAACAATTAAACAAAAGGGGAAAAGGGACTCTAATAACTAGCAGTAAGTGACTAATTGTGTTTTTAACCCAGTTAGTAAGACATTAAATTAAGCTGGGTCAGACAAATTAGGCCTACATTGTGGCTAAGACCTAGCATCAACTCATAGCTTAACAAAGGTGAAGGTAGATTGCCCTAACCTATTTGGTGAGGAATCCTACTGTGGACCTCAATTTATCTGCCCGCTCTGGACCATTTCCGGAATCTCTAGGCTGACCCTCTAGGCTAGACTTGATCTACTCTATAGTTAGACTGGAGAAATAAGGGGTGGGTTAATTGTGGACCAATTCATACAGAGCATTTTTCACAGAACAAACTGACTGTTGATTGTAACTTTACAGCTGTAACTGCCAAGCAACATCAAGAAGAGTATACTCGCGACGCTTTCATTAACGGTCTCTTGTCAACTTCAATCAGACAACGACTTCTAGAAAACAAGAAGCTGGACTTCTCATCTGCTATCGACCAAGCTCGAGCATTAGAATTAGCCCAGCGCAATGCTAATTGTTGTTCTGAACTGCCTTCTCAACTTGCAGCCTCGACCTCTATTCAATCAAAGGGTAACCCTGATATGCAGGACCATGACTCATCAGTTAATACTAGTGATACTTCAGTTATAGCCACAACCGTTAAAGCTGATCAGAAGTGCTACTTTTGCGGGAACCGTCGCCATCCACGCAGTAGGTGTCCTGTCCGTGATGCAGTGTGTAATAGATGCCAGAAGAAGGGTCATTTCATGAAGGTGTGCCGTTCTGCGCCTGTCAGTGCTTCGGCTACAATGGATAGTCCAGTTCTGGCGTCTATATCAGCGGCTACTCCATCGTGTTTATCTAAATCGAGTGTATATATATCGGTCGATGGACATTTGTTAAATGCTTTAGTCGATACAGGTAGTTCACGGAGTTTTATATCTCAAGAAACGGCGCATAAATTGAAAACAGTATCCGTGTTCCAGCAGTGTACATATGGCGTCTACCTCATTCAGTTCCGCAATTAAGGAATTCTGTAAGGCAACTCTAATAGTGAGGGGATTGGAGTATCCTGAATCGAACCTCCTCCTAATGGAGAATCTGTGTGCTGACGTTGTCCTTGGTCATAACTTCCTGTCCTTACATGCAGGGGCGGATTAACATTTTCTGGGCCTTAGGCTTAGTATGTATGATCGGGCCCTTTTATTCATATACTATAAAAATTTAATTTTCATTGAGGGAGTAATGCATAATAGCGCACAAAACAAGTGTGAACGTGGTTGAACGTGTTTACAGCGCTGTGACTTGTGGCTAGGCTACAAATATCATAATTGATGCACATCGAGTGGGAGTATTTGCATAAAATTGACTGTCAGGATATTATTAATGAATTCGCAGGCAAAAAATGTCGCAAATTACAATTTTAAATATTTCTATTATTATATATGTATTTCAATTTTTATGTATCTCATTTTCCGAAATAAATACTTTTGTTTGATTGTTTTTTTTTACTTATACACATATTTTTGGCGGGCCCTAAGACATCCGGGCCTTAGGCTTCAGCCTGTGCAGCCTATAGGGCTATCCGCCACTGCTTACATGAAGACGTCAACGTTAAATTTGGAGGAAGTAAACCATCCCTCAACATCTGTGGGCTGGCTTCTGTAAAAACAAGCTCTCCGTCGCTATTCAACAATCTATCTGAAGATTGCACTCCTATTGCACTTCTCCATGGCGAGCACAAGCGTTTGTTGTGAGTGGAGAAACTCGTAAGAAGAGAATGGTAATAGACTATTCCCAGACAATTAACAAATACACATACCTTGACGCTTACCCTCTACCTCGAGTGGACAACCTCGTCGGTAAAATTTCTCAGTATCGCTATTACAGTACTATTGACCTAACTAGCGCGTATCATCAAATTCCTATAAGTGATAATGACAAACCTATGACGGCCTTTCAATCAGGTTCAAAACTGTATGAATTCTGTCGTATTCCATTCGGTGTTAAGAATGGTGTAGCATGTTTTCAAAGAATCATGGACGATTTTGTATCCCTTATCAGTTGACAGATACCTTTGCTTACCTGGATGACATAACTATATGTGGCATGACGAAGGACGAACACGATCGGAATCTGAAATGATTTATGAATGCTGCCGATGAGTTTGGCTTGACTCTCAACATGACGAAAAGTGTCTTCTCCGTTACATCTATTAAATTACTTGGTTACCTTATATCTGATGGTAGTATCAGACCCGATCCTGACCGTCTACAGCCCTTAATGGACCTTCCCATTCCTCATGATGCTAAAGCTCTGAAGCGTGTTATGGGGCTACTGTCTTATTACTCTCAGTGGATCCGAAATTACTCGAGTAAAATTAAATCATTGGCTGAGGCCAAATCTTTTCCATTGTGTGAGGATGCTAAACTAGCTTTTTCTAACCTGAAGCATGATATATTGCAGTCTGTTGTTCAAACTATCAGAGATGACATACCTCTTGTTATAGAAACCGATGCATCTGATTCTGGTCTGGCAGCTACCTTGAGCCAAGAAGGAAAACCGGTTGCCTTTTTCTCGAAATCATTGAATAACAGCGAGCGAAACTATCCGGCTGTTGAAAAAGAGGCTTTGGCTATAATAGAGGCACTCCGTAAATGGAAACATTATTTAACTGGCAGACACTTTACTCTAATCACTGACCAAAAATCTGTTTCGTTCATGCTGGATCAAAAACACAACAGTAAGATAAAAAATTATAAAATTCTACGTTGGAGATTGGAATTGGCATGCTTTGATTTTGACATTCAGTATCGTCCTGGACGTGATAATGTAGCGGCTGATGCACTCTCACGCGTGTTTTGCTCTGCTGTGGACTCTAATGTACTAACTAAACTTCATAACGACCTGTGTCATCCCGGTGTCACTAGGATGTATCATTTTGTCCGATCGCGTAACCTTCCATTTTTTGTTGAGGAAGTGCGGCGTACCACTGCAGCCTGCCCGGTCTGTTCCGAGTGCAAACCGAGATTTCACAAGCCTAACTTAACGCCTATAATAAAGGCTACTCAACCGTTCGAGCGGCTTTCAATGGATTTTAAGGGTCCTGTACCGTCAGTTTCTCCTAACAAGTATTTACTTACTGTTATTGATGAATATTCCCGTTACCCGTTCGCTTTTGCTTGCAAGGATGTCTCCTCTCAAACTGTAATTCGTTGTCTCTATCAAATATTCGCATTGTTCGGTATGCCTGCTTACGTACATTCGGACAGGGGTACTGCATTTATGTCTCAAGAGCTAAAGAACTTTCTACACTCTCGTGGCATTGCCATTAGCAGAACAACTCCCTACAACCCACAGGGTAACGGACAATGTGAGATATATAATGGCATAATATGGAAGACGATAATATTAGCCCTAAAATCTCGCAATTTGCCTGTTAACAGCTGGGAACTCGTTCTTACTGATGCTCTCCACTCGGTGCGATCATTGTTGTGTACGTCTACTAATTGTACACCTCATGAGCGTCTGTTTACCTATGCTAGGCGTTCTTCTACAGGTTGTACTGTACCTTCCTGGCTCTCCTTTCCTGGCAGCAAGGTTTTCCTTAAGCAACATGTGCGTGGTTTTAAATACGATCCTCTGGTCGTGGAAGCGGAAGTTCTTGAAGCAAATCCTCATTATGCCCATATACGCCTGGCTAACGGTAAAGAGAGTACTGTGTCAGTGAGAGACCTAGCACCACGCGGCATTTCATCGTCTGAATCTACACGCTCTGAACACACTGTCACGCCTCATCCAGACTCTCACGACCAACCGCAGCCACAGAGTAGTAACGAGTGTACGGACTGTCCTGAGGAACCTATCGTTATTGAAGACGCCGTCCAAGACTGCTTGCGCGCCGGTGAACAGACCGATCACGTTCCCGCACCAGAACCGATTGCACTGCGCAGGTCTCAACGTGTGAGGCGCCAACCGAATCGCCTGAATTTATAATTACATTTAGCATTTACTATTATTCTATAACAGTGGTTCTTAACCTGGGGGGCGCGCCCCCCTAGGTAATTTCCAGGGGGGGCGCGATCCCTTGGGGAAAAACACTAATTGTATTTGTTATTCTCTTAACGAGAGCATGGGCTAATATTGAGAAGTTTATGAAAAAATGCAAAAGTATCTCCCTCCAAGGGGGGCGTGGAGGGAAGGACCAATTCCTAGAGGGGGCATGGTAGTAAAAAGGTTAAGAACCACTGTATCTATAAAGTTACTTTTCCATGTGTGGGAGAATGTGGTGATTTCGGTTTAGAGTATCTGATGTTATCTGTTTAAAGGTGTATTATTATTTTTATCCGCTACTGTATCTAATGTTATATTCTTCTGTTTCAGAATTATGTTGTTGAAGTTTTTTGTGTAATAAAGGCTGAATTACTGTAATCTCTCAATTGAGCCTTATGACAGTTGTATGGATGAGTAGGTCGCAATCCGAAATATTTTCAACTGCTTCTTCCAGTCGTGACAAGTTCGAGAAATATTGAAAATTCCTGCGACCTAAAGAAGACTTGTACAAGCGAATCTTTACTTGGAATCCTAAAATAACTGTTCGAGCTTGAATGATAGTAACATCTTTCCCTTGTAATCGTTTCTGCACTTCATTAAATTTAGAGTATAAGTCAGCCAAATAAAACGGGTGATTTTTTACACAGCCGCAGTTCATTACCTAGTGATGGATCAACATCATTAAGGAACTCCACAGTTGAATCAAAAAAGTTCAACTAGCCTTTGTAAGCTATCTCCTCTGGATAACCACTTTACTTCAGTATGCAAAAGAAGCTGGTTTAAACTTCAATCAGTTTTTTCACATAACAGTGCAGAGAGTTGAAAATTAAGTGGGCTTGCTTTTATCTTGTTTATTGATCTGATACATACTTTCAAAGCATCGTGAAGTTCTCCACTGACGTTTTTTGCAACAAGATGTTGTCTGTGTAAAACACAATGTACAGTGCGTACATTAGGAACCTTTTTCTTTAGGAAATCTGAAAATCCTCGGTACCTGCCAATCATGGCCGGTGCGCCATCAAAAGCAACTGCCGTATAGTCCGGTAGCACAGACCCTGACTTTAGTGGAATCCTGCATTGTTTGTTATAAAGCAAATTTTTACATATTTTGAAAGCTTATACCACCCCATTCAAGAATCTATCGGGTGTACACAGTACACCTGACTCCCGCTTGGCTTTTTCAATATGGCCGCCATTTTCCAAGATGGCCAGCGAAACTGAAAAATCCCGTATCCTGGTCAATACTTGATGGATTTTGATGATCTTGGTGTCATTTCTAGGGGTTTCTAGGATGATGAGTCGATCTGGAGGGGTTGCAGATACTTTGGGAGTCGTTTTGACCCACATTCGTCAATGCTCAAGGTCATTGGAGGTCAAACGCCCCCCGAAATAAGGAATATCCCGTATCTCGGGCAGTCGTGGAGATATTTTGGTGATCTTACTGTCGTTTTTATGGTTTTGGGCGAGACTGAGTAGTTCTATAGGGTTTAAAATGAAATCGGGGATTATTTTCCCCATGGTAAGGTGAATTCCAATATGTCTAATTATTCCTCTTATTTTTTTCAGGTTGTTGAAATTATTGCTGATGGTGCTGCCCACCTGGTGGTTTGATGACGTCTTGGCTGTGTTGATTCCAAAATTGTTTTTTGACTGCTGAATATGGAGAGTATACCAGGTGAGCATTGTTTAGTTTTCAATTGCTGAGGATAAATTATTTCAATGCGATTTGTACTCTGAAGAATGGGTAAACAAAATTTTTATTTTTCAGGTTCTACGAAAGCTACAGGCGAATGTTTCTTCAAGGATTTCCTGCTTAGCTGTCCTGGATGTCAGAAAGGTCTTTCAAATTGTGGGAGGATTCGGAAAATCATAGAGAGCAGCGACATCAGAGGGCAGCCAGATGTTCGAGCGAGACTAGAGCCTCTCTTGGAAGATGGAGCAAAAATCCTTTGTTGTCACAAGAACTGTGTTTCCACTTATGTGTCCAAGCGGAATTTATCAGCATTCATGAAAAAGAGAGAATGTGATACCCCTACAGTGGAGCCAAAAAGACTACGTAGTGCTGTTCTCAGTGAAGGCCCAGTATATGACCCTAAAAAACACTCTTTTGTTTGAAAGTCAGTGAGTGTGTATATTATCCGAGAAATATGACATCAAAGTTCCGGTGCAATACCGCATTCCAGCATTTAGGTTTATGACCGATAAGCTTGGTGATAAAAAAACAAATTACAAAGATGTGTTGATAGAAAAGTGTAAACTGAAAAGTGATGAGCAGGGACAAGTTGTACTCAGTAGGTTGTTGGGCATGAAAGGAGATTTACCGGCTGAAGAAGCCCGATGCCATAAAGATTGTATGTCTACCTTTCATGTTGAGGTTGAGAGAGCTTGCCAGAATAAGTCAAGGGTTGAACCTGAAGACCGCCCCTTCATTGCTTTGTGTGTAGAATTGTCGAAGGACAAAATGAAACCATGGAATTCAATTGAAGAGGGAGACACCCCCGTCGTGGTGTGTGGTGTTATTCGATATTTAAACAAAAATTTATCCAACACCACTTGCATTTCCTCCCCACGAGAATGACGCAAGGCCGACTTAAAAGTACGGACCATGTTTTCCGCGAGACCGTTAGTAGACGGGTGGAAAACATTAGACCGGACATGTCTAATGCCATTTAGGTGGACGAAGGAACGAAATTCCTCACTGGTAAAACAAGTACCATTGTCGGAAACCAGGACTACGGGTAAACCCCATCGAGCGAAAACCGAACGGAGTAAGCGAATAGTAACACCCGAAGTCGTGGAAGTGGTTGGAAGAATTTCCACCCACTTAGAGTAGGCGTCCACAATGACTAGGAAATAAGTATTATTTATAGGACCTGCATAGTCAACATGGATCCTATACCACGGTATAGTAGGCCATTCCCAAGGATGAAGTGGACTTTTCCTTGGGAGATCTCTGTTCTCTAGGCAGCTTTGACAGGAACGAACCAATGATTCGAGTTCTCCATCTAAACCAGGCCACCAGAAATAAGCTCTCGCCAGCTCTTTCATTTTTGTTGCGCCCATGTGTTCAGCGTGAAGTTCCTTCACTAAATTCGACCTGCCTTTATTTGGAATAATCACTCTGTGGCCCCATAAGAGACAGCCATTTTGAATAGAGAGGCCAGACTGACGCTGATAAAAAGGCTGTAATTCACTCTCAACCTTAGTAGGCCAACCAACTGAGCAGAAATGGATGACCCTAGACAGAATAGGGTCTGATTTTGTCCACTGCTCTATTTGTACTGCAGATACTGGAGTGGATTCCAAAAACTCACCAAGTGAACCCATTCTGTAGGTATAGGTACTGCGAAAAATGCTCTGTATGAATTGGTCCACAATTAACCCACCCCTTATATCTCCAGTCTAACTATAGAGTAGATCAAGTCTAGCCTAGAGGGGTCAGCCTAGAGATTCCGGAAATGGTCCAGAGCGGGCAGATAAATTGAGGTCCACAGTAGGATTCCTCACAAGAATTAGGTTAGGGCAATCTACCTTCACCTTTGTTAAGCTATGAGTTGATGCTGGGTCTTAGGCCACAATGTAGGCCTAACTTGTCTGACCCAGCTTAATTTAATGAGATTAACTTTGGTGTAAAAACTCAATTAGTCACTTACTTTTTGTTATTTGAGTCTCTCCCTTCTCCGGTTATGTTTGTCGAGAGCGCACTTTGCTGGTACGTCCTCTCGCCCGTTCGTCGTTTTCGTTCTCCCTTTGTTCTCCTCTTCGCGGGCTTCTCGTACCAGCGTTGTCTTGGTTTATTCCTCGGTTGGTTGAGCGGTAATGTATCTCCACTACCGAGCACGCTCCTCCCACACAGTATATAAATACTAGTGTGGAGAATAACTCTGGTGAGCAACCAATTGGTTTCATCCACCCAGTTATTGACATAAAAGGAATTTAATGATTGTTAGATTAACTACCTACCTACTCAGTGAACCATTTTCGTTACCTCCCAACTACCCACTCATCAGTTTTCCATAGGTACACAATCATTTGGATTTTCTAAGGGCAACCTACTTAGCGCATCAGCCGTACCTAGAAGTTTACCTGACCGATGTACTAAGTCAAATTTATAGGCTTGTAGAATCAGTACCCATCGTTGAATCCTACCTGAGGCCATAACTGGAATATTTTTATTAGGTGAAAATAAACCTAAAAGAGGCTTATGGTCAGTAATTAGTTTAAATTCATGACCCCATAGATAGAAATGAAATTTTTTTACTGCAAATACTAAGGCTAATGCTTCACGTTCCACTTGTGCATATCGTCTTTCCGTCTCAGTTAGTGTTCTAGAAACAAAACAGATAGGCCTATCTACACCATCAATGTGGTGAGATAACACTGCCCCAATTCCATAAGAACTGCTGTCTGCTGAAACTACGAGAGGAAGTTTAGGATCATAATGCACTAGGAGAGTGGACTTTAGTAGTACGTCTATGAAAAAACTATATAGGGCTATGGGTTGATTGCCTGTGCCCTCATCCGTTGGAAATTTCCAGCAGACTTCAGTGGAGGGTTACCGACAAAAGCCCTATGCTTTTTCGTTAGAGAGTTATGAATATGTAGGTTGTTAAAGGACCTCTTTATATTTATATTGATTACGGTAATTCTAGCGTCGGGATTTGCGCGACCTACAGTATTAGAATGAAAATAATTTGCCTCACCTTATTTTTGCTGGGTCTTTGTTTGTTTCGATGGAGGGCGTTACGATCATCTTCGGTGTAGGGCCGCCACGATCGAGTTTTGCGACGAATTAACTTTATGTAATTAATATAATATAAACACTTTTAGGTATAGGCCTATCCTGTGGTTTATTATAAGGAATTCACTCAGAACTTTAGGGGGGACAAAGACATCCTCCCTGTTTAAAGCTTCGCTGTAACATAAACAGCCCTGAGAGCCGTTCCTTGGTTCGCTTGTATTTTCATTATTATTTGCCGATCTAGCAAAATTTTGTTTGGTCTACTTCTCTGTGGTAGACTAAACAATAAATTGAGTTTTCTTGTTGCTATGTGAGGCTGATTCATACATACAGGTTCTTTGTACGTATGGCAATTCAATTATTTCATTCCCAATAGGCTATGTCGCCAATCCCGAGGCATTTTTGTATAGATATTTAATTCAATTAATTAATAATTTATATTTAATTATGAAATAAATGTACCACATATGATACCATGTTGTGAGTGCGTATAGTTTTTCCATAACGTCCTTGGAAGCCTCAAATGCTTCCTTTTGAATTTTCTCCCATCTCCACTGTTCCCCAGATCATAATAGCTTATTTAGGGATTCAAGGAAAGTCGATGCATTAGGCAAAAATTTCCTATAAAAGTTTAGGAGACCTAAATAAGCTTGTAACTGTGTGATGTTTTGTGGAGGTGGTGCCTTCTCTATTGCTTCTAATTTATCCACCGTTGGATGAATGCCTGAGGCATCTATGCGGAACCCTAAATATGAAACCTCGTTAGTGACCCATGAACACTTTTCTCTCTTTAGCTTAAGTCCAGCATCCCGGAGTCTTTTTAGAACCGTGGTTAATCTAGTTAGGTGTTCTTTTTTAGTCGAACCTGAAATGAGGACATCATCTAGAAAGCAAAGTACCCCTGGAATGTGACCTAGAACTTGGTCCATTGTCCTCTGAAAAATACCCGGAGCCGATGCTATTCCATAGCATAGCCTATTGTACTTATATAGGCCTCGGTGCGTATTTATGATAGTTAATTCTTTAGAGTTTTCATCTAAACTTAGTTGAGCATAGGCTTGGGACATATCGAGTTTTGTGAAATATTTACCCCCAGCAAGAGAGCTAAATAATTCATCAGGCTTGGGTATAGGATAGCAATCTAGAAGGACGGCTCTATTTGCTGTTAAACGGTAATCCCCACATAACCGCACGGACTTGTCCGGTTTTAGTACAGGAACTACTGGGGCAGCCCACTTAGCGTGTGTGACTGGTTCAATAATTTTATCTTTTAGCAGCCTGTCAATTTCTAAATCCACCTTCTCCCGCAGTGCATGCGCAATTGAACGAGCCTTACAAAATTTCGGAGTTACATTAGGGTCTACTTCTATGCTGACCTGATGGCCCTTTAGGTTGCCTACTTCAGGCCCAAAAATAGAAGAAAACTCCCTTAACAATGAGTCTATGTCAGATGGATATGAGAGTGTATGCACATCTGCCTGACCCCTTGGCAAGATTTTGTCAATTGGCATTTTCAAAGCATCAATCCAATCACGGCCTAGTAGAGTAGGCCCTTGCTCATCCACCACTAAAAGGGTTAAAGGATGAGACAAAGTTTTCTGGTTGAGTGTAACTGTGACGTATGCTTCTCCACAAATAGGTATTTGTATGTCTCCATATTTTTTAAAAATCGTTTTAGATGCATGTAGTTTAGGTGTGTTTTTGAAAATCTTATCAAAAACTACCTTGGACATGACCGTCCGGGCAGCACCCGTATCCAATTCTAGAGGAACTGTAATTCCATTTAGGCCTACCTCTACAATATATGGGCCTGTATTTTTCCTACTTTGCTGCTCATAGAATAGGTACTCCACTCCAATGTTCGAAGTATTTCCCTTTTGAGGATTTATACTAGAAATGTTAAAATTAGAATTTTCACCCTTTGTTTTCTTTGAAAAACACACTTTAGCTATGTGGCCTATTTTACTACAGTTTCGGCAAACTGCTTCTTTAAAAGGGCAATCTTTCTTCCAATGGTGTTTTCCACACCCTGTACATGGCTTGGAAGGCTTAGTAGAATTAGTAGGCTTAGTCGTATTCGCCTCATACCTTTTATTTGCCTGTCTAGTAGGCTCGTTAGGTCTGCCAGGCCTCTAAGATTTAAAGCTATTTACGTGTTGGGCTTTACTACTATGATTTCCAAAAGCTCTAACATCTTTAGCAGCTGCTTCTCTAGCCGTAGCTATTTCTACAGCCTGACTAAAAGTTAGGTCCTGTATGGCTAATAGGGCTCTCAGGGTAGACTCCTCTTTGAGACCCATTACAAACCTATCTCTTAGCATTTCATCTAATTTGTCCCCAAATTTACACGTACGGCTATGGCTTTTTATTCCTGCAACAAACTCTGCAATGCTTTCATTTCCCGTCTGATGCCTTGAATAAAATTTGAAACGTTCATAGATGAGAACTACTCGGGGTTTGTAGTGATCGGTTAGGGCCTGTACCAATTCATTATAGGTGCAAGTTTCCGGTGCTTTAGGAGAAACTAGGTCCATAACTAAACCAAACGTTTTAGGGCCTATTATAGTTAAAAAGGTAGGTACTTTCTTAGCATCCGGAATGGAATTTGCCTCGAAAAACACTCACCCTAGTGGCATAAGCTTCGAAGTCCTCCCCAGAGTCTTCGTAGGGGCTTATATGGCCAATCACCGACATGCTAGAGCAAAACCGAATTAGGCCAAATCACGTGAAGTAGGTTAGGTTAGGTTTAAATTTGATCTAGTTACTCCCCAGTTAGGGCTGAATAGTGAATTTTATTAGAGTTAGGGCTGAATAGTGAATTTTATTAGAGTTAGGGCTGAATAGTGAATTGTATTAGAGTTAGGGCTGAGTAGGAATTAGTTTTAGAGTTAGCGCTGAGTAGGAATTAGTTTTAGAGTTAGCGCTGAGTAGGAATTAGTTTTAGAGTTAGCGCTGAGTAGGAATTAGTTTTAGAGTTAGCGCTGAGTAGGAATTAGTTTTAGAGTTAGCGCTGAGTAGGAATTAGTTTTAGAGTTAGCGCTGAGTAGGAATTAGTTTTAGAGTTAGCGCTGAGTAGGAATTAGTTTTAGAGTTAGCGCTGAGTAGGAATTAGTTTTAGAGTTAGCGCTGAGTAGGAATTAGTTTTAGAGTTAGCGCTGAGTAGGAATTAGTTTTAGAGTTAGCGCTGAGTAGGAATTAGTTTTAGAGTTAGGGCTGAGTAGGAATTAGTTTTAGAGTTAGGGCGGCGGGACCTACGCTATAGTACGGTAGCTTACCCACACAAACAAACCAAATCGGACGACCCACTAGGCTACATCCAATTTTCCAAACAACCACTTGAACCCAATAAGCCAAATTAACCCAATGAGCCAAATTTAACCCAATGAACAAAATTTAACCAAATGAGCCAAATCCCATCCTCGTCGCCAAATGTGATAGCGTGGGGTAGACACCCCAGTTAGGTTACTTAGGTTCTAGCAAACAATCAAAAGCACTTACCGGTGCGTTGAATTAGGTATTCCTTGAAGCCTACCGTTTTATTCCTGTGTCCTACAAACAGCCTACCTAACTCTCTCTTACATTACCAATTTAGAAGCTATAGACATTACCCTAACTATACTTAAGTACGAACAACTTCCTACCCGATTTGTCACCTTAGAAACATCATCTAATTATACTCAGCACCAAAGATTAGGTCAGATAGGAAAAAACATGTCTAGGCCAGACCAAAGCCATACGAACAGCCGCGTTGGTTCGTTTATGACTTGCTCTTGCCATTCAGCTTAGATTTAGTGATATTTACCCTTTAGTGACTTTTAGACTATATATATATATATATATATATATATATATATATATATATATATATATATATACATACACGTCACCTCACTTTACAAAGAGTTAGGTGGTGAGAAGTTGTCACGTAGGTAGCTCATTGTAAAAGTTAAAGATTACTTCAAAGACGAAATTGTAGACTTACATGGGGATGGTATCGCTACGTTGTTAGTTTTCAAAAACTATGCTGCCTCATACCTGAATACTGCAAAAGATTGTGAGGAATCTGTTGATATTGATGAGTGTGTGAAGAAGCTGGGCAAGCAATTCGCGAGTGAGTGCAAAAAGAACAAGGAAGAATTCACTTCTTATCGTACTCACATAGACAAATATATTGCTTCCGAATGTGTGAGTGATGTTCTTATGCAATTGCTTACTCGTGTAAGTTCGAAATTCTCTGACTCCCTGCAATCCAGAATGGTTGGAAACATTGTAGCAAGTGTTACAAATCAGCCTACTCCACTCCAAATAGCACTGGGTGTTCTCATAGGTGACCATAAGCAAATCATTAAAGAGTTGTCCAAGTACAATGTAACTTGTTCTTATGATGAAGTGCGGCGTTTTATGCGCTCAGCTGCTGCTGTTGCAGCAAGAAATGCTGTGTGGTCGGGTTTGAATGATGCTGCACTTGCTGGTCTTGTGCAAGTTATAATTGACAACTTTGATGCAGTTATTCACTCCCAAAATTGTAGATTAAACTGTCACAACCTTGTAGCTATTGTAACACAGCCCAGATCACTTGAAAACGACAGTGCGAAGGTCATTCCTAGACTATCAAAACAAGAAATGTCAGTTCCCATAAATTGTGAGCTGGAAGTTGTGCCATACACTGGTCCAAAAAAACCATCTATGCCCATGGAGGCAACCTGCTCATTTGAGCTTTCTGAGAAGTTTACAAGAGCAGCCGTAGCGTCACTTCACCGTGCAGAAGAACCAGATCTGGAGTTCTTCAGACGGATACTATTTGTCGCTGGCACCCTTGAGTACAATGGCTTCAACACCCGCCATTGTAGAGAGGCAGGAATGATGCCAGCTAAGAAGTCAGCCATCAAGTATATGCCACTCATTAATATGAAGCCAGCGGACCGCAACACTGTCAACACTGCAATCAACAATGGCATTTAAGTGACGAGGGAGTCCAACCAAAGTGTTTTGGTCATCACAGCAGATGAACAGATCTACAAGGTTATAGTCTATTGTTGCTAATAGTGTACGTTGAGCTGGTCTTCTGGAGTTGATGCCATCCATGATGTGCTGCGTGAGGTTAGTGAGTAATGTCGTGGTTGAGTGGTGAGGTCTGAATCCATGTTGAGTAGGCGATAGTGGTATGTGTGGGTTGGTGATTTGTAAGATTAGTAAGATTAGGAAGATACTCACATGTCACATTTAATGGCAAGTCATCCAAAAACAAACTTTTTCCGAACGGGGTCCCTCAAGGCTCTGTTCTCTCACCAACACTCTTCAACTTATACATGCATGACATTCCAACACCCATAGATAACAAGCTTACCTTATCATCATATGCAGATGATATCACTCTAACATCCACCCACAACAACATCGACACCGCTACAAATAACCTACAAACATACATAAACAGTATACAAGACTGGCTCACACACAATAGACTCAAAGTAGCGCCCACAAAATCAACCATCACCTTGCTTACAAGCAACACAAAATAACACCAGGTAATTCCACAGCTTACACTAAACAACATCAACATTCCACACACTCACATAACCAAAATACTTGGTGTCACATACAACACATCATTATCTTTTGCAAACCACATTCAGGACATTAAAACCAAATGTACGTCAAGACTTAACACGCTTAGGGTACTAACAGGCACAAACTTTGGACACCAGCAGGAAACAACATCACTCATATACAAACAATATATTCGCTCAGTTATGGACTATGCTAGCCCATGCTGGGCACCCATTATCTCAAACACACATAAACACCTTACAAACAATACAAAAACAACGCACTTCGTATCATTACAGGATGCACTCAAACAACACCAATAGAACACCTGCACACAGAAACAAAAATACTAAAAGTTAGGGAACATTTAGACATGAGGGGAACACAATTCATGGCAGCAGCGACAACTAACCCACAACACCCTTGCCACTACATGTACAATCATGCACCAACACCTCGCACCATTAAGGTAACACCAGAGAGATATTATAACGAAATACTCCATTCCATACCACGCCCCACAGACATCACACAGTACAGAAAACACACACACACACATCTAACCCACAAAGCACTGACACGACTCGGTCCGAATGCGGTCCTAGGTGCGAAGCCGCCACCCATTAACAGGTCAGAGATCAGCCTGAGCAGATCGGATCGAGTTAACTTAGCACGATTCCGATGTGGACATCACCCAAACTTACGGACATATAAACACAGACTAGACAACTCCATAGACGACACCTGCCACCTGTGCCAAGACACACCACAAACAATTGAACACATTATGACGGAATGTACCGCTCTAGCACAACAACGAACACAACACAACATCACTAGTGCGCTGAACCTCTGGTCCACTCCGGAGAGGGCGATCGGTTACCTGCGTGCCGCCGGCTTGCTCGATCAGGGTGGGCTGATCGGCTAAACAACAACAACAACAACAAGGTTATAGTGGACATCCTGTTCCATACACGAAGTCTTCTAACTGATGTGGTTGCCATCCTTGGTGGAATACACTTAGTGATGGACTTCATAGGTGCGATTGGCAGTCTAGCAGCGGGAAGTGGCCTGAAAGAAGTTCTCTGTGGCACATTCGGATCAGTGGATAAAGTGCTAGAAGGAAAAAAGTACCCTCAAAATGCCCGTGCACTTCGCATGCTGACTGAAGAAGCTCTCAGACCTGTATTTTTGAAGTATGGTGAGCGTATCAATACCATGGCTGACTTGATGCAAGTCCTTGAAGAACTGGCCTCTGCTAGCAGAACAACTCGTATGTTGGTTGAATCAACATCAAGCCAACTTTTCTCATTATGAAATACACGCGCAGTACACATGAAGGTGATTATTCTCTGGCCATTCAAACGGCTGAAAATATGTTGCCATATTTCTTCACTGCTGGGCATCACAACTACAGTAGATATGGCCTCCTCTTCGTTCGATCTATGACGTGGTTACCTGAAGAAGTCTTAGATGCATTTATGAGAGGAGAGGGTTCTATGCATCACATGGATGGACTCTCGAATGGGGTGCTAACCGACCAGTTCCTGGAGAGTACCTGGATGCGTCGTGGGAAGGCCCCTAGTGGTGTCATTGGTAACACCCAAAATCCACAAGTGATGGGCGCGTGGGTATACAGCCTCAATGCTCGTGAGAGTCTGACTGCTGACCTCGTAGATATGAGTGAGCACCTAGAAATATTCCATCTGTACCACAACGAGGAGGCAGGAGGTCGCATCAAACATGATGGAGAAGATCGCCAATCACTTCATGATTCCCTTTCTAAGTGCATGGACCCAATGGATCAAGAGTTACATCCAAGAGGCAACTTATACAATATTCAGACAGGGCAGCTTGCATCTCCAGATGCCAATGCCGCTAGAGCTGTTAGTATTGGAAAGACGCAACTGGTACAGTACGAGTCATCATGGCCACAAGGCTTTTATGGCACCATTTCCAAACATGTCATCACCTTTGCAAGTAAAACGAAACATATCAAGGTGGGTGCCCACTTGGTTATGGACCAAGAAGCGATTTATGCACGCGTCATCGGTTTGCTGATGAGCGAACTCGAACTTGACTTGATCCATGTATTCTCAACAGTCAACAGAGCTTGCGGCATACCCACCCGCACTGTTCCAACCAGATGGCTTAATGAGAACTGCAGCTAATTCCGCATTGAAGCAGAACTTGGGAGTGGGAACATCTTCTCGAACATGGGGTCGACCAACAGTTATCATGGATGTGTCAGCTGTTTTGTGGGCAGTCGACTGGCCTGCTACTGTCACAGTTGCTACATTTATCCAAACCTTCAAAGTATGGCTACCGAAACATCTTTCTTATGCATCTGTAGTACTAGCTTTTGATCACTACTATGATTTCTCTCCGAAATCAAGCATTCGGGCAATGAGAAGCAAGAGCAGCAGAGTTCACAAGCTGGACCTCAACACCCCATTGCCTACAAGAGACGCTGTTCTCACGTGCACCGCGAACAAGGAGCAACTAAACAGGCTGCTCTGTGAGCAAATCCTTGCTGACAATGAGTATCTCGCAACTGTAACCCAAGACCATGAGCTAGTGCTTGCAGGATGGCAGACCATACTGACTTTCATTCTGCGAGGCAGGAGTCGAGCAGCATTGGAGCTCTCATCATCTCTTGAAGAGGCTGACGTGATAATAACACAACACGCTATCGCACAAGCTGAGAAAGATTCTGATACCCGCATCTCCATCATTTGTGATGACACAGACGTGTTTGCCATGCTGACTCACTTCTATAAATTTAAGAAACTAGGCTGTTATTTTTTTTATTTTATTGGGTTCAGAATCCCAGCTGAGCCGTGAACGGCCAAGCTCTGAAGGGCCAGTTCAACCTAAAGCCCGAGTTAAGCTAGACTAAAAACTTACGAACTTGGAGGTCCTATTTGGTCCTACCTCAGGGTTGCTGACTTGATGTGAGCCTACCTTAGGCCTCAGTTGCATAAAATTAAGATAAAAAAACAAAAGGGGCACTATTTACGGTCTTCTTTCTAAACCTTGCAACAACAACACAACTTGCACCATTGCACGATGCAACAATCTTGTATTTAAACAACCAAACTGAATTGCAAGAGAGCTCTCTATAAGACCACGCCCTGTAAATGCCGCATTCAACAAACGAGTAGGAAGGACGCGCAGCGCCCCAAAAAAATGATGCCACAAGAGTGCCCAAACAATGACGTCACGAGCCCAAAAATGCTAGCTCTAAATTTAGTGAATTTTTCACTAACCTTACAATTATGAGATGGATATATATACACCTTAACTTAATATATACAAGCAATGCTGCATCAATCAGCTTAGTCATCATATCGCCTTGGGACAACAATGGCTCTTCCTCTTCTAGACTTTCTAACACTCTCCACCGAAGAGGCATTGTTGTCATTACCTTCTGCAAATTTAGCCAAGCCTTCTCCATGAGGCTGTAACTCAAATGTTTCATCTTGACTATCCATGTTTTTGCTGATTTCTAAAGCATAGAGTTTTTGTATAGGTCTCTTTAATTTTCCTCCTGAAGTCTTTACCAGTGCAGACCTAACTAAATTGTCTTTGCCAACAAACAACTCTTCAATTATGCCAAGCTTCCAGCATTGCCTTGGTCTTTCATCCCAATCATTACCACTTCTCCCACCTTGATACAATTTGCATTGGGGCCCTTTACATTGCCTGATGGGTAATAATCAGTGTTGGGCACTAAAGCGTTAATCCGATAACAGTTAATTAACGAAGTTAACTTTTTTAACGGACTATTAACGGAAGTTAATTTCCATTTATCGTTATCGGACCAGTTAACTTCCGATAACTCGATATTTAGTCTGTTAAAGTCCGTTAACACGTTAACTGCGAGGAGTCGTTCACGGAAGATCACCGCTCCGCGAATGAATTCAAACCGCCATAACTTCAGTCTGCCAATTCCGTCCTCTGCCGCAGTGGAACGGCTCTTCTCTCTCGGCAAGGACATCCTGAGGCCCAAGAGGTCAAGACTGGCAGTTGGGCCTAACTTTGAGAAGTTGGTCTTTCTGAAGGGCAACCAGCACATTGTGTCAGTCTTTAATAAATGTGCCTAAAATTTAATTTTACCTTTCAGTTCCCGCCATAATCATTCTCTGGTAAATTAAAATTTAGTTAATGGTTAGTGGTTACAAGGGTTTCAAAACATGTATAGTGGACCTAGTTTTAACCGTTTAAGGTGATAATGATTTAATTGTATGCAATGATTAATTGGTGCAATGACTGATTGCTTATTAATGAAAGGCTGGGTTAAATAATTTATGATGTTATACAGTATCACCGATTGGAATAAGTGGTTATTTGATTAGGTCCACCATACTATTGGAAGTGACCGAAAAGGCAGCGAGGTCACCAGCTTTGGTTTACACCCAAGCAAATTAATGTTAAGGTTATAAAAGACACCTTATTTGTTTTTGTATTTTATTATGAAAATAAAGCCGTTATTTATTCACTGTGATATAACAAAGAATTGACAGTAATTAATTGGTAGTTTACGTTATGCATATGACATAGACTTAGCTAATAAGATGAAATGTTAATAGCTTAATTGACACGTAATAAATGATGTACTCATTGATGGTATGTAAATGGCATGCGACATGGAACATTGAATGGGCCTAGTAAATGATATAAAGAATGCACGTGCGTTTGGTACATTGAATGGAATACTTGACACTGATTAAGTAGGCTAAATGATTGCATGGATGCACATAGAATAATTGATGTGGCCTAATAATAATTGATTGAAATGCTTGCACAAATATCATTTATATACTGTATAAGAACATTATGTGATGTTAAACGATTACGTCAAGAGAATATTTAGTAAACACATAAATATATGAATTGAACATAATGACGGATGATACGCGGAATAACGGTATAAAAATGACACTTGAATTGGATGACAGGCCTACTGCGTTCTTTCACGAGAGTCAGTTGGAACGCGTGATTACACACTTTGGGAGTATAGCCTACCGTTCGGCGGTAGGCTAATGTAGGCTTCACAAGAGTACTTAGAATAGGAGGTACTTATCTTAGCCGGACGATGTAACGCTTGAAGGTGGATTGGAGAAAGATCTATTACCGAAAACTCGAGTTGTCGTTGTCCGTTAAGCCTCTTGAGATGATGGATGTAGGCTTCGTTCGGAAGCCTGAGGTGATGTTACTTCTCGAGGTGCAGGCTGGCCTTGTGATATTGCAGGTGTAGGCCTGTGGTGCGGAAGATATCTCGAGGAACGTGGAGAAACTTGAAGGCCGACCCGGCAAACCGCAGGCCCGAAACGATTCCGGTTGGGCCTCGAAGGATTGCTTCTGCAGGTGGTCTGTAGATCTTACTTGATGATAAATTGTAGGCCTTGAAGAAAGTAGCGGCCGCGGCCCCTCGGCCAGGGGGCCGGAAAGCGGTTGATGGACGTTGCTCACGTTCGATGTTGTGAGTACCAGTGAGTGAGTGAGAGTGAGTGAGAAAGAAAGCAAGTGGAAGCTTGCTTTTATACGCAGTTCCTGTGACGTAGAACTGTACCAAATCTTAAGAAGACGCTTTGTGAGCGCGTCCTTTAGTTGATAAGGATTTGCGTTCGCGCCCTGGGGGAAGAAACAGACTCTCCATTGTTTGTCTCTTGCCCACGTGTGTTTAAAGACTGTTTGATGGTAGCGTGGAAGGAAAGTATTTCTGTCTATTTGTTGGTCTATTTCTGGTCGATCCGCTACACATGTAATCAGTACATTTTTTATTAAAAATAAAAAAAAAGTTAAGCAAAAAAGTTGCAAAACTTGATAAAAATAGTTAAATACCTATTTATTGTTGGATTTTGCATAAATAAACATTTTCTTTGGGTTTTAAAGCTTTTTCCCTTGATTTTTTTAAATGTTAGTAAAGAAATAGTTATCGTTAACGGATTATCGTTAACTTCTGTTAACTTTGTAATAAAATTATCGGATTATCGTTATCGAAGTTAACTTTTTGGTTAACGGTGCCCACCACTGGTAATAATTGAGTTCTGGCAAGTATTCCACCTGCCACCTCTTCCATAACTGATCTTGTAGCTCTTCAAGGTACTTGAACCTTCTGGTTAACTCTTCTTGAGTGCTCTGGATAGGCTACAAGTCTTCTGGCAAACTGGGGCTTGATGTTAATCGTTTATCACAAAGAAAATGATTTGGTGTCAATGGCTCTGCATCCTGCTATAAACAAAAGTGATAGGCCTACTGTTCACCATTGCTTCTACTTCACACAAAACAGTGCAGAATTCTTCTTTGCTCAAATGAGCATTAGCTAAAAGTTTCTTTAATGGACACTTTACACTTCTCACTAGCCTTTCCCAAAATCCTCCCCACCATGGTGCTCTCTCAACAATAAACTCCCACTGTACCCCTTGGTGTGAAAAGTAGGATTGGAATCCTTCCTCTTTTAGCAAGGACCAAACTTCTTGGAGTTCCTTTGCAGCCTTTTTGAAGGTTTTTGCATTATCCGATATGATTTTATTTGCGAAACCCCTTCTGTTCACAAACCTTTTAAAGGCCAAAGGAAATACATCACTACTTAAGTTGCTTACCAACTCCAAATGGATTGCTCTGGTGGTAGCACATGTGAAAAGACATATATAACCTTTATTAGACTCCCCTTGCTCATACACATAGACTGGACTTGCGACGTCTACTCCCACTACATCAAATGGGGCAGTATAGAGACACCGTTCTCTTGGAAGTGGAGCCACCTTTTCATAATAAGGCTTTGCACTCCAGCGCTTGCAAACCACACATTTATGCAAGACCTTTTTTACTACTTGTCTAATTTTGGGAATCCAAAACTGTTGTCTGATCTCTATTATCACTTCTTTAACTCCAGCATGTAACAACTTATGATGCGTATCCAGGATCAAAAGTTCCACAAAGTGCCCCCCAGGATAGCAAAATTGGATGTCTTTTCTCCTCTGGAAGCCCAGAAAACTGTAGTCTACCTCCTACTCTCAATAAATCCTGATCCAAAAACACATCCAAACCCTCGAGAGCAGAATGTGTTGGAAGAACCTGTAATGGACGGCTGGTGAGCAATTCCCTCTCTTCACCAAATTTTTCCTTCTGCACACATATCACCCAGTATTGCCCGGCTTGCTGAATCTCCTTACTGTTCAGAATTCCTTCCCTTCTTGTTTCTCCCTTAATATTGTTTGTAAATCTATATACCCATGCCGTCACTCTTAACAACCTTTTCAGACTACTAATGTCCTCAAGCCTCAATATGGGGTCCTGCTGCATAACTTGACAACTGTTCACAGTGCATTTTCTCATTTCACTCACCCATTCTTCTTGAGCCTGGCATTCTCCTACAATAGGCTGATTAGAAGGCCAGTTTTCACTTCCAAGTTTTAGCCACTCTGGCCCATTCCACCGCAAACTTGACTGTCCAAGATCTTTCACTGAAATTCCTCGTGTTGGTAAATCAGCTGGGTTTTGGGTGCCTGGACAATGCTTCCATTGCTTGGGATCTGTGTGTGCTTGAATTTCCTCCACCTTATTGGCAACAAATGGTTTCCATTTCCTTGCTTGGCTTCTTAACCAGTGCCAAACTATAGTGGAGTCTGTCCAATAATAGCTTGGAATTTCATAGAGGGCCAAAGACTTTTGCACTGTAACTGCAAGCCGACTAGCAGTAACTGCACCCATCAATTCCAACCTTGGAATAGAAAGCCTTTTCAAAGGTGCTACTCTGCTCTTTGCAGCAACCAACCTGCAACTTACTTCCTCTTTGAATGTGCCTCTTATATAAATACAAGTTGCATAGGCTTCCTCACTTGCATCACAAAAGATGTGCAGCTCCAAATTGTCTGGGCTATTGTTCAACTCTCCAAAGTACCATCTTGGGATTTCAATGTCTCCAAGATGTGCCAATTCTTTGAACCAATATTTCCACCTTACCACCTTACCACCATATGATCAGGTAACTCTTGGTCCCAACCAAGTCCAATTTCCCAGAGGCTCTGAAACCAAGTTTTTTACTTTATCACAAATGGAGCCAGGAATCCAAGAGGATCAAAGACATTTGAAGCCAAACTAAGAACTGTACGTTTTGTCCACCTTGTCTCATTCTCAGCCAGCTCTACTAAAAATTTCCCATTGAAGGTAAACAAATCCTCTCCTTGCTGCCAAACAATGCCTAGCACCTTTGTCTCTATTGCCCACAACTCCTTAATACCAGAATCCTCAATACTTTCTGCTGCATCAGGTCCTACACAGGACTGACTCCATAAACTCTTGTATTGAGAATGATTGGTCTGCCATTTTCTAAGCTCCATGCCACATCCACCCTCCCTCATTATAGCTCTAGCCTCCATGAATATCTGTTCAGCCATTTCTGTATTATCCACGGAACACAGCAAATCATCAACATAAAAATTTTTCCTTGTGTGTTCAATAGTGTTAGAATATACTTCATAATATTTCTTAAAATGGTACTGCACAGTAGCTGCCAACAGAAATGGACTAGAGCTGAGGCCAAACAACACTGACTTCATTTTATATGCTTGAACGTTAGGTTCATTTTCCAACAAGTTTTTCGTATCCACCCACAGATACCTTACTGCATCTCTGTCCTCTGGTTTTAACTTTATCCGCAAAAAGGCTTGCTTCACATCTGCAGTCAATGCTACTCTACCAAACCTGAATCTCAGTAACAAGGAAAATAAATCTGCATTTAAATTTGGCCCAGCATCCAAACAGTCATTCAAAGAGACACCACCTTTGTCCTTGGCTGAGCCATCAAAATCTACCCTCAGTTTGGTGGTAGTTTTGTCTCGCCGTACCATTGCATGGTATGGCAGATAATGTGCCTCTTGGCTCACCAGCTCACCTTACACCCTTTCAGCATAGCCCTCCTTTACATAGCTTGGGGTGGCCTCATTGTATTCAATTAACAACTTCTCATTTTTTCTTAGCCTGTACAATGAAGTCTCCAACCTCCTATTAGCTAGCCGAAGGTTTGAACTGGGTTTGCAAGAATCCTTCCAAGGGAGGCCAACTTCATAGCAACCATCTCTAAACCCAATCTCTTTTTCAAATTGCTCTAAAACATCACTGTTCACTGTACTCGCCTGCCTCTCCTGTTTGTCCTTTATGCCAATGGATTCAAGTTCCCAAAAGGTTTTCAAATGCCTTTCCAAACCATGGCTGTTCTCCTCAATCTTAACAAAAAGAGCTTTAACCTCCATTTCATTGCAATAGCTACCATGTAGCATCCAGCCTAGTTTACTTTCAATAGCTACCTGGACCTCGAGATGTGCGGACAATATTACCAGTGATGAAGTCCCGATGATAGTCAGCTCCAATCAAAAGACTAATATCTTCTGTTCCTTCAAACTTATTATTGCCCAAATTAATTCCTTTAACTCGCAATTCTTGGACACATGTCATATCTAAACAAGTAGTGACTGGAGCACAAAGTTCCTCAATCTCTACAGCTTGGACTTTGATAGTGGGACTTTGTGGTAACAACCCCTTAACCAGAACTTCTACCTTCTTAACTTTGGTTCGGTTTTGAACGGAACCCCAAAACCCAGAAATTCTTAAATTTTCCCTCTTAAGTTCTTTAAACTTAAATTTTCTGGAAATTCTGGTCTTAATAAAGCTACACTGGCTACCACTATCAAACAACACTCTCACAGTAGCTTCTCCATCATTCCCAATTAATAATGCTGCAGCTGTTTGCAATAATCCTCCTTTACTTTTACTCCCTTTCATAGCAGTGGCATGTTGGCATGATGTTGCACTGATGTCTCTACTTCTCGGGTAGGCCTACTAGGAGTGTTTTCACACAATAATGGCTGATGCCGGCCATGGCATTTTTTGCACAAAATTTTAAACTTACAAAACCTTGCTCTGTGACCTTTCAAAAAACATTTAAAACATGCTGTGGACTTAGTTACCCTGTCCTTTCTCTCCTCAACAGGTAAAGCCTCAGCCACTTCACATTTATATGACTTGTGGTTGCCTTCACAAAATATGCATTCCTTGATTCCCTTTAATTTATTCTCAGAGGATGCATGTAGAGCTGACACTGTACCTGGGCTCTTCCTTTTTGTAGAAACTTTGGTGCTGTGCCTGCCTTTGTCCCCTTGTTTAACATCCCACTGTGCAAACTCAATTCCCTCTCGTCTTGCTAATTCTGTGCCTAAAAGACTTACCATCTGTTGAAGGGGGATGTACACATGTTCTGTAGAGTGTCCTCTACTTAATTCAAGCAAAATTGAGCTAGGCAATTTAGACTCCAGTATAGTAACCAACATTATACCATACCTTTCCATTCCTACACCTAAGTTGTCCAGGGACCTAGTTCTAACTTCAAATTCATCACATAACTGCGGTAACTCCTTGACACTATTGGGATTATTAACAGGAGGTATAGCTAAAAGTTCGCGGAGGTGGCTTTTAATTAAGATCTCTGGCTTACCAAACCGTTTCTTTAATACATTATAATTAGCCTCTGTTAATGCTAATCCTGCTATTGTCTTTGCTGCCTCCCCCTCCAAGAAGGACTGCAAATAATTAAACTTCTCCACCGCACTTAACACTTGACTAGAATGAACTGCTGATTGAAAATTGTCTGCCCATCTTTGCCATTCCTGAATACTCCCAGAAAATGTTTGAGTAAAAGCCTCGGTAATTGAACTGCAGATCTGTTAACCTTAACTTCACAAACACCATTTGTTGAGGGTTGTGTTTCGTTATTAGACCTGGTCTCTAACTGTACTGAGCTGCTAAACTCTCTTGCTCTGTGGCATACTTTAATTATATCATCAGTAATCTCTTCAAAGTAAATTGTTATTTTCTATTTCATCCTCTTCTATAAGAGCCTCAATTTTAACATTTACTTCGCTTAGAGCAACCTTTTTAGTTTCTAATATGGAAAGCTGTGCGGTCACTAAGCTTAAATCCTCTTGCTCTATGGCAATGACCTTTGTAATTAGACCTTTGTAGACGCTTCTCCTTTTTTCAAGCTTGTTCAATTCAGCTGCACTCATCTTTACTGCAAACAACAATTGGGCTCAATGCCAAATAAACTGAATTGGCAAAAATACTTAACCAAACTGATCAAACTCAAATTTTGCTTTTTTCAAATAACTGAATTGCTTGGGTGGGGTACTGACCAACCACCAGTATGGAATACCAAATTTTCCACCTAAGTAACTGGCACACTCAAGTCTGCAACCTTCGCCTACGAATAATAAACCAAAATTAACCAAACCGGTAAAATTGTAGGCCCAAAACAACGACAGACGAGTGGCAAAGTTTCGCAATTGGGCGACCAAACTTTCTACCCTGGGACCTTAACTCAATTATGCTCAACCCGTCTAGGCCTAACTTGGGCTACAATTTGCACAATCAGAACTTTGCCGGAAAATAGTTACTGACTGTCTTGGGCTAGAATCCGATTTCGAAGGACCATGTTATTTTTTTTATTTTATTGGGTTCAGAATCCCAGCTGAGCCGTGAACGGCCAAGCTCTGAAGGGCCAGTTCAACCTACAGCCCAAGTTAAGCTAGACTAAAAACTTACGGACTTGGAGGTCCTATTAGGTCCTACCTCAGGGTTGCTGACTCGATGTGAGCCTACCTTAGGCCTCAGTTGCATAAAATTAAGATAAAAACAAAAGGGGCACTATTTATGGTCTTCTTTATAAACCTTGCAACAACACACAACATGCACCATTGCACGATGCAACAATCTTGTATCTAAGCAACCAAACTGAATTGCAAGAGAGCTCTCTATAAGACCACGCCCTGTAAGTGCCGCATTCAACAAACGAGTCGGAAGGACGCGCAGCGCCCCCAAAAATGCCACAAGAGTGCCCAAACAATGATGCCACAAGAGCCCAAAAATGCTAGCTCTAAATTTAGTGAATTTTTCACTAACCTTACAATTATGAGATGGATATATATACACCTTAACTTAATATATACAAGCAATGCTGCATCAATCAGCTTAGTCATCATATCGCCTTGGGACAACAATGGCTCTTCCTCTTCTAGATTTTCTAACATAGGCTGTCCCATGATTATGGAGTCTCCAGTGCGTGGCAGAAAATCAGTGGACATCCGAGCAACTGTAACCCAGCACAAAGACATCATCCCACAAATCCTCAAACTACACGCTTTGAGTGGTTGTGACACAGTTGCAGCAATACATCGCATCGGCAAAGCCAAGCCAAGCCACTGCCATTGCCATAGCCAAGAAGGGTCGGAAGCTAGACAAGCTGGGGTCCCTTGATGCATGCTTTGACCATATCGAGAAAGAGGCAACAGCGTTCATTGTTGTATGCTATGGGATAGGATAAGAAATCCTCATCTCTTACTGAGTGTCATCAGCGAGTATGGGTTCAGAAGACAGGGAAGTCGGGAACTGCTGCACCCAAACTATGTTCTCTACCACCAACAACTGAAGCTTTCCATCAAAATGTGCTCAGAGCCCACTACCAGTGTTGGGCACTAAAGCGTTAATCCGATAACAGTTAATTAACGAAGTTAACTTTTTTAACGGACTATTAACGGAAGTTAATTTCCATTTATCATTATCGGACCAGTTAACTTCCGATAACTCGATATTTAGTCTGTTAAAGTCCGTTAACACGTTAACTGCGAGGAGTCATTCACGGAAGATCACCGCTCCGCGAATGAATTCAAACCGCCATAACTTCAGTCTGCCAATTCCGTCCTCTGCCGCAGTGGAACGGCTCTTCTCTCTCGGCAAGGACATCCTGAGGCCCAAGAGGTCAAGACTGGCAGTTGGGCCTAACTTTGAGAAGTTGGTCTTTCTGAAGGGCAACCAGCACATTGTGTCAGTCTTTAATAAATGTGCCTAAAATTTAATTTTACCTTTCAGTTCCCGCCATAATAATTCTCTGGTAAATTAAAATTTAGTTAATGGTTAGTGGTTACAGGGGTTTCAAAACATGTAATCAGTACATTTTTTATTAGAAATAAAAAAAAAGTTAAGCAAAAAAAGTTGCAAAACTTGATAAAAATAGTTAAATACCTATTTATTGTTGGATTTTGCATAAATAAACATTTTCTATGGGTTTTAAAGCTTTTTTCCTTGATTTTTTTAAATGTTAGTCAAGAAATAGTTATCGTTAACGGATTATCGTTAACTTCCGTTAACTTTGTAGTAAAATTATCGGATTATCGTTATCGAAGTTAACTTTTTGGTTAACGGTGCCCACCACTGCCCACTACACTGTGGCGAACTGGCTCGATGCACTAAAGTGTGACCCACCACCACTTGATCCTGTGCATTATGGGTGGGAGAGACACGAAACAAACAGAGTTCTCATCCCAAAAACAGTTGGTGAAGGAGTGTGCTTAGCACCAGATGAAGTTCTGAAGCTAATCAGATGTGGGTGTGAATCATAACCAGCATGCAGGGGGAGTCGCTGCGGCTGCATGGGACGCGGAATCCCTTGCACAATGTTTTGTGCATGTGGCAGCGGCTTGGATTGCAACAATCCATTGACCCAGGGCTGTTTCTAGCCATTAGGGGGCCCAAAGCAGTATACCCATTTGAGGCCCCACCCCTCCATCCACCAACTCACGCCTTACTACATCACCTCAGCACACATACAAAAAATGGCTGTGTTCATAAAAAACAATTATGAAACAATTTTAATGAAACATTTATGTCCAAAACAACAACATATGTACTTTCAGAAGACAAACAGAAAAAATACTCCTGAAAATTAGCTTATACATTATTTAGAATAAATGACACAACTATGTATAAAAAAATAATGCAATTATCAACTACCTAACGATTACTAACTCTACGATACAATCGTGTAATAGCTAACAGTTATACAGAACAGTTTGTATCTTCAAAATTTTTGCCGCCTCGATTTTTTTCTGGGCGAAATCATCAATAACATCATCATATGAAATCTCCCTGCCAACGTCCTGGTTGATGCTTATGATGCCAAAGCCACTGAGGCGATCCTGCCCCATTGATGATCTGAGGTAGTTCTTGATTAGCTTCATCTTAGAGAAGCTCCTCTCGGCTGACGCTACTGTCACAGGTAGAGTGCAGGCAATTCTTAGTGCAACCCAGAGATTGGGTATAGTTCCTCCAGTTGCTTCTGATGAATGAAGGAGAGAAGCTCCAATGCAGTCATCACCTAGTGACCCAGTGATTAATATTTCGCGACCCAGTACTGGGTGACTGGGTCGCGACCCGTACTTCAAAAACCAAAACCACTGCTGTAGTGTAGACGAACATTTTCATACCAAGAAGTCCATGTCTAGACACAGAGCCAGATTGATAAGTAGTTTGGACAACTGGATTGCTTAAGGTTTGAATTTTTTGCATTATACTGTATTGAGCACGTCTTGTTACCTCCGGAAGGCTCGAGACATTGTGGTTAGCGGACAATTTATGAAGCTGAGTAGTGAGCATCTTTACCCTTTTTATAATTAACCCAATGTTGCTGCCAGACCCGGATCTAGTGGGGTGCTATGTGGGCTGCAGCCACGGGCCCCGCATTTGAGGGGGGTCCCCAAATTTTCTACATTATTTTAATTTTAGGTTTTTACATTTATTATTACATTTACTAATTTCATTTATTATTATTTAAGATTTTTTATTGTGAGGTGAAATGTCTAAGCGATCTTACGAAAGTGGAAGTAGCAAACGAAAGAAGGCTACTGCAAAAGCTGAGTCTCTACAGAAGGTCATCACAGAAACAAAGTCTATTAAACAGTACTTTTCGGCTGCTGCCACTACGTCTGGCTCTGAAGATTCTGCTTCGCCTGTCACTGAAGGTGCTACTTCGTCTATCCATGAAGCCGCTACTTTGTCTACTATCCATGAAGCTGTTCCAGCGTCTGTCCCTGTAAATGTCCCTTCATCTACCTTGGAAACAGAAGGGGCCTCAACGTCGCAGCAATCCGAAACCGCTGATTTTGTGTTGGATGTTGGTCCTGGTCTACAGAGCTGGGCACTTGCGTTTTTTTGCGCGTTTTTTTGCGGTACTGCGGTACTACTACCGCACTACCAAACCGGTACCGCATAACGCAGTACCGCAAAGGATCGCTGAAAGTACAGCAGTACAGCTACCGCATTCAAATTTCCCGCGGTACTTTCCGCGGTACCGACCAACACGGTAGTACCGCAGTACCGCAGTACCGCAAAAAATTTATTTTAATTTAATTTGTTGGACTATGGTTGCAGCCTGTACAACCAGAGATACAAGCTCAACTAATTGAATCTGAGTCGGGAGAAGGAAAATGTCCACTTCGGTTACGCTGCCAGCATAAGGACGCCAATTTCTCAGCATCAAAGCGTGGTTACAAAGATCAGCATCGTTATTTTGGACAAAATATGTTTATTCGCGTGCATCCATTGACAAAGGAAAAAACAGAACGTTCATGGCTTTGTTACTCACCCGCAACTGGTAAAGCTTTTTGCTTCTACTGCCGCCTATTCTCAGCTGGAAATACTGATTTCGTCAATGGATTTGATAACTGGAAGCATGCTGGTCTAATGATGGAACGACATGAAAAAACACAAATGCACTGGAATTCTACAATTGCATTTGCACAACGTGTTTCTGCGCAAGGCTACATTGATGAGAAACTTGAAACAAGCCTCAGGATGGAGAAAAGCTATTGGGTATCCATTCTGGAGCGTTCGCTCAATGTAATTTTTTACTGTGCTGAACGTGGGTTGTCTTTGCGTGGGGAAGATGAGGTTTTTGGTAGGGAGAATAATGGAAACTTCATGGGACTACTTGAGTTGATTGCAAAATACGATATTTTTTTGGCGACTCTCATTGCTAAGTATGGTAATCCAGGGCGAGGACGATCATCATACCTGTCGTCGTCAACCTGCGAAGAGTTGATTGATTTACTGGGATCAGCAGTTCTTAATGCAGTGGTTCAGGAAATCAAGAAAGCGAAATACTACTCTGTGTCCATCGACTCAACTCCAGACATTTCGCATATCGATCAGTTGACAATTGTCATTCGCTACGTCACATCAAAAGGGCCTGTTGAAAGATTTTTGACATTTTTAGAACTAGATACGGCCCATACAGGCCAAGCTTTGGCGAAGCGTCTTTTAGACTATCTTTCTAGTATTCAAATTGACATTGCCGATTGTCGAGGGCAAACTTATGACAACGCTGCTAACATGTCAGGTGTGTACAATGGTGTCAGAGCACATATTGAAGCCATCATTCCGCTAGCTAATTATACTCCATGTGCGGCACATTCGCTCAATCTTGTCGGCAATTCTGCGTCTCAGTGTTGCTCAGAAGTGCGCGTTTTTTTCGATTTCATCCAAAAACTATATGCATTTTTCAGCAGTTCAACTAGTCGATGGGGTTTATTGGTAAAGCATCTTCCAAAAACTGCGCCTGTCCCGAAGCAACTCTCTGATACTCGCTGGTCTCGACGAGCTGACGCAACGCACGCTCTTCGTAGGGGCTATGGAGGCATTCGTGTGGCATTAGAAGAGCTTCAACAGATCGATGACCGGCATTCACGTACGACGACCAGTAGTTCCGAAGCGACTGGTTTGCTGGCAGCGATGAATCAGCTTGAGACAGCAATTCTTACTGTCACTTGGGATACAGTCCTGAACCGCTTTAACCGAACAAGCATGCAACTCCAAAGTGCAACATTAGATATGAAAAGCGCATCCATACTACTGGATTCTTTGGTTGACTTTGTGTGGTCAATGCGCAACAACTTTGAAGAGTACGAAGACGAGGCTCTATTGCTGACAAGTACCACCGACTACAAGCAGGAGAAACGACGAAAGCGAATTCGCAGGGCAGCATTCGATGAAGGACCCAGCTCGTAAACGTTGCGCACTGGGCGTGAGAATTTTCGCGTAGACGTCTTCATTGTGATGATCGACCAATTGAAGTCAGAGTTAGAGTTTCGCAAGAAAGCATACCACAACACAAATGAAAAATTCGGCGTTTTAAACAAAATCCGTGACGGCGAAGATACAGTGCTTCGCAAAGGCTGCCAAAATCTGGTCGATTCATATCCCAATGATTTAGAAAAATCGCTTGGCGATGAAATGATTCAATTTGCTGGTGTTTTCCGCCGTTCTGATGACGCAAACGATTCGTTCAGTGTAGAGCTTCGTGCATTCAATATGCTTATGCAGCATCAGCTTGGAGAAGTTTTCCCCAATGTCTTAAATGCATACAGAATGTACTTGTCATTGATGGTGACCAATTGTACCGGCGAACGGAGTTTTTCTAAGTTAAAGCGACTGAAATGTTGCAAAAGCGATTACAGTCACTGGCAATTCTCTATGTTGAACATGCTCTGGCCAAAGAAGTCGATTTTCGAAATATTATTATTAATGAATTTGCACAAAAAAAGGCTCGTCGGTTCAATCGGTTACCAGATCATAATCAGTAGGTAGGTGTGTATAAAATTATTAATTCAGGAAAATATAATATGTAAAATAAAGTAAAATATTTGTAAAGTAATATGTTTGTTCTGAAAACTAAATAAATAAAGTAATATGTTTGTTCTGAAAACCTTTAATTTTCCTCGTAAACAGAGCTTATAATCCTTATATAATAAAAATTGTAGCCAAGGGGGGGCCCAAAAAAAAATTAGCCACGGGCCCCCATTCTTCTAGATCCGGGCCTGGTTGCTGCTCATATATATTAATGCAGAAGGCACATGGTGTGTATAAAGTAACGCGAGTGAAGAGAGAAATCCGATTTGAACTTGTTTAAACTAGTTTAAACTTGCTTTTTAAATTCCTAAAATCAGTTTCAACACCTCTTATAGACCTTACTATCGAATATAGCGTTGTTTTAATATAATTCAAATCGGATTTGTCTTCACTCGCGTTACTTTATACACACCCAGTACTAAGACGTGTCTCTAGCTTTGCTTGTAAAGTTGTCACTCTAGGAGCAGGCCATAATTTGACCCAGGTACTTAAATTCTTGTACCTGCTTTATTGGTTCACCTTTCATTTTGAAAATAATGAAAGCTAGTTGATTTGAACTTTTGGGATGGAATTTTAGCCCTACCAAATGATTATTATTAAGTATTAAAAATAACATTCACACAAGAATATGAAGATGATAGCATTGCCTGCATTGGAAATAGTAAAGATGAGAAATATGTACAGTATATGTCGTGTGAAACTGTTCTATAGGACTTAATTTGTCAACTTTATTTGACTATCACTTTATCTATGCTTTACATATTAATAAAAATTGTTAAAAACTAATTGATCGTTTACTAGTGAAAAATGCTGAGGAATTTAATATAAAAATAATAATATTTTTGGTTTTATAATGCCCTTCATATCGGCAGAAGGCATGTGACGGAGGGGACCTACAGCTTTGTGCATAAGATCCGAACCACTGGTCGATACATTTGAACGTAGATGACAACGATCTCCCAGTCAAGTACTGATCAGACCTAATGACGCTTAGCCATGGCGTATCACCCAAAGTGAAGTGGGTATTGTACAACCTGACTTTGTAATATCGTATCAAGACTGCCCCTAATAATTGATTACTTTAATTACTGCGTATAATGTTTTAATACAAAGATATATATACACATGTCCTTTCAGTAAAACTCGAAATAGGCCGATGCTTTTTGTGAACGAGATCAAATAAATATATATTATACATTTTGTTCTGCTACATCCATGCATGAGCACAGACGTGAAAGGCGACATGACTAATAGCTTTTCATTTACACACTGTGAAAAAAAATATCTTAATTCTTCGCCCTTATTTCTCTCAAACGTTCATTGGAGGAGCGTTGACCAATGAGCGAAGAGCATTTAAGATATCGTATTCTGGCTGCGTCTCTCATTGCATCCGGCGACCAACGGAATGCTGGTGAACACCAAAAGTGGAGCTCCGGTCCATTGTGGCTCAGGAATTGTATGATAAAAATCTTCTTTGGAATTTGAGCGGGGGTCGAAATCCGAAATTAAGAAAGAGGCGAGCTATCTTCGAACTGAAGGCGAAATCTCAAGGCTCAGAATGTGCGAAATTTGTAAATTGAAAACTGAATAATGAATGAAGGGCTTTCAAAAAAATTTTAGGTCGTGAAGTATTTGGCAAACTGGTTTTTATTGGAAGATAAAATCCCATTAACAATTTCATTATGATTAATATTATTTTCATCTCGGAACCATACAAAAATGAGGGCCTTTTTTATAATATAATTATTGGGATTTTACCTATATTTTATGATAAATGTAAATAGGGACACGCTGTTTCGCAGTAGGCCTATATCGTAAATTATTTCCTATTGAAATCTATTTAGTACGACACGTGAACGGGAAATGAGAGAGATTTTTTGCCCTAACTTTAACAGCAACACCTAATTCCTGTTCAATATTTCGCATTACAATTCCCAATTTTGCATTTGGGGAACAGAATATTTTTAAAATTTTAGTCCGCTGAGACATACTCTGATAAGAAACAGAAAAAAAGAAAATGTTGGTGTACCCAAAATAGAATTACTTTAAAACATATTTTTTATTAAACATTTGTTATAAATTTAAGTATAATAAATTGCGAAAATATTTTTAAATAAATAAAAAAAAAATTATATATATATATATATAAAATATATATATATACTGTAATTTTTTATACTAAATTAATATTAGCTTTTATGATGTTCTCAACTTTCATAATTCGTGACTGCACACCAAATTCGACCTGCTTTTGTATCACACTCAAACTTTTTGTTAATTTAAACAAAAAATTTGTTTGTTTTAGACTAAGAAAATACCGTGTTCAGAATTATGAGACGCAGTTTTGTTAAAGATGTCGTTTAAAACTTAAAATTTATATTGGTTGAATATAAAACGGTTTGGATTAAACCTATATAAAATTATATTTACTTGGAATTGAGTTTGACTTTGAGAGAAATTTGAAAATGATTAATTCGAAGTAAATAAAATGTTTGTTTAATCAAAAACAAAAATTTATTTTCAAATAAAATAATTTAAGTTTTAACAAAATTGAGCCTTGATTACCTTGATTACCTTGATTACCTTGATTACCTTGATTACCTTGATTTTGCTTCCGCTCGAATTTGTTCATTGTGCGCCTAATAATTTTGAACAAAGTACTTTGTTTGTCTAAAATACAAATAGGTGTTTTGTTTAAATTATTTGGGGTGTGGGGGGGGGTGCAGAGGGGCAGATTTAGACCGTCTTCCACCGTCTTCCGGAAGACGGTCAGAATTTTCAGTGAATTTTTTTATTATATGATATTTTAAAAATATATAATATTTAATTATATAATATTTTGATAAATATGATGTAATTTTCCATTGTTTTATTTTTATATCTTTAATATCATTTAAAAATATGTTATAGCAACTTGAAAATGTACTTCTGCCAAAAAGGTGCTAGCGAAAATTTCATGATTTACAATAGTTCCGTACGCATTTTTTACTTTTCAAATTTTGGAAGACGGTCAGCCCAGAAGGCTGGATCCACCCCTGGGTGCACGCAAAACCCAGTACCAATTTACCGATTTTCAAATTTTAAAAGGTCTTAATGGTGATGCCATGTTTACATTGAAAAGAAATAATTTTGCAAACTTTGTAGGAGATCGTAATTAATTAAATTCCTAATTAATTAAATTCTCTTGTATATTAGAAAATAACACCTGGTATGAAATGGTCCTTTCCTCATCAATTCAAATACGTACTAAAATACCTGAAAATACAAAGTAATCCATGACGAGAATATTTTTTATTCTCAGTAATGAAAAACCAAGAATCAATTAAAAGGTTGGAGAATGACTGAAAAAGGTAGAATTTAACGAATATTCAGCATTATTTGGATAGGTTTTAAGTAATATAAAATGTAAAATTTGTACACGTCATTTTACATAAACAATTTCATTGTTTTAATTAACAGTATTATTTATATATGATTTTCATGTAATTATAAATAGTGTATATTTTCCTTCAAAATATCAGTACCTGAATCAAACACACTTAAATTATGGATCACTGAAGATCCGTCACCCTAGCCTTTTTTAGTTAGCTTTATAAGGCTAACTAACGAAAATATCACGACTTAACCTAACCAATCATTAGGTCAACTGTATGCCCTTGACCATTGGTTAGGTTAGGTCGTGATATTTTCGTTAGTTAGCCTTATAAAGCTAACTAAAAAAGGCTGGGGTGACGGATCTTCAGGTGATCCAAACTTATTTCAGTTTAGGTAAATGTAGTCATAGTTTGAATTAATAATAGTTTTCGTTGATAATACAACTATTTTATTATTGTTTTTGTTTGTTTTTGTTTAGGCCGAGAAAAGCCTATAAATTCATGATTACTTTAGTTCGTGCGCGTGCTAAAAATGGGCAGGGAGCAGGAAATTTTCCCACCAAATCGAAGTCAGGTGAAAGTACTTATAAAAGTAGTTCACAGTCAAAGGCAGGTATTCTCCCTGATTTAAACATCTCCGTCAGTAGTATGAGCAAAATAAAAAAGAGGATTTTCAAAAAATGGAGAGTACAAGCCAAAAACAAGATCTGGTAGGCCACCAATAATGAGTTGAACGTACTGATAAAATAATGCCATTAGAAGCCAGGCAAAAGTCAACCCCTTCACTAGTGCCCGGATGAAGAATGGTATTCCTATTCCAGTTAGTAAAAGAAACATTAGAGGAGGTTTCAGGATGAGAGTAATTTAGTCGCAAGATCGAGAAAACCACTTCTAAGTTAAAAGTAGTAGCGTCTCCTTGCGAAGAAATGTGTAATTGGACCGCTTAACAATGGATCAAGATTTTGTCCAGTGATGCGAGACAGATCGCTCATTTTGGATAGGATCTGATCATCTGTATGTCAGGCCATTCACTCATTCAGCTACATCACTCCAAATGCTGTACTGCCAACACGCGGAACTATCCAAATACTGTGGTTTAGGGTTTTTTGGTCGCAAGGCACGAGGAAACCTTGTTTTGTTCAAAAGGTACAACCACTAAGTCTCGTATTTAAACATCTCCGAACAACATTCTCTGAGAACAAAGGAGTAGGACGGATATTGCTAGTTTCAGCAGGATAGTGCATCTTGCTACACGGTTAATTGTGAAAGAGTAGTTCAGAAAAAAACTACATTTCAGCTTTTGGAATGGCCTGGTAATTTTCCTGACCTCAATCCAATTGAGAAGCTTTTGAAACTTCCGCAGATAAAAATCTCTGAAAAGAGGCAATGCAGGATGTCGCGAAGATTTTTGTTCTGTTATAAAAACAGTTTGATAATCCGAAATAGCTCTTGAACTGTGCCAAAATCTTGCGTCCACATTCAACAGGATGAAAGCAATCATTGATGCTAAAGGAGAGAGCACTAAATATGAAACCAACGGTAAAAACGTAGCTCCTTACAACTTTGATTGTAAACGTTTGGCCACGATTATACGTTGCAGTCAATGTGTGAAACCAGTCATTTTAAGTAGTTACGCATTATTAACCAAACCTAAAAACCGATCAGGTTATGTTAGGTTAGTAATACGTAATTACGTGAAATAACTGGATTGACACACACACACACACACACACGGTAATATCCTTTCCCTATTAAGGAGAACTTGGCTAAATAACGAAAGGGGAGAGCGAAGGTATCAAGAATCGGCTGTGACAAGAGAGCCAAAAAAATTGACTTTCCGAGGTCAAATTTTTGTTAGAGAAACTTTAATGAGAATCGCCTCTCACCGACGAATTCAAGACCGAAGAAAAACACCGAAGAAGATTTTGAAGAAGAAAAGACGCCAAAAAAAACAAACAAACTTGGAACGGGAAATGAAAGGGGAAAATGGAACGGGAAATGAAAGGGGAAAATGGAAAGGAAAATAGAAAATAAAATGGAACGAGAATGTGAAAATGGAAAAGAAATATTTGAATTTTTTTTTCCAAAGTAAGACTATTGTTCATTAAATTAGCTTCCTTTCGCCTTCCTCCTTCATTCCCTCTTTTTCTTTCTTTCTTCAGATCTTCCTTAATTCGTTCCGTCTTTCTGTTCCTTCCTTCCTTCCTTCCTTCTTTCAGCCAGTTTCGGGAATGGTATTTAATAATTTAATAGAAAAATGCATCCTATTTCCTTTCAGGTACGAATCCTTCCGGTTTTATTAAGCGTTAAAATTAGGCCTTAAAAGGAATATTTTCGTTTGGACTTATGAGCATTTAACCGGGTTAAAAATAAATATTGGGATGATGATGATGATGTGATAATATTAATAATAATAATAATAGTTATTAATAATATTATTATTATACAGGGTGTCCCAGAATTAACTATCTATTTCAATGAAATCGGACAAATTTTTTAAAAACACACTTTTATTTATGTTTATCATGTTTAATATGTGTTAAAAATGTATAAATTTCTAAATTTTTTTCATAATTTTATTTTCATAATTTTATTTTCATAATTTTATTTTCATAATTTTTTCATTATCTGGTCCAATGAAAGACCGTCTGAAGTCATAGAATGGCAAAGAGACTCTCCAAAAGTTAACGTGTGGCTTGGAATGACCAAATCCAAAATTTATGGCCCATTCTTCTTTGCGGAAGCAACTGTAACAGGTAACGTCTACCTTGATATGCTTCAGCAGTTTCTCGAACCACAGCTTCTTGATGATGGCATTCTTGATAATGTTGTGTTTCAACAAGAAGCATTGATCTTTTGGCGATAAACCTTTGTTTTTATGAAACCCCATGCAAAGAAATCCAGGGGTGTCAAATCCGGAGAACCCAGAGGCCAAGGTCGAGGTCCTCCACGTCCAATCCACCGATTCGGAAGGCGGCTGTTGAGGTATTCTCGAACAATTAGAGCATAATGACATGGTGCTCCATCTTGTTGAAACACAACATTATCAAGAATGCCATCATCAAGAAGCTGTGGTTCGAGAAACTGCTGAAGCATATCAAGGTAGACGGTACCTGTTACAGTTGCTTCCGCAAAGAAGAATGGGCCATAAATTTTGGATTTGGTCATTCCAAGCCACACGTTAACTTTTGGAGAGTCTCTTTGCCATTCTATGACTTCAGACGGTCTTTCATTGGCCCAGATAATGAAAAAATTATGAAAATAAAATTATGAAAAAAATTTAGAAATTTATACATTTTTAACACATATTAAACATGATAAACATAAATAAAAGTGTGTTTTAAAAAATTTGTCCGATTTCATTGAAATAGATAGTTAATTCTGGGACACCCTGTACAATGTTAATATTAATATTATTAGCATTTTGTTTCTTGAAAAAAATAGTTTATGGAGAAAATTCAAATTTTTCCCTTTTAATTGTGGTAATATTTTGTTTACATTATCTATGGACATTTAGGCATGCATAAAAATCTACTCGATTCGTCTTTTCTGGAGATTTGTTTAGTATTATCTCCATAGATTTCCAATATTAGCGGATGCTGTAATTTGAAGTGTGCGGGAGTACGCAAGTACAGGTAATAGGTAACATCTATCCCTAGTATCCCTCCAGTGAACGAGGGTGTAGTGGGAGGTAGGTGTGAACTCCCGAGATGGTTATCTGGGCTGAGTAGATAATTAGTATAATGCATGCGAAGTCTGCATTTCCGAATTAAAACCATATAACAGTAGTACGCGACTCTTTTCGGCGAGGGATGCACACTGCACAGTGCGTCTAGCTAACTGTACAGGGTTACGTGTAATAGGAGGGGATTGTAGACACCAATCGACCAAGGAAGTACTCGGGTCGGGATGGGGAGGATGTTAGAGAGGAAGTACTGGAACTCTCGTTTCTCCTGTCACTGTCCTTCTTGGTTGATGTTTTTCCATGTCTCATCTACCCTGTGAACAGTCCAGCGTGGTTACACACACACACACACACACACACACACCCATCTTACACACTACACAATCTTTTCAAAATTTATATATATATAAAAAACATGGCATCATTGAGCCTCGGAGACCTTGATTTCGACTCTCTCCTTGACCCTTCCTGCTTAAAATAAAATCAAACAGAACTGGTAGGGTGATAAAAAAAACCCAATTATATTTTGGATCTTAGTAGGACTAATTTAAAAGCAAACTTATTTGAGGCATTGTCGCAGGCCGAGTGCATTTCCCTTATAGCAATGATCGGTATCACCCCACTTCAATGTGATTCCCATTGCATTCCACGCCCAACAGTCAGTGGTGTAGTCCGGGGTAACGCAAGGTAACGGCGTTACCCAACTGGTTTTATTTTACTTTTAGCGTTACCCTACTCGTTTTATTTTACTTTTAGCGTTACCTACTGCCCTGGTGCTCTCTCTTCGATGAAAATTGCCAATTCATCCTTGAGAATGCAAAATTAAACCTCGAAATTGTCACTAAAAAGGTAGGAACATGTTCTATGAAACTAGGCACCACTCCTGTTTTACTATCACCAGGGCCGGATTTTCCAATAGGTAACATAGGCCATTGGCCTAGGGCCCACCAGTAACTGGGGGCCCACTGGGGACCTCCTACAATCCCTTGACACAAACAGTATCATTGACAAATTTGCCATAGAAAAAAGCAGGAAAAAGTCATTTTGAACTTCACATAGTTGTGCTTGCAAAATTTATTATGCTTCAGTTTCATTGTATTTTTCCATTATTCCTATGTGTAAGATGTACATGATATGGAACTTGATTTACTTTGATGTACTTGATATGGAACTAATTTGATTAAAAATTATTAATGTGTAATGTATTACTTTATGTTGTAATTCTTATTGCAAAATTTATTATGCTTCAATTTGACTGTATTTTTTTCCATTATTCCTTTGTGTAAGAATAAGTTGTACATGATATAAAACTAATTTGAATAAAATTATTGATGTGTTACATTATGTTGTAATTCTTTTTTTTTTTACATTACAATATTACGATATATATATATATATATATATATATATATATATATAATATTTTTTTTGGGGGGGGCACTGATAAGGTTTGGCCTAGGGCCCACAAGCAAGTAAATCCGGCCCTGACTATCACCCTGGAACACCTGTAAGCAATACAGCAATAACGCAACTGTATCTATCAAATGAGCAGCTGCATAAATCAACTGCGCAATTGTCATTTGTCTCTATCAGCTGTGTGAACAGCTGGCCAAAAACTTGTGTAGGCCCTATGAATTTTTTAATTTCAATAATCTTTTTGGTACTTTTGCATTATCCTCCCAACACTAATTTTTTTTTATAATGGAAGGAATGTTTTTAACCTAACCTGACCATATGGCTTTATATTGGAACGAATTATATAGAATAATCGTTACCCCTCAAATAAATAGAAACTGACAACCTATCATGTGATGTAAAAGTCCCACTGATAAAAACTAAATTTTCCTATACTTAAAACTAGTGAACCTTCGTGCATTTGTGAAACGTATTTGTATAAAATCCGTATAGCCTAACCATCTTCTAATTAACAGAAAACTGATAATATTTACCAAACCAACATTATATAAAAAAAATTAGGGTACTTGTGGGTTATCTGTCGCCACTTTTTAATATTTTTTTTATTTATTTATTTATTTTATATATTAAGAGAAGAGGATTCTTTATACTGTACGGCATTGACGATTGGTTAGGTTAAGTCGTGCTAGTTTGGTTAAATACCGTTTTATTTAACCAAACTAGCACGACTTAACCTAACCAATCGTCATGCCGTACAGTATAAAGAATCATCTTCTCTTAATATATAAAAATAACTAAATAAAAAAATATTAAAAAGTTTTTATTTAACCAAACTAGCACGACTTAACCTAACCAATCGTCAATGCCGTACAGTATAAAGAATCCTCTTCTCTTAATATATAAAAATAAATAAATAAAAATATTAAAAAGTGGCGACAGATAACCCACAAGTACCAAAATTAGTGTTGGGAGGATAATGCAAAAGAACTATCTTTTTTAATAAATTTTTCTAATTTCAATAATCAAATGATTTATTTCCACGCATTTCAATTTTGTTAGAATTTGCGTGTAAATTAACCTTGCATTACACTAGGCAACAAAGATTTTGTTACAGAAGACCAAATAGGTGCTCCTAGCTAATTTCGGTATGCTGATTTCAAATCTATAATTAGATTTTTTCTATCACGTCTAGATTTTGTGTAAAATGCAAATCACTTTTAGTAAAATTTTCTACCACGTCCAGATTTTGGTTTTAATCGGCTTAATGCCAGTAATATGAAACTTGCTTTTCAAGGTTAAAGCAATTTTTTTTGCCAACTATATACAAATTCAAACAATTTTGATAATAAATTTATCCCGAGTTGGCAACACTGAGTCAAGAGCATAGTAACGGGCAACGGCCCAACGGTCAGTCGCTACGTGACAGTCAAGCAGAACGGTTGTTGAAGCTCTCTGCTGATGAGCAAGTGACAGGTTGTGGTGACTTGTGTGTTTTTATAGCATTTGTTTTGTACTACGGTGTGTATTTCTTTTTATTTTGCACATCGTAATAATTACTTTCTACGTTTTTTCAGATATTGTATGGTAATTCAAAATGGCATCAAATAGACGTGCTTGTGTAAATCACCCAGACAACTTCTGCTTTGTCTGTGGACAATATACACCTAAGCCACAACGTAGAAACATAACAACAGAGATTAAACTTGCCTACAAGTGTTATTTTGACTGTAAGTTAGGAGACCAACAGAGGGACTGGGCACCACATATTTGCTGTGCACAGTGCAATGCAATGTTAATAGCTTGGATGAATGGTAAAAGAAAAGCTATGCCGTTCTCAGTCCCCATGGTTTGGCGTGAGCCGAAAAATCACTTCAATGATTGTTATTTTTGTTTGACAAAGATTGCTGGTTTCACAAAGAAAAACAAATCAAAGATCACGTACCCAAACTGCGAATCAGCAATGAAACCAGTACCACATGATGAAACAAATCCACCACCAGTTCCACCAGCAACGATAACAGACAGCAGTTCATCTGAAGATTCTGCTAGTGATATAGAAACAGGGAAAGATGGCATATATGTTCCAGATGCAAATATTTCCCCACATTTGTTAAGTCAAGCGGAGTTAAATGACTTAGTGCGCGATTTGGAATTACCAAAAGAAAAGGCAGAGTTGCTTGGTTCAAGACTTCAAGAATTTAATCTTCTCCAACCAAACACCAAAGTTTCCCATTTCCGCCATCGCCATTTGCAATTTTCATCATTTTACTTACAGGAAGAAAACGTTTGTTTCTGCCACGATATCAGTGGTCTGATGCAAGGGATTGGCTGTCGCTATGATCCAAAAGAATGGAGACTGTTCATTGACTCTAGTAAAGCTAGCCTTAAAGCTGTATTACTGCACAACGGCAATGAAAAACCTTCAATACCTGTAGCACATGCCACTGGCCTTAATGATACTTATGAATCGATGAAACTGCTGCTAAGACTCATCAAATATAAGGACCACACATGGAATATTTGTGGCGACCTTAAAGTTGTATCATTACTTCTTGGGTTACAGTTGGGCTACACAAAGCATATGTGCTTTTTGTGTCTATAGAACAGCAGAGATGACAAGAACCACTACAAAAAACATGATTGGCCATCTAGAACTGAACATGTTGTTGGTAAATACAATGTGAAACACCCAGCACTTATTGACCCTCAGAAAGTACATCTTCCACCACTTCACATTAAACTTGGCCTTATGAAAAATTTCGTGAAGGGTATGGATCATCAAGGTAGTGGTTTCCAATATTTAAAGGATAAATTCAAAGGAATATTGACAGATGCTAAGCTAGAAGCTGGAGTTTTCACTGGACCACAGACAGATCCGCAGTGTCATCCACGACTCATCGTTTCCATCTAACCTAAATGAGAATGAACTAGGAGCATGGACATCTTTCGTTGAAGTTGTCAAAAATTTTCTTGGAAACCACAAAGCTGAAAACCACCGTAAACTCGTAGAAAACATGCTTAAATCTTATGAAATAATGGGATGCAGAATGTCTTTGAAAATTCATTTTTTACATTCTCATCTTGACTTCTTCCCGGCCAACCTTGGGGCTGTAAGTGACGAGCATGGTGAGCGCTTCCACCAACAGATCTCAGTTATGGAAAACAGATACCAAGGTAATTTCAACCCAAATATGATGGGAGATTATTGTTGGTTCCTGCAGAAGGAGAGCTCGTCATCCTACAAGCGACAAAGGAAGAGGACACACCAAAGTTTCACTTAAGACAGGAATTTGCCTTTCAGTAGTAACAACAAAATACTAACGCGCTTTGGGTGGATGGTTGGGCGCAGGGGTGGTAACTCCGCCAGCGGAATTCCGCTGTCTGTCTTAAGCCAGAATAAAGGAGGAAAACATCCCTGTTCACTAATTATTTAAGTATGCTTAACATAAAACGTGGCACGGAAAAGTAGCTTAGACGGCTTTCGTAATAGAAGCGGGTGAGAAAAAAAATGAAAAATAGGGGTTTTCGGTTACACAAAATCTGGACGTGATAGAGAAATTTTGATATCAGATCTGAAATCAGCATCAGCGCTTTAGTAGGAATCAGTAGTTCACGTGTCTGTAACAAAAAAAAAGTTGAAATTTGTTGCCTAGTGTTATCAAATCCTTTCTAAATTCCCTTTCCTGGCGATATCTGGCAATCTTTCTTTTGTTTCCTCATTCTGTACCTAGGCTAATAAACTTTGTCATGTTGTTGTTGAGTCGTTGACTTCTTGTGATTGTTCCATCGTGGAAATTAAAACTACTACTTATCTATCAAAGGTAAATATTATCAGTTTTCTGTTAATTAGAAGATGGTTAGGCTATACGGATTTTATACAAATACGTTTCACAAATGCACGAAGGTTCACTAGTTTTAAGTATAGGAAAATTTAGTTTTTATCAGTGGGACTTTTACATCACATGATAGGTTGTCAGTTTCTATTTATTTGAGGGGTAACGATTATTCTATATAATTCGTTCCAATATAAAGTAGAGTAGACTAAAGTAGAGTAGACTAAAGTAGAGTAGACTAAAGTAGAGTAGACTAAAGTAGAGTAGACTAAAGGTATCAGGATGTTTTATATTTTTTGCTGTTTCTACTGAACATTTTTGTAATACATACTCTTTCTAACTATATTTCTTTCCTAACTCCTTCAATTTCAACGTGTTTTTGGGAATGTACATAAAATGTAAAAATGCTGTAGAATTTTATACAGACGCTATAGGGTGTCCCAGAATTAACTATCTATTTCAATGAAATCGGACAAATTTTTTAAAAACACACTTTTATTTATGTTTATCTTGTTTAATGTGTGTTAAAAATGTATAAATTTCTAAATTTTTTTCATAATTTTATTTTCATAATTTTTTCATTATCTGGTCCAATGAAAGACCGTCTGAAGTCATAGAATGGCAAAGAGACTCTCCAAAAGTTAACGTGTGGCTTGGAATGACCAAATCCAAAATTTATGGCCCATTCTTCTTTGCGGAAGCAACTGTAACAGGTACCGTTACCTACCATGATATGCTTCAGCAGTTTCTCGAACCACAGCTTCTTGATGATGGCATTCTTGATAATGTTGTGTTTCGACAAGATGGAGCACCATAAATTTTGGATTTGGTCATTCCAAGCCACACGTTAACTTTTGGAGTCTCTCTTTGCCATTCTATGACTTCAGACGGTCTTTCATTGGACCAGATAATGAAAAAATTATGAAAATAAAATTATGAAAAAAATTTAGAAATTTATACATTTTTAACACATATTAAACATGATAAACATAAATAAAAGTGTGTTTTTAAAAAATTTGTCCGATTTCATTGAAATAGTTAATTCTGGGTCACCCTGTATAAGAAAAATTGTTGTTGCGTTACCCCACTGAAGAAATTACGACTACACCACTGCCAACAGTGGAGAATCCGCGAATATGAATCTCGAAGGAAGCATTCTCTCGCTCATCCACTACTTTTCCCCGCTTTGTTCCAGGTTAAATTAGGTTAGGTTAATGTTAAGTTCAGTTAGGTTAGGAAATATTAAGCATTCTCATTTGAGGACCTGGAATGGGAATGGGTATGACTGATTGGGAAGTAAACCCAGAATGATCTACAACATGGGTATAATATTTTGCCCAATGGACATTCCTTTACCATATATTGCTTTAACATTGTGGAACCAAAAATAGCGAATTTAGTTCATAAGGATCAATATTTTTTATTAGTTAAGGATCTTTCTTCTGAAAGCAGTTTTTAAACAGGGATCAGTTTCTTATTTATCTTCAGGGAAAATATGCAATTAGGGTATTCTTAAAAGCTCTCAGATTTCTTTTCAGAAAGGGGAACCACGTTAATTGTTATAAGAAAAATTATATATATATATATACGGTGTGTGTGTGTGTGTGTGTGTGTGTGTGTGTGTGTGGTGTGTGTGTGTGTGTGAAAGAGAGAGAGGTTATTTTGATATGATAAAATCAGTGTAACAGACCATAACCCTCTCGGACATTTGACCTCATACGAAGACAAGGAAAAAATCCTAAATATGAAATTTTTTGAATATTTTAAAAATTATATGATGTATTATTTCATATTTAGGGGTTTTCTTTTGTCCTCGTACGAGGTCAAATGTCCAAGAGAGTAAAGAGAGAGAACAATTATACGTAACTTTTGTTCTTATTTTTTTATACTAAATCAATAGTGATTAATATTATTCTTGTGTTGGCTATTAAAATCGTAATTTTGAACACGTACTCATCTGGTGAACATGACCAAAACATTCGGAAATCTAGAAAAACTAATTTAACCTATGTTAACTCAACCTAACCCACAACATATTTGTCGATAGAATGTAAAATCGATCATATGTCGTAACCTCGTAATTATATTTTGAATTTAAAACTAGAATTCAGCGAAGAAAATGTCGTATGTCATGTCATCAATAAAAGAGGTCATAAAAGGCTTCATCAAATCTACGGGAAAAGGAACCACAGTTTCATTATGCTTCCGCTGTTTATAATAATAATTACTTACTTTAATGCGAGTTCGAACGACGGTTCAGGATCGACCTGCGGTCGACCCCTCTGCACCATCCCGCCTCATTTGTGGGATTTGGTGAAGGAAGGAATTGCTGTCTGATCTCCTCCTGCCCTCGTAGCCAGCCACACATGGTTGGTCAGGGACTTTGCACAGGAATCTGTCCAGCTGGTTCTTGGTTATTCAGGTCGGTGTGCTGGAGATTCCTTACTTCTTTAGGTAAGACATTGAAAAGCTTTGGGCCTCGTATTATGAGGGTATTTTTTATCTTCATTTTCATGGCCCCTAGTCTCACCGCAGCTGGGACAGTACAAAATCTGCCTCTTCTCTCATTCCAGTTTGTTTCTATTTAATTTCTAAGGTTAAGGACAGAGCCCTCAAGTATTTTCCATATGTATATTATTGTGTACCGCTCGCGCCTTCTTTCGAGAGAGTAGAGTTTCAGGGATTGTAGTCGAGACCAGTAGTCTTCACCTTCTGTTTCTTCTATCTTGGAGGGTAAAAGTCCTTTGTATACTGTAGCTTCAATGTTCGCAATGTCTCGTTTGCTGTTTGGGCTTGTGAGTACTGAGCAATACTCAATTATTGGTAGGACTAGACTCTTCCATAATTTGAGCATGATGTTTGCTTTTCTGCTGCGGAAGCTCCTCCAGATGATTCCCATTATTTTTCTAGCCGTTGTAATTTTGATGTTATAGTGCTCTCTGAATTCTGCATCCGACGACATTATTACTCCAAGATCCCTGACTTGTGGATTTGGTGTTATTTATCTGTTTGGCTTGCGGAGTTTTGTACCCTTGTTTCTGTAGCTCCTTGTTATTACCATATCTTAGAAGTTGGAATTTTTCTTCGTTGAACTTCATATTGTTGTCTTCTGCCCACTGGAAAAATGTTTCAATGTCGTTTTGTAATTTTTCTATGTCAGCTTCGTTCAATATTTCCTTGCATCTCTTTGTGTCATCTGCGAAACATGATACAGTACTGTCATTGATATCTGCATCAATATCTGCAATCATTATTATGAACAACTTCCGAGTAATGATGATGATGCTAAATATTATTATTATTATGATAATTATCATCATGTTAATTATTATTATTATTATTATTATTATTGTTATAAATATTATTTTATTTGCGCTTCGGTGGTACAATGGTTAGCATCGATGATTACGAATTCACCGGCCATGGGTTCGAAACCCGGTGACGGCAGGTGACGCGCAGCAAACCCACCTGTTCATCCTTCCACACACAAAAAAAATGGTTGGTAGATAAATAGATACCCTGGGTAGCCTAGTAGTTAAGATGCTGGGCTGCTGATCGGGGGAGGTCGTGAGATGGAGTCCGGCCGAGGACTTCGTAATTTCTGACTGCTCGTGATGGGGCGTAGTTCATATTCCACGTTAAACTGTAGGTGGAGTGACAAGCTTGACCTTCATCAGAATGAACAATTCGGGCGGAAGCAAAACGAAGGTATGAAATATCCAAAGAAAACACAATTACAAATTAGTAATTTTTTTATAATTTTTAGTAATTTTATATTTCTAGTCCAACTTTTTTCCGAAATTGCACAACTTGTAATATTAACGTTGGCAACAATTTAAACGAGTATATATTTTTTTAGAAAACTTGATATAATGATACAGAAATATAGTATTACGAAACGCATTCAACAAATTTTAAGGTTATGAAATATTGGAGAATTTAACGCGGTCCTTTACGTATGAAAATACTGAAATATGCGAGGGGGTATCATGCTTTAATAAACAGTAGGACCCCCCCCCCCCCCCCCAAAAAAAAATACAAAATGATGCCAAAACTCCTCATTTTGAGAAGCAACTTAAGAACATGAACAGTGAACAATTTTTAATTATAAAGTGTTAAAAAAAGGAGTTCGCATAAACTGGGAAGGGGGGAAAGTCTCGGTATTTAAAATTAAGGTCATCCACAGCTTTTCTTTATTGCCTCCTCCTGTACTGCAAATGATTTAGAAGTAATAGAAAATATTACCACACACACACACACACATACACACACACACACACACTTCTATATATTATTAGTGGTGGACCGGATGTCAGTTTTTCAACATCTGCCGATGCGGATTTTTAATTCCAATATCCGCGGATGCGGATATTTAGTTAATCTATCAATATAATATAGAATTATGAATATGACCTAATTTTTCCAATTTCGTGATATTACTATTATGGCAGGCAATGCATAAGAATTAAAATTAATATTAATGTTTTCATTATGATAAAAATAATAACTTTCTCAAGAGTTTCAGCCACAGAGAATTCAATGAAACAAGTTTCATTCAATTTTCTGCGTTACCAGCTATTTATATTTTGAGGTTTATATATTTGTTTGTTCATTAATAATTAATACTTCACATGAAATGTGCGTGACTGGGCCTTATAAGCTACTTTATAAGCTAATTTAATTGTAAATTGCATAATTTATTAGAGGTAATATCCGCATAACATCCGCAGTCAGAAGTGCGGATGCGGATGTTAAAAATGCTGAGGATATCTGCGGATGCGGATATCCGGTCCACCACTATTTTATATATATATATATATAATATATATATATATATATAGGGCTATTCAAAATGATTCATCCGATTTCAACTGAGAATACTTCCGTACCTATCAACTGGGCATACACCACATGAAAGAGGAAATCTCCGAGTTTTACAAGATCACCGCGAGAGGGCTCCAAAGTCACGCCGTGGCCTAGCCTAGCAACAAACAGTCAGTGTGAAAATGGCGTCCTCACAGCAGAAGGCGTTTTGTGTGTTGCAGTTTTCGAGCTGTAAATCGGTAGTCACAGTGCAGCGTGAGTTTCGTCGACGTTACAGAACAGATCCACCGGGTGCTCAGAGCATCCGTCGGTGGTATCGGCAGTTCGAGGAAACAGAATGTTTGTGTAAAGGCTTGTTACTGCCGTAGAGTCAGTGACAACGGACATGCTGGAGCGAGTATGGGAGGAATTCGACTATCGTGTCGACGTTGCTCGTGTAACTAGGGGAAGTCACATAGAGCATTTATGAGGTGAGAGACAAAATTTGGACAGTTTTTCTTTTGGTTGATGTATCACAAATCACTCTGTATTTGTAACATTAAAAAATATTCTCATTTGAAATCAGGTGAATCATTTTGAATAGCCCTGTGTATATATATATATATATATATATATATATATATATATATATATATATATATATCAAAGCTGGGCACTTGCGGTTTTTTTTGCGGTACTACCGCACTACCAAACCGGTGCCGCATAACGCAGTACCGCAAAGGATCGCTGAAAGTACAGCAGTACCGCTACCGCATTTTTTGCGGTACTGCGTTATGCGGTACCGGTTTGGTAGTGCGGTAGTACCGCAGTACCGCAAAAAAACCCGCAAGTGCCCAGCTTTGATATATATATATATATAGGGTGTTCCATAAGTCCGGCATCATAGGAGAAATTCATATTTTTATATCTACAAACCATAATTCATATTTTTCTCTTTCTACAGGCCATAATGTCTGTGTGCAAGGAAGAACGAATCCAGATAATTCTACTCATAGGAAATCGGAGTCAAAGAGAGGCCGCTGCTGAATTTAACAGACTGCATCCAGACGGCGAGCCAATAACACAGAGTTGTGTTAGCAGACTTGTTGCAAAGTTTAAGGAAACAGGACCCTTAGAAGATAAACCACGTAGTGGACCTTCAAGGAGGTCCACTGACGATGATACAGCGACTGCTATCCTGGCTCATTTTAACAGAAGTCCCAATAAGTCTCTCCGCCGATTGTCCGCTGAGACAGGAGTGTCGAAAAGTAGCATCCATCGCATTCTTCAGGCTCACAAATGGCATCCATATAAACTTCAGATCCTACAGAAATTAAGCGAAGATGATCCCGACCGGCGGATGGAATTTTGTGAATGGGCTACGGAACAATATGCTCGGGATGCCAATTTCCCGTCCACCATTCTGTTCAGTGACGAGGCTGTTTTTTATGGAAATGGTGAAGTAAATCGACAGAACACCCGCTACTGGTCTCAAAACAACCCTCACTGGTATACCTCTTCAAAGGAACAAGGTGCATCTCGGGTGATGGTATGGTGTGGCATTTGGGAGGATCGCATCATAGGCCCCCTCTTTTTCGATGAACATGTCACTGGAGGCACCTACCTACGTATGCTCAAGGAAGAAGCATTTCCCAGTGTCTTGAACGAAGAAGGAAATTTCCCAACATGGTTCCAGCAAGACGGCGCTCCTGCACATTACAGCACCCAAGTAAGGGAATACCTGTACCAACAATTCTCTGGTCATTGGATAGAACGTCGAGGGCTTGTGGAATGGCCACCTAGAAGCACGGATCTCACGCCACTAGACTTTTATCTCTGGGGCCACTTGAAAGCGCTGGTATACGCAGAGAAAATTAGGAGTGTTGAACATTTGCGGCAGCGCATTATTGGGGCATGTAACACCATTACTCCTGACATCATTCGCCGTGTGCTTGCTGACTGGGTATCACGTCTGAATTTGTGTATTGAAAACAATGGTGGACATATTGAGCACGTTCTGTAAATAAAAGATTTTGTTTTACCTTTTTTTATTATTTTTCCTATGATGCCGGACTTATGGGACACCCTGTATATATATATATATATATTATATATATATATATATTATATATATATATATATATATATATATATATATATATTAGGGTGTCACTAGGTAATAGGGGGAAAATTAAACGATGGATATTTTCCTATGACACCCCCTAAAATTGTTCCATTTGGTGTAAAACATACGGAAGAGAAATTTGGTCCTGATTGGTCATCATTTAAAGGTCGCCCTCGTCACTGAAAACAAGACCCATTTGTTGACGTCAACAAGCTGTTCAGTGTTCACAGCTTGGGCCGAACCAGATAATAAAAAACAAGGCAATTTGGTGAAATAACGAAAGTAAGACACTTAAAAACGCAAAGAATACAAACAGTTTATTATATAATCAAAATAGAAGACATAATTTGGCGAATAATGGTACAAAATGGAGAAGCAACAAAAGCAAAACTTTGAGAAATAAAATACATATACAGTAGCAGAATAATTGGTGCTCATACGCTGATCAGTGATTAGTTCTTTCGCGTCCTCACTAATGCTGATTTGTTCGGAGCTGGGTGTTGCTTTCTGTGGTCAGTGACAACTTGAACGAGGAACTGGAGCTGTTCTTCTTTCACTGTCAACTTTCCGTTCAGCTCCTTCACCAGAGCCACGGCCCGTTCTGCTCTGTCGTTCACCACTGCAAGTTTGGAGACCACATCCCGAGCTTGCACGTATTCAGAGTTTGACGTCCATGAACTGGGATGGTGGAGCAGAAAGCAATCTGGCAACTGAAGTTTTGAGAAGAATCCTCGGGTGTTCTTTGTGATCAGTTGCTCCAGTCCTTTGCTGTCACTGAGGAACATAGTATCAAGAACCAAAGGTCGTTTTGGCGGCATGTGAGGGGCTTCTTGATCTAACGCTGCAACCATGCTGCACTTCACTTCCATCGATATCCTCTCATCAAAGAACGCCAGACCCACTGCCTCCTCCGAATGGTACCACAGGTGCGCAGACAGCTTCTTGGTGGTACCATCAGAGATCTTCTTGTGCGGGTATCGAAGGAGCGTCCTCATCAATTCCCAATCATTCAGCGGAGCTTCGATGGACAGATGAGCTGTTGCCCACGCTTTCATGTAAACTAGAACAGAAAAGAGGCAGATATCTCGAATTCCGCGTTCCTCAGTGTTCAGTTTAAACTGTCTTCGGAAGAGCCAGATCTTGATGGCATAGAGCCCCTTAGCCATCCATCTCGCCCGGTGCATAGCACCAGGGGCGCGGAAGTTTAGTCCCTTGTATGGAACTCCTCCAAGAAAGATGACGGAAAGATCGAGGAATTCCTGATAGTCATCACGAACTTGAAGTGCTTGTGATTTTGCAAACTCAATGAGCTCCGTTCTATGCTTAAAAATAGCTGCTTTGGTGAACGCATCTGTGTCCGCAGTTTGGAACTGTTGCTGGTCAATGCGGGTCCAATAATCATGGAAGCGCTTGAAAAGCAGAATTTCTGGACCGGTAGATACTGAATCTAGCGATGCTGCGAATGCCGCCTGTAGCACCAACTCCAGTACATGGTGTCTGCACGCGCAGTGTAACAGGTCACGTCCAACTTTTTCTTCCAGAAGAACACAAGTTCCTCCACGGTGGCCTGTGTTTGTCGCGGTTGTGTCGAAACACATAGATTTGACATGATCGGTCACTCCCCATTCATTCAGGCAATCTATGATGGCATTTGTTTGTGCCAGCGCGGTTCCTGACAGAAGTTTTGGCACCCCCGAGGAGCTGCTCTGTCCCGGAGCCAGATACAAGAATAGGTAAGCGGTCAACATATTCTCGTGACGTCAGATCTTGCACGAGTTTTCCGTCCCAGTGAACAGTCAACGGACTATTGCCTTGGAACTCGCTCTTCAGTTGCCGAGCCTTAAGGGTACGGAATTTTTCACGCTGACGATGAATGGATCCACGATTGATGTTGTAGTCGCTAGCATCATGCCCTAAGCTGGAAGCTGCCTCAAACAGCAGATATGTGGCCTTTCTTGACGAGAGTTGCGTGCGATCAAGCGCTGACGCCAATTCCGATGTCATGATGTTTTTCGTTGCTCTTTGTTTAGACGCTAACGAACCACCACATGCTCCTTTTTCTTCGCTATCATCTGAGCTGGAGGATGAGGACTCCAAAACCGCTTCGTTGGATACTGCCTCCATTTCAGCTGCTGATCGCTTTCTTCGTTTCTCCTCTTCCTCCCGACGTCGAGTACAATCTTTGACTTGGCGCTGATGGGTCATGTCCAAACCTGCCATTGAACCTGGACGTCCTTTCTGGCGCTGCTGCTGAAGGAACTCCCAATCCTCTGGGTACTTGACCAATTTCTCACAATCAGCGTGGGCGATGTCAAAGAGACGATCGAGGCGTTCAATGAATTCTTTTTCTTTCGTCTTGTGTGAATCGCTCGTCCTTGAGGCGTGTTTTTTGAGTCCTTTCCACTCCTCGAAGACTTTATCCAGTTTGCTGACGCAGTGTGTCTCGAGTCTGGTTGGAATGTGAGCTTTCTCCCAGAAGGACATCACTGCTCGAAGTGACTTCCTCAACGCGTCACGTATTGTCATTTTCTTTTCATGGTGAAGGTAAAGGAAGTAACCGAATGCTTGCCTGTAGGAAGGAAGCTTGCATCCTTTCACCTCATCAACCGCTGCCCCTAATAGGTATATACACTTCCGGGTTTCCATCACCAGAAATCACGTAGCTGAAATGAGAAACGGTGAATCGTTAAGTATTGTTCACTTTATTTCTCAGATATTCAGACACACACAGACACACACACACACATATATAGAGATATACAGGGTGTCCCGTAAGTCTGGACCCATAGGGATTTATAATATATTTTTTTATTGCTATTATTATTATTTTATTATTATTATTTTTTTATTATTTTTTATTATGATTTTTATTTGTGGGGCCACTTGAAAGCCAAAGTGTACGAAGTCAAACTTCAGAACATTTTCCACCTTAAAGCACGCATTGTGGAGGCGTGTCAAGAAATTTCTGCGACTGTGATTCAGAAAGTGCTGTCGCAGTGGAGATTGCGTCTTCAACTATGTGTGCGACACAACGGCGGACACTTTGAACAGATTATGTAATAAATTTTTGGACTATTTTGTAATTTTATTATTTTTCCCTATGGGTCCAGACTTACGGGACACCCTGTATATAGATATCTAATGAACGATTATGGAGACGCCGCGCAAGCATTAAACTTTGGAAGGCGGGGGCGACCTTTTATAGTTATTCAAATAAAAATTTTTCAGTCACCATGTTTTTTTACCAATGGAATAGATTCGCTGGGTGTCAGCATGAAAATTTCAAACTTTGCATTTAAGTGACACCCTAATATATATATATAATGTTCATGACGTGTATCTCAATAGATTAAGTTAATGGTTCCCAGCTGGAGTGCCTCGACGCCCCAGGGGCCTGTGGGAGGATCACACGGGTTCCGCGGGATGGCGGGGGTTCAACAAGCCATAATAATATTTCGTCAAAAATTGAAGAAATATTTTACACGAGAAAGAATTAAGAGGGAACTTTCCTCAGAAAATCAGGCTCGGATGTCACACTGAAGGTAATCCTGTATCTAGTCAATTTCACTTTTATTATCAGTAGGGAAGGGGGCGTCTAAGTTGGTTGGGTGCCGCGGTTAATGAAATATTGGAAACCACTGGTTTAAGTCGTATGTGGAGAAAGGGTTTCACTAATATATACACTGTATATATATATATATATATATAATATGTTTTTAATAGAAAATTTAAGTTCTTATAAAATCGTTTAACTTTTTTGAATATTTTCATTTATATTTCTCATATCTTTTCCATTTCGGAAAAGTGTTTTTTTTTTCAGCTGAGCAATTCACTGCCTTTTGTTGTAGAAATACTCTCTCTCTCTCTCTCTCTCTCTCTCTCTCTCTCTCTCTCTCTCTCTCTCTCTTTTCTCTGTCTCTTTCTCTCTTTTTGAATCGAGATTCCCCTTTTCAAAATTTCATAATTAATCTTTGGAAACCGTACCCGTCCTTTTTTTTTTTAAGAAGTGGAAGGGAGTCAAGTTCTCTTCAGAACCGAAATGGATTTTGACAATGGGTTCTGATGCTCTCATCAGAGATTATATTTTTAATTAACATTAAGAGAGACCGCTTAAAGCTAATAATATCGGAGTCCACTTTAGAGACTTCATTTACTAATTGTTTCTCTCGGACCCCCCCCCCCCCCATTTGTTCGGGCGAAGTCCTTTGGGTATGGGTGTAATAATAATAATAATAATAATAATAATAATAATCAGTCAGGATGGTCACAAACTGGGCCAACGGTCGGTCCACCTTAATGTCGTCCATTGTTCTAACTCTTGTATTATTACTGCCAGCATCATCGGGATTCGAACTCCTGACCCGTGTCTTCGCTTCGATTATAGGGAAACGGTGTTACCCACTAAACTACGGGCGATGGCTCGGGTATGGTGAGTTTAAATAATAGGCGGGAGACGTACGTTCATCAACCGAGGGGTGAGGGTCACTGAGAAGGGTAGTAATGTCACCAAACCCGCGAAAATGGGCATCTTAATAAGCTCGGGGTAGTCTGGGTAGTGGTAAGTAAAGGTTAATATAAAGGAATTGAGCGGAAGCTTCATTGTCTCCTTCCCTTCATAAATCTGGCTTGAAAGAACCTTCTTTGAGTTCTTCACATCTCATCAGTAGCTGAGTCCTTCCCCTCTGAATCATAATCTCTCTCTCTCTCTTTCATTTATCAAATAAATAATAAAAAATAACTTATTGGAGAGAACACCTGTTAATTCTAATGAATAAATTAATCCTTAATTTCAAATATATTGGAGCCAATATAACCGAAATGCTTCAAAGCCCAAAGTTGTCGTAACATGGATTTCAAATGATGCTAGAGAGCAGACAAATACATTTACACAATTCCTCCAGCAGAGTGACCTCCATCTCCTTGATTGTTGTTGGTAGTGGTTTAAGCTTCCACACAGCCCTTCCGACACATTTCACAGATTTTCGGTGGGACCAAGATCTGGTGACTGTGGTGGGCGGGAGAGACGCTGAAAGTCTGTCTCATGTTCTTCGAACCTGTCGAGTACGTATCTAGCACGATAGACAGTCGCATTGTCATCATTTGTTTTTGGTGGCGACGAGTTGTTTTTCGAGAGGATCATGACCACCAAAATCGCATAGTTCGAAAGTAACTGCGGGTGGTTCGGTTAAAGAAGCTTTCTCCCGTTCACTGCCTTCAGTTAAGACAAAAGGAAACCAATCCCACGAGAATTATTAAAAGTCAAACTTTATTCAAAAAAGAATACAAGTGACAGAGTTTTACAATTTTTAGGTGTTTGTTATGACATTAATAATATATTCACAGAACTTTCATCTGAATATGCCCTTGGAAGCATGGAGCCTTTTCAACCAAAATTAATGGCATTACCTTATATATTACATAAAAAGAGTGAAAATGGCAAGTAATAGCAATAGAGACAACAAAAAATAATAGTAATAGCAGTAGAGACAACAAAAATAATAGTAATAGAGACAACGAAAAATAATAGTAATAGCAATAGAGACAACGAAAAATAATAGTAATAGCAATAGAGACAACGAAAAATAATAGTAATAGCAATAGAGACAACGAAAAATAATAGTAATAGCAATAGAGACAACGAAAAATAATAGTAATAGCAATAGAGACAACGAAAAATAATAGTAATAGCAACAGAGACCGAAAAATAATAGTAATAGCAACAGAGAGAACGAAAAATAATAGTAATAGCATAGAGAGAACGAAAAAGTAATAGCAATAGAGAGAACGAAAAATAATAGTAATAGCAATAGAGAGAACGAAAAATAATAGTAATAGCAGTAGAGAGAACGAAAAATAATAGTAATAGCAAGAGAGAACGAAAAATAATAGTAATAGCAGTAGAGAGAACGAAAAATAATAGTAATAGCCGTAGAGAGAACGAAAAATAATAGTAATAGCCGTAGAGAGAACGAAAAATAATAGTAATAGCCGTAGAGAGAACGAAAAATAATAGTAATAGCCGTAGAGAGAACGAAAAATAATAGTAATAGCCGTAGAGAGAACGAAAAATAATAGTAATAGCCGTAGAGAGAACGAAAAATAATAGTAATAGCCGTAGAGAGAACGAAAAATAATAGTAATAGCCGTAGAGAGAACGAAAAATAATAGTAATAGCCGTAGAGAGAACGAAAAATAATAGTAATAGCCGTAGAGAGAACGAAAAATAATAGTAATAGCCGTAGAGAGAACGAAAAATAATAGTAATAGCCGTAGAGAGAACGAAAAATAATAGTAATAGCCGTAGAGAGAACGAAAAATAATAGTAATAGCCGTAGAGAGAACGAAAAATAATAGTAATAGCCGTAGAGAGAACGAAAAATAATAGTAATAGCCGTAGAGAGAACGAAAAATAATAGTAATAGCCGTAGAGAGAACGAAAAATAATAGTAATAGCCGTAGAGAGAACGAAAAATAATAGTAATAGCCGTAGAGAGAACGAAAAATAATAGTAATAGCCGTAGAGAGAACGAAAAATAATAGTAATAGCCGTAGAGAGAACGAAAAATAATAGTAATAGCCGTAGAGAGAACGAAAAATAATAGTAATAGCCGTAGAGAGAACGAAAAATAATAGTAATAGCCGTAGAGAGAACGAAAAATAATAGTAATAGCCGTAGAGAGAACGAAAAATAATAGTAATAGCCGTAGAGAGAACGAAAAAAATAGTAATAGTAGAGAGAACGAAAAATAATAGTAATAGCCGTAGAGAGAACGAAAAATAATAGTAATAGCCGTAGAGAGAACGAAAAATAATAGTAATAGCCGTAGAGAGAACGAAAAATAATAGTAATAGAGAGAACGAAAAATAATAGTAATAGAGAGAACGAAAAATAATAGTAATAGAGAGAACGAAAAATAATAGTAATAGAGAGAACGAAAAATAATAGTAATAGAGAGAACGAAAAATAATAGTAATAGAGAGAACGAAAAATAATAGTAATAGCAGTAGAGAGAACGAAAAATAATAGTAATAGAGAGAACGAAAAATAAAATATAAAAGTTACAAAATGTTACATGATTTTAAATTATCATAAATGATTTATTGTATATTTAGTTGAAAACAACAAATGACGCTCAATAAAAAATATAGAAAAAGAATAGATTACGAAATTAAAGGAGATTAATGAAATTAGCAAATCTCAAATACTGTAAATAGTTGATTACAAAATTGATTACTATGGTAAAAATGGCAGTAATGAACCTATTATACGTACATATATGCTTTTTTTAGTGATTTGCGAAATACATTTTATAACGCTAGTGTATTCGATGGAGGTTGATTGCTCTTTGAATGCGTGATGTATGTCAATTTTTACTGATAACTTTGAACATATTGACAGCAACATTGTTTTTGTATAAGTCCTTTAGTTTTTAAATAATTAGTTGTTTAATTAACTCTGTCGGGCAATGTGACTTACTGATTTTGTTCAGTCTCTGAAAGTTCTCTGTGCAGTAAAGGATTAAGCAAACGTCCCTTAACTCTTTACTGCACCGAGGTCTTTCTGAGACTGAGTAAAATCGTCTGTCGTTAGCCAGACCAAAATCAGTAAAGTCACACTGTGCGACAAATGGTTAAATATTGGGGAGGTGTGTTTCCCCACCATGCTGTAATGCAATAGAAGAAATATGGATGGATGAAGGAATAATATTGGGTTAAGGAGTGTGTTTTTGAGGAAAGGTCTTTTCCTTAGTTTAAATAATATGAAGAGAAATCTTAATATTTTGGATTTGATATGTTGGACATGACTTTTTAAATTTAATTTTTTTTGTCTAAATTAATGCCAAGTACTTTAACCTTATTCATACTTGCAAGAGTAATATTCCCAAGTTTTATTTGACAGTTTGTACTCGTATTAATATGTTTTGTGGTAATAATCGTACAAGATGATTTTGTCGGTTCAGTAAAAGTTTATTAGCACACATCCATTTATACAGATTTTTTCATTGTCTGTTCGTTTCATTGTCTGTTCGTTTTCTAATTGTCTGTTCGTTTTCTAATTGTCTGTTCGTTTCATTGATGAGAAAGTCCGCGTCATGATGGTAAGTAAGTAAGTATGGTATTTGCTAAAAAGTAATTTAATAAATTGGTTGCGTCTTTGGAGTCACTGTAAGAATTTCCGCCTTGTTTGAGGGAGGACAAGGGATTTGTTGTAACCTTCTTGGCGTTAATTAACTCTTTCGGAGTGTTCCATAGCTTTTTTGGATTGGATGTTTGTTCATCAATTTTTAAACAGAAATGAGCTGCTTTTGCTTTTTTAATGATTCCATTAAATCTGTTGCAGTAATTTTTGTCTGTCTATTTCGTAATATCAGTTTTCCATAGTTTAAAGAAAGTATGCTCGCGTTTAATACTAACAAGGAATGCTGGGGTTGATGCATTGGTTGGTTGTACTTTTAGATATTACTTTTGATTTAAGAGGAAGGTTTACGTTGAATATATCCATTAGTGTGTCTGAAAATGTTTGAAATTTTGTTTCATGTCAATGGTTACTTTCAGTACTTTACGGAAACCAACATGAAGGTGATGTCGTAGTACTTATGTATATAATCCACGAGGAAAATGAAAATAGATTCCAAGCGCTTTCGTCTCTTAAAACCTTTTCGAGGAAAGTGTTGTGAAAGACAAACGTGTTCGGAATCGTGTTTTGCGGGTTGTATCACATTTAATTGAAGTTCACGTGAAAATTGTGAATTAACACACACACACACACACACACACACACACACACACACACACACACACACACACACACGGGGAACGGGGAGAAAGAGAAATAAAATTTTAATTTCTCTCCTCCCTCTCCCCTCTTCTTTCTCCCCTCTCCCTTGGCAGTGAACCCACCTATCCGATCGTATAACTACTCGGTTAATTAAAAAAATTTGTTCAAAATTTCTTACTACCATTCGTGAGAATCGAACTCGTGATCTTCGGATTAGGGGATCTGTTCGTCCTTAATTAAAATTTGAGCGACGTGAACTTCTTAATTGAGGAAGTACGCTTTAAGAACCCCCTTTTAAGAACCCCCCTTTAAGAACTCTTTAAGCTCTTTTGAATCATTCTTTTAAAAGTCTTCCTTCCTTCCATTCATCTTTTTAGCATCTTTATTTTTCTCTATTTTTCTTTTATTACAAAAATTTGGTTTACATTTAGTGAAGGTTCATTTGTCTGATTTTGGTTCGGGTTAGATTTTGGTTTTGGTTCGGGTTAGATTTTGGTTTTGGTTCGGGTTAGATTTTGGTTTTGGTTCGGGTTAGATTTTGGTTTTGGTTCGGGTTAGATTTTGGTTTTGGTTCGGGTTAGATTTAGGTTTTGACTCGGGTTAGATTGGGTATTTTGGATCACCTGAAGATCAGGGCCCCCAGCCTTCTTTAGTTAGCTTTATAAGCTAACTAAAGAAAATATTTTGACCTAACCTAACCAATCGTCAAGGGCGTACAGTTGACCTAACGAGTGGTTAGGCTAGGTCGTGATATTTTCATTATTTAGCCTTATAAAGCTAACTAAAGAAGGCTGGGGGCCCTGATCTTCATGTGATCCGGTATATTGTCTTTATTTTCGCTTTGATTTGCATTCGCACGAAATCCATTGAAAGTAAATTTTGTTTAAATTTTCTTTTTTTTTAATTTAAAGTTTTTAAATCTTGAAAAGGTTTTAAACTTTCCACTTTAACTTGCTTTCATTTTACTTTTACTGTACATGGTCCTACAGTTTTACTAAGACGTTTCTGCTTGTTCATACACGATGAGCAACTTAAAAGTATGCACTGCAAAAGTATAAGCTTGTAAATTTGACCTTGAACATTTCTTTGGATCAGGATGCACTCTCTCTCTCTCTCCCCTAATATATATATATATATATATATATCATAGCTATTCTCCTTTTGAATCTGCCCATTATTTATCAATATTCTGCTTAATTCAATCAGGTTAGAGGATGAGCAAACATTTCCTTCGATTGTCATGGTAACGGGAGTTCCGTTTATAAAGTTTTTTTCCTTTATTTTTTGCACCTTTTCCTTGTTTGCTCTTTGGGCATGAACGGTCCTAATAAAGTGAGGGGATAGAAGTGGCACAAAATGGGGTCCGTAGCGTCAAAACCCATTTGCGATAGTTTTTTTACTTTATGGAACAATATCTGTATATTTTGTACTACCTGCAGTAAATTATACACCAAAAAATATAGTTATTTCTTAAGGGCTTATTAAGGGATTGGTAAAAGCATTAATAAAAAATAAATTGAGTATATTTAGCATTTATTCTCAAGTTTAATAATCGTTTTAGTGAACAATAATAATAATTGTAAAGAAATTTTCTGGATGGAATCTTTTCCCAGCCTCTGCGAATCAACAGGCTGCCGCTATTGGCTTGGCTTTGGCGCACAGGCATAAGAGATCAGACAGTGGAAAGCCGGAGAGGTGATCACACGTGCAACTAGAAAGGGTGCCTGCTCCTGAAGAACAGCATGAAGTGACTCGTTATTAACTTGAGGTAAGGGAATCTTAACTTAATTTTACTTTTAATTAAGTCTAAAATGAAGAACATGTATACAGTGTGTATATATATATATACACACACACACATACACACACCAGAATTTGTGAAGCTCAGGCCCACTATATATTTAAAATTAGTAAATAACTTGGGTTATTCTAACAGTGAAGTCAAAAAATTCCCTTGTTCTCAAAATTATGGAAATAAATTAATACGTTTAACTACATTACAAGCCTTAGTTTATTTAACACACAAATTGAAGTTGAAAAAAAAATATATATATATATATATCGAAACCTACGGTAAAATTGAATGCCAGGTTAGGTCAACTATACGCCCTTGACGATTGGTTAGGTTAAGTCGTGATATTTTCGTTACAACTAACAAAAATATCACGACTTAACCTAACCAATCGTCAAGGGCGTACAATTAACCTAACAGGGCATTCAGTTAATCTAATCGGGCATTCAGTTGACCTAACCGGGCATATATATATATATATATATATATATATATATATCTCCTAGGTCTCCTAGGCTGTTAAATTAAATAAAGTAAATTTCTCTTATTCAAAATGTACTCATTATTAATAAAAAGTTAAAATAAGTTTAAAAAATATAAATTTCTCTCATTTCAATGGTGCCCATAGAACGGAAAAGGTTCATATACTCGCGTGTATACACACACACACACACACGAACAAATTAAAATTTAATTCTTAAATATTTTGTTCCGAAATTTCCGTATCAAGTTTAAAGCCATTTTTATAAGTCTGTTTTGCATATAGATTGATGTTATATTATGTATAGGCTATTATTTTAATTTTTTATTATAATCATTATGAGGTCAGTGTGATAGATAGATAGATAGATATATATATTACATTAGGTGCAAAACCTTAGTTTTGATTCCCCACGAACTGTTTATTCTGACGAAGGTCAAGCCTGTTGCCTCACCTTAGACCTACAGCTTAATGTGGCATTCGAACCACTACTCACCATGGGTGGTGAGAAATTATGAAATCCTCTCTCGAACTCGATCTCACGGCCTCCCTATCAGCAGCCCAGCGCCTTAACCAACAGGCTACCGAAGTTATCCAATTATCTATCAACATATTGTTTTTGGAAGGATGAGTAGCTGAGTGAGCTGTGCGCCACTAGCCCTCGCCCGGAATCGAACCCCGGGTGAGACATTCTTAATGGGCGATGGTAACCACTAATATATACACACACACACGCATATATATAGCTTTTCTAATCTTAGGTCAATAGCAAATGCTTATACCTCATTTCAAAACTTGAATTTTCTTATTTCGATTAGTATACACGACATTTCACCAAATCCTCTCGCATTTTAGCAAGTAATCATGAAGTGTCGGTATAAAATCTTAAAAACGGTGGTAGGAGACTAACGAGCGCGCAATACACTTAAGTCTTAAATATCAAGGTCTAGAACATGTTCTGGAAATGTAGGCGAACACGTCGATGTACGTTCGTGTTCACACGCTTTAGAGTCTCTTGCCCCATACCACGTCAAGGCGTGTAGAGGAGTAGGGATCGCTTCTCTTGGTAAATGACATATTTCTTAAGGTTTTCAGATTGAACATTTCGAGGGATGTACCACACGTACTTTTGCGTTCTGTGACTGTTAGCGTTTCCCAGATTTTTTCGCGAACTTGCGTGTTAAAATAGGAGACGAATAAATGTGGTAAAATGTCCTGTACAATACTCGAAAGTAAACGCAAGCTTTTAAGTAAAACCGAACCAGGTGCAATGTTCAAGAATTTACGAATTTTTTAAACTCATACTTGCGTAAATTCTGGAGCACACTGTATAATTACGCATCTAATACTGTATAATATAATTATGTAGTATACGCGTTATATTTTTTCAGAATAAAAAAGTATACACACACACACACACACACACACACACACACACACTTGATGTATTTTTCATCATTCCATAGGTAACCAAATCAATATCATTATACATGTTGAATGGCACAGTGCCTCATGACTGAAAATGACACTCTAAAGCAATGAGTGGTTCCCATTCTCTCTAAAGTTTAGGACCCCTTTTTATCGATAACTAAACAAATTTTCCGAATTATTTTTCTATTTATTTCTCGTCCCATAACCATTTTATCCAGTTAGTAATTTTTATGTTTTGTTAGACATTTTGTTTCTAGGCGAACTTTTTTCCGAAATTGTATTTCTTCGAGTCAATACTATATAATTATTTTTCATCCCCAGACTGGACCCCAATTAAGGGCGGGTATCCGGGAAAGCGAATAGACTTACAAGATGGTTCAAATGATCAATAAAGTTTATTGTTCCGGTTCTAGTTAGTTCCGGTAGCTTAGTAGTTAATACAGTTTCCTCATAATCGAAGTGAAAATTACTGAGGGTCGGGGGTTCGACTCCCGAGTGTGCCGGTAATAATAATCTGGGAATTAGGGCAATGGGCCCCTTTTGTTGGCTTGAGCTCTGTGCCAGTTTTTGGAAGGAGTTCCTCATTAATGATTATCATCCCGGTTGTAAAATAATTGCAAATAAAGAATAAAAGAAAGATCATAAAATTTCCGTGGTTAGATCCGGTCACTGATCAGTCCGTTCTCCCTCGTTACTCTTAGAAACTTTATCTATAAAAGTTGGTAACCCTCAACCATTTCCTTTTCCGTTTTCCCGCTTTGGGGATCCATTGATCAAAGGCAAATTGATACGAGTATATGGATAAAATCCCGTATCATACCAAATATTTGAAATGATTCAAAAATTACTTGGTTATGGCATGAAATGTTTAGAGCAGTATTTACCAACCGGGGTTCTGCAAGTGCCTTTGTATGGGGTGCCGCAAAATTTCATGAAAGTGACGGAAATAAGTAATTGAAAATTCATTTCAAATGTTACTGAAAATTATAGGAATTTAAAACGAAATAGAACATTCGTCATTTATTACGCCCATATGGTACACGTATAAACTCAGTTTGAAGTTACGTGGTGTTGGGGAGGTGTTGGGGGGGACTAATGTTGAACGATGGAAGGCTAAAATCCTCCGGGATGCCGCGGAAGAAGAACGGATTACATTGGGGTGCCTTGAATCAGAAAAGGTTCAGACCAAACCTCTAGTTTAGGAAAATGTCCACTTCCTCCTAGAATGCATGCAATATTTTTATTATATTTTTATTTTAAATTTGTATAATTTGTATTTGTGTACTGATATTTCTCATTGAAGTAAAATACCATACCCTAACTCTGTACCATACCCTAACTCTATACCCTAACTCTTCATAAAAAAAAAAAAGGAAAAGCGATAAAGCGCTTTCGACTAAAAAAAGTCCTCTGTCATCAGATCACTAGAAGTAAAATAAAATGTAAAAATTGTGATCTGGTCTCCGCAGTAATATTACTTTATTTTTCTTTCATCTTTTTAAGATACTTTTCACTTTTACACTGTATTTACTTTTAGTGATCTCGTGAAAGAAAGCTTTTGACACTAAAATGTTTACACCGTTTCACCGTTTTCTATACGTGGTTTTTATTTATAAAGCCTGTTAGGGGAAACCATTTTAATTGCTATAACCCGCTTTCAAACACGAGTCAGTCTTCGTCCTCCTTTTCCTTATATATATATATATATATATATATATATATAATATATATAGGAAAAGAATATATACTAGCGAACGTTTTGGGAGAATCTCCCATCTTCAGGGTTAGAAATTTAAAATTTAAAAAATGTAAACATTAAAAGACTGATTAATTATTAAAGATTAAAAATAAAATTGAAAGAAATTCGACCAATAAAAGCCCTTTTTATATACTGTACATCTGTTCCATACGTTAGAATCCATTCAACCTTGCTGAGAAAGAATTAAACACAATACATTGTCTAAATTTTTTCGTTCTTCAAATTTAATGTCTGCTTCAACTAATCCTATGAAAATTGGGACCCTTTTCCAGTTCACAGACTCCACTCCCAAAATGATGCGCTCCAAAGTTGTTGTGTACCTTTATAATTGTCCTCTATGTAATCGAGGAACGTATGCTTAAGGTACGCATCGATTCGCATAATGACATCAGCTACAAATCTGGCTTTAACCTTAATGTGAAGGGGAAACTGCCATTCGGTCCCGTATCAATAAATGCCATCACACTATCCAATATAAAGATTTTAAATTTATCTCAAACAAAGATAATAAATCCCTCAGAATTTTAGAATTACTTCTCATTAAATATATACCGCTCCCTCCTTCAACACAGATTTTGCTGCCACCCCTTTGTACATTGTGTATGATAATCAACCAACTAACTGAAAAACGGTTTTCCTCCTCGTAATTGTATGTATTCCTTTCTTCAGTTTGAAATTTCTTGCAATCATGAGGTGGGTTTCGGGTTTCTTTGTTTAAATTGTACCATTTTTATTTTGAGCTTAAGTCAATTTCTCGAAATTTTATTTATAATTTTTAATCTTTTGTAATCATTCTTTTAATGTGTTTTTAAATTTAAAATTCTTAGCCATGAAGATGGGAGATTCTTCCAGAATGTTTAATAATAATATATATATATGAAACTGGTAAGTTGTGATGTATTAGCCATGAAGATGGGAGATTCTTCCAGAATGTTTAATAATATATATATATATATAATTATATATATGAAACTGGTAAGTTGTGATGTATTAGCCATGAAGATGGGAGATTCTTCCAGAATGTTTAATAATATATATATATATATATATGAAACTGGTAAGTTGTGATGTATGCTCGTTATTCACAAAAGTGCCTGTTGATGACCTACTTGCTTTTATAAAAGATAAGATCGCTGAATATTCGCTAAATAATCGTTTGGATTGGCGATGGAAATCCCCTCTCACCTGTATTAGCTAATTTATATATGGAATTTTTTGAAAGTAGAATTTTGCCTACTATTGTTAATTTTAACTTAATTTGGTACCGGTGTATGGATGATGATTTTATGCCTTTGGCCTAACAATTTGGATGTTGACTTATTTCTTGGTACGCTCAAAACTTTAGTCCCATCTATTAAGTTCACTGTTGAAAAAGAAAATGATGGATGCCTATCTTTTCTGGATCTAAAAATTCGGAGATGAATCAATTCAAATCTGAAGTTTTTCGTAAGCCTACTAGAAATAACTCTTAGGTCCATTTTTATTCTGACCATCACTCCTCGACAAAATCTTCTATTTTCTCTGCTATGTTTTTTAGAGCATCGACAATTATCAGTCCTGAATTTTTAGATTCTGAGTTATGCAATATCATGAATATTGGTACTAAATCATGTTATCCTATTTCACTTCTAGATAACTGCCTCAGGAAAGCTGAAAATAGGCATTATAATAGTGTAACTGTAAATGAATCTGAGCGTAAAAATATCCTTAGCTTACCTTACCATGTTAATTTTAAATATCTTCCGATTTTACTTAAAGCAATTGGTATGAACGTAGTCTTTAAGTATAATAATACTGTTAAATCTCGCCAAATAAAGAATGGCCCGGATAATGCGGTTGGCTGTGTGTATTCGATCGGATGTACACAATGTAACTCAGTATATATAGGTTAAAACGGCATAAATATGCGTGTAGAACAGCAAATAATTCTAATGCCATTCTTTAACCATATGTACAGATGTAATCATAGTATCAAGTGAGATAGTTCTAAAGCGCTCGTTAAAAACACAGATATAGTTGAAAGGAATATTCTAGAATGTGCATTTATCTATTTTAAAAATAATTTCAATAACAGTGCGGGAATGTATAAAATTGACAATATCCTGTTAAAATACCTTTTGCCTTTAATCAACGCTTGTTAACCGTGTGCTAATCTCTCTTATTTCTCTGTTCCGTTGTACATGTGTGTATATTTTCGTCATTTCGCTTTCTCCCTTCATTCCCTTACGAGGTGTGCTGCTGAATACGCGAAAGGCCTTCGAATAATTTTTTCTTTTTCCTTGTGGGTTTGGATCATTCATTCATTTCACGTGTTTAATTGTGAAATTCATCCAATATACAGTGTGTATATATAATTAGAGATGGAACCCGGTTTTAAAAAACTGGTTCTTAACCGGTGATCAAAAGTTTTAATCATCATTGAAACCGACGATAAGAACCGGTTTTCACATTTTTGCGCGAGTCTCCAATCACTTTGGTCCATTTTCTATGAAACGTTTCCAAACGTTTAAAAACATAGTAATTACGTTTTGCATCGTTTCGTATCGTTTTTTGTTTGTTTCTAAGTGTAAATAATTGATGCTTCAGTCTTGACTGTTATGTGGATGATTGCACATTGATCAGTTAAGATTCTAAGATTTAATACTCCATCATGTCAAAGAAATCAAATGCTTGGTATCATTTCACTCGTAAGAATAAAGAAGAAGCAGAATGTATGACATGTCACAAAGTTTTAAAGTGTTGTGGAGGTTCTACTTCAAGTTTATCATCCCGCATGAAAAATATTCATGGAATAAACATCGACCAGATTAATCAGCCATTGAAGAAACAAAGAACAGTGGAAGAGTTTGTGCCAAAAAAGTCCATAGAAGAGGAAATTTCGAAACTTGCGTGTGTAGATGGACTGAGTTTCCAATCAATTGCTAAAAGTGAATTCATTCAAGAAAGCCTAAGAAAGATAAAATACGACAAGCCTCATCCAACTTCCCATAATGGTGTCAGAAAAATGGTGCTTAGTTTTTATGAGAAAAAGAAACATTTAATTGGTCAACTACTTCAAGAATCAGGTGAGACAAGGAATCCGCTATTCATTAACTATGGATGAGTACACACAGTGATGGGCATCGATACATGAAAATCGCTAAAGCGATACCGATACATCGATACATGAAGAACGTCTTAGGCGATACCGATACGCCGATACTTTCTAGATGTCTTAAGCGATACCGATACATGCATCGCCGGTACATTTTTATAATTATTCATTTAATATGTAGGTATTAGATATTATTGTTTATACTAGTAATTTGTACGCACTGTAAGTAAAATCGACATTTTAATGGGTTTTATAGATGTAAATAAAAACAATTGCTTTATTTAATGAAAGTATGTTTTAATTTTGTAGGATACATGAATGACTGAAAATATTACACTAACAATTAAAAGTAATTACTATTACCCTTCAAAAATACCAGCTGGCTAAACATCTGGTCAGACAGTCTATTCCTTTTTGGAGCGTGAATGTGACCAGCCAAACTAAACAACCGTTCTACAGGAGCAGAGGATGGTAGTGGTGTGTTATACTTCAGGAAGACCCGTATAATTCCTGGGTACTGCCTCGGAGATTGGAGAGAATGACTTCCGTCACCCAGATACTGTAAAACTTCCATCTCAGTGGAATCTTGGGTTGCAGACACATTAGTGGAAGCAGACTCATAACAGAAGAAATCATCTGCACTTCCGTCAGATGCAGCATCACTTAGTTGTTGCTGGGGGGATCTGCTCGCTGAGGCTCTTAACAGCATTAACCAACATTTCTTGAACCCTCTTTTTGACAATGTTAGTACTAAATTTGCCTTTTATTGTCATCCACTTTAACTTGAACAGAGGATTTGAAGACGATGCCAGTATTGCTGCTTTACACTCATGCGACGCATCAAGGCACAGAAACTTTTCAAACCGCTTAGTGAACCCTACTGTGACTGCATTGAGAAGTGGCTGACAATGACGCAATGCCTCCGAATTCAAACGCTCTAGCTTCTTCTCTACAGCTAACAATGTCGGAAGCAGGCAACCGTAAAAACATTCTTTGTCGGACTGCAACCTATCAAGTGCTGTTGCAATGGGTTGTAGTACGGTTAGGTATTCCTGGAGAAAATCAAGCTCATTTTCACGAAATGTTGGCAGTCTTAGTTGTTTCATTGTTTCATTTAGGACACTTTTATGCTTCAACAGAACTGATAAACTGTCGAACAAGGAGTTCCATCTTGTGACGCATGGTAATATCAACTGACATTTTAGAGTTTCTTGGATTATTTCGGCTGTTTTAGGCTTGCCACAGAAATGAGTGACTGATTGATGAGAAATGCCTCGGGGGACCAAGAGGAATCGCTGCGTTACAAGTATGAACCTGTTTAAACTCAACACCGAGTGGGCGTGGCCAATAGTGTTTCAACACCAATGAGCGTTTCTATATTATATGAGCGTTTCTATATTATGAGCGTTTCTATATTATGAGCGTTTCTATATTATGGTTAATTAATCTCAATAACACAAGTACAAACGTGTTTAAACGTTGCGCCTTACTGTGTGACGTGACCACTAGAGTAGTACTGTCATTAAATAAATATTTAATATTATTATTATTTATGTATATTCATAAATATAACTCGGTAGTGTCATATTATAACATCTATTTAAATATTTAAAAATTCTTATTAATGTATCGATTTTTTTCGATACATTTAAGAAAATTGACCTTAGCGATACCGATAAATCGATACTTTTGTCAAGTAGCTAAAGCGATACCGATACCGATACAAAAGTATCGATCGATACATATCGGCGATACATGTATCTAGATACTGCCCATCACTGAGTACACATCTTTGCAAAACTAAAGATATATTAATGTTCATGATGAAAATCAACATATTGGTCTCTTGATCTCATGAAAATAAATGGTTCTCTCGATAGCACCAAAACTATTGCAATCGTTAGGAAAAGATTGGAAGACTTTGCAAAGCTTGGACCTAGATAAGCATATCGTGGGTTGCACCAACGACGGTGCCTCAGTAATGGTCAAATTTGGAAGAGAAATAGTACCTGATCACCAGCAATGCATTGTACATGCTATACATCTCGCGGTTTCGGATATCTTGTATTAAAAAACTGCTGAAAATTCAGTTGAAGGGGAAAGTGACCCTACCCCTGAAGATGAAGCCGTCGAAGAAGATGAACACACTGCACATGAGTTAAGCGAAGATGAGTGTGAAACTTTATGCACTGATACAATTTTTGAGTCCGACACAGATGACGTAATTGTTCTTCCAAAACTTCGAGAAGATTACTTAAAAGTAATAAATAAGGTGAGAAAAATCTGCTGCATATTTCGAAAGTCTCCTTTGAAAAATGAGAGATTGCAGGATTTTGTCAAAGATGAATTTAATGGAAAGGAAATGAAGCTTATCCTTGACTGTAGAACGAGGTGGAACAGTCTTTTGGCCATGATAGAAAGATTTTTGAAACTCAAAAGTTGCATTCCAAAGGTCCTCAGAGTGATACGCTCAACAGAGACGATTTCAGATGAAGAATGGAATGCTCTAAAGAGCCTATTTGACACGCTTCGTCCACTGGAAATTGTTTTGAAGGGACTCTGTTCCGAAGATGCAAATTTGCTCAAAGCTGAATCTTCCATGAAGTTCATTTTGGATAAATTTGAAAGCAAAAACAATCCTTTAGCTTTTGAGCTATGTCAGTGTCTCATTGATCGCTACTCATCGAGAAGACAAAAAGAAGCTGTCGCCTTGCTGAGTTTTCTCCACAATCCCGAGGTCTTGAAAAATGAATCATCAGCACCGTTCCTCTTTCCTTGAAGACAAGCACTTAAGAAGTATGCGGATCATACATTTAAGAGGCTTTTTCCAGAAGCTTGCCAGATTTCAGAAACAGACGACCAAGTCCAATCAATTGCTTCGAAACTCGAAGATTCACAATGCAGCTCAGGTCATGAAGTAAATGATGACGATCAACTTATGAACGAGTACATGTGTAAGATGAACAAACTGAAAATGAAACCCAAGAAAGATTCTTCTGAGACCTTTGACGTAAACAATAAATTCAAATATTTTGAAGCTACTTTGAATAGAAGCGAAAATTTGGATTGAATGTACGAGGCGTTGCTTACAATAAAAGCCACCAGCGTAGAGTCCGAGAGTGTGTTTTCAGCTGCTGGTTTATTCGTCACAAAGATTCGATTAAGAATGTCAGATCAGACACTTAATGCTCTTTGTTTTCTCAAGTGTTATTTCAAAAATGAAGTTCGATAATAAACTTTTTAATCCAAATGTTACACATACTTGATTGAATCAATTAAAACCTTATTTCTGTTTAATATTTTGATCATTTACCTCCCTAAAAAGCATACAGAATCCCATCGGTGAAAACCGGTAAAAACCGGCTTTAAAAATATAGCGACGGTGAAAACCGGTTTTACACTTTTCGGTTATTTTCCATCCCTAATATATATATATCTATCTACGAATACAAAAGCATTGTTAATAGTAATCAAGAAAGAGAAACCAATTACTGTTTCTAACATTTAATGTTTAAACATTGGCATTTTGAATGGTATCAGATACAGAAATGACAAATTTGTTAGTTTACAATACGTTTTCGAAAATCCCACCGTCAACCTCAATGCACTTTGCAACTCGTGTGCGAAGATCGCGTGTTGTTCGTCTGAGTTGATCTTGACGTTCCTTTATGCGGGCAGCAGCAGCATCCAAAATGCGCGCGAGCAATTCGTCTCGTGTATCCACCTTTCTTTTGTAAACTTAACTTTTCATCCACCCCCACAAACAATAATCTAACGGAGAGAGGTCTGGAGACCTTGGTGGCCATTGAATGGGACCACCGTGGGGGGAGGAAGAGCTGCGCGCTCATCAGATTCAAACCGCTCTATCTCCGTAACCACTCAGAATTAGACACATGTTCATATGAACTTTTTTTTCTCACAATGACCGATACTATCACCTCCCGAAGTATTGACCTTTCCTCCTGAAACACCTTGTATATATAGTAGTCAAAGGAAGCCTGTAGGTAAAATCAAGAGGAGGGGGATGCACTTGGTCATTTGTATTTTATTGTAGACATTTTCATTGATGAGGACATTGAAAGGTGCAATCCAGATACTGTTGATAGGGTTTTACGAAGCATGGGTGCTGATCAAGTGAATATTGATGACGAGGAAGATGAGAGCCCTCAGTTGGGTATATGAGAGTGGACTGATGAGCAAATGTATCAAGAAATTGATCTAGGGGATATTAATGACCAGAAAAGCGAAGTGTATCGGGTGCTCCAGAAGTACAAAACTGTTTTAAGTCAAGGAGATTCTGGTGTAGGAGAAGCATACATGACTGCCCGATGCCCATCAAATAGAATTATATGATGAGACCCCCTCTTTATCTCAGAGATCTCGAAGATTTCCAGAACCAGTGGCCCAAGCAATGGAAAATCAATGTCAAGAACTCCATAAGTTGGGAATCATTGAGCCAACCAACTCACTATGGAGTGCTCCAGTAGTGCCTATTACAAAAAAAAATAATATATATATATATATGAAATTCATTATATATATATATATATATATATATATATATATAAACGTGAAATGAATGAATGATGCAAACCCATACAGAAAAAGAAAAATGATTCCAAGGTCTTTCCTGTATTCAGAAGTACACCTCGTCAGGGACACTGTTCATTCCCTGACGAGGTATACTTCTGAATACACGAAAGACCTTGGAATCATTTTTCTTTTTCCTTGTGGGTTTGCAATAATAATATATATAATATATATATATATATATATTATATATATATATATATATCGTAACAAAATCATTGATTAAAACGTTAAGGATTGGAATATTTCTTTTAGTGAAAGTTGATTAACATTAAGATAGTTTTACAGAAAATGGTTAGGGATTTCTCCTGTTCCTTGATCTCAGCACTCAGCAAGGTTTATTCAGTCATTGGAGACGATATAGTTTTTCTGACAGCCTAAAAAATATATTTAATCTCTATTATACAGGGTGAGCTATAAGTCGCTTTACCGTAGTACGAAGGTAAAACGACTTATGGTCCACCCTGTATTTAATTCTATGTATGTACCTTACACTTCAAACGGGAAAGTTCGCGACTCATTCAAGTCGAAGTATGCGCTAATTACTGTTACGCCTAACTTCTGCGCAACATATCCATAATATATTTTGCCAGTAACTTTGACGTAAGTTACGGGTATCTTTACTTAACGTAGCTTTTTTCCGTAACGTTGTCGCAATTTTTTTGTTAGTAACTTTCATGTGACTTTAGCGCGTAACTTTCTCCAACAAATATGTGCTTCAAATAAGCAAAGGAGACGTTCAGGTGTGTTAAAAATTATATAGAGGTATAAAACTGTTATCACGTACCTTCAAAATATGGGAGAGAGTAATGGACAAGACACTGAGAGAAGTAGTGGATATAGAGGCATGCCAATTTGGTTTTATGCCAGGGCGTAACAAATCGGACTTTATTTTTGCTTTGCGAATGATGATGGAGAAGTACAGAGAGGGTCAAACTGACATCAAGATGACCTTCATAGATTTAGAGAAAGCGTATGTAGAGTACCAAGGGAGGAGCTGTGGAGATGTTTGAGAAGCCGCAGAGGGCCAGAAATTCAGAATATTATGCGAGATTAGTTCAAGATACGTACGAAGGCTGCACAACAACAGTAAGAAGCGTGGTTGGCGAAAGTGTGAACACTTTGAGGTGAAAGTAGGATTACATCAGGGATCGGCGCTTAGCCCTTTCCTGTTCCTCCGTGTTATGGATGTATTGACACAAAATGCGAGAGGAGAGGCCCCCTGGACAATGCTTTTTGCGGATGACATCGTTTTGTGTGGCAGAAGTGAAGACAACATGGATGAACGGTTGAAAAGATAGAGAAGGACCTTAGAAGATAGAGGTATGAAAATTAAAAGATCAAAGACGAAATATATGGAATGTGAGTTTAAGCCGGGAGTACGTGAGTGTGACGCGACGGTGGAAATTGACGGGGGTCAGCGTGGAAAGGGTTACAAGTTTCAAATACCTGGGGTCGATGGTTCAGGAGAATGGAAGTATGGAAGCAGAGATAAAAAACCGACTGCAGTCGACATGGACAAACTGGAAGAAGTGCGGCGAGGTTCTGTGTGACCGACGGATGCCGATAAAACTGAAAGGAAGAGTGCGCAAGACAATGAGATCAGCAATGACGTACAGCACGGAAACATGGGCGACATCTAAGGAGGAAGAACAGAGGCCAAATGTGAATGAGATGAGGATGCTGCGGTTGGTGAGCGGGAGTGACGAGAAGGGATAAGATTAGAACTAGCTACGTGAGAAGATCCGTGAAGGTGACTGAAGTATCAAAGAAAGCGATGGAGAGGCGATTAAAGTGATTTGGGCACGGACGGAGGAGAGAGGAGGAACACCTGATGAAAAGAATGTTGAAAATGGAGGTTCCAGGTAGGAGGAGGAGAGGCAGACCGAAAACCAGGTGGAAGGACGCGGTGGCGAGGGACATGCGATATGTGGGATTAGAAATGGAAGATTTGATGGACAGGAGAAGATGGCGAACGAGTGTGATGGACCATTGTGGCGACCCCAAATAAAAAAAAGGGGAGAAGAAGAGGGAGAAGAAGAGGGAGAAGAAATAAACAAACAAATATTTTTCGGAGAAAAACTGAAACACGAAGTGGTAAATAAAATATTTATTATTTAATAATAAAATATTTATTATATAATTGTAGGCCATAAACAATACTTAAAAATAAATAAAACTAATAATGGTAATAAAAAACTAATGAAAGCTAAAGTAAATTGTGCTGTAAAACTAGTGTTCGAAGTTACAACAACTCCAGATCCATTTTGTTCCGACTTTTTTAAAATACGTTTACGTCGTGGTCACGTTGTAACACCGTTTCCAGTTAGATCAACGTGGTTAAGCGGCGTTGGATTTGTTCAACCGTTGGATGAAGCCCTTCGATGCTTTTCGATGATTTAAGAAAGCTATTATGTTGTGGAAGTACCTTCAATATATAGACAATGTATGCGTCTATGAAAATCTTTTAAGTTGGTGAAAATTAATTCCCTGTACAAGGACTGACATCAATGGTGACGTCCAGTGGTGTAGTGCTAAATAAAGAAGTGGGGGAACGCATTTTGAAACTGTTACTCAGATGCGGGGGGGACAATGGCGAGCGCGGCGAGCCTATACAGCTGGGGGTCCGGGGGCACTGTAAGCCCCCCGGGAAATCTTTTGAAATCTGACCAATTTCAGGGATATTTTGAGGTCATATGCACTGGATATTAGGATATATTCCAAGGTTGAAGATGCAGTATTTCCAGTGTCATTAGATATACGACATCCGGTACGATCAATAAAAATAGCTAACAACTGGAATGATTAACTAAAAAAAAGTTAACAACTGGTACGCCGTGGTGACTGTTTCACTAGATCTTTATAGGCTAGCATTGCCTCAGTCGAAGCTAAAAGAAATGAAGCAGTTAATGATTCTTTCTCATATTTCTTCTAGGGGTGGGAATTAAAATTTCATGACGTTAGAGATTTGTAAGTTCGGATTTATTTGAAATAGTGAGGGAACGCCGTTCCGTCTACCAAAAAAAGTAAGGGAACGCCGTTCCCACGCGTTCCCACAGCACTACACCACTGGTGACGTCCCAAAAGCTCGTAAGCACCAAAATCACAATTTAAAGAAGAAAAAATTTATCTTAATGTCTGGAACACTCAAAATAAAACGTTTGTAATTTCGACGAAATAACTTTGTTTTGAGGGTGTGCAATTCTAGGGAAAGTTTTTCCTTTTGGGCATTAAAAAACTTCTCGTCAGATGGTGTAATAACTTTTTACGGATACCTAACTTCTTTAGATAGAAGAAATGGCCTTCAAACCTTCTTTTTAGGGTGATTTGAGACAACGGAAGATATTTCGACAAATCCGGACCCAAATATAGAGTACTGTTTCAAATGCGCTCATGAGCCTGATAATACTTTTAAGTTGTACACCTTTATGAGGAATATCGAGTATCTGAATCTGTGACGTCATTATGATAAAAAGACACCTTTGTGTACCATTTAAAAATATAGCGAAAACCTTATTAAATAATGAAAAGTTAATGCATAATGACATACCAAAATATTAGAATATCTTGTCAGGTGTCAGGAAAAATGGGATAAATTCATTGTTTATTGAGTACTGCTAATATGTTAAATCTTAAACAGACTTTTTAACTCTGCGTTTTAGTATTTAGTCGGTCCACCCTCAGTCCTGATTACGGACTCCAATCGACGTGGCATCGAATCGACAAACCTCTTCCATTCTTCTGTACGTAGTTGTCAATCACCAGGTTGTCATCAAACACCTCTTCAGTTCACTAAGTGTTCCTGGTTTACGCTTTTGGACCTTCTGCTTAGCAATATTCCAAAGATTTTGTATCGGATTAAGATCGGGAGAATTAGTTGGCCATGGTAGTACTTCAATTTCATGAACATCAAACCCACGCAGATGTTGCACGAGCCGAATGAACTGGAGTCAAGTCATGTTGAAAAATAAATGGCTCGTTTCCATACAGCTGTCTCGCAGACTCCAGCATAAAGTATTCTAAGACTTCTTGATAAACGTGACTATTGACAGTTCTATTTACAAATGCGAGTGACCCCACACCATTTGTATTCATGTAATCCCACACTAACACACACGCTGCCTTTATGAAAAGGGATTTCGGTCATAAAAACCGAAAATTAAGCCGATATTAAATGCGAAGCAAAAGAGAAGATGACTATCTTGGTGCAAAGAAAGAGTTGGATGGACTGCAAACGAGTGGCAAAAAGTACTTTTTTTAGACGAATCAAAATTTTGTATGTCATTTAGCGACGGGGGTCTGCAAGTTTGACGAAGAAACTCTGAAATGTATCATGAAAGCTGCCTGAAGCGATCGGTCAAATTTACGGCCAGTGTGTTCGTGCGGGGTTGCATGAATGCAAATGGTGTGGAGTCACTCGAATTTGCAAATAGAACTGTCAATAGTCAGGTTTATCAAGAAATTTTAGAATATTTTATGCTGGAGTCTGCAGAACAGGTGTATGAAGACGAACCATTCATTTTTCAACATGACCTGGCGCAAGCTCATGCGGCTCGTGCAGCATCTGCGTAGGTTTGATGCTCATGAAACTGAAGTACTACCATGGTCAGCTAATTCTCCCGATCTTAATCCGATAGAAAATCTTTGAAATATTACTAAGCAGAAGGTAAAAAAGCATAAACCAGGAGTACTTAGTGAACTGAAGAGGTGTTTGATAACTTGGCAATCGATAACTACAGAAGAATCCGAGAGGCTTGTCAACTCGATGCCACGTCGATTGGAGACCGTAATCAGGACTAAAGTTGGACCAACTAAATACTAAGACACAGAATTAAAAATTCTTTGATAAAGGTTTAATATATTGGCAATACTCAATAAACAATGAACTTATTATAATTTTTGTAACACGTGACAAGATATTCTAATATTTTGGTATGTCACTGTGCCATTAACTTTGCACTATTTAATGAGGTTTTCGTCATATTTTAATTATTTCTTCAAAACTTGCATAGAGAGGTGTCTTTTCATCATATCATCATCACAGATACTCGATATTCCTCATAAAGTTGTATAAATTAAAGGTATTATCAAGGTCATGACCGCACTTGAGACGGTACTGTATATTTTTGGTCCGGAGATGTGTATATATATACGTAGAACGTTGCGGAAAGTATTATTCTGTGAACGTTTACGAACACACTCAAAATTATTGCAAGAAAACGAAGTGGATCCAAATTTTTTTGTACCGTGTACCAACGCGAATTAAAACAAAAAAAAATTAATAATTGGGTGGTGGTGGCGCTTTCGTAGTTTTATAAAGATGACTATCGATAATAAGTCTTTTTAGAGTAAATTTACCCGTCTTTGTGAACGTTCACTTTACCAATTTAAATCTGGCAACACTCGGTGAATATTAATTTTAAAAATAATTTTTAAATTTATTTTTTCTGAAAAAATTTTTATACTAATTCTAGGATGATTTTTTATCCTTCTGATTCTTCATGGAATTGATCGGTTTTCCATTTATTTAGAATATATATATATATATATATATAGTTGCTTTCATAAAATAAATCCTTGATTTTAGGAATTTATATTTTTATCTCATTTAATCCTTTCATTTTGACCCAAATCGTAAGAAATCAATCGATGCAAAACTGCTACACCACTTTTGATTCTCTGTTGTGTAACACCGCTTCCAGTCTATCAGTGAAGTTAGCGACATTTGGTCCGGGTTGTAGTTGGATGAGAGACCCTCCTCCGCGTCCGGATAATGTAGCGACTCTTGATTCGGGTCCCACGTTAAGCTGTAGGTTCCCTCCTTCATGATCAAACAAACTTTCGGTTCTCCTGTTCATTCCGAGTCTGTATCGTCAACAATAATAATGTTTGGGAGGTCGTTCAACGTTCCTCGTAACTTCTTATGAACGCTCATATGACGGAGGGGAAGGGGACCTACAGTTTTCCGTTGGATCCGAACGACTACCCCACCGAGCACGACCCAGAAAAATCTCTTAATCACCAAAATCTAAAGTCCGGGACAGAACTCGAACCCGTGATCTTTAGTTTAAGAGCCCGGCGATCTACCGCGAGGCTATATTATATTATACCCATGCGGGTGGCTCGTTCGTTATTGTAAAAATTGCCCCGATGGATATTTGGACTTCAAAATCTTCCTTTGCATCTAATAAAATCTCAAGTATAAGTAATCGTGTTATGTTAAGATGTTACAGCGAGTCTTCAACATCTTCACCACTGGTTATATAATACTTGGACATTAGGTGAGCAATTGGCCCCGCCTATTGTAGGTCTGAGCTCCGCCGCGCTATCTCTTGATACTCGACGAAGTCGTAATTACAACAGATGTGGAGGGTACCCGCTGACCTTTTATCGTTATTCTCTTGGATTCAAATAATGGTACAGTGGCGCACGCACACGTTTTTCAGCATCTTTCTGAGTTTCTTCACGATATACTGTAAATATATAATATGAGATCCACAATTGAGGCCATTAGAATAGCACAGGCGTATACCCCGGTTTCCCGATATCCCGTTTTGCGCAGTAACTAATCAGCACGCTGTATTCCGTGGGTGTGACGCGCGCCCACACGGGCTTGAGACCAAAATCATTAAACGAGGTTCAGTCGTTAACGAGTAATAACGCATAATAACGTTAAAGAGTAATAACTTGATTTTCGGGCGTACGCCCTTTCTATTCTATACGCCTCAATTGAAGTATTTATTATTTTATCATAGTTTTTTCTAATTTTTTTAATGAAAAGAAGCCGAAAGCAACCGATAAAATAAATCTTATTTATGCTCGCAAGAGCTCTTAAAATTTAATAACGATTCCATTAGTTATAAACACGTGACACGACTTATATATACCGTAAAATTCAGTGTACAAGTCGATGTTTAAAGCGTTAAAAAAAAATCTTTAAATTTTAGGGTCGACTTATACAACAAGTATGAAATCAGAACCTTAATCCAAGAGAGGTAAACTGGTGCACATGATCAAGGATGAGCTTAAATACAGATAATGAATTACACTTTATTTATTAAAAACACAGTTAAAAGGTTAAAAGACAATAAAAAACTTTAAAAATTTAGTTAGGATTAGGATCAAGGTCGCCATATGTATCTGAATCTGAATTGGAATCGCTTAAATTGTTTACTGCATCTTCTTCGTTATCACTATCTCTCCACAACAAATCATCTTCCATCCCATCCATTTGATTACTAATCCCACATTTTTGGAATGAATGGTTGGTTGGTTAGTGGAGGAGTGGGGGATCGACTTATACAAAGGATATATCTTGAAACACGAATTTCTTAACCAAAATCTTGGGTCGACTTGTACACCGAATTTTACGGTATGTATATATATATATATATAATATATATATATATATATATGTAATATATTATATATATATATATATATATATATATTATATATATTATATATAATATTATATATATATAAAATTTAGTGATGTAGCGGATGTCATTTTTTTCACATCCGCGGATGCGGATGAGGATGTTTGATTTCAACATATGCGGATGCGGATGCGGATGTCTACATTTTCGTTATTTTTTAGGATATATTCGAGATTTGTTGTGTTTAACGTATATAATAAGTTATTATATAGAGAGAGCTGTAGCTATAATGTAGTATAATTGATTAATTGTACAATAATTGCTGTACTTTTCTCTGAACATATAAAATAATATCAAGCATCTAACTAATATAGAAATCAATTAGTGAATTCGTCTGCAAATAAATTCGTTATATTTTGTTGAGTTTCAGCCACAATTAGAAACCATAATTGTGTTACCAGGATGCGGGACGTGAACCCAACTCAAATGCACCCCACCGACCTCTTTCCCCAACCTCCTCCACCCTTATAGAAAGAGATCTTTAATTAGCTTGATAACTATTTATATTAAGTTTAAAGTTTTATTAGGCATATTTATAAATGAGTAATTAAAATAAAGTAAACTAAGATGTTCATCGTTTAATGTTCAAACTTAATTATAGGAAGGTTATGCTTAAGGAACATTAATTTTTCTGCCTTTTCTGCTGCCAGTCTGTTTCTCTTTTCATCATATATTAATCCAGCACTGCTAAATAATCTCTCGCTTGGTACGTTTGTTGGAGGACAGGCTAAATGTTTCCTCGCAAGTTTACTCAAGTATGGATAGATATTCTGCGTATTTTTCCACCAACTAATAGGATTGTCACATGCAGCCAGGCGTTTTTCTTGGTGATAGCTCTCGATCATTTTTACTACATCTTTTGACATCGCGTAGGTCTCGTCATTGCTGCTTGACTCAAGAAACTGAGAGACAGATTCTGTGATAGATTTGCTTGTTGAAGGTGTTGGTTCTGTCACTGAAACTTTTATTCTTTTGGTGGGTGGCGAAGCGACAGATTCAAGAGATTGAAGCTCTTCAACTGCTTTGCCAAGTGATGATTTAACTCGTTCTAATGTACTAGGTGAAAATAACTTAGCTTTGTAACGTGGATCTAAGTAGGTTGCAAGAGAGTAACTTCATACAAGAACAGCCTCTCGTCTTGTCGCTTGCATCACTTTTGCGCACAATGAACTAGTTCTATTATTATAGTAGAATTTGATAATTTCCGCTTATTAATGACATTTTATCTCAACGGTCCACATCCGCATGACATCCGCAGTCCAAAGTGCGGATGCGGATGCGAGAAAATGTGCGGATGTTCCGCGGATGCGGATGTGACCTACATCACTAATATATATATATATATATATATATAAACACCATTTCATGCAACAATGTAGCGGAAACTTCTACTAAAACAAAGGTTATAATGCACATTCTCCCACCAAAATCTGTCTTATGGAGATCAGTATTTACGTCAACAACGGGAATAATATGTTGTTACAGTTTTTCATTTCAGACTTTAGACAAATGCGCTACACTTTTATTTATTTTTTTTATTTTTTTTTTTTTTAATATGAATAACGTACAGGTTATATCGAATCTCGCATGCAAATACTGTCAAGCAGAATTTCAATTATATTTTGGCGCATGCGCAAAATATGAATCCAATATGAATTTTGTAAAATTGAATTAGTCTTGAATTGACATATTTGTTTACACGAGGTTTTATTAAAGCCAAAGCAATCGGAATAGTGTTTCTTAACCGTTTGACGACTCGTATACGTTTCTTTTGAACTTAAAAATGTAAGTTTTATTGTTATTTAGAATTAGATCATTATGTTAGTAACTCTAGTCACTTAAATGACCCATTTTGGAGTTAATTTTCCGACAACTAAACGATACCTATATAAACCTGTAGATGTATTTGTAGAAACGTTGCATCATTTTACAATTTATATTATTTCCGTTGGGACAAATATGTCCGTTGGTCCTCAAAGGGTTAACTCGTTAACTACGCGAGCGCCCAGTTACGAGTCGAGCCAAAAACATGGGCTACGCAAAGAGATATCTTGGTTTAAACCCATGTGTATATACGGGGCTGTGCAGAAATGGTCAGAAGCGAGAGCCCGTGATATTACGGGTTGCGCAAAGAACGAGTTAAGAACAGTCGTGAATTCGGTTAATAAAAAAGTACCAATTAAAATAAAAAATTACTTTATTTTTAAACATTTATTAGTTATCATAAAGAATAAACTATAAAAAAAAGAAAATTAAACATTAAAATTGGTGATTTTTCTGTGCTCTTCCGAAATTATATATATACGATATATATATTGCATGCAACTATTGAAAACCGAGTTTTGTCGACATTCCCAATTCACTTTTACTGAAATGAACTAGTTTTTACTTGTCTTCATGTTCAGCTTTAAAGTTTTCATTTTGTCTTCTGCTCTATTAACTAAAGACACGCTCACTTTTTAGGAAAGGACATGAAAAAGAAAACCCAGTCATCTCTAAAATCTGAAATATTCGGATTACTCGGACCCAATCTGCAACTGACTTTATATCGCATGTAGTAATGGTTTCTCTCTCTCTCTCTCTCTCTCTCTCTCTCTCCTCTATATATATATATATATATATATATTTTTTTTTTTTTTTCTTTCTCTAATTTACCGCCGATTCGTACCTATAGAAAGCGGTACATATCTCGGCGAGGCAGTGGGTGGGTGGGTGGTGTTACTGTGCTGGGGGTGGTAGACTAGGGGGGTGAGTAAGGGTCAGTTGCTGGATAGTGGGTAGGAGGGGTATGGTCTTAGATGCGATGGAGCAGATGGGAGTGAGTGAGTGAGGAATGAGAAAATCGCTTCTGTTGAAAAGTGGGGGCCTTCGGCGAGTATGGATCGTAGACGGTCGGGTATGGGATTTTCGGCCGAGAGGGGGAAACACCTGCGACGAAGAGCGGACAACTTTAGGCATTTCACAAGGAGGTGTATGGCAGTGATAGGGGTATGGCAGGTAGGGTAAAGCGGGGCTGGCGATTTCACCATAAGGTGTCCGTGGGTGATGCGGGTGTGGCCTAGGCGGAGACGGGCTAGAATTACTTCTTTATGGCGGGACCGGTGGAATGAGGAGGCTCAGTATCCTATTTGTGGCTTGATCATGTGGAGTTTATTTTGTGTGGCCTGGTCCCATTCCCGCTGCCATATGGAGCGGAAGTGGGAGCGGAAAGTCGGGAAGAAGTCGGAGAAGGGGAGGGGTCGGGAGGAGGCCGGCAGTGAGCAGGCCGTCTTTGCTGTGCGGTCCGCCGCCTCGTTACCCTGGATGCCGACATGAGCCGGGACCCAGCAGAAGGCGACTGTCTTGTGTTGGAAGGTCGTTAAAAAGTGGAAGGTTTGCTGGATGGTACAGACGAGCGGGTGAGGAGAGTTAAATCTTTCTAGGGAGAGAAGTGCGCTTTGGGAATCTGAATAAATGACGAAAGAGCTGGCAGAGTGGGTGCGCACAATATCGAGGGCCTCCGTAATCGCGAAAAGTTCCGCCGAAAAAACGGAGGCCTCGCGGGGCAGGCCGACGCCCCGGGAAAGCGGCTGGGACAGAATCACCGCTGAGGAGGCCACACCAGCTTCCGAGCGGGAACCATCTGTGTAAATGGCGACTGCGTCCGGGTGTTGGGTTGCGTGTTCGCGGAAGAGTGACCTGTATATCATGGCGCTCGTGGTATTCTTCGGTAGGGCACACAGATACCTGCAAAACTTGATAGGGGTGAGGAGCCAGGGGGGTAGATGCTGAATGAAATGGGGATAACTGAGGGGGCGGGCATGTTGAAAAGATCAAGGAAAGAGCAGACCACTTCAGTGAAGTGCCAGCTCCGTCCCTGAGGTGGTAGTTCGAAACCGCCGTGCCCAGAAGCGAAGAAGGTAGCCTCTGTGCATGGAGGTATGTCCTCATGAGGAGTAGACCCCGTCGGAGGGCGAGAGGGAGATGATCGCATTCCACGTGGAGGCTGGAGGCTGGGGAGGAGCGGAAAGCACCGGTGGCGAGGCGGAGGCCTCTATTAAGTACCGGGTCCAGGATACGGAGGCGGGCGTTGGAGGCTGAACCGTAAACTGCACTACCATAGTCCAGCTTCGACTGTACTATGGAAGTGTAAAGGCGAAGAAGAGAGCGTCGATCTGCACCCCATGTGGTGTGGGAGAGGTGATCCAGGAGAGCGAGGGGGCGTCGAAGGGATTGCTTTAGGTGCTTGAGATGGGGAACCCAATTGAGCCGTCGGTCTAGGGTCATGCCCAGAAAACGCGTGGAGGGTACCACCTCAAGAGGACTGCCGTATAATGTGACAGAGGGTAGAGGAAGGGTTGTGGGTCTTCTTCTACTGAAGAGCATACACTTGGACTTAGGGATGGAGAGGCGGAAACCCACCGACGTCGCCCACCTTTCCACCCGGTAGATGGCGAGCTGCATTTGTCGTTGAACGACGGACGGTTCTCGCCCTGCGAAGTAGATCGCAAGGTCATCCGCGTAAATGGAAGAGCGGATGGTGGGTGGAAGGCATTGTGAGACCGTGTTCATCACGACGGAGAAGCAGAGAACACTGAGGATGCTTCCCTGTGGGACCCCGTCCTCCTGCACGAAGGTGTCAGAGGACTGAGCCCACCCGGACTTTAAAGGTCCGGGAGGAAAGGAAGCCCCTGATGAAGGTCGGCATGGCTCCGACGAGGCCCAGATGTCGGAGCTGACCGAGGATCATTGCTCGACGGGTGGTGTCATAGGCCTTCTGGATGTCGAAAAAAATTGACAGTACGAACTGTCCATTGTCGAAGGCATCCTGTATGTCTCGGCTGAGAAGCAGGAGGGGATCAGTGGTGGAGCGGAATTGTCTGAAGCCGGACTGGGTAGCCGGGAAGGAATTGCTATTTTCAAGGACGAACGATAATCGCGTAGCGACCATTTTTTCGAGGATTTTGCAGGCACAACACGTCAGGGCGATTGGTCTGTAGTTTGTGGGGTCCAGGGAATCTTTGCCGGGTTTGGGGATAGGGATGACGTGGGCCTCCTTCCACCTAGAGGGGAAGGCGCCCTCTATCCATATGCGATTGTATAGGTCTAGCAGGAAAATCTGTAAGGTAGTGTGGATGTGCTGGATCATGCCGTACGGAATACCGTCCGGACCGGGACAAGGGGATCGTCGAGAGGCCAGTGCCGCCTGTAGTTCACGCATGGTAAACAATCGGTTGTAGGTGCTGTCTATGGACGGTGGAGAGGGGCTATCGTCAGGGGTGGGTACGGAATCGGCTGCAGAGGAAGAAACGGCGACGAAGGTATCATAGTAGCGAGGTGGTTTGCCACCGACTTGGGCTCACATAGGAGTCCGTCATTAGTCCGGAGGACCGGGGGTCGGGAGGGGACATGTCGCCTCTCGACACCCCGTACCTTCTTCCAGATGGTAGCCGAAGGTGTGGTGGCGGTGATGCCGGACACAAAGGCACGCCAAGAGGCTCGGCGCGCTGTCTTCATTGTGCGGCGGGCGATGGCCCTGGCCCGCTGCATCTCTGTGCGATGGATGGGGAGTCGCGTCCGGTAGAAGCGCCGAGTTGCCGCCGCCTTGGCGCGCACGGCCTCCGCGCACTCCGGGGTCCACCAAGGCACCCGTCGGGCGGGGGTAGGCGGAGGATCGTGGTACGCTAGTGCTTGCAGCCGCTAGAACGACGGACTCGAAATATGCGATGCACTCGTCGATGGATGGGAAGTGGGCAGTTGTAAGGGTTGTATACGTGTTGTCGCGGAAGCGGGCCCAATTCGCGTTGGTAGTAACCCACCTTACCGGTACCCGAACAGTCTGGTCGGGTCGATTGAGCGTGAGTTGAATGGGGAAATGGTCACTTCCATGGTCCTCTCGGAGGACTTGCCACGTGAAATCTAGGAGGGCATCAGTTGAAACGAGGGACAGGTCTATACAGGATGGAGTGCAGGTGGTGGCATGGTAGAATGTAGGAGAGCCATCATTGAGGCACTCGAAGGAGAGCTCGGTCATGACAGATATCAGGGTTGGGGCCATATAGGTGGAGTGTGTGTCGCCCCACAAGGGGTGGCGACTATTGAAATCGCCCAGTAGTAGGAAGGGCCTGGGGAGTTGTTGTACGACTTCCACCAGGTCGTCGCGGAGAGACTTGAGCGTGGGGGGGAGGTAGATTGAGCAGACGGTGTACTGTCTATCCAGGGAGAGCCGGGCGGCAATCACCTGTAGGGGACCGGATGGAGAGATTGTGGAAGGGGACTGCGTGGTGTACGAGAATGGCAGCTCCCCTTCGAGTGCAGGTAGGAGGCGGGGTGGCGATGCAAGAATAACCAGTAGGGCAGGGCATGGGCCTGGTCCCCAGGATTAGCTCCTGGAGACACACACACACCGGACGGGAAGTGGCAATCAAGGAGTTAAGGCCTTCATAGTTCGCGAATATTCCTCTACAGTTCCAGTGGACTATTGTGGTTTTCGGGGGATCCATTAGTTGATGAAGGGGGATGGGTAAAGGTGTAGGTGCTAGGAGGTTGGAGTGTGAAGGGAGATCTGGAGTTCGCGAAATTGAAGGATGGATGGATGGCATGGATCACGGCAGACAGAGGAACATCGTGGGCTGAGAGGGTCAGAAGTGTTTTGGCGGGCTTCTGTGGTCGGGCCAGGAGGGGGGGCACGTTAATCCCAAAAGTGTCGCCTCCCCGCCTGTCTGGGGTCTCACGGCGGACCCTAGGTGGCGACAGGGGGTACCAGAAGGACCGTGCGGGTGGGAGGGAGGGCGTACTCAGGGTGGCTGACAAGAGGGGGCCGGGATGTTGGGGGGTAGGTACTATGGGGGTGGAAGGAGGTGAACCAGAGTGGTCTCGTGGGGGGTGGAGAAAATGGCACCAGGAGGCAAGGGCAGATCCATGAGACTCGTGGGCGCGGCCGAGCTCCCCTCGGTCACACCGTGCAGCTGCGCCAGGGCCGCATCCACTGGATCCTCGGGGGAGAGGATATTGTTCAGATTGGGTCTCGTCGTAGGGGGCGGGTCATGGATTTCAGCAACTATTGTCAGAGTCTGTGGGGGTAGAGTGGTGGGACTTCTGCGGTGGGGAGAGATGGACATAGTAGACGTAGTGGGCGGTGTGAGGGTCCGAGCCGTCTTCTTGGTTCTAGGGGAAAAGGGAGAGAGACGTTGGAAGGCCGGAGGGTCTGGCGACTCGCTCCGGCGTCTCCGCCTCGACGGCTTGCTCCGGGCTGCAGGTTCGGGCGTGTGCAGAGAGTACTGGGAAGGCAGGGTTTGAGGTGGATGGGGCCTGGGTGTCCTGGTCCCAGACTCCTGGGGGGTTCGTGGCAGGTGAGGTGCGGGAAGAGGAGGGATGGTGGGGGGACAGGAGACCGTCGGGTCCTGCGAGGATTTTCTTTGGGGGGGGACAGGGAGCAGTGGAGGGGGGGGTCGGTGGCAGGTCAGGGCGGCGTGCCGAGATGATAGAGCCGAAAGCAGCGGCATAAGACACCCCCGGCCTCACCTCCCGACTCCGCACCATGTCTCATGCCTCACGGGGCTAAGGAAGTCCGTTACTTGTAGGCCTCGGACCTCCTCCTCGAACTTGAAGAAAAGGCATTCGCGGGATGAAGAGGGGTGTGCGCCTTCACAGTTGGAGCATTTGGGTGTGTTGGGGCACCTGTCAAGGTGAGCGAGTTGTCCACAGTGAACACACAGTTGATGCAGCTGCCGACAAACGGAGCTAACGTGTCCAACTTGTTGCATTTAAAGCAACGGGTCGGGCCTGGGATGTATGGGCGGAGAGAAAACTTGCATGACGCGCGGTCTCCCATGCCCCATACAATGCGGTCGGAGGGGATTAAGGTATTGAAAGTAAGGAGCAGACGTGGGGTGGGGGAGGGGCTGCCTCCCTGTCGGGATGTGAAGCGATAAATCTTAGTGACTCCTTAGGGTGCGAGGTCCTCCAGGAGCTCGTTCACTGCGATCGACAATAGGCGGGTGGCGTAAATAGTGCCCTGACTCTGGTTCAGGCGAGGGTGTGGGGAAACGGACACCGAGCATCCAAGGACCTCAGTGACGGAGAGTAGGGCTTTTGTCTCTGCGGCTGAGCGTGATTTTACGAGGAGGGAGCCATCCCTCTGTGTGCGTACGTCATAACGGCTGGAGTTGCTGTGGATTCGGATCGCCTGGAACGTCCGTTCAGAGTTGGTCGGGAGGGACCCAGATGTAGGCCGAATCACCAGGAATTTGTGGATACTTGGAAGGGAGAGGGAGGCTGTAGAGTCGAAGTGGACTGGGATATTCAACGGTCGATAGGACGGCCGTGAATGCCGGCTTCCCCGTCCGCCGCGGGGCTCCCTCCGTGCGGAGGTGGGCTGACGGCGGGTGAGGGGGGCATATAGGGAGAGCAAGAAGCCGGGTTGTGGGGGCAAGTCCTGGGTGGAATTTGACTTGCCCGAAGGTGGCTGAGGTGGGCTGGGGCGAGACCCCTGCTCCAGAGAGAGTAGGTCGAAGGGCATAGTCGAGGGACGGACTGGGGTCGGCAACGGAAAAGGAGAGTGCAAGCGTTCCGCTTCCACAGCGGGGTCAACCCCATCAGGTTGCGGTCTTCCAGTGGTAGAGATCTCGAGGGCCTGGTTGCCCACCACCCGAGTGTTGAGAGAAGGAGTAGTCTGGGAATGAGAAGCAGTAGTCGTAAGCCGAGGGGGAGAAGTATCCATAGCGAACAAAAGAGAACTTCATCCCCCGCGCGCATCCAGCCACCACCGACTCCAACAAGGGAAAGGCGAATCGTGGGCACACTTGGTCCCACCGCCAATAGATGTCACGCAGGGGAGATACACCCGTACCCAGTCCCTGTGCCTGAAAGGCGGCCACTCTCATCCAACGCTCGGTGAAAAGTGGCAGGGACAGGGCTTGGGTTTGGTTGAAAAGCGACAAGGGTGCAGGGCAACCACCTCCCACACCCAAGGGCCTAGGAAGGGGTCAAAATCAAGGTCCAAAGAACATCGCCAAAGAAGAGAGAGAAGCCAGAAAGAATGGGTGAAAGGAGAAAGAAAGAAAGAGAAAGCAGGAGATCAGCCGGGTCCCCAAACGGGTCGAATGGTCCACGAGGGCAGAGAAAGCCCTTACACCGAAGAGAGGTGTATTCCCACATTCGCCACAGAGGGACGCGGCCTATCGCTCCGGACAAAGCAAAGGGATATATATATATATATATATATATATATATATATATATATATATATATATATATATATATATACAGGGTGTCCCATAAGTCCGACATCATAGGAAAAATAATAAAAAAAGACAAAACAAAAGCTTTTATTTACAGAACGTGCTCAATATGTCCACCATTGTTTTCAATACACAAATTCAGACGTGATACCCAGTCAGCAAGCACAAGGTGAATGATGTCAGGAGTAATGGTGTTACATGCCCCAATAATGCGCTGCCGCAAATGTTCAACACTCCTAATTTTCTCTGCGTATACCAGCGCTTTTAAGTGGCCCCAGAGATAAAAATCTAGTGGCGTGAGATCCGGGCTTCTAGCTGGCCATTCCACAGGCCCTCGACGTCCTATCCAATGACCAGGGAATTGTTGGTACAGGTATTCCCTTACTTGGGTGCTGTAATGCGCAGGAGCGCCGTCTTGCTGGAACCATGTTGGGAAATTTCCTTCTTCGTTCAAGACACTGAGAAATGCTTCTTCCTTGAACATACGTAGGTAGGTGCCTCCAGTGACATGTTCAACGAAAAAGAGGGGGCCTATGATGCGATCCTTCCAAATGCCACACCATACCATCACCCGAGATGCACCTTGTTCCTTTGAAGAGGTATACCAATGAGGGTTGTTTTGAGACCAGTAGCGGGTGTTCTGTCGATTTACTTCACCATTTCCATAAAAAACAGCCTCGTCACTGAACAGAATGGTGGACGGGAAATTGGCATCCCGAGCATATGAATTATGGTGTAGAAATAGAAAAATATGAATTTCTCCTCTGATGCCGGACTTATGGGACACCCTGTATATATATATATATATATATATATATAATATATATATATATATATATATATATATATATATATAAACACTAAACCACCGGGTTTTAAAGCATATATATCATTTTTATTATCAAAGAGCAACAGGTGGCCTTTCTTTACTTATAGTTAAAGTATTATAAGTATGTGTGTGTGCGCGCGCGCGTGATTCCCATGTTTCTACTGGTACAACGTACCGGATGTTCATTTCTTTCTGATTCGGCGTACCAGACCGTACTACTTTCACCAGTTTGGACAGGTCTGAACTTTGAGATTGCAAATAAGAAACTTTTTTAATATTGTCGCAGATTTTCGTCAGACAGATAAATGAGGAACAAACCAAGCAGTCAGGACAAGCATCAGTGATTACGGAAGAAAAACAAAGATCTTCTGGTTTCCAAATCAGTTTTGTCACCAGGAACAGCTCAAATACACCTTTATAAACTGGGGTAGATGATGATGATCATCAGTGAGGAGGGCCAGAAATTGGCACAACAATCAAGGCAGACTAATGCCGCCCACTGCGCTAACTCCTGGATTGTTGTTATTATTATTATTATTATTATTATTATTATCATCAGCTCAATTGTGAGTCAGTTGTCCCGACCTCAGTATCTTCGCTTGTAAGGAAACGGTGGGCTACGGTGCTGGCCCGAGCTGATGATACTCAGAAATTATGGTATCGGTTTGCTCTCTTGTCTAATCTCGTTTTTAATCGATTCACACCAATTGGATGCTGATGGGTATGAAGAATGGCTAGTCAGTTTGCACTTAAGTTTAACGTGATGGTTTCAATACAGTATATTGGTGTGGGCATCGATTTGGGATGCTGGAAACAAATATCCTGGTATTCATCGACGGGTCTCTCATTTTGTCATCCGCTCATTGTTGAAACAAGGTTTTTATAGTTTAGTACATTACACATGAAGATTGAGCAACGTGTAACGCAAGAGGACGGTGTCATATTCCACACCGACAGAGCCTACCACTCCACGGAAGAGAAAAAAGGGACTACAGGATTTTCTTTGAACACTTACCAGCCCAGAAAAGAACACTATTGTACACATTTTAGGAATACCTTGATCGTGTCAAATGTAAAAAAGAAAAGAAAAACAACAACCTTTATTTGCGGCAGGTATAAAGGAAACTTTCAGAGCTCTGACAAAATTTTGACCTTGTAGAGAAAAGTAAAAACTCGTTACCTCTATGCCAAGTTGCATCTAAGCCCTTCACGAGGCTCCTGAAATAATTATTGTACAGGGTGTCCCATAAGTACGGCATCATAGGAGAAATTCATATTTTTGTATTTCTACAAACCATAATTCATATTTTTCTTGTGCTCTGGATGCCAATTTCCCGTCCACCATTCTGTTCAGTGACGAAGCTGTTTTTTATGGAAATGGTGAGGTAAATCGACAGAACACCCGCTACTGGTCTCAAAACAACCCTCACTGGTATACCTCTTCAAAGGAACAAGGTGCATCTCGGGTGATGGTATGGTGTGGCATTTGGAAGGATCGCATCATAGACCCCCCATTTTTCGATGAACATGTCACTGGAGGCACCTACCTACGTATGCTCAAGGAAGAAGCATTTCCCAGTGTCTTGAACGAAGAAGGAAATTTCCCAACATGATTCCATCAAGACGGCGCTCCTGCACATTACAGCACCCAAGTAAGGGAATACCTGTACCAACAATTCCCTGGTCATTGGATAGGACGTCGAGGGCCTGTGGAATGGCCAGCTAGAAGCCCGGATCTCACGCCACTAGATTTTTATCTCTGGGGCCACTTGAAAGCGCTGGTATACGCAGAGAAAATTAGGAGTGTTGAACATTTGCGGCAGCGCATTATTGGGGCATGTAACACCATTACTCCTGACATCATTCACCGTGTGCTTGCTGACTGGGTATCACGTCTGAATTTGTGTATTGAAAACAATGGTGGACATATTGAGCAGGGCTGTGGAGTCGGAGTCGGAAGCAATTTTGGTGGTGCTGGAGTCGGAGTCGGTAAAAATGTACCGACTCCGACTCCGACTCCGACCTCAATATAAATTTTAATAAAATATGTTTTTGTGTGTGATATCACTGGCAGCTATGATGGTTAAACCACTTAAATAATAAACACAATGTTTTCCATTTCAGACACTAATGCCATTAATTCATTTTTTCTTTTCAGATAATATTTTTTATTTTTAATGCTTATTTAATTTCGAGTTCTTTCTAAATTTCATAAGTTTTTAACTTTCAAGTCTAAAACCCCTTTCACAATGGCAAAGACAATTCCAACAAAGTCTGCAGTTTTTGAATATTTTACAATAACCACAGATGGGAAACATTTCGTGTGTCAGTGTATGATAGATGATGATGATGATGAAAAATTATGTGAAGCAAAAATCAGTGGTTTTACTGGCTCTGATAAAAATGCACCAACCAGAGCATCAAATTTGAAAAGACATTTGCAGTGTTTCCATCCCAAAATTTTAGAAGTTGTCATTGAGAAAGATAATAATAAAAACCTTCCAACTACTTCAAAGTTAACAAAAGATCAGAAATCTACTGAACGACAAGCACCACTTACAAGATTCTTTACTACAGACAAAGTTACCGTAACAATGACCACAGATGATGATGCTTCACGTGGTGGTGATGAAATGCCTCTTGTGTAATTATCATCATAGCAGATTTAGAATTAATATACCTTCGGAGTCGGAGTCGGATAGACAAAAAATTGAGGAGTCGGAGTCGGAGTCGGTTTTTTATGTGCCGACTCCACAGCCCTGATATTGAGCACGTTCTGTAAATAAAAGCTTTTGTTTTGCCTTTTTTTATTATTTTTCCTATGATGCCGGACTTATGGGACACTCTGTATATTAGTTGATTGCTTTTCCTTTAAGCGTATAAATAAGTGTAGGCTATTTTCCATAATAAAATTTACTTCTACAAGGGTTTTAAATTCAATCTGGTTGGCTACACACACACACACACACCACACACACACACACACACACACACACACACACACACACTTAGATTTGTCCGTTTTCCACTGAATATTAATTTTTCCTTTAAGATTTTCTCTGTGGAGATAAGGCCTCAATGGAGGAGAAGCGCTTTGTTTAATTTTGTTTTAAAGTTAGCATATTCTTGTTTTAATTAAAACAAACAAACGTTCAAACTATAATTTCTTTTATTATAGAAACCATCTTCTCTGTGATGGTTTAAGTTTTATGAAAATTCTCAGATATGGACTTCATTCTTGTTGATGAACTTTTCGTGCAAATCCTATTTTGAGTTAAGTATTGCATGCACGATTACTGACTACTTGTATCGCTCCTTGTCACCCGTAATGAGGAACCCCCCCCCCCCTCGATGAACATCTCTCTAACCCCCCCAACCAACCGCCAACGAGTCCAAAATTATGAGACCGTGTTCCAGTTTCCTCGGCGCATCATTTTTAAACGCTTTGCGCGCAATTTTAACGCACTATGATCGACATTTATGGACATGGTTAGTTTATTATGTACCCATTTCTTCCAGTAATCGGGGTATACCCCTGGGCCGTAAGGTGGGCATGGCTCAGTGAATCCCAACTACCGGAACAGACGGTATGTTAACTCGTAATGGGTGATTCATGTCAGAATAAGTTTAAATAGATCATGTTCCAATAATGTATGACCAAAACCTATTTAGTTCAAGGGAACTTCCATCAACACTTTTGAAAAACTAACTAAGCTTAACCTAACTAAGCTTAGAAAACTAAGTTAACTTGTCTTATTCCACAATAACTTAAGTATTATGTCCAGAGAGTGACGTTACTCCGAATAATTTCCACTCTTTAAGGTTCTTATGTACAGTCGGTCAAAAAAATCCAAACATAGTCTCGCGACAGGACTTTTTCAATCCTCTACCAGATTATGAATACATTCTTAATGGGATTTATTTAATTTCTGTGCTTTAATATTTAAGATTAACCTATTTTAAGCAAGAGATTATATCGTAACAAAGTCGCAACACCGCTTAGATCGGATAAGGTCCCGTCCTCTAAATTCGGATGATATAGCGATCCGTAGATAGTTCGAATCGTACAAAGGACTTTAAATAACTCCAAATTATTATTATTATTATTATTATTATTATTATTATTATTATTATTAAGGTCTTTTAATAGATGAAAATGTTCGAAATTCTTTTCAGCTTCCTTGCAATTTTATATATACAGTACTGTATATATATACATACACACACACACATATATATATATATATATATATATATATATATATATATATATATATATATATATATATATATATATATATATAAGCATGGTTTAGTTCGATAGATAATTTAATTGGCTTCAAATTGGCCTACTATTTTTATAAAAAGTATTGGCGAAGAAATAGGAGATGTTAGACTTTTTTTTTTTAAGTGATTCCAGGAAAAGGTTCGCTCCCGCTACTGAAGAAGTATTATAGAAAATGTTCCTCTTTTTTACAGCTTGCTGGTAAAGTGGTATTTTGAGAGCGGTTGTTAGTCGTGCTTGTCATAATCATTTGTTAGGAGGGCCAGAAAATGGTACAGTGCTCAGGCCAACTAATGAGGTCTATTGTTATAATTCATGTTTTATTAGTATTACCAGCAGCATCGGGGTTCGAACCTCCCCCCCCCTGACCTCATTGTCTTCACTTATAGAGAAACGGTGTTACTTAATGATCTTTACCGTAAAAGCCGCGCAAATGCTCTTTCTACAGGATTGTGCATAAGTTTTTGCTTTGGGAGTACACAACAACTTAAATAAAGATACAACAAAAAATAGAATACCATTTGAAAGGTTTGTTCAAACTGAGTACAAAAAATGTATCAATATCTCTTATGTTTAGGCTGACCATATTTCCTTGAGACAAAAACGGGACATTGGGATGGCAAAAAAGGGACGGGGGTTATGTAATATTCTGTATTCATGAAAAAGTAAGTACATAAACCGGGACAAAATTGACATTTTTATTAAAACGACGGGACGGCCAGGAAATATAAAACAAACGGTACTGTCCCGTTCAAAACGGTACGTATGGTCAGCCTACTTATGTTTGGTATTACCCTCACGCGCAGCTCTCAGAAGTTTAGGATATGATTTTAGCAAATGTTGAAAAAAATCTCAGGCATGTTCAAGTTTTTCGAGGGTAGTTTGAATGAGTTGAAGGAAGACCTCTCGAGAATATCGGTTGGGATTAAGTTCCTGCAACAGCATATCTTTTACTTTGTCCTTGAATATTGCTCCAAAGTACTCTGCTATGTTCAGATCGGGGGAATTTCCTGCCCAGTGAGTTCGATTAAAGAAATCAGTCCTAGAGTCTTTCAGAAATTGTTGGGTGACATTTGCACGGTGGCATGGGGTACTATCAGGAAGATAAACCACTTCCGAAGTGTCTATTACATTTTTGGATCCACAAAGAAATGGAATGACATTTTCTGTGAGAATAATCTACCGATAGATAATTCACAGGCCTGCGAATGAGACCTTTGTAAGAATTGTTTTCTTACTAATAACTGATTTTATGTAATTCACCTACGCTGATTTCGAATAAGGTGTCCATTTTTTTCTATCACGTAAGGATTTTCTGCAAACTGGAAGGGAAAAAACAACATAAGTAAATATTATTTATTTCAATTTACATTAGGTACCTATTTCACTTTGTTATACTAATTACAGATGCAAACAACTTTGAAAAGAGAGAAGACTATTAACGTTAATTACCTAAATTATTCATCTTTATTTGTCCTGAGTTTTCTTGTGAGATCTATGCCTTTGTCGCGAATGTACGCGCTGTTCCTTTTCTTTCATGTAATAATTCTGGAGTATCCTGTTTCAACATCCAGCAGTAATCAGCCATCATGCTGATGTCCCACTTTCCCTGATATCTCTTCTCCATTTCTTTGATATCTTGGTGAAACCAAGCATTTATAGGCAGTAGTTTTTAATCAAAATTTAATGAAAATTACTTGCATATGGAATATGACATTTTGTGAAAAATCTGTACGTGATGGCGAAAAAGGAATATTTTGGGGGGAATTAGCGTGCAAAAATCACTATACAGGGTGTACATAAAGTCAGGATCTATTTTTGTGAAGCACTTGGAAATTATATGGAATTCAATCATAAAATGATAAAGTGGTAACATTTATTAAATAATTAAGAGTAGGATTCGACGTGACGCCCATCAGTATCCCTGCACAGCTCAAATCGTTCCGCAGCATTTCTAAACACATTCTGGAGCATTTGCGGGGTTATGTTATCTGCAGCAGTTCGTATACGTGTACGTAAGTTTTCAAGACTTGTAATCTTCGTCTGATAGACGTGCGATTTGACAAAGCCCCATGCAAAGAAATATAAAGGGGTTAAATCTGGTGATCTCGCTGGCCAAGGTCTGTTGCTTCCGCGTCCGATCCAGCGATTTGGAAAACGTCCATTTAGATAATCCTGAACAATTTTGGCATAGTGACAAGGAGCACCATCATGTTGATAGACGACGGTACTAACAGTCCTATCCCCAATCAGCTGAGGTTCAAGGAATTGCTGCAACATGTCCAGATAAATAAGCCCCGTAACTGTAGCTTCAGCAAAGAAAAAAGGACCATAAACTTAGATTTTGTTAAACCCATCCAGACATTAACTTTAGGTGAGTCTCTCTCCCAATTTTGGACGAAATCATTCGGTCTTTCATCTGCCCAAATTCGACAGTTATGGCGATTTACTTTTCCACACGTATGGAAAGTGGCTTCATCACTAAAGAGAATGTTGTCCATTAAATTATCACTCCAGATTTGTTCTACGAGATCAGCACACACAGCACTTCGTCGAGGGAAATCTTCCTCATGTAAATCATGTAAAACCTGCAAATGATAGCTTTTCTTCCGCAAATTAACTTTCAGAATGTTGTGCACAGATGACGTCGGGAGGCCGAGTCTGTGTGATGCAGCACGAACGGACGTACGTGGCTCCTCAGTGATAATTCCGCGTACTGCATTCACGGTAAGATCTGACATACACGGTCGTCCTGATCTTGCTTCATCATTTACAGATCCCGTTCGTTTAAATTTGTTCACCAATTTTCGTATTGTCTTGTCTATTGGCCCCGGCTTATGAAATCTCCTTCTAAACTTCTCTCTGATGTCAGTGTATTTCTTTCCCTCGATTCGCCAAATTACTATTGCCACACGCTCTTCTGTATTCATTCTAAGGGCTTCTGAAAAGAAAAATAGAAAAAAATAATTATTTCACAAAAATAGATCCTGACGTTATGTACACCCTGTATAGGTGATAAAATATTTCAGACAACAAAACCATCGCAGGCCTGCGAATATGCGCCATCCTATGAAGCGCCTTCTTTGATCACTCGTATCATTTTGAGTGAATCTAATGAATATCTCAATGTTACGAGTTTTTTGCAAAGCTGTTGATAATGTTCATGGTCTTCAATATCTTCTGAGAAAAGTGACCACACACTGGCATCTTAATAATTTGATCGATGGATAGTCCAAACTAAGAATTCATCACTTGGTGTCAGACGCATGAAATCATCATCATCCCACAGACGCAGATAATTGCAAAACTAAAGTTTATTCTTGATGCTTGTCGGGGATATCATTGGCTTTGGGATCACGTGGAAAGGCTTCAGTCCGTGCCTCGTGCGATATCGTTGAATCGTTGACCGGTCAACAGACTTCTTTCGCCTCTCCAAGATGATTTTGACGACTTCATTGTAGCTTCGTCGCCTTTTGCCACTGCAAGATGATTTTGACGACTTCAGTGTAGCTTCGTCGCCTTTTGCCACTGCTTTCAGTTACACTGTCTTTGCTCTCCCGCGATAGTTTTTTGGGCCTACCTTCACCAAATTTTGTAAAGCACGAGTCGCATCCCTTCTTCTAACTGTGCTTAGTTGTAATGGATCATGGTCATTTTCTGGTTGCTGTTGACGGTTCCTCTTTGGTGGCGTTGGGTGGACCATTGCATTTTGGAATACTAGGGGTACGGCCTTTGATACCATTGTGGTTGTATTAACGGTGAGTGGTGTTGGACAGGAGGGTGGTGTATGTAATGCTGGGGTGCGTATATCTGCGAGTTCGGTCTCTTCTCATTAGAAGCGGCAGTTGTATTTTTTATCGTTTTCATTTCTTCTAAAAAATGTACTTTTTGCTACTATTTTTACTATTATTTAGGGTTTGAGCCGTTCTTTCTCGTTCTTTTCTTTGAGTACACCCTTAATGTGAAAATATAGGCGCTCCATATTTAAGTAGTTTTTCTCCTAATTGACTGTTTGCGGGTAGAGAGGTGGAAATAGTAGCAGCAGTTTACTCACTATCTGCAACTTTCATTTCTCATCATGCAGAAACATTTTTAGGGTGATTATATATATGCAACTGGAGCCATATTTACACGAACATATTTTGTAACATTGCAGATGGTCCGTTGTTTAGAGTCTTTCGAGTCATGCGAGATTGTCTTTTTCCTTTGTTCTACCACCACTTGTTCCCTACTCAGTGGTTTTCTAATTTCTGGTGTTTTCGTTTGTAAATTCCATGTAGTGCAGGAGGTATTTCTTCGTTTAAGTTTATGCACCCCTTTCTCTCATAATATATTTAGTAATGTTCTCCTTAGTGTTCTGAATCCCATTTTTGCGCGTTGGCGTTTACTGACTTTTCTTGGTTTTCTGTCGGTGAACTTGTTGCAATTATTTCTTATACATTAATAATCTCCATTCATTTAATACTTTTCTTTAGTTTTCCATACTCTGGCGAGCACTAAACTATAAAAGCGTATTATTTTGTTATTTGTTCCTATTCATCATTTTCCTATCATTTTTAGCTAAGTTTATGCCCTGGTAATGCTCAAATGTATTGCACAGAATACATTTTAAGCGCGTGGTCTGGTCTGCTTCATTTTTACAATTGCAGAGTTGGTACGCGGCGGCGCATTCCATTAAATATAATATCTATCTCTCTCCAACTTTCTGGATTTGGAGCAGTTCGCACATTTTTTTAGTATCTTTTGCCCACTTTTTTGCCTTTTCGTCCGCAAAATGTGAACCTTCTCGGTTTATAATACTTTTCCTTTTTCTCTCTCTGTAGAAAGAATGTTAAAACAGGCTGTTATTTCGTTGGAATTGTTTTAAAGTTATTTTTATTTATGCGCGCTGTATGACACCAACTTTCGCTTATTTTAACGTAAGCACAGAGCGGGAACAAAACGTCCGTATATTACAAGGTAGTAAAAAACACACACACACACACACACACACACACATATATATATATATATATATATATATATATATATATATATATATATATATATTCTGTATTAAAATCACAGTTTCACGAATTCTAACCTTTTTTGATCCGATTTCCGAATCTTCATCAAAAGATTTCTGATTTAATTTCCAATTCCGGTCGTCCGGAAACCTTCGATTCCAATCCCAGTTCCGATTCCAGGTGAAGAAATATAATAAAATAAAAAATAAAGTTTTTCATATATATATATATATATATATATATATATATATATATATATGAGGAGGAGATTGTAGACGTCAATCGACCAGCGAGGTACTCGGGTTGGGGGGGGATGTTAGGCAGGAGACGGCGTGCTGGAACTCCCGTTTCTTCTGTCACTGTCCTCCTTAGCTGATCTTTTTCTGTGTGTCGTCTATCCTATGAGCAGTCCAGCATGCTCTCAACCCACACTTCTCCCTCTATTCTTCATTACACGCGCATGCATTTTACACATTATACAATCTTTCCAAAATTTATATATAAATAAAAGCATCGTAGGCCTTGGAGACCTTGATTTTGGCTCTCTCTTTCTTATAAAGGGGGCATTTTTGCGGGCACCCCCCCTTGCCCCTTCCTTTTAACATAAAAAAATAAATAAACACTTCTGTAATATGTAAAATAGTAATAAATCATCACAAAGTACTGATGAATAAATTTCAGTTAGCCTTTACCCAGTTTGCAATATTGGGCAGATCATTCTGAGATGTCAGCGCAAAAATAGGATTTTTGGGGCGCCAAATTTTATATCGGTGCAAAATTATATAATTTCAATAGACTTTAAAATGTTAGGATGCAAGCTTGGCGCAGTGAGGATTCCCATACTACTTAGGCTCTACGCAAATGTGACAAATTCTGCAGGCTGATTCTTTACCGAGACTAGAGAAGAAGCAAGAATATGTTTATTAACGGTATTAAGGGTATTAAGGAAAAACCATAAATGACTCCGGTGATATTACGTGCAGTGCTGTAGCGTTGAACGAAGAAATTGTGGTGTGTAACGAAATAAGTGAAGACACGGGTCGGGGTTCGACTCCAGATGGTACTGGTAATAATAATAATAATCAGGAAGTTTGCTCAGGCCAAACTAATTCGGCTCAATGCGCCTCCCCTGATTATACGAAATATGAAAGTTCTTCATGAGACGAAATGAGGCAGTGAATTCTCTGCATCGTTTCATGAATATGACAGGGGTGTAACCAGACTTTTAAATTCTATACGCCGGCGCGGATCTACGTTGAGCGAAGCGAGTTATTGTGGGAAAACCTGCCGAGCGTAGCAAGGCGTCTCCCAATAACTTTCCAGCTAGGGAGTCTGGGGTAGCGCTGTAAGCTCCCGGGAACCGAACGATTTTTAACGTTACTCGCATAAAAAATGCATTATAATTTAACTGTAAATGACTAATTTATACTAGGAACGGAATCCAAACAAAGCAAACGTACACCTATACTGTACATGACCTTCAACCAACATGACACGTCCTACAAACGTACCATATGACTGGGTATAAGAAATATATTATAAATAATAAAACACTTGAATGTAAATTAAAAACCTTATACATTGTGTAAAGTAGTTTGTTAAAATATCATTTAATATGAGTTGGAGCATGTAAATTTAACAAATCTTAAACTAAACAGTGATATAGTACAAATTCACCTCCATTCATATGTACTCTAGAAAATGTCAGTTATAAGATTCTTACTTCATTTGGTTGATATAGACTTTAATAAAAAATAAAATAATTTAAAATATGGTGTAGTAATTATTAATTTTCTATGCATGATAATAATAATAAGGTTTATTTCATATCAAAGTAATGCATAATACAAAATGGACATATTAGTTGAGCAGGAGCATGCTATTTGAAAGTACTCCCATTGCAGTGAAAAGCTACGCTGTGTTTCTGTAAACAAATATTAAGTATTACCCCATTTGTGATGTGATAATACTTTATTGTGTGGTAATTTATTCTAATGGTCACCTTAATTAGAGTTAATATATTATTCATTTAATTTTCATGCAAATTTATATATTATATGCTAAGCTTTTATTGATTATCTATACTATCATTTTAAAACTTTTTGCAATGCCAAATGACCAACTATCAAGACATGTCATTTTATGGTATGATTTTCTTTAAATCAATATTCTTATTAAATATATTTTACTGCGGGATATTTTGTATCAATGACTTTTAAAAAAATTTTCCTAAAGGATTTTTTTAAAGAAATCTTCTTCAATTACAAAAAGCTTTCAAAACTTTCCGGAATTACGATGTGTGCTAAAGAAAAACTATACGCACGTGATTATAATGCGTATGCCTAGTTACGCCACTGTATGACGTTGGTATCTGAGGGTAAAAGGAGTATATACGGACAACCAATAAATATATTGACATAGAATAGTAAATTAAAACAAAATTTTTCGGTGAATATATTATGTTCACTATATAGCTAAATAAATGAGTTTACCTTAAAATAAAACACTTGGAAACACACACTTAATTAAATAGAAAACGTACTGTAAAGTGTGTGAGAACAACCAGAATCTACAACTACCGGGTGTCCCATCCGAAATGAAACAACTTTGAAACCTTATAATTTTTTATTGAATGATGCAAATAATGTGTAATATTCAAACAGTAAATAGTCAATGTCATAAAGTTTCATATGATAGATGTGAATTATAACATTTAGATACATTGTGCATAGCATAATGTTTCCTTTTGTTTAGATCTTCACGTGTTATATGCTGAACAGTTTGAAGCTTATATGGATAGAGCTGCAGCCGCTTGCGCACGACTCTATGCACAGTTGAACGAGGAATCTGCAGTTCGACACTGGCACGACGGATGGACTTTCTCGGGCTACTACCAAAGGCGCCGCGTATTCGTTCAACATCATCATCCGATCTTGTTCGCCCTCCAGAGTGTTCCTTTAGAACACTGCCAGTCTCTTCAAATTTCTTGGTCCAATGGTCCATGCATATAGGTCTCTTCTGGTGGGTGGTTCCTTGTGAAAAGTTGTACGGAATCGCCGTTGCACCAGAGTAGGGGACTTCAACTCAGCTATCCATAACACACATTTCGCTTTTTCGTGTGGGGTAAACATAATTCAATCTGAAACAAACAAAAAACATTATGACAAAAACATATGCATATGGTGTAGTAACTGGCAAAGTTTCAACATTCTCACATTAATACTTTAAAAATTACAGAGTTTCAAAGTTGTTTCATTTTGAATGGGACACCCGGTATATTCAATGAGGACATGTCAACTGTAAATGCCTATAAGGGTCATTTAAGACCTAGGCTAGCTGTAAGAGTTTCACAAACTATTCAATATATCCGGCAGCACATCAAAAACAGTCCACGTAAATCGAGAAGTCAACCTTTAACTGAAACAGCAGTAAGTTGTTTATCAAATTTTTGAAAGAAGATATAGGATTGTTTCCAGTTTCCATACAAAATCTCTGTTGCAAACCTTTAGTGAAAATGGTAAAAAAAAACAGGATATAATATGTAATCATTTGTTCGAAACGTTGAAAAACAGAGGGCTGTAAATAGATAGCATAATTTTTTTTTTTCTGAATGGAATGATGAATAGGTAGAATTGTAGGTTCTGACGATTTGAAAAACTAGAAGGGCATGAAGAAGTGATGCTCGTACATTTCCCCAAAGTGACAAAATGATGTAGTTTGCATCATCAAGAATTTACGGTCCTTATTTCTTCGTAGTTCCGAAAACAGAGGAGGCAGTAACTGTGACATCAGATAGGCGTCTACTTTTGGAAGACTTAATTCTGGAATAGAATGCTGAAGCCTTCTAAACACGTGGTTTCAGTAGGATGATGCAACATTCCGTTAGCTGATAAATATTTAAAAAGGCTCAAAACAGTTTCCTGGTTGGTTAATCAGCTACAGAAGCGAATTTTCATGGCCTCCCAGATCACTCGACATACTGCTTCTAAACATTTTCCTCTGGGGCTTTGTCAAAGAAAAGTGCTGAAGACGAGGCATGTCTCAGGTTTACAAATCTCAGCCAGTATTGATCAAGAATCCGTACAAAAAAGTGATGTGTAACTTCTTGATGTATTCATAAATGTATAGAGAAAAGGAGTGCACAATTGGGACATATGGTGTTGATGGAACAAAGGCTTTTGAATTTCAGCAGTCAATATAATGTAATGTTTATTTACATCAATGTTGATAAAATTGTGAAATTTTTTTTCAAGTATTTCTCTCTTTCGCGACCTACCTTGTGTGTGTGTGTGTGTGTGTGTGTGTGTGTGTGTGTGTGTGTAGAGAAATGTCAATTTATTAACATAGAATTTAAAGGTATCCCAAAAGAGCTGGCGTATTCTTGACTTTGAAGTCAATTAGGAGCCTAAGCAGCTTAGACGATTAGGAGTCACGTGAAACTAATGATGAAAGAGACAAACTGATGCACTCGGAACCCAATTACGTCGCCTATTATTATTATTATTATTATATATTATTATTATCTCCTTTTAGAAAAAACGCGGTTACGAAAGAAATTGTTTTGAAGAAGTTATGCAAAACATTTACGATAAGTTCGGTTACGTTATACCTTGGGTAAAGTCAACCTAGGCTAAGAAAGTGCTGATAAAGAGACATAATTGTTGGGCACTTGGGTATAGGCCCCTCCCCCTATCATAAATGAAAGGGATTCTTTATAGAGTTCATTTGCGCCGAAATGACATGGAAAACTACGTTAGGAACACACACGCATAATATATATATATATATATATATATATATATATATATATATATATATATATATATATACATATATATATATACACGCATGAGCACGCACGATTTTTGTACGAAACAAAGTTACGCCCACCGCGCGTGCGCATGAGTGCTATTCCATATATGGGACTACAATGTTGCATCCGAGAGATTTGAATTAAATGTTGTCAGTACCTCGAGTGTCGGGGATTAGCAAACAAAAAGCCTCTCGACGCGAAAGCCTTATGCATTTGCTCGGCTATTGAAAAATATGACGGGTTGTGCTAACTTTTACCTCGTCATAGTATAATGGTTAGCCCCCCCCAAGTTGCATAAAGAGGGGTGAGGGTTTTTTGGGGGATATCAATGGGGGAAGGGTGGGGCTATGTGGGGGAGAGGGGTGGGGGTAATGGGGGAGGGGGTTAGCCCCAAGTTGCATAAAGGGGGGTGAGGGGTTTTGGGGGATATCTTACAACATAGAGTCGGTCAGCCTGTCTGTTTGTATGTTTGTGAAATTTATCCCGGGCAACGCCGGGTACCTCACATAGTATATATAATAGGCTAATGCTGTTTGTCTATCTATCTGTCCCACCCTAAACATGGAAATGGCTCCTCGAGAGAAAAATTATTAGGTAAAAGGTGCTTAAATTGAAACCTACAGGAATATTATAAATAAAGCTGAAATCGGATAATGTTTGTTTGTGTATGTGCTCATTCTGGGAAATAAAATAAAAAAAATAAAATTGCCCATGTTGATTAAGCGTGGTATTTTTACCACAGGCTTCTGCTAGTATATATATAATATATATATATATATATATATATATATATATATATATATATATATATTATAATAACGAAAAACTGAATATTATATCAATTTGTAATATTTTTTGCTTTTTAGAAATTTTTGGCTTACAAGCGAACTTTTTCTGAAACTTGCCTTTGTGTTCGATACCGATCCAGCCAATTATAATTACACAAAGTGAGCCTTCGTCCCGAGGTACCAAAGGGGAAGTTTGGTGATTATAGAAAATCAAATTCATGATTAACCAAAATGTGAAAACAGACAATGACCAAATTAACGGTCTCTACCTACGACACTCCCTTTAAAGAGGAAATTAATTCTGGAGCTATTCATAGCAGACCAACTAAAGTAAAAGGTAATTATGACTGATAGCGAGAGTATATTGCGCACCAAATAAAATTTTTATCAAACTAAGCAATTTTAACGTTGAATTTATGTTGTGAAGTAGATTCGGACAGATAGTAAGACATACAATTAGCGAACTAATTTAAAAATAATTACAAAACTGGCGGATGTGCAAAAAGAAACTATTCTATTTCTGACGAGAGAGTCCAGCACCCCATAAGTCAGTGGGTATTACCGTTGCCCATATAAGGGAGTGAAGACGCTGTTGGTTGGCGGTTCGACTCACGATGGTTAGTAGTAATCCAGGCGTTACCTCAAATGGGCTTCATTTTTGGAAGTTAATGGCCCCCCTCGCTTGTTATTATGATCGGTGATAAAATTGCCCCTTGCGGTACTCCAATATTTGTGGTAAATTACCCTTTCTGAGATTTCCTGTACAGTATAAAACAAATAGGGTTTCCTGCAGTACAGTTAAGAAATTTTACTTATTACTCTTTGACGTCGCATAATACCAAATGATCTCAATATTGCGACGCCAGAGATTAACCCCCGTTACATACCAAATTCACACACCCCTTCCACATTTATCATCGCGTCTTGTTCGTATCCAAGGGCTACAGCCGAGAATCATTTCTCCTGAAGTTGGCAGTGTTATGGGATTAATTATTTCATTTGGATGAATTCTGATGTTTAATATCTTCTTTGCATTAATGTTCCTGACACTTTAGACAATTATACTGTCTTCTACATAATCTTCTGCCATGGTTGAATCATTACCAGGTTTTTTGTATCGGGATGGTTCTCCCGTCTTACGGCCTTAAACCACGGAGTGTAAATGAGATGGCTATTAATAATTATAATCAGTCCAGAGGGTCGCAAACTCAGGCCAATTAATGCGGCTGCCATTGCGTTAATTTGCGGATTATTGTTAACTAACTCTATTTGAGTCGAACACTCGACTTCAGTGTCTCCCCTTCGCTTATAATAGGGAAACAGCGTTAATCACTCGGCTACCGGTAATGGTGAGATAGTAATGCCACCAAAATAGACAAATTATGCACATCTGCCCCAGTGGGTATAGTTAGTGGTCGAACAAAAACTACGAACATCGAACTCTTCACTGTTACCCCTCCCTATGGGATAACATCAGGATATCAGCAACATGGTACGAAGATTATATTTGATTCGTAAACTAAAAATAGAAGTTTAAAATACAAATAAATACTTAAAATATAATTACAACGAACTAAACTATAAAGATTTCCTTTAAAAGCTTTAACTATACGATTTTAAGCTGGTTTATGCCAGACGATTTTAACAAGAAATGAAAACAAATAAAGATTTATGTAGAACATGCAAAAACAACAACTTTTTTTGTAATGAAAAACTTTTATTCGTAAAGATCAGCATTCATTGTAAAGAGACAAGAAGATTAAGACATTAAGACTAATCCAGGCCCCACTACAACTTACACATGTCACCATACACAAAGACATAGACACAATAGCACCATGAGACACATACAGAAGTATAATATTAACATATTACAGTACAACGTAGATGGCCTCACAAACAAAATCATGCAGCTTAGGGAATTCGTACACAAACAAAACATTCACGGTGTCCGGACAATTCGTCCCCGGACAATTCGTCCCCGGACAATTCGTCGCCGGACAATTCGTCCCTAGGACAATTCGTCCCCAGACAGTTCGTCCCCAGACAGTTCGCCGCGTACAAATAAAATTTATTATCTAAGTTAGGTTTTAGAAAACGTAAAAAACTTCTAATATTTACCATTACATACAGTTACATACAATACATTTTAATAGTAACAAACATTAAAAAACAGATAAAGTGAAAGCATAAAAGGCATTTAAAATTTGAGATTATGGGCAACCCCTTTTAAGAACTGAAGCTTATTTATCGAGTCATACTTTTCTATTAATTTTAGTATACGACTATCTAGATCTCTGTATTTTTTCTTCTTAAAAACGACTTCCCCCTGAAGAAATTTCTGCATTTTGCTTCTCGCCAAACCTTCTTCGCGTCGTAGCACGTCTATAAGAGTCCATATATTGGGGTGGATTGCGCTCACCGCACGATTCAGGGCACTGTGAAAAGCTTCTAAGCCGTTTATGGTACGGGGTTAGGTTAGGTTAGGTTAGGTTAGGTTTTTACTTGTTTTAAAGCCTAACTTAAATAATAATTTTTAATTTATGAAGGTTTTATGAAGAAAAAGTTGCCGAGTGTCTCTTACTTTTATTTTGAAGGCGACGAGTACTTAAGGTCATATTACAATTTAAAACTTAAAAATTAATTTTGTAGGCGACGTACTGTCCGGGGACGAATTGTCCTAGGGACTAATTGTCCGGCGACGAATTGTCCGGGGACGAATTGTCCGGGGACGAATTGTCCGGCGACGAATTGTCCGGGGACGAATTGCCCTCGCACCAACATTCACATAGCAATTATACAAGAAACAAAACAAAAACGCACACACAAAACACCCACCATCCCTGACTTCACGGCGATCCGTCAAGATCGTACTGGGTGGGGGTAACGGGGGTGGACTCATCACTTACATACGTAAAAGCATTAGCTACACTGATGCTACCCAAAACATTACAAACACAATCCAAGCAGATAACACGATAGAAATACAGGCAGTTAACATTAAAACACGCGCAAAACACACCACCACACTAATCAACATTTACATCCCACCAGATAGTTCACCTCAGGTGCCAGCCAATTACAATCCACAGTTACACAATCTGGCCTCTCACTAATGTCATCTTAGGAGGAGACTTCAACGACAAAGACACTAGTTGGTACTGCACAACCAAAGCAACACCAGAGGCGCCAACATAGCCACACAACTAAACAGCCTCTTCATTCTTAACAATACAGAAGAACACACACACATACCACATCAAGCAGGATACTCAAACTCCTCCCCAGACATAACGTTCTGTTCCCCCTCACTAGCAACACATACACAATGGAGAACAGAAAAACAACTGTCATCAGACCACCTGCCCATCATCATTACAACACATTCTACACTCTGCCCCAACAGCCTTAGGCACACTTACAGAAATTACAAGAAAGCTGATTGGGAACAGTTCAAAATACAGACTGAGGAACAATTCGCCACATTAAACAGCACACCCATCATAAACATCAATACAACACTCAAGACATTTAATCAGATCATCAATAATGCAAACAAATACATACCGAAGGGCAACATTAGGAAATACAACCCAAATTACACGAGAAATAGCCCACCTCATAAGGCAACGTAACAACCTCAAATATAACACATAAACCCCACACACAGAAGCCATAAAACAGCAGATACAACAGCTCAACACAGAAATAAACAACAAACTCAAAGAAAAACAAACAAACATTCAGGGAATTCATAACAACATTAAACCACTCCACAGATACATCCAGGCTATACAAGACTATAAACGGCATTACCCACTCTAACAGCGGCATTCACACCTCACACGCGGCTATCTGTCGCAGCCAAAATAATATCCCAACATACACACAACAAGCTAACATTCTAGTTAATCACTACGCAAAGATAAGTCACTTAAACAGAGACAACAACCAGAAACATGCAGACAGACAACAGCCAGACACAAGAAAACCTACAGACTCGACACAACCATTACACCCTTCAATACAGACCAGACCACCAAGATCATCAAAAACATTAAGAATTCGAAGGCTACTGGACCAGACAACATATCTAACATACACCTTAAACACTTGGGCCCACAAGGAATACTAGCTCTCACAAATATCAGCATATATTCATACCAACACTGTATTATTCCTGACATATGGAAACAAGGTAAAATTATTACACTACTCAAACCAAACAAAAATCCAACAGAACCAGCTTCCTATAGACCCATTACTTTACTATGCACACCTTCCAAAGTAACAGAAAGACTAATCTTACAAATCACCAACCCACACATTCCACTATCGCCTACTCAACATGGATTCAGACCTCACCACTCAACCACGACATTACTCACTAACCTCACGCAGCACATCATGGATGGCATCAACTCCAGACGACCAGCTCAACGTACACTATTAGCAACAATAGACATTAGTAAAGCATTTGATGCTATCCCACGCTTCCCTCTCATAAACAAAATACTCAACACAAACCTGCACAATAACACCAAAAGGTGGCTGAGCAACTATCTTTCAGGAAGATACTCACATGTCACATTTAATGACAAGTCATCCAAAAACAAGCTTTTTCCGAACGGGGTCCCTCAAGGCTCTGTTCTCTCACCAACACTCTTCAACTTATACATGCATGACATTCCAACACCCATAGATAACACCCATATGCAGATAACATCACTCTAACATCCACCCACAACAACATCGACACCGCTACAAATAACCTACAAACATACATAAACAGTATACAAGACTGGCTCACACACAATAGACTCAAAGTAGCGCCCACAAAATCAACCATCACCTTGCTTACAAGCAACACAAAAGAACACCAGGTAATTCCACAGCTTACACTAAACAACATCAACATTCCACACACTCACAGGACCAAAATACTTGGGTCACATACAACACATCATTATCTTTTGCAAACCACATTCAGGATATTAAAAACAAATGTACGTCAAGACTTAACACGCTTAGGGTACTAACAGGCACAAACTTTGGACACCAGCAGGAAACAACATCACTCATATACAAACAATATATTCGCTCAGTTATGGACTATGCTAGCCCATGCTGGGCACCCATTATCTCAAACACACACATAAACACCTTACAGACAATACAAAACAACGCACTTCGTATCATTACAGGATGCACTCAAACAACACCAATAGAACACCTGCACACAGAAACAAAAATGCTGAAAGTTAGGGAACATTTAGACATGAGGGGAACACAATTCATGGCAGCAGCGACAACTAACCCACAACACCCTTGCCACTACATGTACAATCATGCACCGACACCTCGCACCATTAAGGTAACACCAGAGAGACATTATAACCAAATACTCCATTCCATACCACGCCCCACAGACATCACACAGTACAGAAAACACATACACACACACCTAACCCACAAAGCACTGACACGACTCGGTCCGAATGCGGTCCTAGGTGCGAAGCCGCCACCCATTAACAGGTCAGAGATCAGCCTGAGCAGATCGGATCGAGTTAACTTAGTACGATTCCGATGTGGACATCACCCCAACTTACTAACATATAAACACAGACTAGACAACTCCATAGACGACACCTGCCACCTGTGCCAGGACACACCACAAACAATTGAACACATTATGACAGACTGTACCGCTCTAGCACAACAACGAACACAACACAACACAACATCACTAGTGCGCTGAACCTCTGGTCCACTCCGAAGAGGGCGATCGGTTACCTGCGTGCCGCCGGCTTGCTCGATCAGGGTGGGCTGATCGGCTAAACAACAACAACAACAACAGAGACAAGAAATTTTCCTAGTGTGTAGTGATTCCTGCATAAAATCAATTTTGCTTCTCTCTCTCGCACACGCACACACACACACTAAAATTTTTGTTATATATATATATATACATTTTAACTGCAAACACGCAGTATAATTAACGTAAAGAACGACGCTTGTATAAGAGAATATTCCGCGCAAGATGAGGAGGAAGAACGAAACAAATGAAAAAATGAGGTAACCACCCGGGGATCGAACCCGGGGTCTTCCGATTGCCGGTCAGATATGATATCATATATCATATCTGACCGGCAATCGGAAGACCCGGGTTCGATTCCCGGGTGGTTACCTCATTTTTTCATTTGTTTCGTTCTTCCTCCTCATTTTGCGCGGACTATTCTCCTATACAAGCGTCGTTCTTTATATATATATATATATATATATATATATATATATATATATATATATATATATATAGTACAATGCCATCTGTTGTTTGTCTCAGATTTTAAAGTTCCTATTTTTTAAAAGATAAGTATTTCTTTGTTTTATATTTTCATAATTTAAATCTAAGGAAACAATGGCCTGTCGACGATATGAATACAATGTTTGTCAGGATTATTTCTCTACTTTTAAATAGTTGCATTATATATATAATATATATATATAATTTTTTTTTTTTTTAAGTTTATCATTATCAATTCGTTTTCTTTTTGAGTTCCGTTTTCTTTGTTCAGTCTCATTTTTCCATTCATTTTATTTGCTTATCTTTTATTAACTTTCTAGGGTGAAAATTCAAAATGAAGGCATAGATAGGTGAAGTATATGTTGTATATTAATTAGGTAGTGTTTTTCCTAAATGGTCTATCTGAATTACATTATTGGCTGAATTTCGTGGAGTTACTGTGTACACTCTTTACGAAATATATATATATATATATATATTACACACACACACTTTTGTTTACATTTTAATTTTCCTATTATTTCTGGAATAAATACATTATGGGACGGCAAACATTTGGGGAGCCAAACATTTAGTTGGACAGTTATGCAATCTCCTGAACGTTTCATTATATACTGGGTCTTGTGTTCTTTCACTACTTTGACATATATATTGTTAATCCAAAATTACCTAAATATTTGCTATAATGAAGTGTTTGGTTTCAAAACCATTTTTACTACGAGACAAATGGTTTTGAAAAACCGATAACCGGTTTTCCCGAAAATGTACACGTTGATTATTTTTTTTTATGCAGGAAATGGGGGAGGTCAAGTGTGAGCACCCATAAAAATGCCCACCCCCCCTATATAGGAAGGAGAGAGCCGAAATCAAGGCCTCTGAAGCTCACTGTCATTTTTTTTTAAATGCAATATCCATGCGTACAATTTGTTGTTTAACTCGCTTTGAATAGAACACTAGTTCATGCATGCACACTTTTCTCAACCATATATTATAATCAACCTTATTACAAACTAATCTCGTATCAAGAAAACACATCTGTACATATATCACTCGAATACTTTTCCGTAAATGTTCTCGACCAGCTTCGGGACATTTCTAATTGAATCTTTTAAATGATTCTCAATGTTTGAAGCCGTTCAATTAATTTGAGGATGACCATAAACTATTGTTTTAATGACAGTAGGAAAGTTTTAAAAATAATTTGAGAAAAGGAAGCCAATGCGATGTTTTTAACTAAAGGTAGTAGTAGTAGTTGTGTGTGTGTGTGTGTGTGTGTGTGTGTGTGTGTGTGTGTGTGGTGGTCTAAAAAAAAGGACATTTGAATATTCCACGAATGAAATTTTTTTTTGAGATAAAGAAATATCTTTTTTGATAATTTTTCTTTGTTTAAAAAAAATATTTTAAAAGTAGAATTTTTTTTAGATTTTTTATTAAAACTTTAATAATATCATCATTATTCAATTTGGAAAAGTATTTTGTATAATTTAAACTAAAATAAATTGATTAAATTAAACGTTAATTATGTTTATTTTAATATTAGTTATTTTTTAGTTTAATATTAGTTATTTTATATTAATATTATATTAATATTAATTTGACTTTTATAAGTAAAATATAATCATTTTTTGCGTATTATACCTGGAGAAATAATACAAATGTTTTTACGCACTGCATTTGATGATCCGCTCGCTTTTGGGATATATCTCACGCAACGTAAAGCGTGTTGTTCTCGCTACGCTACTCCAAGTCGCGGTTATGTTGTACAAATTTGATATTTATAGTTTTTTTTAATATTAAAATTATACTTAATTTGTGTGTTAATTTTAAAATTTTAGCTGACAATTTTTATATCTGAATTTAAAAACTTTATATTCAGAAAACTATAAAAAAGAAAGCCTCTTCATGGAAACTACAACAACGACAACAATAATGATAATAATAATAATAATAATTAAAAAACAACAACTTTTGTATGAAAATTCTTAATGAAAGAAATTTTTGTATTCGAGTAATTTGCTATTTTTGTTAAAAAAAAAAAATCTCTTTTTAGGTTGAAGAGATTTATATTTGAATTCAAAAGAACTTTTTAAAAAATGTCTTCATTTTTCAAAGGTGCATTTTGTCTACTTTTCAAAGGTGCATTTTGTCTACTTTTCAAAGGTGCATTTTGTCTACTTTTCAAAGGTGCATTTTGTCTACCTTTCAAAGGTGCATTTTGTCTACTTTTCAAAGGTGCATTTTGTCTACTTTTCAAAAGTGCATTTTGTCTAGTATAACAAACTATTGTGATTTTAAGGAAATAAACTTAAAGTACATTTTATTTCAATTTTTTTGTCTCAAATAGAAATGGACAACATCGCTGAAAAAAAAAAGAAAAAAAAAATTATATAATATAAAATTTGAGCATATTTTAGGGATTCACTTGACGAGTCATCTTTATCAGATCATCTTGCGTTAACCTTTTCGATAACGGGTAGCGGAAGAAAGTCGCTATGCAGAATGTGAACATGCATAATGTCGATACTAAAAAGTTAGTTTAAATTAGGTCAGGTTAGATTATATGGTAACTAACCTAATGCTAGGTTAGGTTACGTCTGGTTAGGTTAGTAATTTTCACTGAAAATTTGAAATGTAGTTTGAAATCTGAAATACATTATATATGTAGTCCAGGCAATTTGTAGTTAGACCTGGGCAAAATTGCTTCAGAAGCTTTCTAAACTGCTTCCAGCTCAGGAACCATTGCCGAATAACATATCCAAAATCCGACAAAATTGGACCTCGGGAACACCCCCAAAAATGAAATTCAAAATGGCGGACTGGATGTTTCCTACGAAAAAAAAAATATATATATAATTTACGCTTTTATTTATAGAGATACATTTTATGCTTTTTCTTTCAGTTGTAATGTTTTAAATAATTCAACAATATACAACACAACCAGTTATTACGCAAATATAATGTTATATAGCTTTTTACAGATTTTTATAATCAATAATACAACAATTATTTTTTTCCCAGTTTCAAGTTATGTTCATTACAGAAGAAGTGATACCTGGTCACAAACATACAGAAATTAATCCTCTTCATCACTATCATCGGATAGATTACCGGTACTTGGGTTGTTATCGCAACCACTGATTTGGCACTCGCCACAAGCGGCTGAACAGGGCATTCCATTACGCTTGCATCCACATCTTGAAGTAGCACATTTCGTCTTGCAGGAGCAGCGGATCATGTTGAGTAGATAATTTGGAGCTGATGGCTTGTCGCAGGCTGTAGGGTAGTAGGAATTATTCTTTACATACCAACCCCACTGTTCTGCATCGATCTTCTCTTCTGTAGACTTCCAGATTAGTATTTGAAAGTATGTGCGAAAGCTGTGGTACTTTGTGGACGCATCGGTAGGTGGCAAACGTTCGGGTGTAACAAAAGATTTAGCTGTAGCTACCTTTTCAACTAACATTCGATGACGTAGTGCGTTAGTGGATTCAAGTGTTTTGCAGCCATACAACAGAAGCATTGCCTTTCTTCCAGTTGCTTCAATGTCAGAGTGTTGGCAACAATCAGAACAGAATGTATTTGCAACTGAACGGAGTTCAGCCACCTTCATCAGTGTGTCGAATGCTTTGGCTTTACCGATCGAAAAAATTCTGGATGTGCTATCACAGCCCGTGAAAGCATGCACAAACAGGAGATACTTGCAGATGTCATTGCCTAACAATGATTGAATGCTGAGAATATCATACACAGGATTAGGAGATGGTCCCCGTCTTATATCGCTGCGATAGTACAACTTGAAACCACTGTCCTTGGCATGGTACAGAAGGAGAATCAGCAAGTCGGTGTCTTCCCCTATTACTGTTGTAGTTGCATTTTCTGATGAGGAAACTGCTGCACGAACGATGTCCACATCAGCATCCCCATCTGCGTTGTGAACAGTACACCCGTGCTTCTTCAACATCTCACCTACGAGGGAAATAAATGCTTGCTTGTTGTTTTCATTAGCCAAGAAGTTTCCTTCTGGCCAACAAACTTCATGCTTGGACTGAGATTCACATTTCTGCTTGTCTTGGTGCTGCGTCTCCTGTGGGTCATGTCCTTGATCGTAGGAGAGCTGCTGTAGCCATCAAAAACAATGATTGCTTTTCCATATGTTTTCAGAGTGAAATCGGCATATGAGTTGGCGATGCTGTCATTTGTTTCATCTTGACGCCAGGAAACACGATGCAGTAGAGATCCACCATCCAATACGTACTGGTCTGTGCACTGAATTTCTTGAACTTCTTCCATGCGTAAAGTGTCAGTGTATTTGATTATTGCATGAGCTAGCTGAGACTTATCGGGTTTCCTCAAGATACTTCGTGATTCGAACAATGCAGGAGGATATGCACACAGTTCGTAACACATGACATCTTCAAGATTCATATCTCCGCCAGTGGCAACAGTCATCATTCTCTGAAACAGTAGTGCAGGATCTACTTCTATATCTGAAGCATCAGTGATCACAACGGCAGAAGCAGATCCTAGTGTTTTCACTTTGTCAGATCTTTTGGCAGAATATGTAAAGGCTTGTTTCCCAATCATTTTTACGACAATGTTCGTACCGATTGAATGCAATTGATGAACGTTAACTCCAGGATCAGCAGTTAGCCCTGTTACAATGTTGCAGAGACCCGAGGTAGAATGGAATGGGGATAAGGATTCCAGACGTTCAAGTACTTTCTTCATGTCATTACTGTCCCTGATTTGTCTACTTCCCTCATTTCCTTGTGCTGTTCACTACTTTCCAACAAAACTCTGGTGTATTCCTGCATTGCTAAGTTATAAGTGGAACACAGAGGCATAGAAAAGAGCCACGTTGTCCTTTGGATGTCTGTAAATCACTTCCGCGTGTCAGTCCGCCTCTGCTTTTCAGGGAACGCATTAGTACTTGTTCTATCACCAGGTCTGTGCCGAGTCCGGCCCATAATCTGTCGCTTCTTCTTACCACAAACTTACCTTCCTGGAACATTTTGTTAACGGCTGGATTTTCAGAAGGCAAACTTAACATTTTCTGCAGGTACAGGTATATCGATTTCAGGTAATTGTGATGTCCGGCTGCTGCAATTATGGGGATGGTCTCCACCATAGCTTGCAATGCAAATCCCACGAGCCGGTTCTGTCTGCTGTTATCAAGGAACGTGCAATGTTGATCATTCGCTGATATTCCAACCAGAGTTGACTTGTTTGCGAAGTAGATTGTAGGTCAGTTTTCTTCGCATCCAAAGTGGTAGCAATCTGAGACAATGCATTCGAAGATTCCACATCCTCAACTGATTGTTTGGCGGTCATAACATCGTCGAGCAGGTCACAAGCTTCCTTATGGAGGTCATGAGGAGTTCCATCTTCATTACGAGGGAAAACGTCTGCGACTAGTAAGGTACTAAGAGCTGCATCTACTATCATATGACCACGTATCGCTCTTGAAACAGCTTTTCCAGACATCATGTGTTGCACGGCATTTGGTCCGTATATTTCTTGAAGTACTTCAGACAATCCTGAACCATTCATAAGAGTACCGACTCCTCCCAAAAGATTCATCAGAGTGTGAAATGATCCCAGCATTAAAACAATGTCCTGCAGGTCTCTCTGTTCATTGATGATTTGGGAAGCTTTCCAGAACAAAGGCTGATCAAAGGTAATAATGCATGGGACTTTTTGATCGCGTGCTATCTTGCTCAAATATAGTAATGTCGAAAATATGCAGGTCATGTCAGTTGGCGACATATCTATGATGGGAAGGAACGTGATCGACGCCACACCTGGATGTGAGACACTTGATCCACCGTGAATTGCCTGCATTGTTCCGGACCATTGGACCTGATCTTTCTGCTGAAGATATCTGCCAGAGAAGACTAAGTCGACTTATGGTGGCAGTGGGTACTGGAAGTTCGCGGAATGAGATGTCCCTCAACATGCTTCTCGCGTGTCTATATTCCCTAATGTCAACGGTTGCAATCTTCTTAATGTCATTGTTACCAACATTACGCCTGTGAATAGAAGGGTGGATCTTGATCTTCGGAGTTATTGCGGCAATCATACCCATTCCATGAAAGGTATTCTTCCCATCCAAAGTGCAGACATCATTATCGACGTTATCTGCTGCTAGAAGGACTGCAGTGTTTTCATCAACAGTAAAAGAGCCAGACCCACTTGCCAGCGCCGCGTTTCTTTCGAATCTTGTTACTTCTGCATACGACGAACAGTAACCCAGCTGATGGAGAACGTCAATAAGGTACCTTGACCTAAAGTTGTGGTGTAGCTGAACCGACAAACCGATCTGTAGTGGACATAGTAATCCTCTAGGACGGGTTGCTTGCATAATGCTCTGCCCAATTGCACCTATTTTTCTTGAAGCATCCTGTCCCGCAAATGTTTTTGATAATAGCAATTTCAGACTGTTGGGAATGTAATCAAGAGCACTTTCTGCAGTGATGTCATTTGGAGATGGATACACATCTTTTCTAGGCGAGTCGACAGACTTGATATCACTTCTGATTATTTTTGCAGCAGCTTCTACTAGGTAAATCTTCTGTAGCTCTATATCTATATCACATTCTTTCGACTTTTTGTGATAATCTATAAGAATTTCATTAGCTGTCTCTCATAGTGTTACTACATCTGCCTTCCCACTTTCACCTGATATTATGATCTTGTCTCCGTAACGTTCTAAAAGCTTTCTCTTCATGTGCCTGCGTTCGTAGACAGAGCTCTGACTTCCTTGAAGATATTCCTCCATTTTGGAAATTAGGTCTCCAATCAACAGTTGTTCATCATCATTCTCTTCCAGGTAAGCACAGGTCTGAAGGAATGCTTGGTGTTGCTCTTCATTAGTTGGTCTCCCTTTCTTCGAATCATGATCGTCGGAGGAGTATGCGCGAGGAATGTTTTTTCCACTTCGAAAATTTACGCTGCAGGTGTGATGGTAGACACAATCTGCAGCAGGAAGATCACGAAGATAATACTCCAGACGGCCTTTTACATTAAACGACCATTCATCGCAGCGGCTTTCACAGCACCTTTTTATGGTTTCGGAGAACTCTGTAGTTCTTATTTTGACATGCTCTGATTTTGGTTTGTGTTTGGAAAAAAAGTCCACAAAGGTATCACAAAACAAACAGTGAGTAGCACTGGAAAATGCGTATTCATGAAAACGAGCACTTTTCCTTGGTATTGCCTCGGCTGCGGTCTGTCGCTTCTTTTTTCAATGGTCTTTTTATCCGTAAACCTTTTCCTACACACAACGTGAACACTTATTCCAGCTGTTGCAACAACATCGCTTCCACGGCTGCGGCTGGATGCATTTATACCATCTGCTCCTTTTTGCGAGATGTGAACCACTTCCTGTCCGCTGTACAATTTCTCCTTACAAATCACGCACAATTCTTCAGGGGTCTGCATTCTTGAAGGCGGACGCACACCGAGTCAGCCGTACACCGAGTCAGTCTGAAACAGAAAACACAAATTAATAAACTGTGTTGCAGTATTTAAAAGGAGTACATAATAACAGTTTTAAAGAAAATGACAAGCACAAATACGCAGATTTGATAGTGGGTAGTAGGAATTAAAGAGTTGTATATAATATAAGTTTATAAAGATGTAGCAATGTCCATTCTCACATACACTCCATACAGTATATTTTATTTACATTACGTGACGTCATAGTTTAATACTAGCCGCCTAATACAATTTTTAGTGTCATATAGGTTAATTTAGAAACGAAAATGTGTTTTAAAACATTTTACTGATCAAGAAAAACGTCATAACTCTCTCTACAAAGCGAAATTAAAATTTATTGTATTTCGTAGGAAACTGCCAGTCCGCCATTTTGAATTTCATTTTTGGGGGTGTTCCCGGGGTCCAATTTTGTCGGATTTTGGATATGTTATTCGGCAATGGTTCCTGAGCTGGAAACAGTTTAGAAAGCTTCTGAAGCAATTTTTCCCAGGTTGAAGCTATTTTTGCTCTAGATTGCCTGGACTAATGTACTTGCAGAAGGTCAGATGTCGACATTATGAAATTCAATTTTGTTCAGGTAATGCTTTTGATTAAACAACCTTATTTTTGCTTCTGACATTTGATTGTTTTACTAATTTGTTTATTAATGAGTTGTACTCAATAGATTACTTTTAAATACACAAATATCTCTCTCTCTCTCTCTCTCTCTCTCTCTCTCTCTCTCCTCTCTCTCTCTCTCTCTCTGTAATTCCGCCTAGCAACAAACGGGTGGTCACCCACGAAACGCTTTCATTTTCCATAAGGGACAAGTACATGGGGATAGATACAGAGGCCTCCCATTGATATTCCTCGCCAGAAAGATTTTTTCATTACTCTCGTGGTGGTACAAAACCGCGATGTTTGAACGACTCGGTATATCACTTGCCCCATAAACTTTTTTGCCGTTATGGTTTCTTTTCTTTTTTTCTGTTCTTTTTCGTGGGTGGTTGGTTGCATGTGACGGGTGAGGGCATAGTTTGGAACAATCTGACTTCTGTTCTCAACTCCTGTTTCAACCCTTTTCCTTTAGAAGCATTTCGTGATGACACTACGAGTACGTGGGTGCAGACACGAAGAATTTAACCTTTACTTTTCTCTTAATCCTTTTGGAGCTAACCTAGAGTAGGCCATGGGCGTCTTTGTTGGACCGATACCTCGCTAAATAGAACTGTAAATATCTTGTATAAAATCGAAACTACATGTCCCAGGTTTCTGTGACAATACCAAGTGGTTTATGTGCGATCGGCACAAGTATATTATCGGTTAGTTTATACAGCAGTGCTTTCTGGTGTACGATCTGTGTGCGCATGGCGTAATTGTAGAGCTAACTTGTACATTCTCTTCTTCCTGTAAAATTTCTTTGGATACTTTTCCAGGGTCAAGGTATTTGCTTCAACCTTTTTCCGTACCCGCCTCTGGCAGATAGGGAGCGGAGAGTGGGGAGAGAACCTTGTGCTTTTCTAGCCAATTTTCTACTACTGTTAGAATGGTTAAAAGATGAACTAGTTTAATAACAGGAACCTCCCCGAGTGGCCCGAAGGATCTTTGAGACTTCCTCTTGTCCTTGTAACTCCTTGTAACTCTTTCTCTCTCAAATTAATTTCGTTATCCCTTTTTTAATATAGTTTAAGAAGCTTAACATTCCTCCTATCTTGTTAATTCTAACTTTTGCCGAAAAGACTTTTAAGCAGCCAAATAAAATGGCGTCTTTTTCCCTTTTAATAATTTCCGTTTATTATTAATAATTATTAATAAAGAATAATTGATATACAGAAATTCTAATCTTCAGTGACGTTGTATTTTTTAAGTCGGACCTGATCGATTCTCACCTTTATGTACACACACACACACACACACAACACACACTAAAAAATGTCCTCTGAGAGTGCTACTGTACAGTATGATACGAGTTTAAAGGAAATATTAACAAATTGTTGTTGGAAAATTCAATCAGTTTTAGCAATAAGAATTAGCGAGCATTATATAGTTAATTAACTGACGCTAATAAAAAGTGTCTTTGCTGTTGAATAAACGTTCCATTGCATCACTCGAATCGACTGCACGTTCAGGTTATGAGAACTTGAGGAAACGAGTTATTTACGAAGAAAGTCAAACTTGGAATAATGGTTGGTTGGTAGGTTATTCCATTGTAGGTCCTTCGTCCAAATGTAGGACACTGAGACGGGCGGTAATGCTAGCAACCGGAATTAAAGACCTTTTTAAAGAGAGAACTGGGGCGACCCAAATACATTACATGCAGTAGGTTCGTCACTGCACAGTGCGCATTCCTCCCATTTCTCAGACTGGCTTGGGACAGTCCTTGGCTGGGTTAGTAAATGCCATCTGGTTAGTTTATCTCAAATCTCTCCTGGTAAACTTGCAAATTATTGCGCAAAACATAGTAATTACGATATTACATCGACTTAGTAGACCTACATTAAAACATACTTTTATTACGTTTGTAGGCCTACTCTACACTCTTTAATTTTTTTTGGGGGGGGGGGGGGGCGTTTTATACGATTAACTATAAATTATCAACCAATATATGTTCCGTAGGTGTAGTTGTAACCCTAGATCCTGTCCCAAACCTGGATCCTATCTGCTTGGCAGATAGCTGGTGAGTGAAGCTATATTTTGGGACCTCTCTGCGAGTTACCCGTTACCCACGTTGGGCCTTCCAGGGGCGTAACTAGGCATACGCATTATATTCACGTGCGTATTTTTTATTTATTTATTTTTTTTTTTCGCGCATCGTAATTCCGGAAAGTTTTGAAAGGTTTTTTTTTTTTTGCAATTGAACAAGATTTCTTTAAAAAAATCCTTTAGGAAAAATTTTTAAAAAGTCATTGATACAAAATATTTGCAGTAAAATATATTTACACACACACACACACACACACACACACACACACGTCACATATGTCTAACGAGTGCATTGATTTAAGGAAAATCATACCATAAAATGACGTGTCTTGATAGTTGGTCATTTGGCAGTGGAAAAAGTTTTGAAATGATAGTAGATAATCAATTAAAAGCTTAGCATATAATATATAAATTTGCATAAAAATTAAATGAAACGCTCGGCACGCAGGTTTTTCCCGCAATAACTCGCTTCGCTCGACGTAGATCCGCGACTGTGTATAAAATTTAAAAGTCTGGTTACGCAATCTGTCTTCCATCATAAAAAACAACAACTATAATTTTTGCCATTTACCATTACTTATTTGAACTATAATGGATTTAATTTCCCAGAAGAGTTCCTTGTTCCGTGCACGGTCTTGTGTAACATAAAAGTTTCTCAGGGGACCATTCTGAGTTGTATTATACTATATATATATATATATATATATGATGCAAACCAACAAGGAAAGAAATGATTCCAAGGCTTTTCGTGTATTTAGAAGTAAAATTCGTCAGGGAATGATTCCCTGACGAGGTGTACTTCTGAATACACGAAAGGCCTTGGGATAATTTTTTTCCTTGTGATTTTGCATCATTCATTCATTTCATGTGTTTAATTGTGAAATTCATCACACACACACACACACATATGATGTAAAATAACGCACTGTCGCGACGAAGTATGGAGAAGGAAACCACTCTTCAGAAAGACGTAAATTTGTATTTCTTAACACCAATACAGTTTCGGCTCCTCGCGAGCCCTTCTCAGTTGGTAATGACCGTATAAACAGAGAACAGAGTTTATATACACCTGGAAGTTAATTGTCAGGGATTAGCTGACTGAACCTTTCCATCCTCTTCTCGGAGGATAGTTAAGTGACCCCTCCGACCCAGCTTTGACCTAATGGATGTACTTGTGGTGCCTGTGGATTTTTGGAGGGTAATGTTACAAAATTCTTAATTTTATTATATATTAAAATTTTGTATAGAGCCTATAAGACTAGATTCAACAATTCTACGCTTAACATAACACTGGGCAACACGTATTTTATTGAATGATATCTGACACTTGATTCTAGGTAATTTGGGTGCGCTGAATACGAATTTCAACTCGGTTTGGCTCTATCAGGTCCTGATTCTTGTCGACAGCCTATGTGCCATTTTCCAGATTTTTCAAATTAGGACTAAAAAATTAAGTCATGTGTTAAATTTTTTTTTCAAGTTTCATGAATACAAGCAGTTCAAACTACAGTAAAATGACATTATAACGATAGAAATGACTTAAAATAAAAAAACAAACAGATATGAAGCTTTCACTGTGGCAAAAATTTTCTTTTGTAAGACTTTCTAGCGTATTTGCTTGTTGATGGCAGGTCTCTTTTCAAGCACCAGCAGTAATCAGCCATCATGTGGGAATCCCAGCGGCCTTGGTACCGTTCCTCCATAATTTTGATATCTTGGTGGAATCTCTCCCCTTGTTCGTCACTTACATCACCTAAATTACTTGGAAATTGGTCAAGATGGCTATTCAAAAAATGCATTTTTATGCTCATATTGCAACCTAACTCTTTGTAGTCCCTTAAAAGTTTTTTTACGATTTCTTCGTAGTTATCTGCCCTATAATTGCCTAAAAAGTTTTCTATCAAGTCCACGAATGAGAACCAGCCATTTTTTTCGCGTTCATTCATGACATTAGGAAAATTGCTGTCTTTAATCATTGTTCTTATTTGTGGACCGTCGAAAATTCCCGCCTTGATTTTTTCATAACTTAAACTTGGAAATTTTGAAGTTATGTATTTGAAACACTCGCCGTTCGTATCTAAAGCTTTTACATATTGTTTAATGAGGCCTAGTTTTATATGCAGAGGAGGAAATATGATTTTATCTCTGCTCACTAAAGGTGGATTAATAACGTTTTTTTCTCCGACAGTAAGTGATGTTCGTGCTGGCCAGATTTGTTTGAAATAATGTTCTTCCTTGGCTCTGCTGTCCCATAAGCAAAGGAAGCAGGGATATTTAGTATACCCTCCTTGTTGTCCTAGCAGAAAATTAACCATTTTAAGTCAACACATATGATCCACTCGTGCTCCCTATATTTGATAAGATTTAAAACCTTTTCTATATGTTCATACTTTTCTTTTAATTTTGTTGAGTGCCCAATCGGTATCGAGCCGTATAGATTGCCATTATGCAACAACACACACTTAAGACTTCTTTTCGAACTGTCTAAAAAAAGCGCCAATCATTTGCATCGTAAGACTCAACCCCCATCTTCTTTAACAAACCAACTATGTCGCAGCAATATACTAAACTATCCTCTGTTCTAAAATATTTAACAAGTTCTTCTTCTCTTTTTCTGTAAAATGAAATGTATGTGTTTGAAGAAAGCAAGTTTTTCTCTTTAAGTCTTGAAGCTAAAATTTCCGCAGCCTTTTTTGGCAAATTTAGATCCCTTACAAGATCATTCAACTCGGCCTGGTTAAACTTTTGCGGATCGTTTTGACTTTCAAATACGCTGGGGTCAAAATCGGTGTCTGACTCCTCAAAGTGCATAACAATATTTTCAGGAACATCTTCAACTAATTCTTGAGTTGGCAGACCCTTAAATTTTGGAATGGGGATCTCATTTGAATGTAGCACAGGTCGTATCGCGGTGTCGAAATTTGGGTACTCGATACAATGTTTATTTTTCTTAGTGAAGCCCGAAGTCTTGACAAAGCAAAGGTAGCAATCGGTCTCGTGGTTAGTAGGCTCTCGCCACACCTGATATGGAAAAAAATTGTAAAGCGTTAACAAAAGCGACGAGAGACTTGTTTTTATGAATTTTATCAAAAGTTATCACCCAAACATTTAACATTTCTATGTGTTTCAACCTTATGCAATATTTGAGATTCTTATAAACATTTTCTGTAAATTTTTGTTTATGTACCTAAGTTACAATTACATTTAGGTAAGTTACAGTATACTAGTGATTAAATTACGTAGTTTTATGAAATCATAAACTTACCATCGGAACTCCAAAAGGTATTTTTGAATCCGAACCCTTCGTCCAATGTCGCAGTCTTTCAATGCATATAGTGCAGGCTTTATGTGGAGCCCACGATTTATCTTGGTCCCCAGTTTTATGCCAAAATAAGCTAAGTAAGCTCTTTTTACGAAGTCAGTTATATTTGCTCGTTGATGTGGAAGTGTAAAATTTCCACATATATAACAGAAGGAATCAGGGTTGTTTTTGCATTTGAACTTTCTAGTGCTTGATGACATATTGCTTGATTGTTCTGCCAATTTGTAAAGGTATTTAAAGCCCTTAATTCATATAAATTTAAGAAAATCTGAAATATAAACACAAAAATTAGTTTAAATAGGTACTTATTATGAAATAGGTACTTACAATCTATGAAATTAAACTAGAAACACGGATGAGTAGGTACAATATAAATTACGTCTAATTAAATCAACTATATTAAATCACGATGACAAAATTACTCACTAAATCATATGCCAATTCAAAATTATGTAATGCCCAAACTTAATTAACTAACTCAACTGACTGACTGACTGACTGACTGAATTGACTGATTAACTCTGGAAACGAGTCGCTTTTATATATTTTTGTTGTCCCTCTAGAATAGTCTACAGAGAACAGGAACGCTCGAGAAAATTTTAGAATTCTATGATATTTTTAGCTTAATTTACTAATATTAAAATGGGTTAAAAATGACAAAATTAAAAATATTTTTAGGGTGTTACATAAAAAAATATACATAATACAACAATACCATAACAATAGGTACAAATACCTAGATAAAAACCTAGTTGCATAATGTGTAACTGCAAAAGACTTAGCGAGTATTGAGAAAAAACCTTTTTATGAATACGGAGAGGAGGGGTGTTGAGCAAAATCAGGACCTGATAGAGAAAAACCGAGTAAAAATTCGTGCTCAGCGCACCCAAATTACCTAGAAGTAACTGTCAAATCTAATTCAATAGACAAAAATTTGAAATTTGTTCCCCAGTGTAATCATTAGATTTGAAAACAAAGTTGCAATTAATAAAATCTATTACATGGTTATAGTCTCTATCTAACATGACAGAATACTGCACTTTTTTCATTCCCCCCCCACCCCCTCACATCTGTGTTCATAAATTCTCTTACTGAGGTCTCTTCCCGTTTCTCCCACGTATACATTATCAGGACATTCTTTACATGGTAATATACATACATACACCTGTCTCTTTTTCGTCCTTAGGTTTGTTCCTTATTAACATAACACTTACGCAGTTATTATATTTGAATGCCACATTAGTGCCTATTCTCTGGCAAGTTTTCTTAATCCCTTTCAAGTTTTTGTTATAGGGAAGGACAATACTTTTCGTGTAATCCTTGTTTACAGTTGACCTGCCAATATAAAAGGTTTTTCTAGCTGTCAAATGAACGTTAAAAATGAACCATTTGAGATAATACAGATTTTTAAATATATTGTTCATTTTTTTTTTGTATCTCCTCATCAACATAAGAAGGGTGACAGATTCTATATGCTTTTAGGAACAGTGAAGATACAACTGATTTTTTTACTTGGTTATCATGAAATGAAAAATAGTGAATGCAAGAGTTTGAATTACTCCTTCCTATACACAGACAGTTTTATGTTGTCATTTTCCCTATTGATGACAACATCCAAAAAAGGTATTTTTCTATCTTTTTCCCATTCACATTTGAACTTAATTGAGTGATGGTTATTGAGTTTGGAAAAGAAGTCATCAAAATTCTTATTAGCTGGCCATACTGATAATATGTCATCCACATATCTTAACCAAATTTGATTGAGGAAGGATATCATAGGCAACAATTTTGTTTCGAAAAACTCAATAAATAAATAAATAAGATAAATAATTTAGAATTACCTAATGGCCAGTTTGTCAGTTTTGATGTAAATCCCTTATTTACAAATGGACGAAACTATCAATTTTCTGAAGGAAGTTCTTCCTAACCTAAGCTTTCGACAAATGCGATCATGGTATAATAGCACATAAAATGAAACATATGGGAATAACAGGCAAAGTGGGAAAATGGATCTACAACTTCCTCAGAGAACGTCTACAGGTCGTCAAAATTCAAGGTGTATCATCATCAGAATCAGAAGTACGCAGATCGGTACCACAAGGTACAGTACTGGCCTCACTCTTGTTCATTATCATGCTGACAGACATAGACAGTGGAGTAAACAGCAGCAAGAGTATAGTAACATCCTTTGCACGCGATACAAAGATCACCAGAAAAATCAGCGATGTAAATGAAGTGGAGACCTTGCAGAGGGTCACGAACAAAATATACACATGGTCAGAAGAGAACAATATGACTTTTAACAACGAGAAATTTCGGCTCTTGAGATAGAAATGAGGAACTTAAACAGACTACATATGCTCCAGATAGACGAGAAATTCAGAGAAGCACGAAAGTGTCGACTTGGGAGTAATAATGACCGATAATGCCAAATTCGAAACACAAAATCAGATAGCGATAAACAAAGCAAAAAGAGTCGTGGGACAGGTACTAAGAACGTTCAAAAAGAGGGACAAGACAGTAATGACTCCCCTTCTGAAAACGCTGATCATACCAAAACTTTAATACTGCTCAATTTTGACGTACCTATATAAAAAGGAAGAAATTAATAAACTAGAAGAAACGCAGACACATTTCACAGCCAAGATTGATGGCTGCAAAGAACTCAACAACTGGGAGAACTACTGGGTGAGAGTATGTAAACTAAATCTGTACTCCCTGGAAAGAAGAGAGAGGTATACCATAATCTACATATGGAAAATGATCGAAAAACTGGTACCAAACCTCAAATTAAACCCAATTACCATCCAAACAACGCTGGAAAATAGGAAAGGCAGAATGTGTAGTGTTCCCAAATTAAAGGCCCGACAAGGGACTTCCTCAACACTGAAGGAAAATAGCTTGGTTGTCAGTGGGGCCAAGACTTTTTAACCAGCTTCCAAAGGACCTCAGAAACGTTACAGGGGTCAAAGTTTGAAGTCTTCAAAAGAAGACTAGATGTCTGGCTCAGGACGGTACCAGATGATCCGGGTGTACCTGGCTATGTGCGGTGGAGAGCGCAAGAAAGCAACTCGCTCCTCCACCAAGCCAGACCTAGAGGCGGGGCCACCAGCTTGACCTTCGTGTGAAGAAAGACCAACACACGGAACCTAAACGAGGTTAACGAGGTTAACCTAAACCTAACGCTTCCAGTAACAACCAAGAAATTCATAGAATTGGTGAAATTGTGTCTCGAGGATAATATATTTATAGCTGAGGGCACATTCTACAAACAGAAGTATGGCATGACCATGGACAATCCCCTCTTCTCCCCATTTTGACCAATTTATTTATGGAGTTTTCATTTTGAAATTATGCGAATAAAGACTCGCTCTATCCACGCATGCGCACATTGGTCGTTCCTCGTATAATAATAATAAATAATAAATAATAAATAATAATAATAATTAATAATGCAACAATACGAAAAAAAACGCAACAAAACTATAACCGAAGCAAAGAAACAAATGAAAGGAATTAAGAAAAAAATGAAAGGTAAAGAAAATTTAAAAAAAGAAAAAATAATAATTAATAAAATAAAGGAAGATTCCACATTTTTCTTTTCCGCTTTGAGATTTTCGGACTCATTTGTCACCTTGATCGATAGATTCGTAACCATTCATGCGATTATTTCGAGGTTTTTTTTTTAACAAATTTTGGAATATTGTTTTATATTATTAGCTGTGTGTGTGTGTGTGTGGTTAAATCTTTTCAAGAAGTGTTTCACCTTTTTAAGTTTAGAGCTTTCAAATCAGTAATAAATTTACAGCTAGGAGATATATATATATATATATATACAGGGTGTACCATAAGTCCGGCATCATAGGAAAAAAGATTAAAAAAGGCAAAACAAAATCTTTTATTTACAGAACGTGCTCAATATGTCCACCATTGTTTTCAATACACAAATTCAGACGTGATACCCAGTCAGCAAGCACACGGTGAATAATGTCAGGAGTAATGGTGTTACATGCCCCAACAATGCGCTGCCGCAAATGTTCAACACTCCTAAATTTCTCTGCGTGTACCAGCGCTTTCAAGTGGCCCCAGAGATAAAAATCTAGTGGCGTGAGATCGGGGCTTCTAGCTGGACATTCCACAGGCCCTCGACGTCCTATCCAATAACCAGGGAATTGTTGGTACAGGTATTCCCTTACTTGGGTGCTGTAATGCGCAGGAGCGCCGTCTTGCTGGAACCATGTTGGGAAATTTCCTTCTTCGTTCAAGACACTGGGAAATGCTTCTTCCTTGAGCATACGTAGGTAGGTGCCTCCAGTGACATGTTCATCGAAAAAGAGGGGGCCTATGATGCGATCCTTCCAAATGCCACACCATACCATCACCCGAGATGCACCTTGTTCCTTTGAAGAGGTATACCAGTGAGGGTTGTTTTGAGACCAGTAGCGGGTGTTCTGTCGATTTACCTCACCATTTCCATGAAAAACAGCCTCGTCACTGAACAGAATGGTGGACGGGAAATTGGCATCCCGAGCATATTGTTCCGTAGCCCATTCACAAAATTCCATCCGCCGGTCGGGATCATCATCTTCGTTTAATTTCTGTAGGATCTGAAGTTTATATGGATGCCATTTGTGAACCTGAAGAATGCGATGGATGCTACTTTTCGACACTCCTGTCTCGGCGGACAATCGCCGAAGAGACTTATTGGGACTTCTGTTAAAATGAGCCAGGATAGCAGTCGCTGTATCATCGTCAGTGAACCTCCTTGAAGGTCCACTGCGTGGTTTATCTTCTATGGATCCTGTTTCCTTAAACTTTGCACCAAGTCTGCTAACACAACTCTGTGTTATTGGCTCGCTGTCTGGATGCAGTCTGTTAAATTCAGCAGCGGCCTCTCTCTGACTCCGATTTCCTATGAGTAGAATTATCTGGATTCGTTCTTCCTTGCTCACAGACATTATGGCCTGTAGAAAGAGAAAAATATGAATTATGGTTTGTAGAAATAGAAAAATATGAATTTCTCCTATGATGCCGGACTTATGGGACACCCTGTATATATATATATATATATATATATATATATATATATATATATATATATATATATATATATATATATATATATATATGGTAGCCAAAAGTCAGGCACCATGGGACTATACAGTATATTATTCTCAATATACTGTGTGTGACTGTGTGTATAATATACAGGGTGGCCCAAAAAAATGGCACCAATTTTCAGAAGTGATATCTCAATAACCATTGCAGTTAGGGATTTTAAAAAACAACCAAATGAAAGATAATTCTTTTCTCTTTAAATACTTATTCAATAGCTTGATGGTTATAAACCCATGTAATGCCAAAAATTGGCTTATAAAAAAAATATACAAAAAAAGTTGCGCATTCATATTTATTCCTTTTATTTTTTTCTAATTAATTATCTTCTAATTTACGGTCTTTAAACGAAGTTCTGTGGTTTTAAGTTAAACCTAATTTTCAATAAATGGCTCAATCTGCCCTCCATTATGGTCAACCACAGCCTGTAATCTCGCCCTCCATTTTGAAATTGCCTTTGAGATCGTCACTTGTGAGAGATTTTCCCATGCAGCCTGAATTCGTTCACGAAGATGGTTCACATCACGGATTTTCTGACCATGGTAGACTTCTCTCTCTAAGGCAGACCACACAAAGTAGTCAATGGGGTTTAGATCTGGGCTGCATGGTGGCCAATTATTTGGTTCGATAAAACCAGGACAATTATTATTGAGAAATGTTATTGTTTCCTTGGCTGTATGAGATGGGGCTCCATCTTGCATGAACACAAAATCAGTGCTCGTCTTCTTGATCTCTGACAACATTGGAGACAAAATGTCATTACAGTAGTAAATTGAGTTAATTTTAACGCCTCGCTGAATAAAAATGATGGATGTTTTGTTCTCAGATGACGCTGCAAGGGAAACCATTATCGAATCTGAAAAGTGTTTTTTTTCACGCAAAAGTCGTTTTGGGTCAACATGAGTTTTTGTCGCCACTGCTGCACGAACCCGATCATTTTGGGTATTTCGTGGTGTTTCGACAGTAAATCGTTTCTCATCAGAAAACCAAATTTTTTTCACAGACTCATTTGACCGAAATCTTCGCAATAGATTTTTTACATCGATGGAAACGTCTTTCTTTCACAGGCTCCGATAAAGCAGTAACCTTCACCCTCTTAAATGTTTTCAACCCAAGATCTTTTTTAATTATTCGCTGTACTGATGAACGTGAAATCCCGGTTTCTTTCGCAACTTCACGTTCACTTTTACTTGTTCCCGGTTGTTCCTCTTGACTTAAAACCATTTCATTTACTTTTTCAATGTTTTCTGGCGTTCTAATACTTTTTGGTCGACCACTTCCCGGACGCCGTTGACTGCTGCCGGTTTCTTTAAGTTTTTGTAAAAAATGTGCCACAGTTCTGTTTTTCCAATTTCTATTTGGAAATTCGTAAAGGATTCTGTTTAATGAATATCCTTTTTCTTCACGTAGTGCTTGTATAATGTTCTTATCAGATTCTCTCAATCCCATCTTGAGGGGTCTGGAATAGAAAAATTTCATTTAAAATTAGGATCAAGGAATAAATATAAATGCGCAACTTTTTTTGTATATGTTTTTTGGAAGCCAATTTTGGGCATTATATGGGCTTATAACCATCAAGCTACAGAATAAGTATTTAAAGAGAAAACAATTATCTTTCATTTGGTTGTTTTTTTAAGTCCCTAGCTGCAATGGTTATTGAGATATCACTTCTCAAAATTGGTGCCATTTTTTTTGGGCCACCCTGTATATATGTTACAACTCAGAATTGTCCCCTGAGAAACTTTTATGTTACGCACAGACCGTGCATGGAATATATATATATATATATATATATACTTATTTATTTATTTTATATTTGCATTAAATATTGAAAATGCAGTCTCATGGTACCTGACTTTTGGGCTCGTATAAATGAAAAGTTTATTGGTGGATGAAATAGTCTGTGTGATAAATAGTAAAAGTACAAACTGAAAATAAAATGCCATGAAAATTCAAATACTAAGAATAGAAATAAATATAATGAAAAATAGGAACGTCGAAGTTAAGTGAAGCTACGAACCAACTTTTTCAAACCACGAAGTCCATAGCTCAGCTCAGTGGTCCGCAACATTTTTCTCATTTGTGGACCCATAGAGGAAGATGGATTATTTTTGAGGACCCCTTAGCGAAATTAATTTGTATATTCTAATTCTGTGCGAATTAGAATATACACCTTGTCTTCTGCGGACCTCTCAAACTCATTCACGGACCCCAGGTTGCGGACCACTGGCTCGGATGACATGGCAGCACTGATGAATACCTGGGATAATTGGGTTGGCTAATTATTTCATTCTTCGCATTACCCTGTACTGAACACTTCTTCTTACTTCTGGGAAGCTGGAAATATTGTGGTTAGCAAACATTTGCGAAGCTAAGCATCTCGGAAGTAACTTGGGAATCTGAAAGATCCTGTCGTATAGCAAATTTAGGGTTCTGCCAGAATCTGTTTATAATTCACTCAGAGTTGCTGCCTATATATATATATATTAGTGCAGAGGGTACGGACGAGAGTGTCTTTAGTTTTACTTGTACAGAATCGAAAGTTCCTTATGGTCGTGTATTCTTTAGCACAGAGGCTTCGGTATTGTTTTCTTATATCCGAATCATCACTCAAAGGGCTGGTGATAATTTGACCCAAATACTTTAATTATTGATCATGATTTTTTTCCAAGACTGAATAAAATTTATGAGAACAGTACTAAGATGTATCTTGTAATGGACTAACAGTAACACTAAATTCGCTGTCAGATGAGAAGAAAGAGTCGCTTGATAGGCCATCAGAAAACCATTGAAGAGTAACTAGTTATATGTTCCTCTTTTCTGTCTCCCTGCCATTCTTCCATATACCTGCGTCTGGACGTCTGCTTAGTTGGGAGCTCGTGTTCCACAGATGGATAACATAAAATGGATAGGACAAATCTATCTCGGGTGACAAGAGTTGAATTCTAAGCAAATTAGTCAATGACGTGTCGGTGAGGTACGATCTCCAATCAGATTCCATCTTTTTAACAATTGAAAAGACTCCCTCGGAGTCAACTATTCCAACAACCGATTCACTGCAAGAATACTGCAAGGATGCAAGAATTTTGCAGTCGGGTAACCCGAAGGGAAATTTATCACCGCTTGGGATACTGGGACTTGGAATTTCGAACCTCGTTGTCTTACTGGAAAAAATATAACATTCTTACCAGACACTCGTACCCCACTGGATAGTGGATGATGGGTCATAATACTATGGTAGTAGTCCTTATTCATAATGCTCATCAATCCTTACCGAATCGTCAGAGGCGAAACCTGCCAGATCGTTATAGACCCGCCACTATATATGTTTTGCAGTCTTGCTGTCTTTTTCCATACATCATCTCCTTACAAAGTTACATTTGAATTTCGAAAAAGTTTAGATCTGGTATCCTCGTTCCTCGGTGCAATGTTCCATTCATAACTCGGTGTCCCTCTGGAAACTGAAGCCTCCTTTTATTTCACCAAAGGAAGTTTTCTGATTAGTAACCTTTCTTTGCAACTCTCGTTGAAGGAGCACTCTCTTTGGAAAATAGTGGAACTTGTGTCAAAGAATTGTGGCGCTGCACATTAGCAGCACAACCACGGCCAAAATTAATGTATGCTAAAATTACTCCATACACGCCTGTTAACGCGACACATTATACTGTACATATTGTCAGAATAATACCGGAATACTGTACATTATAAGGCAGGTATGGACTAGAGGTTCCACGAACACTCCAAAATAGTTGTAAATGTTGAATGCAAAATGTTAGGAAGCCCAAAGTGGTCCATTCTTATAAACTTGAGTATGTCTATCCAGTTACGCACAGATCCTTCAGGAATCCTGCCGTATTCTAGGGATCTTACTATTGATCATATTCTTTCTAAACTACTGGTCTTTATAATGAACAATAATTTGAGTGTACTCGGGCTTTGGACTGGTTGTGGTTGAACGTTAAAATGTAGGGAATTATGCCGAGTTAAGTCAATATGTCGAATGAGGTCTTTTTAAAAGTCTCCGTAGGTTTATTTTGACGTAAAGTCCTGGATAAAAATTTATCGTCGTCTTGTGTATCGAAAAATTGTAAAATTCTCAAAGGTATCATACTTATCGATTACTTCCTACACGATGTCATTTTCATTCCCATTCGCGGTCCGTAATTGAGAATGCACAAAGTAAGAAATCAACATTTTGAAAAAAAACCCGTTTTCTTCATTTGAGAAAGACTATCACTCGTATTCGCTGTAAAGGCGCTAAATGAGAGAGGCTATTTCCTAACCTAACTGAAACCTAACCTAATATTAGCCTAATCTAACCTAGCCTAAATTTACCTTACCTTGATCAAAGTGGGAAATCCGTGGATGAAAATAAGAATGTCATAAAATAGGAAGAAATCTACTTGAAAATAATCCCCCCTCCTCCTGAGATCCTCCTCCTCCTGAGATCCTCCTCCTCTTGAGATCCTCCTCCTCCTGAGATCCTCCTCCTCCTGAGATTCTAGCACGCGGATTTATCACAATTGGACTCCGAATGAAATGGAAATCAGATTGAGAGAGAGAGAGAGAGACAGAGAGACGATATGCCTTATATTTAATCCAATTTTGTTGATGAAAAAATTATTCATAATGGAATATAAACGATAAAATTAATTTTTAAATACGTACCTTTTATGAAATATTTTTTTAAAAAAACTCTTAAAACTTTCATACTTTTAAAATACTTTTAAAATACTTTTAAAATACTTTTAAAATACTTTTCAAGCAAATCGTCTGAACAAGAACTTCTATAACAAACCGTTCTACTTTAGTTGACAAGTTTTTTTCAGTTAAACTTTCAAACTTTGGGACCGTATAAAGTTTCTTTGGTGCAAAGTTATTACTTGTCAAACTAATAATAGTAATAATAATAAATAATAGTAATAAGTAATAATAATAATGAACTGACACTTCATAGTAAAAGGTGTAAAAAAATAAAAAATGTTAAAAATGAAAGATAAAGTCAGTAGCAAAATGTTAGTGAGTATATATGAGTAAACGAGTGGTTAGCGTTTTGACCTCGCATACCCATTAATAGTGGGTTTTAAGGCATTCCCGAGCTCTATAAAGGTAAACTTTAAATTTAATGGTTCCTTTTATTCCTTCTACTCAACTTGTTAAAGTTAAGAGATAAACTGGATCTTTTAAACTATCCCCCCCCCCCCCCCCCCCCCCCCGCTTCAGAGAGGCGGGTGAGATAGTTTAAAAGGTCAGGATAAGGGGGGAGATAATTTAACAGGTTTTGCTTATCTTATTTACATAATAGAATTTTTAAGATAAGTATATAAGATACATAACTTGAAAATTCTATTATATTCTATCATATTTCTGGTTTATAGAAAACCATTATTTACATAGGATAAAATTTCAATGCCCGATTAGGTCAACTGTACGCCCTTGACGATTAGTTAGGTTTAGTCGGATATTTTCATTAGTTTTAACGAAAATATCACGACTAAACCTAAGCAATCGTCAAGGGCATACAGTTGATCTAACCGGGCATTCAATGAACCTAACCGAAAATATCACGACTTAACCAATCGTCAAAGGCGTACAGGTTATCTAACCGGGCATTCAATTAACCTAACCGGGCATTCAATTAACCTAACCGGGCATTCAATAACTTTACCGTAGGTTTCTTTATATATATATATATATATATATATATATATATATATATATATATATACACACACCAGTTAGGTCAACTGAATGCCCGGTTAGATTAATTGAATGCCCGGTTAGTCAACTGTACGCCCTTGACGATTGGTTAGGTTTAGTCGTGATATTTTCGTTAAAACTAACGAAAATATCACGACCAACCTAACCAATCGATTAGGGCAACTGTACGCCCTTGACAATTGGTTAGGTCAGGTCGTGATATTTTCGTTAGTTAGCCTTATAAAGCTAACTAAAGAAGGCTGGAGGCCCTGATATTCTGGCGATCCAATGAATTTATTGGAGCATAATCCTCGGCCTACAACGAGGGCTTCATCAGGTGCGACTAAACAGAAATAAAAGCAAGTTACAAAAATTAGCACACACACACACATATTGAATTTTTTTTTAAGGAGCGGAACCTAAGACCGGGTGTAGGAAAGGGGGGATTAGGTAAGGTGAAGTGGGAGAGAGAGGAGTTTAAGAAAGAGAAGATAGAAAATTGTAAGGGATACAGATTAGAAAAATCTCGAAGATAATAACAGAATGAAAATAATAATAATAATAATAGTAATAATAATAATAACAACAGTGACTGGGGATGAGATGATACGACAAACAGAAAAAAGAAGAAGAGAGATCAATTTAGAAGATAATTGCAACCGGAAGTGGTAGAAGGAGGGATTAAGGAATACTGCATGAAGAAAAAAAATACTAAAGGCAGTGGTTCTGTATGGGTATGGAGACGTCCAGATCGGTGGTTTCCTCGAAGCATCTGCACGGTGACGCATGGTGTTACCAAAATCTACCTTTGTCGTGGTTTGTGGGCTGCCACTTGGATGACTAGGTACTCGTAGCTGGCGATCTGCGACGGAACGATGACGTCATCTCGATATGTTATTTTTCGGGAGGGGCGTCTTCCCATTTGTGGCACCGCTGAGATGTCTCAAAAACCGAGCACTTTTATGAAAGACGGCAAACCAATCAGTACGGTATCGCTCGCGCAACGCAAACCTGACGTGCCGCAGCAAGCGGAGCATCCAGCGTCTTCCATGGCTGGTACAATTTCCTACATAAACCAAACCGAATGTGTGTGGTATCATCTTGATCGTGCGATAAGAAAGCGCCCAAATAAATCCACCTCGAAGGAAACTTTGTAACAAATGCTGAAAGAAGCATGGGTCTGCAATACTTCGGGATCACATAAGCAAACTCATCTTGACAATGCTTGAGTGAATCATTGGTAAAGGCAAATGAGAAATGAAGGCAAAAATGAATATGCTTTTTTAATAAATTACACTGGATGACAAAAAAAGAACTTTTTTTTTGGTCACATGAACAAAAATGGTTGGATCTTGTAGGTTCTTTGCCGCTGAGTTAAAAAATGACCTCAAAATTAATTTATCACCCACCAATATTGAATGACTCGAAAATGAAATTTGGACTAATTTATAAACGTAATAGCAATATCAAAGTAGAAAATGCATATTGAACTCGGCTAAAATGTTCACTGAGCGAAATCAAGTGAGTAACTGACAAATGAAAGTCAACAGTGACGTGTAGCAACTTATAAGCAGAGGAGGAGCAAGGGGCAGACCCCGCCCCCTTCCTATTCTGACTCATATCCTAAGTAATGTAAATTCGTGTCACTCTAAAACTGCGGGTGATAGAAAAATTCCGTTTTCATTTCCGTAATCAACATAAAAAATTACATATAGTTCAAGTAAAAAAATATCTGTGACAGAATCTTTGTTCAGTGTTATTGGTCAGTGCATATTGGCTTGTTCTCTAGTTCGGCGATTGTGCTCTAAAGAAGGGTATCTATTTACTTTTAGCATATATATATATATATATATATCAACGTAAAGAACGACGCTTGTATAGGAGATATTCCGCGCAAGATGAGAGAGAGAGAACGAAACAAACGAAAAAATGAGGTAACCACCCGGGAATCGAACCCGGTTACCTCATTTTTTCGTTTGTTCGTTCTCTCTCTCTCATCTTGCGCGGAATATCTCCTATACAAGCGTCGTTCTTTACGTTAATTATACTGCGTGTTTGCAGTTAAATGTATATAATGTTACGGCATGCGGGAGGTGCCCCCTTGGGGCATTGGTTTCTGCGCGTATGTAGAAGAATTACGGCATTTGAATGAGTGAGGCCCATGGTGTAATGGTTATCATATCTGATCGGCAATCGGAAGATCCCGGGTTCGATTCCCGGGTGGTTACCTCATTTTTTCGTTTGTTTCGTTCTCTCTCTCTCATCTTGCGCGGAATATCTCCTATACAAGCGTCGTTCTTTACGTTAATTATACTGCGTGTTTGCAGTTATATATATATATATATATATATATATATATATATATATATATATTATATTGGCTTGGCAAAAAAAAAAAAGGGGGAGACCTCGAACTTTGGCTGTATAATCCAGTTATGATCAGATTTCAATATTTTTTTCACACCCGACAACTAAGTAAATTTCCTATACGGTGAGCGGATTTAAAAGAAAACTAATGAAAATTACGGATTTATTGAACATTTCTTTATGTCACTGGAAATTCTCCATTTACACTACTACTGCAGTGGATTTGCAAATAAAAAGTTACAAAGTACTCGTATATGATGCAACCTTGATGTTAAAAAAAACTGCTCGATATGTTTACCACGAACTTCTACAACCTTTTTTAGTCTACGACGGAACTCATGTATGACTTTATTGCTTTGTTCTTGTGGTAGCTCATCCCATTTTTCCAGAAGCTGTCGTAAATGAGCGACATTTCTTACTTTGACCCGATAAATTCTCTGTGACAAATTTTCCCAAAGGCCGTAATCGACAGGATTTAAATCAGGACTGTTTGGTGGCCAAATTTAATACCGCTATGCGCTACCTGATATTCTTTTGATATCTCCTGTTTTATCAGTTTTCTTGAAGCTTGTCCAAACCTCCTGCAGTTGGCTGCAAAGTCATCAATCACATTGTCATCGTTCAGAGAGTTTGCTATCTTTTGTTCTATATATATAATAGCCATGTTAGATAGACGTTCTTGGCCCATTGATAAACGCAAGTAGTTTTTAGTTAGTTTTAGTTTCCTGAAACTGCGCTCACGGGAAGCAACCGTGACTGGAAGCGTTAAGAATATTCTCAGAGCTACATCAGTATTAGGATAGGCATCTTCAAGAGAATGTGTAAATGATGTTCAAAAGATCCACTGGAATAGTAGCTGATAAATGTGGCAACAATGTATCTGTCTGAAACTTGAAACATTCAATTTCAAATGCAAACTCAACTCCATCTATATCATTTGGATATATAAGACCAAGGTCAGATGCACTCTTCTTGAGGTTTTCAGTAGTAAGGGATGACAGGGCAGAGCCATGGAGAAATGAACTCCTCTGAAATATTCATAATTTTCTCAAATCTCCACTGAATCTGTGTGATGATACTGTTATATACTGAACTGCATCCCCTTTTGAATTCCTTCTCTGGTGTGAGAACTTCATCTTCAGCCATTTCTCCTGACATTCTTTCCTTCTTCCTCACTCTTTTCGCTGGAAAATTTGGCGTGATTCCGAAACTTTCTGAAATCTTCTTAGCATCTGCTAATGTTATTTTAACACTTCTTTCCTTCATTTCAGTTAAATTTGATACTAAACCCTTCAGCATTTTTGTTGCACCATCAATGGTTATGTTTTTAGCTTGTAGGCCACAGTTGATACGATCAATGTGGATGAGTACATCACACCAAAAATCTAGCAAACAATCTGAAACAAATCAAAGTGAAGTCACTCTGATTCATCAGCGTTCTGGCACCCGTTACTGTTTCAGTATTCAGGCTGGGGTCATCAGATATATCTTGCAGAACTCTATGAAGTTCAGGAAGCTGGTGAAGAAGTGGTACCACTGCTTGTTTCTTTGAGGACCATCGGGTTGCACAATGCCCTTTCAATGTAGTTCCTAAAATAGACACGAATTTTTCCCATCTATTAGTTGACCCTGAAAAGTATGTGAATATTCTTTGGAGTGTACCAAAAAATGTAATCCTAATAGATGAAATCTCTGCTGCATGTACACCTACAAGATTAAGTGTGTGGGCCGCACATGGTACAAACCTTGCTGATGCATTTATGTCCATAATATTTCCCTGCACACCCTTGTATTTCCCTGCACACCCTTGTATTTCCCTGCCATGTTAGCTCGTACAGTCAAACATCATGGGGAAATACTTTGCTTCCTTTATTCATAGAGTTAGAGAAGGTGCAGCTTCTTTCCTCTTGCAAACAACACACAGGGGAAACAGAAGAGTGCATCTTTAGACTTGCTATACAACATCCATTTCTGTTGAACTTTCTCACTATTCGGTCAGTTTTTAACAAACCATTCTTTGGAAAATTTTCTACCATCCTCTGCTACTTGATATTCACTGTTTTTGAGAATAATTTGATCCGGGCCTTTCTCTACTAAACAACATCTGACTTTATCATCAATTGGTGACCACTGAGCAGGATCATTGTACTGGATTTCCTGCAGACTTCCAGTACCACTATTGATTTGACTTTGTACTGCCATTGCATCATGAGGTTCACTTATTTTATCAGCATTATCATGACACTGGGTTGAAGGATTATTATTATCATCATCTCGAGATGCATGATGTACAGCGAATACCGTATAGGTACGATATTGAACATGCACAATCCCGTTCGAAAACGTTTCAGAATAAATTAAGATAGTACTAAAGTACAAGTTGTATAACGAATCTAAATTAGAGATTATGAAGTGGCCTATGCAATGCAACATAAGCACAATAAGTTTTTCTACTATTCTTCGTTTCATTTGAGAAATAAAAATAAAAAGTAGAAAATTTCAAATGCAGTTTTGGCGCGCCCCCTCTCTTTGGCGCCCAGGGCATTCTACCACCCCCTAGCTACGCCCCTGGAGTCAAAACCTTCGAAGAGACGTGTTCACTTTAAGGAAAGCTACTCGCGGATAAAGTCTAAAAGACTGCTAGTTACTTTTAGAAAATCATGGCACATTTATTTTTAGATAATTGGAACACAATTTTTCAGTTTTCCAGCAGTCTTTAGTCTTCATGATGAAATGTTGCCACAACGAAATGGTCTTTTTCTGTTTAGTAATTAAATATATAGACATTTTTCAGAAATGCATGGTGCACAATAGATTGCGTATTGGAGCATTTCCTGCTATCTTCTATTTTATACTCTTTATAATGGGTAAATGGTTAACGAGACAAATGTGAAAAGTGTGAAAGTATTCTAAGGCTTTCCTTCTCATTATCATTTTTTCTAGCTTTCTTCTTCTTTTACCACTTTTTTCTGTTGGTACTATCTGACATAAAAAAAGAACGTTGTTTGCCCTATACTGAATTAAAACTACTAGTACTGTGTGAAAGTTTTACACGTTCATAAATGTAAGCGTGATATGAGAGTTACAAGGAGTTACAAGGAAAAGAAGTACCTCAAAAGGCCTTGCGGCTCATATCGAGGAGGTACCAATGGCAACGGGTGCCAGGGAATTCATACACCCTCAAATAATGTGCAAGATTTGGTTTAACCTTTTCTTGAAATGGTCCACAGAGGAACTGTTCACAACTTCTGAAGGTAACCTGTTCCACGTGTCACAGATCTTATAGGTAAAGTAATTCCCACACACACTAGTCCTAAACCGTTTCAAATCCAACTTTCAACCATTGTTGCGAGTTGGGTTATCATTTAAACTAAACATGCTTCTAAAATCGACATCGTTGAACCCGCGTAAGAGCTTGAAAACCTCGATCAGTTGACCGCGCAGCCTCCGAGTTTCCAGCGAAAAGAAGTTCAGGGCGCGTAAGCGTCGATTGTAGCCCATATGCCTAACGGAAGGGATTAACTTTGTAGCCCTCGCCTGGACTTGCTCCAGCCTCTCAATATCTTTCCTGAGGGTGGGCGACCAGAACTGCACAGCATACTCCAGGTGCGGCCGAACCAGGGAATTGTACAGAGAGAGCACAATCTCCTTGTTCCGAAACTGAAATTGCCTCCTGATATAATCCAACAGCTTCTGGGCTTTCTTTTCCACCTCTACGCACTGTTTCGTAAACTTAAGGTCGCTGCTAATTACCACACCCAAGTCCTTTTCCAAATCAGTCGCCTCGATATTACTCCCCAACATCGAGTAGTCCGACTTGGGATTGTCGTAGCCAATGTGCATCACTTTGCATTTACCCAAGTTAAACGGCATTTGCCATTTTTCGGACCACTCTCCTATCCTACCAAGGTCCGCACGCAGTTCCTCGATCGCTTCGGGCGTCCCAACGTTGACCCCAAACTTCGTGTCATCAGCGAATTTAGCGATCCGACTGACAATGCCACCGTCGATATCATTTATGTAAATGATAAACAACAGTGGCCCCAAAACGGAACCCTGAGGAACCCCACTAATGACCGAGGCCTAACCCGAACTAACCCCTTTAATTACAACCCTCTGCCGCCTATTCTTCAGCCAGTTTTCAATCCACCTACCTACTTCCCGGTTCTAGGGCAATTGCGTCCTGGTCAAGTGCGTCCAGGACAAATGCGTCCCGGTCATTGGCGTCCCTGGACAATTGCGTCCCGGACAATTGCGTCCCGGACAATTGCGCACTTCTCCAACTACTATATGAAGTTTATTTATTAGAGAAGTGAATAGAAAGTTAGTATCGGAATTTCAAATATACTTTTCATTTTAACCTATTAAACTTGTTATATGTTCATAAGTTCTGTTCGAAACTGTTCTCTAAAACTTTATCCATCATCAGCAACATCATTGTCAAATTTTATGGGTTACGTCCACTTAAGATAAAGTTAGTTTCGTTAGTTTTAACGAAAATATCACAACTTAACCTAACTAATCGTCAAGGGCATACAGTTGACCTAACTGGGCATTCAATTAATCTAACCGGGCATTATATCCCATACAAAATTACAATAACAAACATACTCGTCCCTCGTCATTGGCGTCCCTGGACAATTGCGTAGGTGAAGTCACAATGAACTTTCTATTCACTTCTCTAATAAATAAACTTCATATAGTAGTTGGGGAAGTGCGCAATTGTCCGGGACACAATTGTCCGGGACGAAATAAAACCGGACGCAATTGTCCAGGGACGCCAATGACCATTTGTCCGGGACGCACTTGACCAGGACGCAATTGTCCTGTCACCCTACTTCCCCACCGATACCCAGCGCGCGCACTTTGGCCATTAGCCTTAGGTAAGGTACCTTATCAAAGGCTTTCTGAAAGTCAAGATAAAGTATGTCAATCGCCCTACTCTTATCATACTCACTCAACATGACGTGGAAAAACTCGAGCAAGTTGGTGAGACACGACCTATGCCGTCTAAACCCATGTTGGGAGTCCCCAAGCAGCTTGTAGGAATTCAAATGTTCAACGATCCTATCCGCTATTATCCCCTCTAATAATTTACCTACAACCGAAGTGAGAATAATGGGACGATAGTTCCCTGGACTTCCTTGATCCCCTTTCTTAAAGATAGGGGTCACGTTGGCTTCCCTCCAGTCACCAGGCACCTGGCCCGTCTCCAACTATTTGTTGAAGACTGTAGCCAGGTGGGGAGCCACCTGGTCGCGCACCTCCCGCAACACTCTAAGGAGGAACTGGTCTGGCCCAGGAGCCTTAAACGCGCTCAGTTTGTCTATTCTATCGGCAACGACTGTCGCGGTACACCGAACACTATCCAGGCCAACACCTTCGTGCCTGACGCCTGGCTCGGGGATGACGCGGGTGTCCTCCCTGGTGGACACTCCCGCAAAGTACTCATTAAGCACATTAGCGATGTCCGCGTCGGAGGTCCGCAGAACGCCGCTGGGGTCCTTTAACGGGCCTATCATGCTTCTAATGGGCTTTCTACTATTAACATAACTGAAGAACTCCTTAGGGTTCCCCTTGCAGAGGCTTGCCACCCGTAGTTCTTCGTTATGCTTCGCTAGCCTAACCTTCGCCTTCACTTCCCTACACAGGCGGACATACGCTTCAGTGTTCTCATGGGAACGATTGGCCTTCGCCCTCCTATACGCTACTTTCCTATTTCGGATCGCCGAAGCGATGTCACGACTGAACCACTTAGGCTGCTTTGAAGCAGGGGTGACCGGTTTTGAGGGTATTACAGCAGACTGCAGCACCATAAACTCGTCCCGGAATGCACTCCACACTCCCTCAACATCGCCGCCGACCTCTAACCCCATCTCACCTCCGCTATCCCGGAGGCTAACAAAGTCCGCCCGCTGTAGATCGAGCTTACTGCCTCTCGAGTTACTACGCTTCACCCGAGGGACGCACACACGGAACCTAATCAGACCGTGATCACTTCCGCCCAACGATTCGTCAACGGTGAGGCCAGTGACGAGGTTGTCTTCGGTCGTGAATACTAAGTCTAGAACGCTTTCGCCTCGTGTAGGCTCATTGACCCACTGAGTGAGGAAGTTCTAATCAGCAAAGGCAACTAGCCTCCTTCCTTCAGCATCAGCAGTCCTGTCTTCCCACTTTATGCCGCGACAGTTGAAGTCTCCTAAAACTACACACACCCTATCCCCTAGCAGGCTACTGAGTTCGGTGTACAGGGCTGTATCCTCCTTGAGGAGGAGATGCGAAGGTCTGTATACCAAGATTAACCTATAGTTCGTCCCAACCACGTTCAGATCGACGCCAACCAGCTCCCGTTCCGATCGAAACTGGCAGTCAACCGGACTCAACGTGTCCCTCACATATATTAGTACCCCTCTCCCCTCCCCACTGGTGCGGTCTTTGCGAAACATTCTATACCCGGGAATTTCGAACTCTCCAACGTAGTCCCTACGATCAGTATGAATCCAGGACTCAGTGATAGCAACTATATCCTGGTATTCTGATGCTAAGAGCGCTCGTAGCTCGCAAAACTTATTCCTAATCGACCTAGCATTAAAAAGAGGGTTTAGTGCTCTCTATCTCTCTCTGAGTTGGGGATAATGTTGATGATTCCTTTTGATCGTAAATACAGTAGGAGGCGCTGGTCAGGTCTGGTATCAGAGCACTGGAAGTTTTAAAATGATGGCCTCTTTTTACTTTTATATTTATTTACGTGTTTTTAATAGATGGGAATTCTCCGGAGTCAAAACCTCCGAGTAGATAGTCACTCACCCGTGTGAGTAAAATTTTATTTTAAGTTGTGTGTAATAGAATTTCTTAAAAAAAAAAAAAAAATGTGTGTACACATTGTTGGAAAATTATTAAACTGGGAGGTGCTTGCCAGCTGTAGGTGCCTCTGAACTAGTGCTCACTTATCTAAATAATTCCTACGCGAAAGACGCAATATAAATCACACTACAATAAATCTCTTCTAACAAACGGGGGGGGGGGAATGAGTGCTCTCTTATCTAAGTAATTCCCGTGTGAAATATGGTGATGAAAATAGTAAACTGTTTAAAAGCAAGTTTCTTGGCACAATGGCTTTGGCACACAACGGAGAAATGATGATTCCTTATACATAAAAAGAATCGTTAAAAAAATACATGGTGTAGATTAGATTAAGTGGTTTAGCATTCACATTTGCTCTTTATTTTCCGCTGTCCTCTGTGTAACTGTGGGTATACGAGGTAAATGTGCGCATGGTGTGAATGAACTCTGAAGATATTTTCATTATACTTTTTCTTACTTTCCTATAAATTTTTTGTCACAACAATTTTCTGTCAATAGTGTGTGACGGAGGAGGGAAAGAGCCTTGTCTGTTCTATACTTTACTATTACTATTATTCCTGTGTGAAACTTTTACACGCCTATAAATGTAAGGACTATCTTTAAGGACTATCACACACTTCATTTTCATTTTGCTTTTCCTATTTTTCCTTTATTTTTCTACTTCTTTCTTGGGCTAGCCTAGAGTGGATCTTAGGGACTTTGTTAGCCTCTCTCTCTCTCTCTCTCTCTCTCTCTCTCTCTCTCTCTCTCTTAGAGTGTACCTTCGAGACTTCCTTATCCTGCAACTTCTCATTTCTCTTCCTTTCTGAGGTTACGGTTTTCATCAAATTATTTAAGCAAGTTTGTTTAAGCCTAGATTTTTTTCATACTTTAAATAAAGGTTTGTGATTGCGTTATTATGGGAACAATTCCTTGGAGAGTGTAACATTTTTTTTTTAGCAAATTGTTCGTCATGTGTTTTCATGAGACTTGAAGTTTTTGTTTATTAAACCAAAAATAGTAATGCACACGGAAGGAAATTTGTAACAAAGAGTTCTTTCCTGAAAATACTAAATGAGAATCGAAACGTAGTAGTATGTTTGCAAAGTACGTAAGTTTCTGTTCTTACGAAGTGGGTTTCATTATTGTTCCCATATATATGGTTAATTTTCTCCTTTGGGATGCTACTGACTGGTATCAACTCTGAATGGGGTTTAGCTGTATATTAGCTTTATGAGCACTGTGCGCTGATCCTGTAAATACATAGTCTAGGAAGTGAAGTTTAGTCGTTTTCTGAGGATTTTTCTTCTGTATAGTTATGAAATTTTCGAAACAATGAGGGCTACTTCGTAGCCATTGTCGCAACACAGCATCCCGTCGATCAGCGAAGTTAAGCGACAGTGGGATTGAGTTGCAGTCGGACGGGTGACCACTGACATTCCTTCGCGTCCAGATGATGTAGTGACCCGTGGTTCGGATCCCACGTAAATTTGTAGGTTCCCTCCCGAAAGACACCACACACACACACACACACATGAATTTGTGTCATGAAATAAAATAAAATAGTACTATATGAACTAACTGTATTAGGGTGTACCGAATATTCGGTATTCGGTCGAATAGTTTGTTTTTAACCGAATACCGAATATTTTGTAGGAGGACATTGTAGACACCAATCGACCAGGGAAGTAATCTTGGGTGGATGTTCGACAGGAGACAGGGAGTGTTGGAACTCCCGTTTCTCCTGTCACTGTCCTCCTTAGCTGATCTTTTTCGTCTCTCATCTATCCTGTGAGCAGTCCAGAATGCTCTCAAACACACACTTCTTCCTCTATTCCACATTACACACACATGCATCTTACACACTACACATCCTTTTCAAAATTTACATTAAATAAAAAGAAAAATGGCATAAGTGAGCTTTGGAGACCTTGTTTTTGGTTCTTTCCGTCTTCTGTGGAGGGGTCACTTTCGCGGGCACTTGTCCTTAGCTGCCGCCTTCTTACATAAAAAAAAAAGATAATTAGGATAAATAATGTGGTTTAGGAATGGAACTTAAAATGTATTTTTCATTTCAAGGAAAAATTACAAAAAAATCCAACTTGGTATGGTCACTATACTGATTCTAATAATTACAAATACCTTACAAAAACATGAACAGGCAGTAATAATAATTACTGCAAAAACAAAACTTAATAATTGAAAATTCAGGGAAGTAGATTATCGTGTAGAAAAATTAGTCGTTAAGCAGCATCAAGAGGTAAAGGATTACGTACGTCGGTAATTACATTTTTCGCAGGACTGAACAGCCGTTCACTTCGTACGCTTGTGGGTGGCGTGGTGAGATATTTGCGAACAAGTACTAATAGTTTCGGGAATCTTTCGCCATTATAGCGCCACCAATCAAGAGGGTTCGTGTCACGACTGATTCGCAGCTCCTTTGAATAGATGTCTAATTCTTTTTGACAACTTTGTTGGCTACTTTTGACTGGTGGAGGCACGTCTGATTGTGAAAACATAGCGACCTCATCGAAGTAGCTCCATAAGTCAACCTTCGGTTTCTTTTTCGAAAGTTCTTGATCTTTATCTTCTCGTGATACGAAAGCGGTTGCTTCATCGCCACGAGTTATATTACGTGTAGGACTAGAATTTAGGTGATGCAGACAGTGATTATCTCATTTTTTACAAACTCGGGCGCTGTAATGCCAACAAATTTGAAATGAGGATCTAAAACTTGAGCAATCATGTAATTAATTTCTGTCTTCCACTGCTTGAAGCAGTATAAATCGTTTTTTATAGTATGAATACCTGCATCATCACTTAGTTACGCAAAAATACCCTGAGACTCGCTACACCGGGAGACACCATGGAAAGACAAGAATAATCAGAGGAAAAGTCATTCGTTAATTTTTCACATGGGCTAAGAAGCTTTACAACACGATGAATTAGAGTCCTCTGATGGTTATTGAGGGTTGGTATGAGTATGTCATAGGCCGAGGAGTACGCAACAAATATAGCTTGTTTTTTGAAGTCGTTGTAGCATACCCTTCACCCATCCCACCCGTAGTGGGGGAGGAGAGGGGAAATTATAAAGTTTCAACTCTGTATTTTTATAAGGTTTAAATAATTCCGTTAAATTTGTTTACATTAACGCCTAATAACCCAATTAAAACCAATATTCGGTGTTAGTATTCGGTACATCCCTAATCTGTATCGTATATCGTTTTCGGTAATGTACCGTTTGTTCGAACTAATTTTAGCTCCATCGTTTTTATATCAAATTTTTTATTTAAAACCAAAAACACGTCATATTTATTAATGAAGTTTTAAATATGACTTATAATAACTTCGCAAGGCGGCAGCGCCCGTACGTAGCTCAGTGGATAACATCGGTTCTCTATAAACGAAGTCAGGATACTGAAGTCGGGGGTTCGACTCTCGATAGTACTGATAATAAGAATAAACCGAACGTTATCGCAATGGCCCACATTCGTCCATCCTGATCGCTGTGCCAGTTTCTGGCCCTCATCACTGATTATTACAACTTCACAAAGTTTCATAAACGCTTAAATATTTAATTCGAAGTTTTTCAGATCAAAATTTTTGCGGAGTTACATCGTGGCCACGTCGTAACACTGCTTCCCGTTTGATCAGCGAGGTTAAGCGACGTTGGGTCTGTTCATTAGTCGGATGGGGATCATCCTTCGCGTTCGGATAATTTAGCGGCCCGTAGATGGTTCGGACTCAACGTAAAGCTGTAGGTCCGCTCTGTCACATAACCCCTGTCACGAAGGAGACTGATAGTAACAAACACCCTATATTTATTCAGAAATATAACGCATTCAGATGAACTATTCGTTTGAACTATTTGATTGTACACTATCAAGTAGTTAAGCGAAACATTACATTATGAGATTTACAGAATATTGACATTTATTATATGTTCGATTTTGTATTTAGTGGCAAATTGTCTAATCTGAATATACCACTGGGAAGCGCGAGAGCTTTTCAACGAATCAGCGCTATTTTGGTTATGGCTTCCGTAGCTTCGTTGGTTGAAAAATGATTGGACTCGGCTGACCACCCGCTTCCGCGTTGAGTTCGGTCAGCCACCTACTCTGTATCCACCCGAAGAGGATGCCAGTGGGCATCGAAACTGTTGTGGAAATAAACTCTGTCTATTAGGGTGGGTTTTTATTATCATAATTTGACCTTCGCGTGGAAAAGTGGTTTTTTGCACCTACTCTGTGATTGACCTCAACACTAAAACCCAGACGGATTGCTAAAAAACTCCTTAATATACCAATTTTGTCCTTTGTGGTATAATTGTAACGATATTTTAAAAAACCTATAATGAATGCAGACCCTATTTAAAAAAATAAAAAAAAAAAATATCCCTGCGTTCCAATCTTGTCCGGATTTCAAATCTTTTGAGGTTTCCAGATGTAATTTTGAAAGCCAATAAGGTGGGTTGCGGTTAAGCCCTCGCATCATTCCACATCGTCGTCCTTATTCTGTCAGTATTTTCTCTGTGGTTAGGGTTTAGCAAGTTATATACACACACACACACACACACCAGAGCTGGGCACTTGCGGCATATTTTGCGGTACTGCGGTACTACCGCAGTACCGCAGTACCGCAAAATATGCCGCAAGTGCCCAGCTCTGACACACACACACACGTGTGTGTGTGTGTGTGTGTGACAAAGAACAATGAAGGTAAAATACTCGAATGAACAAAATGATTCTCGACCAAATTCAGCGTACCAGATTTAATAAATTAAATGAACACGTCGTGATTGGATGAGAGAGAAAAAGTTCCATATGTCCTATGGATGCTTTTAAATCATTAAAAATTTCGTTGTACTCTCATGCTATATATATATATATATACACACACACACACACAGGGTGTTCGGAAAGTCACTGTGCACTTATATTTATTTAATAGCATACAATAGTATAACATTGCATATATGATAGAGGTTATGGATGGGACCATCAGAACTTATAAAAGGTGTTGAAAGTGATGTCCTTTAACAGCAATACAGGCCTGGACCCCTTATTTTATTTTGAAACACCTTTGTCAGTTCTTCTTTTGAAATGGACCTTATGTACGCAGTTATTGCAGTTTTCAGGTCATCAAGCGTGAGTGGACGATCTCGATTATATAAGTGCACAGTGACTTTCCGAACACCCTGTATATATATATATATATATATATAATCGTTTTTTATGGTATGAATACCTGCATCATCAGTTACGTTACGCAAAAATACCCTAAAACATTTTACATGTACACTGCACATTATACATCTGAACGTAGCTTTTATGTAACACCGATATCAATGCGTAACATTAGCGTAAAGGCCGCCTGCACACCGAAAGCAATGCTAGCCACGCCACGCATGCCCGCCACGTGGCTCAGCATCGCTAATGATTTTCAACGAAGCAACGCGCACCGAAGACCACGCTAGCTACGTGGCCTTGGGTGCGTTGCTTCGTTGAAAATCATTAGAGCGATGCTGAGCCACGTGGCGGGCGTGCGTGGCGTGGCTAGCGTGGCTTTCGGTGTGCGGCGGCCTTAACTGTTTCAGATTTGACGAGTAAAACTCTCCTATCCGTTATTCCGTTCCATAATATATTGCTATTTAGCTCTGAAAAAGTTTCGTAACTTTTTGTTGGTTTTTATTCCTATTAATTGCTGCGTAACTTAGGTGTACAGATAAGCGGCGTAAGACAAAAATAATGAAGGCGCTTAAAATGATGTATCAGAAACATTTTTGAATCTTTATTTTAGGGTATAACTTTTTTATAAATGAAGACTCGGTTGAAAATATGTTTGGGAGTGTTTTTAATATATGTCGGTCTACGCATGCGCGTTTGTCGAGCTCAGGTCAGTTCACAGTTTAAACAAAGAGGTGCGAGGATGATTATTCTTTAAAAATTAATTTAAAGCATAGCTGATTATGGTCTAATTGGACGCTTGGAAGTGGTGCAAAGCCAGCAAAGGCATTCAGAACGCCAAAACTCAAAAAGTGATTCAAGTATTTGAATCACCTCTGATCACGGTTTTCTTCTTCTCAGAAAGCGAGATTTGAGTCACTTCGGAGGCACGCAATCGGCGTGCAGAGTAGTGGTGGGCAAAAAGTAATCGATTACAAGTAAAAATTACTAGTGTCTGAAAAGTAACTACTGTAAAAGTATAAAGTAGAAATTATAATATAATTATAATATAATTAATCCAGAGAAGTAATTTCTACTTTATACTTTGTTACTTTTCAGACATCAGTAATTTTTATTTGTAATCAATTACTTTTTACTCACCACTGATGCAGAGTGCGGATTCAAGTACTTGAGTCACTTTTTGACAAGGGGGAAAAAAATCGGTAAAAAATGTATTTGAATTACTTTTACTTGCAAGCATCCAATTATAAATTATGTTGTATAACAAATTCGAATCAGTGTTATGTAAAACAGTTTAATATTCAAACAAATTAAGTATAAATGATAAATTCATACTGAAGTTTGATAAATTCAGTCATACTTGAAGGTAATTTAATGTACTTAAGTTTGTTCGGCGTTTCCTTACGTTTGGAAATGCATGATGGGTTAAATTTAGTAAGTAAATTGTTAACCTTAATTTTAAAGGTTTCTTCAGAAAATGTATTTCCTATTTCGCAAGTAAAGTTGTGAATTGTAATTTTTGGTTTTTCATTTGCCTTCATTCATATGAAGGTCATAATGCAACATTACATCCAACAAGTTAAATCTCTCTAAAGTTGTTTAGAAGTTTTGAGGACGAAATATATTTGATATTGAAAGTGTTTAAAATGTGGGGACAAAATGCGTGTTTCGACGCTATTTTTACAGTATGATATATATACAGGGTGCGGCATAAGTCGGTTTATAGAGAATAATGAAATCACATTGTGAAGGATAATATTTATTATTTATGACAGAAATTGTTCAAAGTGTCCTCCATCATGTTGAATATACACGTTGCATCTTTGAACCACTGAACAACAAACAGCGCGACACAGTTATTCAACGTTTCAAACTCTTGGTGTAGCAAAGTCTTCATGTGATCGAAGTCCCGAGGTTTCTGGCCGTAGACGCGTTGTTTGGTGTCTGATTCTCTGTTCATCATGTAAGGACCAAAAAATAAAAAATTAACACTGCACAGATTGCAATTTAAATAGTATTAAACAGCAAGCTAGTCAACTTAATACTGCACCCAACCAGGGCCGGCGAGAGCTGCCCCGGACCCTGGGGAAGGATTGGTATATGGCCCCCCCTGTTTACTCAGTATTTTATGTTTTTTGTATACATAACGAGCAAACTGATTATATGTCCAAGTCACTATTCAAAACATACAGTATGAATAAACAACTCAGAAGAAAATGACCATTTTATTTTTCGAATCAATTATATTAATTGTATCACCATACAATTTACAAATGCAGTACCAGTCCATTCAGGCAAGACAATTGTTTACTGCAAGATTTTCGTAATTAGAAGTGTACTTTCTTTGCCTTCTCTCTAGCAAAGTGGTAAATGATTCTGATGAAATTTAAAGTACGGGCTAACTGGCTTTCAATTACAATGGTTCCCAGATCTGTCAGTCGGTCTTGGGCAATGGTTGACCGCGGATAATATTTTATCTATTTCAGTTTGACTATGATAATCTCTATAAAATGTATGTTCATTATTATATTTCCTCTCTGTTATTTAATCAATTGCTTTATTAATATTTTTAGATTTTATTCCCCTCTTTCTGGGCCCCCTAGAGGTCTGGGCCCCGGGGATTTAACCTGGCTTCCCCATCCTCTCGGTGGCCCTGCACCCAACGTACTAAAATCAGTGTTGCCATATCAGTGTTGCCGAATCAGTGCAGCCAAATATAAAAATATTTTTTATCGGTATATTAGTCTTCACAAGGTGATTTCATTATTCTCGGTAAACTGACTTATGCCGCACCCTGTATATTGCAGTCAAAACTAGAAGGGTGTGTCAATTTTGGGGGTGAAATGACTAAATTGAAAATCATGTGATTTGGTAGCAATTTAATGTAATCATTTGGCATACAAAATAATATCCTTGCTTCAAAAACAATAAAAAATAACTCCTACCTACATCAATTTTAATTAAAAAATTCCATTTTTCTGTAAATTCGTAACAAAATAACAAATGTGCGCAAACATCCTATCAACATTTAAAGTGGCAAGAAGATGATATTCAGAGTATTTGAAAGTAACCAATGCAGTCATGTTCTTTTTGCTGCGGTTCCTTGACATCCGCATTCGGCTTGCTACTTGCGCTTTGATGTAGCCTTCTCGCCTCTCGTGACTGTAAACTTGACTAGCTGCTTCTGTGACCATTTTCACACATCTCTCCACACTCTGAGTGTGAGAAGGCCACTTTGGCACTTGCATTGGGGCCTCTTTAAGTTGTGTTAAATCTTTGTTTGTTTGTTATACATGTTGTCAGTGGTGGCTCCAAAACTTCCGAACTCAAGTTAACTAATTCTGACAATTTCGTGGCATTGACGTTTATCGGAGGTACCTTCCTTGTCTGAACAGAGCAGTCTCCCAGCTGGTCATCATCTAATGATGTTCCTCTAAGCTTTAGAATGATTTCCACAGCCTCAGTTCGCTCTTTGGTACATTGGCTGCAGAGAATTGCTTGCAAAACTGCCTCTGGCCTAGCATACCAAGCGGACCTTCTCACCACAGGTAACACGATGTCCACCACTACTTTCCTTTGGGTTCTCAGTAGCTGTAATTGAAACAAGATGTGGTTGGGCCCCTCCATCCACATTGGATTAAGTTTTACATTGAACCAGTGAGGAAGATAAAACCCAATAATAAATTCAACAATCAACATCAAATTCTGTAGCATTTTACCATTCAGTGCATGTTTGGAAACCCAAATCCTGCAGAAACGAATCGCTGTAGTTAACCAACGACTGTGACTTACGGGTCCAATTTCTAAGAGAGCCAGATTTTGAGGCAACTCTCCTGATCTGATTGCTTGAACAATACGATAAGCGTAAGATTGATCCGTGCTGAGGTCTTTGATAACTTCTTCAGGCAACACTGGAAGGGGAGGGCCTACTTCGACCTTTGGAAATTTTGTATTTATTTCTAATTCCGTTGCTTCATCTAGCATGTTGCCAAGGGGGCCTGACCACTTGTTGTTGCTCTTTGTAGGACCATCAAGTTCCTGGATGAGACGACGAATAGGTAGTTCCCCTGTGTGCAAATCACATACAATCCAAACAAGCCTTCTTCCAAGTTTTTCCTCTAAATGCGTCATAACACCGCCCTGCCATCCAGTGTTCACTGCAGTTGAGTCTCCACCAACGGCCTGCAGTGAACTGTCAAGTCTTCTTTCTTGAAGCCAACATATTTTTTGATCAGCAATTGCCTCTGCATGTTTCTTGCCTTCTACTTCTGCTTCAGGAACAAAGTGAAACAAATAGCGGCCACCAGGTTCGGAACACACAGAGTAGTGTTCTTCTTTGATGAGACCGGGAAACTTTCTGTCCATTCCCTCTACCTCTAGGAGAACTTTTGTGTCATCTCTTCTTCCATCAAACAAAAGGCAAGAGAGACCTTCCTCCTTCAAATCTTTATCATGCTGATCAGATATTTCCTTCATTATTTTTTCTTGTGATCTTCTTATCTTATTATGATCTATCACTAAGGATGTATCCTTTCGGCTGATGAGGCCTGCATCTATCCAAGCGGCAGTGGCAATCTCTGCAGTCTCTCGTAGCCCCGTATGGTGGCGAATACTGGCAAGGGCAATGTTTGAGATGTCTTTAGTGTTGTATTTCATTCTCTTCGGCGAAGGTTCAGATGGCATTTTGGAGCTATCATCTGATGTTGCTTCTTTCTGTTCATCTGAAGAGCTTTCAAAGAAGTGAGAAACCTCTTGATAGAGCTCTTCATCTCTTTGGGTGGCTTCTTCACTCTTCTTTTTCTTCCTTTCTTCCCTCTCGGATTTTCTCTTTTTTCTTAGCAATAACAATCTGTTTTTTGGTTTCTGAATAATCTGCCGAACCAATCTGCATACTGTACTTCCTTGGCCTGCTGCCTTTGTTCTCTGCGCCTTTATGAAAGCCAGCTCCAAAACGGATCTTCTTCTCACGAGGAGAGCGACAATCAATGTGAGGGTGAGGTTCTCTTCTGCATGAGGGAGAACAATTGGCTTCAGAACACAACTCTATGGGACTGTTAAAAAAAGTGGTTAGAAATAACCGCATATATTTCCAAATAAAAAATAAACAAAATAAATAAAAATAACAACCCTCGTTTCTAACCAACTAGTGAAGTTGGGTTTCCCTAATTAACAAAAAGAAGAAAGAAAAAAGTTTCTGGGACAAAGAAAAACGGAGCTTTGTCCAGTCTTGAAAAAATTTTGACTGCGTGAAGCAGGCTAGTTTTGTAAAAAAGTAAAATTCTCGTGGTTCCCCAACTAACCGGGCAACTTAAAGTCAACCTTTAAACCTCACAACTTTTAATCTTAACCTTAATAACCACTGCAATTAACAAAAACCCTGTTTAACTAAATAGAGGCCTATCAGAACTAGGTATAAGTAAGTTAATTAAAGAAAATAACTAAGGTAAGAGAAAAACTAGGTACCTAGAAGAAACTCGAACCGGGCTACAACTGCCCTAACTCAATAATTAAATGGCTGTTATAGCCCCTATTAAAACCTAAAGGCAATATAGCCCTAACTTAACTTGAGTAAAACCTTCAAAACCTTAAACCTTTAAAAACAAAAACTTAAGGGCAATACAGCCCTAGCCTAACTTAACCTGCAAAACCTAGGTCTGGGAAATAGCCCCTACAAATAAATAACCTAGCAGTGTGTTAAAAATAACTTAAAACTTAACAAATAAAATTCAAACCTGGAAACTAAATGAAACTTAAGGATTAGTTAGAAACAGAAAGGGTAACGTTCAACTGGCAACTTCATTTTTGGTAAGTCTAAATTAATTTTAATGAATTTAGCTTCACCATAGTTAGTAATCTGGCTGCTGACCAAATTTTAACCTGAAAACCACTGCAACCTACAGTGAAAAAGTCTGTAACTATGTTGACAGTGTCTAAATAGGCCATTATTATTTCTATAATTACTGTGTCTATTTAAAGTAAACTTAACCTTAATATCACACCTAAAAAATAATCTCTCTCAAGCTAAATAATAAATTCTAAATAATAAATTTTTCAATATGGCGCCCCCGGGTGGGCAGTCGAGAAGTTAGTTACCCTTTTTTGTTTTATTTCTGATACAATAGTTTTAAATCCAGTGAATTAAATTTTTTACATAATCTGAAAATTTAATTATAAATATCATTGATAATATCATTTATAATATTAAACCTAAAAAATGGATAATGAAACTGAAGCCACTCCAGGAAAAAGTATGGAGACATGGTTGGGAAGTGATGTGGAAGCACTTGAAACTAGTAAATTGGTAAAAAGGAGGGGAGCAATCAGAACCTCAGCTACTAAACTTTTAGCTACAATCAAAGAGAGATGGGATGATTGGACTGAGGAACAAAAAAATTCACATGCTCGGCTTTTGTCCTCACAACTGGACAAGTTACAAAATTTAGATGAGGAAATCCTTAGAATGTATGTTTGTTCCGAAGGCTTCTCAGAGGCTAAACAAGAAAAACTAGATGAAAAAAATAGTTATTACCACTTTGAAATAGATCAAATGATACAAGCATTAACAACTAAAAAAGAAAATAATACCGAAGCCAAACCTAAACCAAGAATAAGTACTAAAATTCCTGAGCTTCAAATATTACCATTTGATGGAAATCCCTCTAAATTTCAAAACTTTAAGACCTCATTCAGAAACATTTATGATAACATAGGTCTTTCCGAAGAAGAGAAATTTGCCTACCTAAAACAACATTTGAGTGGAAACCCTGCCATTCAAATAAACTGCATGCAAGAAAGTAAAACATCTTATGAAGAAGCATGGCAGCAGTTGGAGGGCTGTTATGCAACACCAGGCCAAATTAAATTCTCCATAATAAAATCACTTTTAACCAAATCCATAATAACCAAAAATTTTAAATCACTTCATGACTTTCAAGCAGATATGCACTCTACCATAAATTTAATGCAAACTCAAAAATTAGAATTAGAAGATATACTCTTGTATGTATATTATAATAAACTAAGTCAAGAAACTCAGGAATTTTTAAGAACTTGTGGTTTTAAACTCTATGACCACTTTGATAAGTTTAAAGAAGCAATTGCTGAAGCTACCAAAACCTTAGCTAATGTTAATTTTGATCTGGAACAAGTGAGTTAACTACCTGATACCTAAACAAAAAAGAAACTTCTCTCCAGAACCAGCCAGAAAACCATGGTATTCTGGCCAAACTACAGCTGCTCTGGCAGTTTCTACCCAAAGACAATCCTCAAGAAGAGCTCAACATACTGACCAGAGAGAACTTTACTGCAAATTGTGTAAGAAAAACTCTCACAGAATTCAAAATGTGATTCTTTCCCTGAAAGTTGGGATAAACTGAAAAAACTTGCTAAATTAAATTATTGTACTAAATGTACCTCATCTAAACACCAAGCCAAAGAATGCCCCATTTCTTTCCAACCCTGTTCATTTTGTAGGTTTTCTAACCATTTATCCTTCCTTTGTACCAAACAAAAAGGAAAACCAGAGGAAGATAAGAAAACCAAAACCAGTACGGAAGTAGCTACCCAAAAAGAAAACTCAAAACAAGGGAAACAAGTTACTAACTTATTAAGTTTAAAAAACACTGATCAAGAAGTAGCATTAATTCCTTCCATGCAGATGAGAATAAGAAACTCAGAAAAATCAATTAAATGCAGAGCACTTTTGGATAATTGTAGTCAAGCCAGCTACATTACCAAGGAACTTGTGAAAAAATTAAATCTTCCAACTAAACACTACGAGGAATCCATAACCATAACAGGATTTATAGCCAACAAGAAACAACCAAATTATGAAGTAGCTATAATTAAATTGGAGGATTCTAGAAACCCTGGAAACTACCAAGAAATAGAAGCCATCATAATTGATGATATTAATATTAAATATGAAGTTCCGGGATTACTGAAACTTCAAACTTATTTAAAATCCTTAAATTATCAGCTTGCAGATCACTTTGAAGCTGATGAAGTGGTCGACTTCATGTTAATTTTTGGGGCTGCAACCCACAAACTTTTTGCCCTCAGCACTCATCAGATTCATACTGCCTCTTGTTATAAATCTCCCTATGGAATACTTTTATTGGGTTTCCCTTCAGATTACTACCCTGAAAAAGAAAAAGAACCAATAAGAGATCAGATCAGCTTCTGTATTACCAACCCGCTACTTACTAGTACAACTTCTAATGAAGATCTAGAAAAAATTGAACACCAGATTGCACAATTTAGCAAACTAGAAAACTTGGGTATTTCTGGGGATGAACCATTTTCAAACAAAGAAAAAGATCTGATTGCAAACTTCGAAAAGGAAGTTAAAATAGAAGATGAAAGATTGTCTGTTAAGGTACCATGGAATGACCAAAAAGATAAAATTTCACCAAACTTTAACTATGCTATTAGCAGGTTAAAGTCCACTTGCAAAAAATTAAAAAAAGATAACTTAATGCAACCTTATTCAGACATCCTTGAACAACAATTCCAGGAAGGAATAATAGAAGAAGTAGCCCTAACAGAAAACTTAAAACAAGCAGGAAATTTTTTACCTCATTTTCCAGTAGTTCGCCCTGGAGTACAAACAACTAAAGTTAGGATTGTAGTAGATCCCTCGGGTAAAAGCAAACCAGAAGAAATAACAGTAAATGATGCTACTGAGGACTGCCCTTCACTCCTACCTCATTTAGCAAAATTGTGCATTAAATTAAGGCATGGTAAATATTTGATGATTGGGACATTCAAAAAGCATATTTACAACTTAAATATCAAACAGAATTTGACTGCAATGCCCACAAAATTCTGTGGTTAAAAGATACCCAATTGGCTCCAAATGACGACAACCTGATCTGCTATAAATATAAAAGAGTTACCTTTGGCAACAAAAGCAGTCCATTTTTACTACAACAATCTCTCCAACACATTTTTAATGAACAACAAAACCAAGTGGCAGACTACCTAGCTAACCGCTTTTACATGGACAATGCTTTAATTAATGCCAACAATCTCTCAGAACTCAAAGACCTTTACAATTATAGTGTAAACACCTTAATTGAATATAATTTGAAGCTATATGAATGGGCCTCCAATCACTCAGAACTTCAAGGACTATTTGAAAAACATGACATAGCCTCCTCAGAAGATAAAGAAAATGTAAAACTATTAGGATATGGTTGGAACACAAATGCTGATACACTCCATCTAAAAACTGTAAACTTGAACTCAGAAGCCAAAACTAAAAGAGAAATACTAAGTTCTGTGCAATCATTGTTTGATCCAATTGGATTTGTTGCACCCTTAGTGTTTAAATTAAAACTCTTCATGCAGAAAGTAACAGCTACCAAAAAAGATTGGGATGAATATCTAGAACCTGAAATGCTGCGTGAATGGAAAAAACTTTGTAAAGAAATAAACAAAGTGGAATTTCTGAATTTTCCTAGACAAACTTTTGAAAATCCCAAACCTCTCATGGAAAATCTTCAACTCCACATCTTTTGTGATGCCAGCCAAGAAGGTTATGCAGTAAGTTGCTATCTAGTTGGAAATGGAAAATCCGAACTAATTTACGCTAAATCAAGAGTCAACCCCAAATCAAAAAATTGGACCATTTGTAACTTGGAATTAATGGCAATCTGCCTAGGAACCAAAGTACTAGAATACCTTAAAGAAACCTACCTAGAAGAAAACTCAGAAAACCAAAAGTTCTTCAAAACAATAATTTGGACAGACTCACAGGTGGCTTTAAATTGGATTGCTCAAAAATCTCTAAAAATGAAATCCATCTTTGTAAAAAACAGAGTGAAAGACATTCAGGAAGCAACAGAAACTTAAACCATCACCTGGAATTCAGACATGTAGCAGGAGAAGACAACCCAGCAGACCTACTCACCAGACCAATATCTTTCAAGAAATTTCAAAAACTTCTTCCCTTTTACCAACATGGTCCCACATTTTTGAGAAATGAAATTGAATGGCCAACCAACTTAATTTTTAACCCCCACCAAGAAACCTTACAGACAACAATAAATGTGTGTCAAACAACTTGTAAAGAAATAAATGAAAAAACTCCCTTGTTAAACATGGAAAATTCTCTAACAGGAAAAAACTGGTCAGAATCACTGCCTATGTTCTACGGTTCATAGAAAACTTAAAGTACTTCCGCACTCACAAATATAACCCCAAATGTAACCTAACAATGGAAGAACAAATTGCTGTTTTGGAGAAAAATCATACAGCTTACAAAACTAAGGCCACAAATTACTGGCTAAAATTAGTCCAGCAACAACATTTCTCAAAAGAAAAAGAAATAATCAACAAACTAAATAAAGGAGAAAAAGTTGAGGACCTAACAAAGCTGCAAAAGAATCTAAAACTCTTCATTGACAAAGAAGGGTTAGTCAGAACAATGGGGAGATATAAATATGCAACCAACCTTAACTATTCTGCTAGGTATCCTGTACTACTGCCTGAAAATTCTCATTTAACAACGTTAATCGTAACTGAATGTCATGCAAAAGCCAGTCATGCAACCTTAGCTACCACATGCAATTTCCTCAGACAGGAATTCTGGATCCCCAAAATAAGGCAAGTAGTTAAAAAGGTTCTGAAACAATGTCTGTTTTGCAAAAATACTTTGCCATGGCTTATGAAGTGCCTACTACTGGACCCTTAGTAACGGAACGTTTAAGCTATGAAAAACCCTTTGAAAAAACTGCCCTTGACTATGCTGGTCCAATTTCTGTCCAGGATGAGAATAACCAATTCATGAAAGTCTACTTATTATTGTTTACTTGCTGCGCCACCAGATTCACCAGCCTTCACATCTGCACTGACTTTCTGCTAAAACCTTTTTAAGAGAACTCTACCATTTGTCCTTAAACTACTCCCTTCCAAAGTTTTGATTTCAGATAATCAATCCACCTTCAAGAGATCTGAAGATTACCTTAAACATTGGTTCCAAATGTTCTTGTGTCTCAGTACCTCTCTGATCATGGTATCCAGTGGAAATTTACAGCAGCCTATTCACCCAGAACCTTAGGAATAGCTGAAAGAATGGTGGGTTTAGTCAAAAGAGCCCTCTATACCTCCTTAAAAGGAAGAAAAATCCCTTTAACTGAACTAAAAACAATTGTCTTGAAATAATGAATACAATTAATTCAAGACCACTCACTTATGTTAATTCAAATGAAGATCCTTCCTCTGATCTACTAACTCCTTTCAAGTTGCTTTTTGGGTATGACAATACCAAATTCAACTTTTTAACCACTAATGATACCCAAGAAGCTGTTAATGAAGATGATCAGGTGGATGCTGATTATATGACAGCAACAGAGGACAAAGAAAGAAAGAAAATACTGGATTACTTTCATAAAGGAGTTAAACAATCTCAAGAAATCAAAAAAAGATGGCGATACGAATATTTGAGTAGTTTGAGGGAAAAAGAATACCAACAACACAAACAACCAGTAAGTAAAGAACCTAAAGTAGGAGAACTGTGTCTCTTAGATGAAAATTCTATGAATCCCAAATACTTCTGGAAGATTGCTGTAATTGAAACATTACACCCAGATGAAGATGGCATAATCAGGCATGTAACTGTAAAAACACCCAATGGTCATCTCTCCAGAAGACACATATATCGGTTATACCCACTGGAAATAACTGATAAACCGAATATTGACCTGGAAGAACTGGAAAATTCTTCCACAGAATCAGGAACTGTAGATTCTCCTGACACTACTACTGCCGCTACTCAACCCCGACCACAGAGACAAGCTGCAGTTAGATTTCGGGAAGAACTGCAAAGGAAAATACAGAGTGGATCTTTGTGAAGACCACAAATTGAAAATTGTAAATAGTTATAACTTAGGACTAACATTCTACAGAAAAGACGCTTTCATTTTCATATTTCACCTAAAAGGAACTTTTCTGTAGAGTATGGCATTTTCATTCATCAAAAAATAAATAAATAAAATTTCCCAAGAATATAATTGAGTAAATTTTTTCCCCTTGGGGGGAATGTTAAAAAAAGTGGTTAGAAATAACCGCATATATTTCCAAATAAAAAATAAACAAAATAAATAAAAATAACAACCCTCGTTTCTAACCAACTAGTGAAGTTGGGTTTCCCTAATTAACAAAAAGAAGAAAGAAAAAAGTTTCTGGGACAAAGAAAAACGGAGCTTTGTCCAGTCTTGAAAAATTTTTGACTGCGTGAAGCAGGCTAGTTTTGTAAAAAAGTAAAATTCTCGTGGTTCCCCAACTAACCGGGCAACTTAAAGTCAACCTTTAAACCTCACAACTTTTGAATCTTAACCTGAATAACCACTGCAATTAACCAAAAACCCTGTTTAACTAAATAGAGGCCTATCAGAACTAGGTATAAGTAAGTTAATTAAAGAAAATAACTAAGGTAAGAGAAAAACTAGGTACCTAGAAGAAACTCGAACCGGGCTACAACTGCCCTAACTCAATAATTAAATGGCTATTATAGCCCTATTAAAACCTAAAGGCAATATAGCCCTAACTTAACTTGAGTAAAACCTTCAAAACCTTAAACCTTTAAAAACAAAAACTTAAGGGCAATACAGCCCTAGCCTAACTTAACCTGCAAAACCTAGGTCTGGGAAATAGCCCCTACAAATAAATAACCTAGCAGTGTGTTAAAAAATAACTTAAAACTTAACAAATAAAATTCAAACCTGGAAACTAAATGAAACTTAAGGATTAGTTAGAAACAGAAAGGGTAACGTTCAACTGGCAACTTCATTTTTGGTAAGTCTAAATTAATTTTAATGAATTTAGCTTCACCATAGTTAGTAATCTGGCTGCTGACCAAATTTTAACCTGAAAACCACTGCAACCTACAGTGAAAAAGTCTGTAACTATGTTGACAGTGTCTAAATAGGCCATTATTATTTCTATAATTACTGTCTCTATTTAAAGTAAACTTAACCTTAATATTACACCTAAAAAATAATCTCTCAAGCTAAATAAAATTCTAAATAATAAATTTTTCAATAGGGACACTGGCAGTTAAAAATGTCAAGAGTAGTATCAAGTGTGTGCAGAAATTTATTTTTCTTTGCTAGTTTTCCTTTACCAAGTGATGTCTCAACTGCTTTGTGCTACAGCTTTGTTAATTTTAGCTCAATAGTTCTATACTGATTGAGTACAGGTGGTTTGAATAACACACTAGCTTTTTTCCACTGATGCAGAAGAGGGGGAATCATGTCCCTTATGAGCTCTTTCTCTGTGTAGTTCCTTCTATCCTTTGTATTTTGTTCACGAAGGAGTAACCCTAATCTCAGCATGTCTCGCACTGTTGGTAGTTCTGATACGGGAAGCTCCTTGCCTGTACCGACTAACAGGCTCAAGTGGCATGACGACTACCTCTTGTCTTCAATTTTGGCATCTTAGGAATATCTGAAAAGAAAGAAAAACATTTAAGTATTTTATATCAATTACGATGTTTCAAAGTTTAGTCATTCGATGTTCTAAAATTCAATAAAAAAATATTTCATAGGATTACAACATAATTAGACAAGAATATGATAATAATAAATAATTGTAATAATCAATAATCCATACTTACAGTTAAACTGTAGTATTCGTCTAGTAGAATAACTATGAAGTAGGTACAAGAGCAATAACAGCAAACCCACCGTCTATGACATCTAAGAGGCAACTGAGGACTGAGAGTGAGGGACAGTTCTATTCATGTTGTGACTTGTACATTGTACAACAACTATATGACCTTGAAAACACTCCATATGCGATCAGTGGGATAATTCTGTGACAGATGAATAGTTAATCAATTTGTCCTATTATTTAGTAAAAGAGTCAATTTCTGAAACTTTAAGGTAAAATTGATGTAGGTAAGGGTTATTTCATTTCATTTTGGTTGGCCAATTTCAAGTTTTGACATGAAAGGACACTATATTTTCACTACCAAAATTGATTTGAAAAAAGTTGACAAAATTGACACACCCTACTAACCTAGCCTAACTTAGGTGGAACTAGTTTTGACAAGGTAATACTAGATTTACCGAACAACCTTCGTGGCTTCCTGTTTTGATTGATTTTGGGTTTTGACTGCAGCATATATTGTAATATTCAAGATTATAGTATGTATAGGTCCTGTAATTAATTAAAAAAAAAAAATATATATATATATATATATAATAAATTTATCAAGTAAATATGTACTGTAGTTTCATGGCCACCTAATTTTTGGCAACGCCCATGACTACTGACTGGCCGAAAGTTGGTGACGTAGAAAATTACTAACCAACCTAGAACGACCACCTAACCTAATGTACGTCGCCTAACCCGGGCATAAGAGTCACCGTGATTGGCCCGGAGTTTCCGACTGTTAAAAATCTGGGGGTCCGGGGGCCACGAAACTAAATATTAGCCATTTCTTTTTACCGCTTTGCGTTTTAGTTTTCCTTTGAAAATATCGCTTATTTGAAGCACATGTTTGTTGCAAAGAGTTACACATGCAGAAGTATCACACACACACACACACACACACACACACACACACACACACACATAAAAGAAAAAAAGGCAACTCTGATGGCCAAAGTTACATTAATAAAGTTACACATAAGTTACGTTGAAGTTACTGAGAAAAAAATTATGGAAATATTATATACGAGTTACTTTTAACAATAATGTGACTTGAAGCATGCACTGACGTAAAGAAAAATGGCGACATCAAAATGAAAAAAAAACTCTCCCTGGTTTACACACTCACTCTGAAGATTATCGCTCCACTCCCTCCCGTAACAACTCCATAAAGTCACTTATTGAACGACGGGCAACATGATTTGCATCCCATTTTCACCCCCTTCGCCCCCAATAAGGAATAAATTTCCCTTACAATTCAGGATCTTTTTAAATCTTTGACGGATCTTTTTCGAACCTCTCTGTTGGGGCTCGGGATCGCCTAATGCTCTTTGCTTGTCCCTTCTAATTCAAGCTTTCAAGTCAAAACGATTTCCCTTCAATTGACGCTCTCAACACTGATAATATATATATATATATATATATATATATATACTGTATATATCAGGGGCGACGCCAGGCTTTTGTGGATACTCAGGCTCAAACCTTTCAAGCGCACGCGCGCGCGCGCACACACACACACACACACACACACACACACACACACATATATATATATATATATATATATATATACATATATACATATATACTGTATAATTTGATACTTGTTTCACTGTGATATGTATTATCACTGGTATGCATCAATTTTGCTGTCAAGGGTTTTGTAAGTGATTCTTATAGAGTTTTTCCTGCTGATTTCGAATCTGCAATCCGTTTTTCTCTATCAGCTCAGGTTATCCAGCTATGGCCTCATAAGTAAAATAGAATTTTTCGTGATTTTGTCAAAGCGCAATTGGAACAGTAACATCTATCATCACTTGTTTCACTTGTATAATATCTTTTTTTACTTTTCAGGCAAAAAGATAAAATATTTCATAATGAATAGAGCGTGTAAAAATGATCCCAATAGATTCTGCTACATATGTGGGACGGTTACCATGCCAAATAACCAGTCCCAAATCACTAAATTTGTGAAGACAATGTATAGAGCATACTTTGGAATTAAGCTAGGGGACCAGGACAAAAATTTCGCCCCTCATATGTGCTGCAAGACGTGCATTGAAAATTTGAGAAGATGGAGCAAAGGCAGAACGAAATCTTTGCCTTTTGGAATTCCCATGATTTGGAGAGAAGGAAAGGATCACGTGACAGATTGCTATTTCTGCATGACAAACCTCCAAGGTGGGCTTATAAATTTATTTTTCTCAAATATTTTGAAATCCTCGTATGAAACTTGACATAATATTCACCATAATGTAATATTCACCATATATAGCATAATATTCACCATAATGGTAATCATACATTTACATATACATATTGTTATAGAAAATACATTTACACATGCATATTGTTATACAAGTTACATTTACATATACAATGATTGTATATTTTCTTTCTTTTTCATTCATATTGTCCCCGAAGGGACAATATGAATGAAAAAGAAAGAAAATATACAGACTCCATCGACCTATTTCATATCTTACAGACCGCAGCCTTCCCTCACGAGCCGCCACTGTCTGAATGCTTCTTCTATTTCATATGCAAGTTTTATATCCATGTTTCTGTGTTTCTATTTTCAGGAGTTAACAAGAAGAATAAACACATTGTTGTATCCTGACATTCCTTCTGCTATGAGACCTGTACCCCATGGTCCTGGAATTCCAATACCCGACCCACCTCAAACCCTGGACTTCGATGATTCTGATGATGAATCAATGACCAATGCCAATGACCAGTCCCAGTCGTATATACCTCAAAATACCGCTTCAAATGAGCCGAGGCCTCTCAACCAGACCAAACTTAATGATCTTACCAGGGATTTAGGACTTTCCAAATTAGCTGCCGAGATCTTGGGCTCACGACTTCGAGAGGACAACTTGCTGGCTCCGGGAACAACATTCTCCTGGTATAGGAAACGAGAGGAAGAATTCCGCAAGTTTTTTGCAGTGCACGAAAATACCTCTTCCTTAGTGTACTGCTGCAATGTTGAGGGGCTAATCGAATCCTTGGGCCTACCATATAACGCATCAGAATGGAGGCTATTTATAGACTCGTCTAAACGAAGTTTGAAAGCAGTACTTCTCAACATTGGGAATAGGGTTGCATCAGTCCCTGTAGCACATTCCGTACAACTTACTGAGAGCTACGATAACATGAAAATTTTACTGGATGCTCTCGTATACGACCAACATAACTGGAGGATCTGTGGAGATTTGAAGGTAATACTAATATCATAAGTAAACTATTGCTATTGACTATGTTGTTTTTCCAAAGGTTATTTGAGAGCGTATAAGAACACTTAACTTCCCCACAGAAGTGATACAATCCAATGCATAGATTTTTTTATCTGATAGAACAAATTCTCTAAATTCTTTAAATATTTTCATTTTTTTTCAGATTGTGGCATTTGTATTGGGAATGCAAGGGGGATACACGAAATACCCATGTTTCCTCTGCAAATGGGATAGCCGAGCGGATGAGAAGCACTATGCACAGCGTGAATGGGCATCCAGAGAGAATTTTGAACCTGGGTCGCATAATGTCGTTTCAGTACCCCTCGTACCACCAACAAAAATTTTGCTCCCACCATTTCATATTAAGCTGGGCTTGATGAAAAATTTCATCAAATCAATGAATAAGGAGGGTTCAGCATTCCGATATCTCGAGAGTAAATTTCCTCATATATCTGATGCTAAACTAAATGCTGGGGTTTTTGATGGTCCTCAAATTCGAACTTTGATCAAGGATACTCAGCTCGAAAACGCAATGACTCCAACTGAGAAGAATGCCTGGCAGGCATTCAAATCAGTTGTCACTGATTTTCTTGGCAAGCGTAGAAGTCCAGAATACGAGTCCGTTGTCGAAAACTTGATGGAAGCTTTCAAAGCTCATGGGTCGCGCATGTCCATAAAAATGCACTTTTTGTGGTCCCACTTGGACTATTTTCCTGAAAATTGCGGGGATTATAGTGAGGAACAGGGTGAACGATTTCACCAAGATATCAAAATAATGGAAGAGAGGTACCAGGGAAACTGGGATATCAATATGCTGGCGGACTATTGCTGGTGTTTGAAGCGAGACGTGCCCGAAAAAAACAGACGGAAAGCCAAAAAAACTTCATTCCTTCCTCAATAAACTTTTTTCCATATTCATTGTATGAATAAAAGTATTTATTCACACAATGTTTTCATTTTTCACGAGTTCTTATAATATTACTCGTATCTACAGTGTTTAAGCTAAAAAAATCAATAAATTTGGGGATAAAATTGGACTTATAATAAATGGCCAATAGAGAAAAAACCTGACCTGATTGAGGAAAACCAATGTCATTTTCGAATTCAGCATGGTCGAATTATATAATATGAGTTGAAAAACCCCTCACAGCAGACAAAAAAATTTCATATGCATACCAGTGTTATGTATGATAATTTGAATATTTTTAACTGGTATAAATTTAGAAAATAAAACATCGCCTTACCTTATTTATTTATTTATACATGAACTCCAATCTTCTTGGTTTTAATGCAAATTTTTCAATTACTTTGTCGTGCAATATTTTATTCTTCTCTAGCGATATTACAATTTCTTTCTTTATGGCAATTCTTGCTGAACTAGACAGCCTTTCCTCTGACATGGTATTCCGTAGGTACGTCTTTATTTGTTAGGCGTTGAAAAACGTTTTTCCGTTGACACACTGGTTACGGGGATTGTCAAAGGGAGCCGAATTAATTTGATCGTTTCGGGTAATGCTGTTGTAAGTCCAAGGTCAAAACAAAGCTTTAAAATTTCTTTTGCATGTTTGCACTGAGAAAAATCGCAAGCAACGCATTGACGTCACCACTTTACATATAGTGAATATCCAAATGACTTTATAACATTATAAATAAATCATAAGATTTACATCATAATATGTTTCAAAGAGAGACGTCAGGTTTAAAATTGTTTGCCTGACAAGACGTGGGTGGAATTGTGCATTTTTATGCGAGTTGTAAGGCTTTGTTATTTGAGAAGATGCATAATAATACAGTAATAATTAACGAATCACCCGAAGATCAGGGCCCCCCATGTATTCTTGTTTTTTGCCTTACAGTACCAAATATACTAAATTAAATGCTCGGTTAGGTCAACTGTACGCCCTTGACGATTGGTTAGGTTAAGTCGTGATATTTTCGTTAGTTTTAACGAAGATATTATTTGGTAATTGAGGCTGGGGGCCCTGATCTTCAGGTGATCCTAATTAACTTTGGATCACCTGAAGATCAGGGCCCCAGCCTTCTCTAGTTAGCCTTATAAGGCTAACTAACGAAAATATCACGACCTAACCTAACCAACCGTTAGGTCAATTGTACGCCCTTGACGATTGGTTAGGTTAAGTCGTGATATTTTCGTTAGTTAGCCTTATAAAACTAACTAAAAAAGGCTGAGGGCCCTGATCTTCAGGTGATCCTTAACTTCATGTACAGTCACAGTGTATATGCAAATAGCTATATAATCTTATTTATAAATCCTAACATGGTCATTATAACATGTTTTATACAGAAGATATCTGACTCAAAATTTTTAGCCACATAGCTTCCCTCTCTTCCCGCGTCTCTCTCCCCCTACCCTCACTGGGGAAATGGGGTTTAGATGATAGATGGATGGATAGAAATTTTTAGCCTGACAACTTGACAAGAGATGGGATTGTGTATTGTTAGTTTTTTAAGTCCCTAGCAGGAGAAATAACAGGTCAGGCTCAGCCTGACACCTACAGTTTAACGTGGAATCCGAACCACGCCCCGCCAGCAGCCTAGCGTCTTAACCACTAGGCCACCCATGATACCCATTTATCTACCAACCACTTTCTTTATTGTGTAGAAGGATGAACAGCTAGGTTTTGCTGCGCGCCGGCTCCCGCATAGGGTCTCGAACACGGAGCTGATGGATTCGTAGTCAATGACGCTAACCACTACACCACTGATATATATATATATATATATATATATATATATATATATATATGGGTTACTTACCATCCCCTCTTTCTCATTTTAGAAAACAGTTTTGCCAAATAAAACTAGAGTGGAATGAGCCGAACTGAAAATATAAACTGCGCATAATTGCAGTAAGAAGTATTTATTGCACCCATTTTCTCTATAAGGAAGGCATTTCATCTCGGCCTTTCACCTAACCCGCTCCCCCGCCCCCCTCAATAAGAGGCCTTTTTATTTTAGTCATCTATTACAGTTTCATTACTTTTTTTTTTTCTTTTTCGAGAGAAGAAATCTCATTGATCGTTCGAGAATTGAATTACGCCATTATTGAATAGCATCTCGCTAAAAACCAGTGCGACACTAATTGAAATTTAGTACGACATCGTGAGAGGAACGTTAAAAACACCAAAAGGGTTTAGGGAGAGAGACAGAGAGAGACAGAGAGAGAGAGAGGGTATTTTGTACCGGATTATTAACTGGGAATATTTTGGTTTCAATTTTATTGATTTGCAGGAATACACACACACACACACACACACACACACACACACACACAGGGTGTTTCAGGAGGAAAGGTCAATACTTCGGGAGCTGGTAGTATCGGTCATTGTGAGAAAAAAAGTTCATATGAACATGTGTCTAATTCTGAATGGTTACGGAGATAGAGCTGTTTGAATCTACAAATACAAAAGCATTGTTAATGGTAATCAAGAAAGAGAGACCAATTACTGTTTCTAACATTTAATGTTTAAACATTGGCATTTTGAATGGTATCAGATACAGAAATTACAAATTTGTTACAGTTTACAATACGTTTTCGAAAATCCCACCGTCAACCTCAATGCACTTTGCAACTCGTGTGCGAAGATCGCGTGTTGTTCGTCTGAGTTGATCTTGACGTTCCTTTATGCGGGCAGCAGCAGCATCCAAAATGCGCGCGAGCAATTCGTCTCGTGTATCCACCTTTCTTTTGTAAACTTGACTTTTCATCCATCCCCACAAACAATAATCTAACGGAGAGAGGTCTGGAGACTTTGGTGGCCATTGAATGAGACCACCGCGGGGGGAGGAAGAACTGCGCGCGCATCAGATTCAAACAGCTCTATCTCCGTAACCATTCAGAATTAGACACATGTTCATATGAACTTTTTTTCTCACAATGACCGATACTATCACCTCCCGAAATATTGACCTTTCCTCATATATATATGATACACACAGACTGTGCATGGAACAAGGAACTTCTGGGATAATTAAATCCACTATAGTCCGAATAAGTAATGGTAAATGACAAATACCATAGTTTTTCTTTTTCATGATGCAAGCCCGACGTGGGCAACGGGTCTCTCGCAAAGAGGTCCCATAAATATAGCTTCCCTCACCAGCTATCTGGGACCTCTTTGCGAGAGACCCGTTGCCCACGTCGGGCTTGCATCATGAAAAAGAAAAACTATGGTGTTTGTCATTTACCATTACTTATTCGGACTATAGTGGATTTAATTATCCCAGAAGAGTTCCTTGTTCCATGCACAGTCTGTGTGTATCATAAAAAACTCAGGGAACCATTCTGAGTTCATTCCCATCATGAAACGGACATGTTATGTGCCTTGAAAAGTGGACGCTCAATTCTGCCAGTTGAGGTTTAAGTTTTGGTTTTGGCTAAAAATATAATAGTTACCCCTTTTTCTTTGATTTATTCAATCCGACGTGAATGCAACGAGTCTTTTACTTATATTGAGGTTCTAAATGTAGTGGGGCTAGGCTGCTTTAAACCCTAGATCCATGTCCCAAAGCTAGATCCTGTCTGCTTTGCAGATAGCTGGTGAGGGAAGCTATATTTATGGGACCTCTTTGCGAGAGACCCGTTGCCCACGTCGGGCTTGCATCATGAAAAAGAAAAACTATGGTATTTGTCATTTACCATTACTTATTCGGACTATAGTGGATTTAATTATCCCAGAAGAGTTCCTTGTTCCATGCACAGTCTGTGTGTATCATAAAAAACTCAGGGAACCATTCTGAGTTCATTCCCATGTGTATATATATATATATAATATATATATACGTTGCAACCTTGCTGATGTTTCGTGCGTCGGTCTCTTTTCACACGGAGGTCAGGCTAGTGGCCCCACCTCTAGACCTGACGACGTGGAGAGTGTTGCCATTCTGAGCTCCACCACACCCAGCTCATCCGAGACTATCCTAAGCCAAGCGTCTAATCTTATTTTGAAGACTTCATCGTTGACATCGCTGGTATTTCTGATGTCTCTGGGTAGCTGGTTAAATAGTTTTGGCTCTCTGACAACAAAGCTATTATTATTCAGAGTTGAGTATGTCCCTTCTCTGTCCTTTAGTTTGGGAATCTACACATTCTACCTTTCCTATTTTTCTTTGTTTGGGTAGTTACGAAGTTCAATTTGAGGTGAGGCACTAGCTTCTCTTATTTTCCATGTACAGGGGTTGGACAAAATAATATGAACACCTTGATAAATGGCGGTTTTTATTCTTAATATGGAGTTGGTCCTCCTTTAGCGGCAATAACAGCTGCAATGCGTCGGGGAATTGATTCATACAGCTTTTGGACAGTGGCTAGAGGAATCCTGAGCCATTCTTCGAGCAAACCCTGCTCCAGTTCCTCCAAAGACGCCGGCGGTGGGAATCGGCTTCTGACCTGCTGCTCCAACTGACACCACAGATGCTCGATAATGTTAAGATCCGGGGATTGTGGAGGCCAATCCAAGCGTTCTACTTCACTAACATGCTCTTCAAACCAGTTTTTAACGACCCCAGCGGTGTGGATTGGTGCATTATCATCCTGGAAGACGGCGCCGCCATTGGGAAACAGCGTTTGGACCATGGGATGGACCTGGTCAGCCAATATTGACAGATAGACCTGGGCGTTAACCCTACCATGCAGTACTACAGCTGGGCCAAGAGTATTCCACGATATTGCTGCCCAAACCATCACAGATCCGCCTCCATGCTTAACGGTTGGGGTCAGGCAGTCGGGGTCATAAGCATCTTTATGCTGTCTCCAGACGTAAACTCGACCGGAACATGGAAATAGCGTAAAGGAGGATTCGTCGGAGTAGACTACATTCTTCCACCGGTCCACTGACCAATTCTTATGGTCATTACACCATTTTCTGCGCCGCTCAATGTTGATGTGCGAAAGGAAGGGTTTGGCAATTGCAGCCCTCCCATGGTATCCAGCTCCATGGAGCTCGCGACGTACAGTTCTGGTCGATACCGGGCTTGCAAGATGCTGGTTAAGCTCTGCAGTCACTTTTGGAGCTGTGGTCTTATGGTTCTTTGTCACAATGCGCTTTAGCACCCGACAGTCTCGATCACACAGCTTCTTCTTGCGTCCACTATTGCATTTGTCGGTGCTTGTCTTTCCATGGTTTTGGTATGCAGACATGACCATAGAGACAGTTCCTCTGGATACATTGAACATCTGAGCGGTTTTCGTCACCGATGCACCAGCCATCCGCGCTCCGACAATTTGCCCTCTTTGGAAGTCTGACAGGTCTTTCATAACTGCTAATTCATAATTCACTCAGATCTGTAAAAACAACGTGAGGGTTATAACATGACGTATACACTCTCTGTTACGCATTTAAATAGGTTTGCCAGTCATTTGACCGTTTATTTTGTGTCTGAGCAGTCCGTAAAGATAACCGGTGAAATCGGCGGGTGTTCATATTATTTTGTCCAACCCCTGTATATATATTATGGTGTACCTCTTTCCTTCTTTCCAGCGAATATAGATTTAATGTACGTAGTCTTCCCCAGTAATTGAGTTCTTTGCAGTCATTGATCTTGGCTGTGAAATTTCTTTGGATTTCTTCTAGTTTATTGCTTTCTTCTTTTTCATATGGGGAGAGTGTCAAGACTGGACGGTAATTTCAGTTTTGGTATGATCAGTTTTTTCAGTAAGGGAATCATGACTTTCTTGTTCTTTCTTTTAAATGTTCTCGGTATCTGCCCCGTAATTCGTTTTGCCTTATTTATCGCCATGTTTGTTTCGGCTCCTAATCGTTTCCATGCCTTAACTCTTTCAGGAACAGTGGTTTAAGACTAAAACCACCTTTTCAGTCTTAATTTCATTCTAAACCATCACATACACTCCTTTTCCATCCGTCAAATTGTAACAATTTTAACGTATGAAAGAAAACATAAAAATTAATAAAAATAAAATAAATAAAATAAGATAATAAAACTGTTTACGTGTGAACCGCAGAGAGTTAAAAGCTGAAAAATTTCGGTGTTAAATTTTTTTTCTTCTGGCCATCTGTATACTCTGTGTCTATCTGTGTCTATCTGTAAGCATTTCGCATCATTTGTATTTCTAATTTATCTACTGGTTTTCTATCGTCGCAAAAGATGTTACTATTATTGGTTATTTCATTGTCTGTTAGCATGATAATAAATAGGAGTGGGGCTAACACTGCTCCTTGTGGTACTCTGCTACGTATTTTCGTTGATGATATTCCATGGATTTTAATAACTTGCCGACACCCTTTGGGGAAGTTATAAATCCATTTTCCCACTTTGCCTATTAATCCCATTTGTTCCATTTTATGTGTTATTATACCATGATCACACTTGTCGACTGCCTTAGTAAATTCTATGTATATTATTATATTATAGTTCTCATTGTTTTGAAGTGCATTATTGTGTTGTAATGCTCTATTAGTATTGAGAGGCACGATCTTCCTGATCAGAATCCGTGCTGGTTCTCATGGTACCTTTGCTGTCTCCATGAAGGCATAAATTTTTCCTCTAGATATCCTTTCAAATATTTTGGTGAGCTGAGATATCAGTGACACTGGTCTACAGTTCTTTGCTTGAGATCTGTCTCTTCATTTATATATAGGGAAATATTCATCCTCTTCAGGATGCCCGGTATTTCTCCTGTTCAGAGATCTCCATATCCAATACAGGGGTGTAACTATTTAATTCTTACAGTTTTTAATCATCGTAGCATCCCATTAAATGGACCTGTAACTGAATATGATTCCATTTGTCATATAGCTCGCACTATATAATGTTTCAGACCAGCAAAGACCATAGGATCGATTCATGCCTAGTCTACCTAACCTTGTCTGTAATTGTGTATTGCGCATGTCCTCCGTGGTGGCGGAGGGAACCTACAATTTTACGTGGGTTCCGAACAAAAAAAAAAAATTTTACTACCTTAAACTATACCTAATCTATCAACATGTGCGTCTAATCGATTTTTAAACATGTTTATAGACGTGCTACTTATTATCATACTTCTACGCAAACTATTCTAGCTATTTTTACTATTCTGTGTAAAAGCGTTTTTGGCAACTGCTCTCTCGAACCTTCTACTTGTCAGCTTACACTCATTATTTCTAGTTCTACTGTATTGTGCTATTTCGAAAAAGCTATCCCTATTTATGTTATCGAACCCATTCATAATTTTAAAAACCTGGATTAGATCACCCCTTAGCCTCCTAGTCTCGAGCACTTTGTTCGCCTTATTGACCGCTGCTGTACTTTGTTTCGCTACTTCTCAATCACCAGTGACTATAACTCCTAAATCTTTTTCCTGATCTACGCTTGCCAACTCCTTCCCTGACATACTATACGTAAAATTACCGTTAAGCGAACCTATATGTAAAATTTTGCACTTATTGACGTTAAATCTCATTTGCCATGTGACCGACCAATCTACGATTTTATTCAGATTTTCCTGGATGTTACCTCTATCTTCGTCATTTATCGCCCTATCACCCAACTTCGTGTCATCCGCAAACTTTGAAACTGTACTGACTAGGCCGGCATCTAGATCGTTAATATATATAAGAAAAAGCAAGGGGCCCAATACAGAACCCTGAGGAACGCCGCTACGCTCCATCAACGACCACCCTCTGTTTCCTACCTCGCAACCACTCTTCTCTCCAATTTATTACTACACCCATGATTCCATGAGCCTTAGTTTTTTCAACGAGTCTTTTCTGCGGTACCGTGTCAAACGCTCTTTGAAAATCTAAATACACTACATGTACCGCCCGATGACTATCGTAAATTTCAACCACGCTTTGGAAAAATTCTAAAAGATTAGTTAAGCAAGATTTATTTCGCCTAAAGCCGTGCTGCGTATTTCTAATCAAGTTATGCAATTCTAAGTGTTCGATTATTCGACCCTAATTATATATCGATTCCAGTAGCTTACCTACAGCAGACGTTAAACTGATTGGCCTATAATTTCCCGCCGCACTTTTATCGCCTTTCTTAAAAATAGGTGTTACGTTTGCTAACTTGAAATTATCTGGTACGCACCCCTCAGAAATAGACGCATTAAAAAGCTTTGTTAGCGGCACAACAATGCTTTCTTTTAATTCTTTTAGGTGTATGGGATATATGGAATCCGACCCCAGTGATTTAAGCATTTTCATTTTTCAAATATAGTGCAGTACCTCCCTTTCAATCACCACAATATTATCTAAGTATTACCATTATCGAAAGGTATTATGTCTATGACAGTAGGGATAATTCGTTACATCTTCTATTGCAAAAACTGACGTAAAAAATTCGTTTAGCAGAGTAGCCATTTGCTCGTTTTCAGAAACTAGCTCACCGTCCGAATTTCTCAACGGTCCTAACACGCTCTTTACTGGGTTCCTATTATTAACGTATTGGAAAAATCGCATGGGGTTTTCTTTGCCGTCACGAGCTATGGAAATTTCAACTTTACTCTTTATAATATCCCCTACTCTAGAAGTAAACCATAAGGGCTTGTTATTTACTTTCGCACGCTTAATCTTGTACGGTACATATTCCTCATTTATTAGTCCTAAACACTGTTTCAAACGATTCCCACATTATTTTTGCGGTAGAGGTCCCCAATTGACGTGTGACAATTCATTTCTAAATTTACAAAAGTATGCGCGCTATTGCTTAATGGTTCTATTACCTGAAGATCAGTGATAAGCCTATCTTCCGTAGTTATTACTAAATCTAAAATACTGTCCACCCTCGTAGGTTCCCTAACCTTTTGAATAAGAAAGTATTCTCGAGAAAATTAACTTAACGATTACCTTCCGCGTCTCCCTGCATTATATCATAATTCACGATAGCGCAATTAAACTCGACCATAATTCTTCTGGAGCAAAATCAGTTATATTCTCTCTTTGTAGCCTCTCTTCAAAGAGAAGGTATCATGATCAGAGACCACTTTGTCACTTTTCTGGATACTGATAACTGATTCATGCTGAGCTCTCAATTTTTCAGATATTTCTTTAGGATCGTCCGTTAGTTCATTTTTTTCGTTTCCCAAGGGCCCGATATTGGCGCGTTTTCTTTTCGCAAAGTTGTAAGAGTATTTCGGGTTTTCCTTTATTACTTCTACTCGAGCTTCCTTTTCCCTGTCTGAATGACCTCTTAAGGCAGTGTTTTCCAAACTTTATGTTACGACGACCCCCTAACTCCCCAAAATTATGGTTGTGCTCCCCCTCCCTCATTAATTATCAATGATTCAACTAACTAAAATGGCATGTACAATTATTCGTATTTGTATTATTAATCAGATTTTTGGAGGTAACCAGAAAAAAGCTCCTCCCTAGCCAACTACGCGCCCCCCGCAGGGGGGCGCGCCCCACAGTTGGGAAACCACTGCCTTAAGGAGAGAGTGTACGACTTCATCGATTTTATTTGGCTTTTCTTGTATAATTTTTCTGTCATTATTATTCGTGCAGTTTATTAATTTTGTAGCTACTCTCTTTCTTTTGCGGAGTATTGTTTGCCTTTACCTCTCAAAATAATTCCTCGTTCCTTTTTCATGCTTGTTTGGAACTTTTTTCCTTCATTTACGACATTTCTTCTATTATTAGTAGTATCTCTTCAGTTGCTTTGTCTTTGAATACTGTTTTCCAGTCTATTTGATCTAATTTCTTCCCAGTTTATAGTCTTGGAGCTTAAGTTAAAAAACTCAAATTTGCGTCTTTCTTTGGTGTATGTATTTTCTTTTAAGGTTATCATCATATTAGTTGGTATTTTGATAATGTTGTAGTCGGATATAATCGTTGGGGTTATTTTTATTTCATCGATTAGATGGTGGTTGTTATTAGTGAATCCCAGATTCAAGAAGTTTTTTTTTTCTGGTGTTCTGTTATATCTTATTAACATAAATTTATTCGTTAAAACCACCAGCTTATTTCCTTGTTCCTGGTCCTCTCTTGTCCCCCTTTTTGTCTTGTTTTATACTTCTTCCTACCCTCTTGTACTTCATAAATGGGAAATTAAAATCTCCGCAAAGCATTAAGTTGGGAGTTGATAAGTTTAAGTACTTTATTAGGTTTCTGATATTAGCAATGACGAAGCACAGCCACTTTTACGCGTTTGTTCTGTCAACTCGTAATATGTTATAACAACTGAGTTGTATTTCTTTTTATATAGTTTTTACGGTCTCCTTGGCAGCCCTTAAGATTTTGCTGTGTAAACGAATAAATTTTACTCTAAATGAATATACTTACTATGCACAGAGAAATATATTTCTGTATTTAGGAGAATGTAGTTTATTATAAAGTAATGGAGTTTACAGTAAATAAATATTCAAAACATATATTTCACTTCAAAGAAATTTATTTTTTATTCTCTTTATGAAAGTCAAATTTTAAATGTTAAAATTTTCCATCTTGCGCATGCGTAGTCTGGTATGAGACTAAAGTGTTCTTATCCGCATTTGTACAGTTTTGTAAAAAAGTTCGCCTAGAAACATATTTGATGAAAGCATAAAAATTACGAATCCGTAATGATGAGTTTTATTTTGGAATTTTATTACCGTTACCAAAAAAAGAATAAAATTTTATTTATAGACGAACTTTTTTCCAAAACTGTACTTCGAAAGACTTAATATTTCAATAATTATGTTTTGGAACTCGCTTGACCTCCTTCCTAAAGGATATGAAAGTCACGTGACAAAGGGAACCTACAGCTTTACGGTGAATCCGAACTATCTACGAGTCACTACATCAACTAAACGATGAGGACGGTCACTTATCGAGCTGTACTGAACAAACCCGACATCGATTTAACCGCGCTGATCTAACGGGAAGCGGTGTTTTGACGTGGACAACGTTAAACCTTAAATAAAAAATATGTAATAATTATATTTATTAAAGAGTTTTTTGAAAAAATGTGAAAAAAGAACGATCAAAATTGACGAAATTCCTGTATTCCTGTAAAATACTACGTTAAAAATTTAATTTTAACTTTAGATTAAAATTATTAATAAAAATTTCGATTTTAAAATTGGATTTATTTTAGGATCAGTTAAAAATGGGTTAAAAAAAAGGTGTGGATGCTTTTTTTTTTTTTTTTTTAGGCGATTTTTTCTCTTAAATGAGTAAAACATATTTTGTTTGTAGGTTAGGTCGTGGTCATATCGCACTACCGCTTCCTGTTAAATCAACGAAATCGAATACATTGGGTATGAAAAAAAAAAATTATATATATGCTGACATATACTGACATTTTTCTCTCATTCCCCACTCACCCACCCAAAAAGCCTTGTCCAGAATTTTTGTCCATGTACATCACACATTCCTTACCAATACGCACCGGGAATTTTTTTGTTTTTCTTCTTCACATTTATCGGAAATGAACATAATTGTATTTGTAGCGTAAATTGTTTATATTCTGTGTTGAATGCGTGAAAGCGCATTTGAACATTAAGTTTTTATTTCTTTCGCATAAGCAGATGGTTAGCTTGTTGGATTCGCAGGCCTAGAAAGGAGAATCGAGTTATCCTTATAACGTCACATATTTCTATACGCATTTTCTATGTAAATAATATATCCTACAACTTTTGCTCCAGGTGCTTTTAAACTTCGTACTGCGTTGATCAGTAAAATTACAAGATTGCTTAACATGAGAACCTTTTTATGAACGTGAAAAATTTGTGGTCGTGTGACATTATTAAACCTTATTGGATCGCCTGAAGATCAGGGCCCCCAGCCTCAATAACGAAAATATCACGACTTAACCAATCGTCAAGGGCGTACAGTTGACCTAATCGGGCATTCAATTTAATTTAGTATTATATTTGGTACTGTAAAGCAAAAACCAAGAATACATGGGGGCCCTGATCTTCAGGTATTCCACATTTTTGTTAAAGCATAAAATTTTATTGGTAAATATATTTATTGCATATAACATCTGTGTAACTTTTTTTTTGTCTTTGAGCATCTGGCAGACGATTTATTCATGATTTAGAAAAATTAGTGGAGAATCGCATTTATTTCTTGGTGTCTGCGTGATAAAATGTTTTTATTATTGACCTTACTTGATAATTGATACCAGTCTCGGTTTGTAGCTCGAAGCGGGAAGGACGTGTCCATTCACAGCTCTCAGTGTTCGACTGCATCCAAGTTCTTACATCGCAAATCGTCAGCTCTCTCTAGTAGTCTTTATATGATCATTGCCGTCATCTTGCGCTTCCAAGAAGATTTTCGTTAATCTTGGTAATTTTTTAGTACATTTTTAGGAGCTATTGAAGAATAGGGACCCCAGCCTTCTTTAGTTAGGTTTATAAGGCTAACTAACGAAAATATCACGACCTAACCTAACCAATCGTTAGTTAACTGTACGCCCTTGACGATTGGTTAGGTTAGGTCATGATATTTTCGTTAGTTAGCCTTATAAAGCTAACTAAAGAAGGCTGGAGTCCCTATTCTTCAATAGCTCCCATTTTTTAACTAGAAGGCTTCTCTTTTTAAACTAGAAGGCTTCTTCCTGTATTCGAAGTTCATTATTTCGTAATACTGTTAGTGTTAAATAATAATAATAGCTATGGCTCGCAAACCACCACAATATATACAAGTTACAACCGATTTCCAGTTGTTTAAGGTAGTATGTTTAATATGTTTACTGACCGCGGTACAACTGAAGTTATTGTAAGTAAATATAATGGACTTCTATTTCAAAACTCTGCTTTACATGAAGACTAGTTTCATACATTTATTAGATAAATTTTAAGAAATTATTAAACTTTGAACTGAAATAAGGTTAGTCGATGTAATTGACTTAGTCGATCTTTTGTACTTATTGAAATAAACTTAAATTTACTCGCATTAACAGCTTGCATTAAGTCAATTTATGTTAGTTCCTAGGTACATCAGTTAAATGTATATCCACTCATAATTCGACTTTAAAAATTACACAGTACAGTTTGTAATAATGTTTTATAATTGTCATGGATTTAGTTTATTTTTCCAAAGGGTATTTCGAACATTAATGCAATTCGGATCAAATATTCTTTCGATATTTGCTTTATTATCTCAACTGTGCCGAATCTTTTTGAATAGTTTACTTTATTCTAATCAAAACGTACGACACATTTACAAAACATTTAATTCAATAATAAGTTCCTCAATACCTTCACCTTGAAATGTCGAGGTAGTTATGGATACAAAAGGTTATGAGGAAATGGTCATTTTTTTTTTTTTTTTTTTACAAGAAATGAATAAACCCTATTTTCAATGTTGGAAGTTCTGAACAATCACGAGTTTTTTTCTAGTTCTGGAATAGGTCTACTCTCACTTTCCGTCATTCCCATTTGATTCCGCGACCAAGAATATGAGAGTGAGAATTTCAAACGAGGCATTTTCAAATCGGTCTATTCCCAATTCGTGTCATTCTCATCCACGACCTTTTCCACTTTGGTCCGGGTTAGGTTGCGATTGGTTAGGTTACGATTGGTTAGGTTACGATTGGTTAGGTTACGATTGGTTAGGTTACGATTGGTTAGGTTACATTAAGTTAGGTTCTGATTGGTTAAAATAGGTTAGGTTAGGAAATATTGAACATTCCCACTCAGCCCTGTTTGCCGCGAATGAAAATGTAGTGACTGTTTTTCAAATAAAAAAAACGCTTTTTCTTCAAATGTAAACTTTTTCACTTTTGTACATTCTCATTTGTGGACCGAGAATGCGAATGGGGATGACAGTGAGTGGGCAGTAATCCCTGAATATTAAAAAAAGAACTTTGGAAGATAAGAAACTTGTATCTGATATAGAATAGATGTGCGCTTGAAAAACGATCTTGTGTAGTGATGATAAAAAGCCCTTATTCGCTTATGCTCTCATGGAGAAATATGAAACTACCACAAATACAGGAATTAATTTTGTTAAGGTAGTAGATAGAACCTTATGGTTTCCGTTGTGACATCATCAAACGATTCTGTCCGTTCTTCAAATTCAAAAGTATCTGGCTCAAACTCGGGACATAAGTGAAAGGACGAAGAAAAACTTACTTTATGCGAGTTTGAACGACGGTTCAGGATCGACCTTCGGTCAACCCCTTTGCATCATCCTGCCTCATTTACGAGATTTGGTGAAGGGGGGAGTTGCCGTCTGATCTCCTCCTGCTCTCGTAGCCAGCCACGTATGGTGGTCAGGGACTTTGCACAGGAATCTGTCCAGCTGGTTCTTGAATTTATTCAGGTCGATGTACTGAAGGTTCCTTACTTCTTTTGGTAGAGCATTAAAAAGCTTTGGGCCTCGTATTCTGAGGGTATTTTCCATCCTCGTTTTCATGTCTTCCTGTCCCACCGTAGCTGGGACAGTACAAGATCTTCCTCTTCTCTCATTTCAGTTTGTTTCTATTTCATTTCTAAGGTTAGGAACAAAACCCTCAAGTATTTTGCATATGTATATTATTGTGTACCACTCGCGTCTTCTTTCGAGAAAGTAGTTTCAGGGATTGTAGTCGAGACCAGTAGTCTTCGCCTTTCGTTTACTCTATCTTAGACGTAAAGGTCCTTTGTATAGCTTCATTGTTCGCAATGTCTCGTTTTCTGTATGGGCTTGTGAGTACTGAGCAATACTCAATTATAGGTAGGACTAAACTCTTCCATAATTTGAGCATGATGTTTGCTTTTCTGCTGCGGAAGCTCCTCCAGATGATTCTCATTATTTTTCTAGCCGTTGTAATTTTGATGTTATAGTGCTCTCTGAATTCTGCATCCGACGACATTATTACCCCAAAATCCCTGACTTGTGGATTTGGTGTTATCTGTCTGGCTTGCAGAGTTTTGTACCCTTTATTCTGTAGCTCTTTGTTATTACCATATCTTAGAAGTTGGAATTTTTCTTTGTTGAGCTTCATATTGTTGTCTTCCGCCCACTGGAATGATGTTTCAATGTCGTTTTGTAATTTTTCTATATCACCTTCGTTCAATATTTCCTTGCATATCTTTGTGTCACCTGCGAAGCATGATACAGTACTGTCATTGACATCTGCATCAGTATCTGCAATTATTTTTATGAACAGCAAAGTAGCTAATATTGTCCCTTGTGGGACAGAGCTCACGACTTCAGAGACTTCCGATTTAACTCCAATTGCTACCACTCTTTGTGTTCTTTGCGTTAAGAAATTAAATATCCATCTTCCTAGCTTTCCAGTAATTCCTGTAATCTTAAGTTTGCTATAATTCCATGGTCACATTTATCGAAGGCTTTAGCAAAGTCAATATATATTATCTATGTTTTGTCCTTGACACAGTTTCCAATATTTTCTCTTGGTGGTCTAAGAGCTGTGATCGGCATGATCTTCCAGCTCTGAAGCCATGTTGAGATGGGTTGTATAAGTTCTTTTCTTTAGGTAATAGGTAGTTTTGCCTCTAATTATACGTTCAAAACACTTTGTAAGGTGGGAAGTAAGAGCTTACTGGCCGATAATTCTTGGACATTGCTCTGTTACCCCCTTTAAATAAGGGGGCAATGATCGCGTTCTTTAATGGAAGTGGAATTCGTCCTGTGTTGAGTGATTTCCTCCATAGTAAGTATAGCGGTTTGTCAATACTCTCTCTACATTTCAGAAACGTGGAGCTCCTTGTGTCTGGCCCTGGTGCCGAATTGTCTCGCATCTGTGATAGAGCCTTAATTACATCTTCCGAGAACTCTAAGTCTATTAATAGGTTTGTGCTAGAATTTGTTCTTGGCTGGTTTGTATCAATGTAAAAAAATTTGTCTGAGTTTTCTACTTTCATCTCGGACTTAGGGGTGCTAAACACAGAGTTAAATTGTTCCTTAAACTCTACTGTACACTGCATTTTCCTTTTCGCGAACGTGTAGAAGTATTTTGGGTTACTTTTTGTTTTCTGCTACCTTGTTTTCTTTCTCGTTTGTTTTATGTATGAGTGTTTGCTTTAGGTCCATTTCTATTTCGCCTAGTTTCCTCTCTAGTTTGAGTTTCCTTGCATCAGTTCTGCTTCTGTGATGTTTTATGGTTTGTTTCCGTTGTCTAAATAGTGTCCTGATTTTTTTTTCGAGCTTGCTACGTTTTCTTTTTCTCTCTGGAACGTGCTTCAGTAATATAGGTTTGGTTTCACACTCCATTATATATAATATTTCTTCTGGAGTCTTCTCGTGAAGTAGCAATTCCCAATTTACTCCCTTTAAATCTTTATTTATAATTTCCCAATTTACTTTCTTTGAATTTATGTTTAAGCCTTCAAATATTCCTTCTGCCTCTCTGGGATGCGTTTTCCGACCTCTGGGTGCTAACTTCAGTTGTATATTGATTAAGTTATGGTCAGAGAAATTTGTGTGCGTTACCTTTTTATTTATTATTATCTCATTGTTATTTGTCAAAATTAAATCTAAAACGTTCTCTTTTCTAGTGGCTTCACAGATTTCCTGGGTAAAGGCGTAATGTTCCACCACATCTAATAACATTATTGCCTGGGTTCTATCATCTTTTGTAATGTTGCCATAAAACTACTCAACATGTATGACTTCGTCATTTTTCTTCCATGTTATGAATGGGAAATTAAAATCTCCGCATATTAGAATATTTTTGCTGAAGTTTCAAGTAATTTTAACATGTTTTCTATTTCATTTATAGGAAATTGAAATTAACTTTTTGTGGTGTTTGGTGGTCTGTAGACGTCCATAATGGTTAGGTTCAGTTCCTTTAATTCTAAAATAATAATTTCGACTGTGCTCTTTGATTTGCTTACCTTCACCTCACTTGTGTATGTATTTTTCATGTAGATACAACACCCTTCTCCTCGTCTAGCCACTCTATCTGCTCTGTATATTTCAGTATCGTCGATACAGTTTTCACAGCCCTTGTCGCATTTATGTAAGTGTGTTTCCGTAGCTAAATTTTGTAAGTATTGTAATTTGCAGTCTGCATGGTCAGTATAGAGGCCTTGTATATTTGTTTATAATACATTTACAGGGTTTCTAATCTCCATGTTCGGTTTTCTTATATACTGGTCGTTTCCTGGTTGATGTCGGTTCCTGTTTGGTGTTATTGGTTGGGCCGCTGCATTTGGGAGTATTGGGGTTGAGGATCTTGATACCACTGTGGTGGTTGTATTAATTATCGGTGGGTAGTGTTGAGTAGAAGGGTGATGTATGTAATGTTGTGGTGCATATATCTACAGAGTTCTGTCTTTTCTTGTTAAAAGGGCTAGCTGTGCTTTTATCATTCTCATTTCCTCTAAAAAATGTTTCATTGCTCTTGTTATTACTTCTATTTCGGATGCGATCTGTTCTTCCTCGTTCTTTTCTTTGGGTACTCTTTGTGTGAAAATACGGGCACTCTATATTTAGGCATTTTTTTTCTCTGTAATTGACTGACTGCACATTAGGAGGGTGGAAAAAGTTGGTTTTGTCCGTACCTACATCTTCCATTTTTCATCATATAGAAGCATTTTTTGGGATGATTGTAAATGCAATTTGAACCATATTTTATATGTTTTATAATATTTGTATATGGCCCGTCGTTTAAATTCCTTAAGAGTCCTATGTGACTTAATTTCTTTCTTCTGTTCCGGTACTATTTCTTCCCTACTCGGTGTTTTTTTTTTGTCTTTGGCGTGTTTTCATTTGTGTTTCTGGTATCTTTCCCTTTTGTTCCTGGTATTTCTCTCTTTCGCAGGGGGTATTTCTTCGTCTGAGGCTGCTTTCACGCCTCCTTGTAGTGTGTTGTCCTGAATCTCGTTTTCGGTTGTGTCGGTGTTTCCTGGTTTTCCGTCGGTAAAACTACTGCACTTGATTCTTCTATTTCATCACATTTTTCCATTCCCCTTTGTACTATTTTCCGATTGTTTTCCATGCACTTGACACACGGGAAGCCATGAAGGTATATGATTTTATTGTTTATTCTATTTATCATTTCCTGTCTTTTCTAAGTTCATGCATTCGTAGTGTTTAAAGATATTGCACAGAATGCATTTTAAGCCCGTGGTCGTCTGGTCTGTTTCATTTTTGTAATCGCAGAGCTGGTGCGCGGCACATTCCATTAAACATAATCCAACTCTATTTAGCTTTCTGTATTTAAAGCAATTTACACATTTCTTCGTATTTTTTGCCATTCTTTCCTTTATTTTGCCTATTTTCTTCTCGTTTCGCGAAGTTCGTCTGCGAAACCTCGACCTTCTTTCCTCTATAGGCCTAATGTAAAAATATTAGGAAGCTGTTTTTCCGTTTGAATTGTTTTCAATTTATGTTTCAGTTGATGTTTTTCTTTTGTGCACGCTATATGCCACCGGCTTTCACTTAATAAGTTATTTTCGCGAATTCACTGATATTTAATAAACACTGGTATAAGATAGAATTTACCACTGAACTTATAAACACTAGTTATTTCGATATTACACAGAGCGGAAACAAAAAGTCCGTACACCACTAGGTAGGAACACACCTTGCGAGTTAGATTCAGTTTTGAGCTGCCATTCATGCATAAATCGAACGGGAATGATTTTAAAGCAGGAATTTCCAACCTGTGGTACGCGTACCACTGATCGTACGCCGAGATCCTTTAGGTGTGGTACGCAAAAGGGTTATAAATACACAGCTTACTAATTGCTAATAACTTTCATGACAAAACTTTTAAAAGTAATATTAGTTGTAGATGAATAACTTTCCGACTGTGGGTTTGCATGCGATCCAATTCGCCATCCAAATAGCTTTCAGATCATTTAATGATAACATACAAGACCAAAATCAAGATTTTGATTCAGTAAAAATGCCGATGAATATCATTAAAATAAATATAATTCCTTAGATAAAGCAGAAAATTGAAGTTTGAACACTAAAGTCTCTTCCCTACAATTTTGGTTGGGTTGTACCAACTTCCTTCTTAAAAAGGTATGGGGCAAAAAGTGGTACATCGACTTAAAAATGTTGAGGACCTCTAATTAAAGGATAAAGGTGTTAGTAAGTAATCTGAATAGTAGTAAAATGAGCATATCAACAGTAAAACATATTCAACTGTATGTAATTTCAGTGTTGAGTTAAAATATTCTAGTAAGTCTGTAATAATCAGTGAGGGCCAGAAGCTGCCACAGCACTTAGATCAAACTAATGCGGCCCATTGCCTAACTCCTAGCTGGATTATTATTACTAGCACCATCGGGAGTCAAAACCCCGACCTCACTGTCTTCACTACACTTAGTGAAACAGCGTTGCCAACTGAGGTGTGGGTGCTAGCTAGTAAGCCTATATATTTGTAGGTTTAAGGTTACTACACCAATGTCGATTCCAGAAAATGTAAAGATGCAATTTAATGGTTTAACTTTGTAGCTTTCTTTAGAAAGCTGAAGTCGAGTATGCGTGAACTGTGTCAATATGGTTATAGCGTTTGGATGGAATTAGTATATTCCGTTTTAGGAATTCTTTAAAGAGACATCGTAAGTTGTTTTACATTAAATACCGATGATATCCATTGACTAATATCTCAAAATAATTTGAATCAAGGAATTTGGGAGAAAAAGTTATTGAATCTGTTGTTTGTCCATTCTTTAAAAGAGAGAGAGAGCAAAAAGATGCGCAAGCCTCTAAAAAGAACAACAGGTAACGGATCCGTCGCTATCCTCTCGCAAAACTGAAGTGGAAACCTTTCTGCTCCTACGAGGTTATGCTGTCATCTTTGTCTTTCATTAACGATTAAATAAGATCAAGGGAATGAAAGAACGGTTATGCTGTTATATTTATCTTTCATTAACGATCAAATAAGATAGGAGAAAAAGGAATAAACAGGAAGAGAAAAGTCAAGGGAAGGAAAGAACAAAGAAGAATAAAAGGCCCCTGGGTGGTCTGGAGATTTCTGTTTTAGAGCAAGTTCTTTTTGTAGGGTTGGGGATCCGAACCCCGAGAACCACTCACCCCATAAAGGGACCAGCAGGCCACCGTAAAAAGTAACAATAGATGCCAATGGTTAAATCACCAACGCCTTCTCGAAAGATGGAAGAGAAAAGCTCTCTATCTCTGGCGAGGTCAAAAAGTATTTTTTTTTATTTTTCATCTTTTTGTCTTTTCATCTTTTCTTTGTCTTTCATCTTCCTTTCGCCATCTTTTCCTCGCCAGAGATAGAGATCTCTGGCGAGGCCAAGAAGTATTTTTTTCTTTTTCATCTTTTCTTTGTCTTTCATCTTTTTGTTTTTGCATATTGGCTGACGTTACTACAATAAAAACGTAAAATATAATGATAGTAATTTAACACAAAAAGAACTTTTCAATAAACATTTTTATAAAGAAAAATGAAAGAAAACTTATCCATTGGCAGTGGCGACTGGCGTATAGGAGCGATGGAGCGGTCGCTCCCCCTTGCTTGAAACGATAAATATTAATTTAACAGATAAAAAATATATTAATTTTAAGATATTAAAATAAATATTCTTGAAATATATTTTAAAAATTCATGTAGCATATCATGATTCATGAGGCATTTGAGTAAGCCTTCATATAGTACATAATATTCTAAACTTATAGCATAGCTTCAAACAGCGTACCGCTGTTTGAATACAAAATAATATTGCAGCCAAATGGAGCGATAGATTTTTCGCTCAAGTAAATATAAATTATATTTTACTGTTGTAATGAAAATATAAGTACAATCGCGAATTTTTTTTATAATAACTTTATTTTTACTAATAGTTACTTCAGTAATAATGATATAAGTCATTTATATGTATTTTATTAAAATTATTACTTATTTGTAATTAACTAGAATTGTACGTCTGGCATAGCCGCATATGTTAATACAAGTATAGTACTCTTGTGAGCGGCAGTTGGATTCGCACTAGCCTATTGTGAGTCCGTGTTGTCGTACAGTGGTACATTATTATAGTCAAATTTATTATAGTCAAATTTATTATAGTCAAATTTATTATAGTCAAATTTATTCAACAATTATTTTTATATTTTATTAAAATATTTTTTTAATACAAATTTATGGCTTCTTTTGACATATAAGTACCGTACGGAAGCACCATGTGATTGTTTATGTACTAGAATTCTAAAAATTATAAATTTTATGAAATCGCACCCCTATACATTTATACCACGAGTCGCCACTGTCCATTGGTCAACACTCATTTTATTGCCAATCATATTAGAGTGATTTTGGGGTAACTTTGTGGTGCTGATTCCGAATATGACATCGGTTTTGCTAGATTGGCTCTAATTTATGAGATAATTGGTACCCCATTGAAACACGTAAAAATGCAAAAAATTTAATGTTCAGGCGGAGCTACTTACAAATCGCATTGAAATTGTCTCAAATCATACAAAGTAAACACATGAAATACATAATGGCATTTTATTCGGTCTCACCATCTAGAATGTTCCGGTAGTTTCCCATATGCACGCGTTATGGTTACGTTTCCTATTAATTGAGGGTATTCATTATCTCAAGAACTAGAGCCAAATCGGAAAAACTACTTTCATTTTGGAATTCAGCAACCCCAAAATACCCTAAATTCGTACGAATTTCCTTGGCAACGAAAAAAAAAAAAAGTTTTTTGTTGACCTGTGTTATCAAATTACTTTTAATTAACAACCAAAAACTAAAATGCATTACTATCGGAGGAGATTGTAGACGCCAATCGACCAAGGAAGTATTCCGGGTGAGATCCTCCTTAGCTGATCTTTCCGTGTCTCATCTACCTTGTGAGCAGTCCAGCATACTCTCAAATACACACTCCTCTCACTATTCCTCACTACCATACCTGCATCTAACACACTACACAATCTTTCAAAATTAAAAAAAAAACAGCAAAATGGCATCGACCTCAAGATCCTTGGAATTTCTTGGGAAGGGACCATAAATGTCCTCACTTCTGGCTTCCCCGCTGCCGATATCGGGAACGCAGACCCTGTCGGCGGGGCTGATTCTGCACTGCCCATTCGAGATGCTCTGGGCCTCTGCCTGATTCAATTTTCATAAACTTCTGCAACATTCGTGGCTTTTCTTCAAATTTTCAATCTGTTGAAAGACCACCTCTCCTCCTCTAAACCTTCCTTTTTCTTCGTTGAAACTCGGGTGTCTGGGCCGACTGACAGCAACCCCTTTTTTGTACCTTCCTACTTTCTCTGTACTCAACTAACTTGCTCTCGTATTCCCGAACTTGAATCCTTTGAATTCTACACCCTTTGGCTACGGCTTGCATGCCAATCTCAAACTAAATACATCTGCATTGTCTACCTTTCTCCTAATTCTACTGACTATACAAAACTCTCTAACTACCTCGCTTCCAAAGTGGAATACATTCGATCCCATTCTCCTTTTGCTGAAATCTCCATTTTAGGAGATTCAATGTTCACCACCACCTTTTGGCTTTCCTCTCATTTCACTGACAATCCTGGTGAACTAGCTTACGACTTCCTCGATCCTGATTACCTAGAGTAGATTGTACAGCACCCTACTTGTAACCCCGATCACCTTGGAAATAGGCCCAACATTCATTGTGGATTTTATTTCTCACCACTCATCATTCTTCTTACTCTGTGAAACTTTTTCTCCGTTGGGCTCCTTTGATCACAATCTTGTATCTGTTTCCTGTCCTATCGCTCCAATTCGGCCTTTGGCACTTTGGCGCCGCTGACTGGGAGGCCCTTAGGCAGTACTTCTCTGATTTCCCATGGAATAATTACTGCTTCCGTGGCCGGGATCCCTCCGAGTGGGCTGAGCGCATCACGGAGGTGGTTTTCTTGGGCATGGAGGCGTACATTCCATATTCTATTCCTACTACTAATGCAAAAAAAACCTTGGTTTAACTTTGTTTGTTCTAATGCTATCCGCAACAGAGAGGAGGCTTTCAGAAGGTACAGTCGCCATCCAACTCCTGAATCTCACTCGGCTTTTATTTCTGCCCGAAATCGTGCAAAATCCGTTCTTCGACGCCAAAAATTCCTTCATCCGACAAAAATGTGAAAAACCTATCTAATTCTAATTTCTTCATGCTCTTTCTTGCATCTAGCCAAAAACTTCTCCAACAACTTTACTGCTACTTCTTTCCTCCTCTTTTTCCATTCCGATGGCTCAGTTGCCGTCTCTTCTCCTGACAAAGCTAAACTCGTCGCTCAAACTTTCGCCTCCAACTCAACCTTAGACGATTTCGGTGCTATTCCTCTATCTTTCTCCCTGTCTATGACCTCCAATCTTTCAAACGCAGAATGTCCAGCCATCTTGAAAACACTGGACCTTGATTTTGGCTCTCTTCTTCTATTACAGAGGTGGCGTTTTTGCGGACGTTTGCCCTTAGCCCCTCATTCCTGCATTATATATATATATATATATTAGGGTGTCACTAGGTAATAGGGGGAAAATTAAACGATGGATATTTCCTATGACACCCTAAAATTGTTCCATTTGGTGTAAAACATACGGAAGAGAAATTTGGTCCTGATTGGTCATCATTTTAAAGGTCGCCCTCGTCACTGAAAACAAGACCCATTTGTTGATGTCAACAAGCTGTTCAGTGTTTCACAGCTTGGGCCGAACCAGATAATAAAAAACAAGGCAATTTGGTGAAATAACGAAAGTAAGACACTTAAAAACGCAAAAGAATACAAACAGTTTATTATATAATCAAAATAGAAGACATAATTTGGCGAATAATGGTACAAATAGAGAAGCAACAAAAGCAAAACTTTGAGAAATAAAATACATATACAGTAGCAGAATAATTGGTGCTCATACGCTGATCAGTGATTAGTTCTTTCGCGTCCTCACTAATGCTGATTTGTTCGGAGCTGGGTGTTGCTTTCTGTGGTCAGTGACAACTTGAACGAGGAACTGGAGCTGTTCTTCTTTCACTGTCAACTTTCCGTTCAGCTCCTTCACCAGAGCTACGGCCCGTTCTGCTCTGTCGTTCACCACTGCAAGTTGGAGACCACATCCCGAGCTTGCACGTATTCAGAGTTTGACGTCCATGAACTGGGATGGTGGAGCAGAAAGCAATCTGGCAACTGAAGTTTTGAGAAGAATCCTCGGGTGTTCTTTGTGATCAGTTGCTCCAGTCCTTTGCTGTCACTGAGGAACATAGTATCAAGAACCAAGGTCGTTTTGGCGGCATGTGAGGGGCTTCTTGATCTAACGCTGCAACCATGCTGCACTTCACTTCCATCGATATCCTCTCATCAAAGAACGCCAGAACCCACTGCCTCCTCCGAATGGTACCACAGGTGCGCAGACAGCTTCTTGGTGGTACCATCAGAGATCTTCTTGTGCGGGTATCGAAGGAGCGTCCTCATCAATTCCCAATCATTCAGCGGAGCTTCGATGACAGATGAGCTGTTGCCCACGCTTTCATGTAAACTAGAACAGAAAAGAGGCAGATATCTCGAATTCCGCGTTCCTCAGTGTTCGTCAGTTTAAACTGTCTTCGGAAGAGCCAGATCTTGATGGCATAGAGCCCCTTAGCCATCCATCTCGCCCGGTGCATAGCACCAGGGCGCGGAAGTTTAGTCCTTGTATGGAACTCCTCCAAGAAAGATGACGGAAAGATCGAGGAATTCCTGATAGTCATCACGAACTTGAAGTGCTTGTGATTTTGCAAACTCAATGAGCTCCGTTCTATGCTTAAAAATAGTTGCTTTGGTGAACGCATCTGTGTCCGCAGTTTGGAACTGTTGCTGGTCAATGCGGGTCCAATAATCATGGAAGCGCTTGAAAAGCAGAATTTCTGACCGGTAGATACTGAATCTAGCGATGCTGCGAATGCCGCCTGTAGCACCAACTCCAGTAAATGGTGTCTGCACGCGCAGTGTAACAGGTCACGTCCAACTTTTTCTTCCAGAAGAACACAAGTTCCTCCACGGTGGCCTGTGTTTTGTCGTGGTTGTGTCGAAACACATAGATTTGACATGATCGGTCACTCCCCATTCATTCAGGCAATCTATGATGGCATTTGTTGTGCCAGCGCGGTTCCTGACAGAAGTTTTGGCACCCCGAGGAGCTGCTCTGTCCCGGAGCCAGATACAAGAATAGGTAAGCGGTCAACATATTCTCGTGACGTCAGATCTTGCATGAGTTTTTCCGTCCCAGTGAACAGTCAACGGACTATTGCCTTGGAACTCGCTCTTCAGTTGCCGAGCCTTAAGGGTACGGAATTTTCACGCTGACGATGAATGGATCCACGATTGATGTTGTAGTCGCTAGCATCATGCCCTAAGCTGGAAGCTGCCTCAAACAGCAGATATGTGGCCTTCTTGACGAGAGTTGCGTGCGATCAAGCGCTGCCGCCAATTCCGATGTCATGATGTTCTTCGTTGCTCTTTGTTTAGACGCTAACGAACCACCACATGCTCCTTTTCTTCGCTATCATCTGAGCTGGAGGATGAGGACTCCAAAACCGCTTCGTTGGATACTGCCTCCATTTCAGCTGCTGATCGCTTTCTTCGTTTTCCTCTTCCTCCCGACGTCGAGTACAATCTTTGACTTGGCGCTGATGGGTCATGTCCAAACCTGCCATTGAACCTGGACGTCCTTTCTGGCGCTGCTGCTGAAGGAACTCCCAATCCTCTGGGTACTTGACCAATTTCTCACAATCAGCGTGGCGATGTCAAAGAGACGATCGAGGCGTTCAATGAATTCTTTTTCTTCGTCTTGTGTGAATCGCTCGTCCTTGAGGCGTGTTTTTGAGTCCTTTCCACTCCTCGAAGACTTTATCCAGTTTGCTGACGCAGGTGTCTCGAGTCTGTTGGAATGTGAGCTTTCTCCCAGAAGGACATCACTGCTCGAAGTGACTTCCTCAACGCGTCAGTATTGTCATTTTCTTTTCATGGTGAAGGTAAAGGAAGTAACCGAATGCTTGCCTGTAGGAAGGAAGCTTGCATCCTTTCACCTCATCAACCGCTGCCCCTAATAGGTATATACACTTCCGGGTTCCATCACCAGAAATCACGTAGCTGAAATGAGAAACGGTGAATCGTTAAGTATTGTTCACTTTATTTCTCAGATATTCAGACACACACATATATAGAGATATATAGATATCTAATGAACGATTATGGAGACGCCGCGCAAGCATTAAAACTTTGGAAGGCGGGGGCGACCTTTTATAGTTATTCAAATAAAAAGATTTTTCAGTCACCATGTTTTTTTTACCAATGGAATAGATTCGCGGGGTGTCAGCATGAAAATTTCAAACTTTGCATTTAAGTGACACCCTAATATATATATTATATATATATATATATATATATATATATATATATATATATATATTAGTAAATCTTCTGCGTTGTATGAGACTTCTTTTCATTCTAACAACCTTCATTATATTAGTTGTGAAATGGAAAAAATGAAAGTGTGTGTTTTTACACACACACACCACACACACACACACACACACGAGTATATTCCTCAGTTATTAATAATACACATTTCTGGATAATAATTTAATAATAACAATTTAAACTTAGTCAGTATTAATGTTGAATACAGTGGCACTACTCTGTATAATACATGACAAACGAATAAGACTTACAGACCCGTTTAATCTGTTATGTTTTCTATATTCATGTTATACACGGCGTATTGCCGGGGATCAGGGAGTACTCTCGGGAATCGATTCCTTATGAGGTCATAGAGGATTCTTTAGCAATTCCAGTTCCATTAAAACAATCCTGTCTGAAGATAAGGAGTGGAAGGGACACTAAAAGCAACGATGTTGGAAGCATGAGGCCAGGGGGTACGCTCTAATGAAGAAGCGCTCGACAACAGTGCCCATCGCCGCTGGCCTCTGTCTAGACACCGGATGACCCTTCGGGGCTCAACCTTGGAATCGTAGCCCGCTCCTACTTCTCATGAGAACTTTCCCATACCTATGACGCACCGTTTGACATCCGGTCTTCCAATATATAAGGAGGAACCCGATGCTTGAGAGACAGATTTAGGTAGAGCGGGGTCTCAGACGAATCTCCGGGCTGAGGGATCGGGAAATTCAGTCCGTTAAGCGTAATTTGGTATCGGTTTTGAGGTCGTGCTCTGCGATTGCGGTAGGATCAGACATTGAGACGGTCCCGCCGTTCCTGGAGTACCATATCATACCCTCTTGGCGAATTCATTCAATTAACCAAAGGTGTATGATATTCATTAGTACTGGTATTAAGTCGCTTAACGTTGTCTTAAAACCTATTTTATAAATCAAGGCTTTGTAATCATTTGATTTAATCTCTGAACGAACCGTTTCAAAGGAATGCTTAAATATACACTCGTTTATGTCCATATTAGTAGTATGAAAGAGTAATATATATACTTATACGCATGAGGTGGGTACTTACCTTTTTGACACTTAATTTCAACAGAAGTCTGTTCACGATTCTTTGTGGTGTGCGCTGAAATCTTCTAGATCGTTACATTATTTTACTAAAGATATTATTCAAACCATAAATTATTTTAAATGCGAAGAGTACATAATAAATAAATTAAATAAATAAATATATACAGGGTGTGTCCGAGAATTATCTGTACAATGTTTGGCTGTTATTAAAAGTCAACCCATGAAGTGTAGAAATTCCAGTGTTGTCCCATTTCACAGAGAATCTCATTAAGTTTTTTCTGATACCAAGTTTTGACAAGTTTTTTAGAAATTCCAGTGTGTCCGAACATTATCTGTACAATTTCATCTTTTAATAAAATTCTTGATAACACACGTAAAATTCTTAAACAAGATTATTTAGAATCTGTATTTTCAAAAGTTTCTTTTATTAAAGTAACGTTGTTACAAACATTCGATATGTGCACCATTAGTGATTCGCAAAACATCCAATCGATACTCCAAATGTTGCCATGTACGCTGCATCATATCCACATCAATTCTCAATAGCAGCTGTGATTCTTGCTTTTAAATCATCAATGTCTGTCACCCGCGTACATTTCTAAAAAACTTGTCAAAACTTGGTATCAGAAAAAAATTAATGAGATTCTCTGTAAAATGGGACAACACTGGAATTTCTACACTTCATGGTTGACTTTTAATAACAGCCAAAAATTGTACAGATAATTCTAGGACACCCTGTATATATATATGTGTGTGTGTGTGTGTACACACACACACACACACACACACACACACACACACTAATTTTGCAAACGTTAAACTTTCCATAGAAAATTTAATAAAATAATTACATTTTTAAAATAAATATGTACTATAAACGAAGTGAAAACCTAACAGTGGAGCACTGGAGCAGTCTGAGATTAATATAATACACAGAATAATTACCCCAGTATAGGGGGAAAAAAAAATATATATACAGTATACAGTATATATAATTATATATATATATACACACACAGTATATATTTATTATCAGGAGAAAAATTGCACAAACAAACCTCCGATCCATCTTTAAGGAACTGATCCGTAAACGCACTGAAAACGTTATCGTGCGACCGGGAGAGGGTGTGGGCCTGGATAAGACGCGATTCAACATGCACGCATGGGCTTGGGCGTACGTGGAACGCGTGGTCGTGCGGCGGGTGCGCGTAGGCGTGTTGTATCCGGGTTCCTGGTATCGCCCTTGGACCCATGCGGGTCTACGGCATCCCCTGAGAGGCTACGCCACCCTTAAATATAATTCATAAACGTTCATGAAGCTTCCTCTCAACCTAACCTAACCTTCCTCTTACTCCTCTCAAATACACCTCATAAAAGGGTATGAGAACCTCTTGACTTCATCCTGCCAAAATTTTCCGTCTATATTTTTGCAACTATACTACTCATCATATTTGAGCAGTGTCAGTTGACAGTTTGACAAGCTAGTAAAGTCGAAAGTTTATCTTTAATTTAATGATCTTGCTCGTATCTTGGGTCAAAACATTTTTAGGCCTACGTAATTTTTCCGTAATTACTAAATTTCGACTTGAAATAAAGTTCGGTTTATGACTCGCCGGAGTAGCCTAGTGGTTAAGACGCTGGGCTGCTGATCGAGTGGTCTCGGGATTGGGTCCGGGTTAGGACATTGTGAATCCAGTCTTTCTTCGTGGGTCTGGTTCCGAATTTCACGTTAAAGCTGTAGCTGTAAGTGTAAGTTGGGGCAACAAGCTTGACCTTCGTCAGAATGAAGAATCCGGGCTGAAGCGAAAACCAGGTTCAACCACAACGTGTTGTACAGTCTGACCATTTGTGAAGTTTGTTTTCAATTTAAATTCTCTCTCTCTCTCATATATATATATATATATATATAATCGCAAGTAAAATGATGTTCGTGTTAAATCTGAAATAAAATTACTAAGCCACAAAATACAATAAAGAAAAAATTTCAGTATTTCTCAGAAATGAAAAATCAAAATTCAGCGATTCGGAAAAAAAAAAGAAATTACCCGAAAATATTTTTATCGACCCTCTTCCAAAAAAAAAAAAAAAGTCTTTGAAGTCAAAGTTTTATTTAAAATTAATTAAATTTGTCGTTTAAGTCTTAACTCATTAATATTTGCTTAACTTTTAAGTTAAAAGATTAAAAAATTTTACGGAGAACATTTTTTAAATTTAATTTTATTATTAGTGGGTCAACTTGAGAAATTTGGCAAAACTTTACTAAATATGGTGCGTCACTTTTCAAGCTAAAATATTAGTTTCAGATGTGATGTAGCCACATTTTAGATTAAATGTATTAGATTAGGTATTTGGGGCACTTTTTCCTCTTTTCGCTAATGGTTTGGAGTCGCGTCATTGACTGTTTGGAGGAAATAACTGACAAACGACCACGCACAATAACTAAATATAAAATTATTTTTGAAAACGATTAACCAGTCATGAATTCTTGCTGATTTCTGATAGTTGAAGTAGTCCTTCCGTAGATTTTACTACTTTGTGAACTATTTTGAAAACTGTGTCAGTCAGAGTTCACCGCTTTATTTTCTCTGTGGTCCACATATTAGTTTCTGTAACTCTATCACTGTCAGCTACGCACATTTATTTTTTCTGGAGTGTTTCTGTGATGTAGCCGACATTATTTCATCGAAATCAGCTTTTATCTCGGTATATTCAAATTTTGTTTAGGGCGTTATATAAGCTTTATTAGGCCTGAAAACTATAACATATTGCCGTATTTACTGATTTTACTCGCTATTTTATCCAAAATTTCGTTTATTCCCGGGGATCCGTATAAAACCCGTTCATGGTCCGGATCCGGACCAAGATCCCCCTATTGTTGACTCTTGGTATACGGTGTGACAAAATTCAGGCACTATAGCATTTAATATCATGATCTTATAATAAATTTTCAAAATGAGCATAAATATATAAACAGACAGGACTGTTCAACAGTAATACTTGAACAGACAGGACTGTTCAACAGTAATACTTGAACAGACAGGACTGTTCAACAGTAATACTTGAACAGACAGGACTGTTCAACAGTAATACTTGAACAGACAGGACTGTTCAACAGTAATACTTGAACAGACAGGACTGTTCAACAGTAATACTTGAACAGACAGGACTGTTCAACAGTAATACTTGAACAGACAGGACTGTTCAACAGTAATACTTGAACAGACAGGACTGTTCAACAGTAATACTTGAACAGACAGGGCTGTTCAACAGTAATACTTGAACAGACAGGGCTGTTCAACAGTAATACTTGAACAGACAGGGCTGTTCAACAGTAATACTTGAACAGACAGGGCTGTTCAACAGTAATACTTGAACAGACAGGGCTGTTCAACAGTAATACTTGAACAGACATCTGCCGGGCGCGTAGCAAGGATCTCGATAAGGGGGGAGGGCACACCTTATATATATGATGCAGACCCACAAGGAAAAAGAAAAATGATTACAAGGCCTTTCGTGTATTCAGAAGTACACCTCGTCATTCATTCATTTCACGTGTTTGTGAAATTATAATATATATATATATATATATATATATATATATATATATATATATATATATATATATATATATATTAAGTGTTGAGTGAAATCTATGTTGATGAACAGAATGTACAGGATTGGTGGGTAAATAATGCGAATGTCATGAGAACGGCAGGTAGAGACATATTGGGGGAAACATCAGGTAAAGTGTGGGAAGATAAGGAAGGATGGTGGTGGAGTGATGAGATCCAAAAAGCACTACGAAGTAAGAGAGAAACTAAGAAGTTATGGGAAGAATCGAGGAGGAAGAGAGTAAGGTGGTATATAAAGAAGCAAAGAAACAGGCAAAGAGAGCAGTGGCGAGAGCAAAGGCGGAGGCATATCGACAGATGTATGAGGATTTAGAGGATCGTGAAGGACAAAGAAGATATACAGATTGGCTAATAGCAGAAATAGAGCGACAAAAGACTTTACACAGGTAAAACAAATTAAGGGAAGGGAGGGGCGGTGCTGCAAAGAGATGAAGAGATAAAGGATAGATGGAAGGAGTATTTTGAGGAATTATTAAATAAAGAAAACCCAAGATCTTTCTATGAGGATGGATTACCAAATGTAGCTATGACAGAACAAGTGGGGAGGATGGAAGTGAGTCGTGCTCGGAATAGGATGAAAAATAACAAAGCGACTGGCCCAGACGAGATACCAGCTGAGGCATGGAAGGCACTGGGAGATGAGGGGGTGGATCTGGTGTGGGATCTAATGCAGAAGTTGTTTGACCAGGAGGTGATTCCGGATGAGTGGCGGACCAGCATCATAGTGCCTATATTCAAAGAGAAGGGAGATGTACAAGATTGCACGAATTATAGAGGGATCAAGCTAATATCACATACAATGAAGATATGGGAGCGAATAGTGGAGAGTAGGTTGAGAGACGAAGCGGAAGTGTCAGTGGAACAGTTTGGATTTATGCCGGGAAGGAGAACGACAGATGCAGTCTTTGCATTGAAACAGTTGGCAGAGAGGTACAGAGAGGGCAGAAGGCGTTGCACATGGTTTTTTATTGACTTGGAGAAGGCATATGATAGGATACCACGGCAGGAAGTTTGGAGATGCTTAAGGGAAAAGATGGTACCGGAGAAGTATGTTAAACTGATCAAGGGGATGTACAGGGGAGTAACAACTAAGGTGAGGAGTAGTGTGGGTGTGTCAGAGAGCTTTGGGGTGGAAGTTGGTCTGCACCAAGGATCAGCTTTGAGCCCCTTCCTCTTCAAATGTGGTATTTGATGTGTTGACGGACAGGATTAGAGGGGAGGCGCCGTGGTGCATGATGTATGCAGACGATGTTGTGTTGAGTGGGGAGACGAAAGAGGAGGTGGAGCAGCAGTTGGAAAATCGGAGAGAGGCGTTGGAAAGTAGGGGGATGAGAATTAGCCGAAAGAAGACCGAATATATGAGATGTGATGTGCAGCAGGACCGAGGAGGGGAAGTGACATTGAGTGGAGAGCGTGTTAAGACGGTGGAGTATTTTAAATACTTGGGGGTCAACAGTGGATGCAGAGGGGGAAGCAGACAGAGAGAGAGATAAACTGTAGAATACAGTCGGGGTGGAAGAACTGGAGAGACGTATCAGGGGTGGTCTGTGATAAGAGGGTCCCAGTGAAACTGAAGGGAAAGGTATTCAAAACAGTGGTGAGGCTGGCAATGTTGTATGGAATGGAGACTGTGCCAATGAAGAAGGGCAATGAAAGAAAAATCGATATGGCTGAAATGAAGATGTTAAGATGGATGTGTGGAGTGACGAGGAGGGATAGGGTCAGAAATGAGCATATAAGGGGAACAGTGAAGGTGGCGGAAGCATCTAAGAAGGTGCAGGAGGCCAGGCTGAGGTGGTATGGACACGTCAGGAGAAGAGAGGAGTAGTATGTGGGGCGCAGTGCTGGAGATGGAGTTGCCGGGACGGAGAAGAAGAGGAAGACCGAAGACGAGATGGAGGGACTGTGTGGTGGCGGACATCAGGGAGAAGGACTTGGAGGAGGACGCGGTATACGACAGAGGGGAGTGGAGAAGACGAACCAAAAACAGCGACCCCATGTAAAGATGGGATAATAAGCTGCGGAAGAAGAAGAAGAAGATATATATTATGTTATACATGAACAGTCGCCCATCAGTACAAAGCCCTCACGCGAAAAACGATCCAAGGTGCAAGATATCATTCGCTTGCTGCTCACGTGTTTTGCCATCCATCCAACCAGCCACAGAGGGCTCAGCGTTTCCTCACATCTGCTTAGGAACTCCGCGTGGGTATTCAGTTAGCTTGGACACAAAGTGCTTTGACTCAGAACTTCGCGCTCTCTTGTGTCTCACTGTCCAACGCCTAGCTGACTCATGTAAGAATGGAGTCCTTCGTATATAAGGAGGCGTCCAGCGTTTGAGAATCAGATTCTTGAACAGATCTCTTCGGGTGAGATTCTTGAATAGGTCTCCGCGGGTGACAGCGTGCGAGTCACCCCGTATGGAAATTGCTTGTGCTTGAGATCCTAGAATGGGCCGGCGAGTGCCTTAGAAGAGGATCTCCCCTGGGTGAAGCTGTGCATTTCACCCCATAGGGAATCTGCTTTGTATTGGAATATCGGGTTTGAGGATCTGACTGAAGGAAATACCAGCAGACTCAAACATTATTTAATTTAACGTAACATTAAATGTCAATTCTAGAATTAAGAATTACATCATTATAACTTATAAACTTGTGTAGAAGAAATATTTTTATCATAAACAAATCGTGTTCTGTGAAGAAACACTTGATTGTAATCCGCCTGCCTAAATTTGATTAAAATTATTAAAATTAATTAGTGACTCAGTTAATCCAATCTTGACTTAGCGGAATTGTGGGTTAGGAAAATATTACAGGACCCTTAAATGAAATTTATTTTCGGCGTGCTCTGTGGTCACGGTTGGGTCAGATATTGAGACGGCCCAGTCGATCCAGGAGTACTATATTATACCCTCTTGGAATAAATGGAATTTACCTGACTCCCCAAGGGGCGTATAATATATTATATATATATATATATATATATATATATACACACAGGGCCTATCAGAGGGGGGGACTAGGAGGGCCATTTGGCCTGGTCCTCAAGCTTAAGGGGGTCTCAAGTTTAGAAACTTTCAGGTTTGAATATAATGTTTCGCAGTGAAAGTAATAATTGGGTTTAGCTATGGGCCTCAAAAGCTGGAAGTGGCCCGGGCCTCTCTTGACCTCTGAGAGGGCCTGTATATATATATATATATATATATATATATATATATATATATCAGGTCATCCCATAAGTAATGTCGTTTTTTAGATCGGAATTTGAAACAAAAAAAACTCAACTGAAACTTTTTAATCTAGCATATATTTTCCATCGGAATCAATGACACTCTGCCAACGTCCTACAAGCTTTTCAATGCCATATTTATAAAATTCAGGCGGTTTTGAGGCAAAAAACGTACAAAGACTGGTGTGCAGGTCATCTAAATAAATATACTGTTTCTCGTCAAGATAGTTTTGCAGACTCCTGAAGAGATGATAATCTGAAGGCGCAAGGTCTGGAGAATATGGAGGAGGTGGAAGTTTTTCCCACCCAAGCTCCTCAATTTTTGCAGAAGTGATCCGAGCGGTATGAGGACGTGCGTTGTCGTGGTGGAACACGATTCCTTTCCGATTAACCAAAGAAGGTCTCTTTTCTTCACCTTCCGAGGGTGAAGATTCGGTTTTGGCTGTGGTGTCGCTGGTTCTCCGGCACAAACCCACTGTCGACGGCGCTTAACATTCTGGTACAGTACCCACTTTTCATCACCAGTCACTAAACGGTGCAAAAACGGATCTTGGAGTTCACGGGAATGAAGAGCTGTGCTAATGTTTACCCGCACCCTCAGATTGTCGACCGACGATTCATGTGGCACCCATTTTCCTAACTTAGGCACTTTCCCGAGTTGTTGCAAATGTCGATGGATGGTGGACGGGGATGAATTGAGTTTCTGGGCCAATTCTTCGACAGTTGTTGAACAGTCTTCTTCAAGTGCGGCTAACAGCAGGTCATCATCAAACTCAGCAGGGCGTCCAGAGCGTGCTGCATCTGTCAAACAGCAGTCACCATTCCTAAACTTTTGAAACCATCTTTGACATTTCCTCACACGCAGAATATCGTTGCCATAAACGTCCTGAATGTTTCGCGTTGCTTCAGTAGCACTATTCCCTTTTTTGAACTCGTAAAGCATTATATGCCTGATATGCTCTTCTGATACCGCCATGTTTATGAGGGGTTCACATAAAACAAAACGCACGTCTTCACTGGTCAAGGTCTGTAAAGTATGTAGCGAAACACGATAGATCTCCTCTTAGATATAACCTTCGGAAAATTTATGCTTAAACCTAGTAGGACTAGTTTAAACTTAATCTATCGTAAAAAACGACATTACTTATGGGATGACCTGATATATATATATATATTATATATAGTATACTTGTACCGCCAACAGCAGCAGTACGACTAATACTATAAAAGCACTCCTACCTGTCATTACCGGTAACCACTCTAATACCTCAAGCTTCGGTAATATTGCCAACCTTTTGTTTGTCAAGATAGGAATGTGACGTCAGTCGAAAAGGGTCCATTGTACGCACTGTGACAAACATGAAACATATTCGTACACGCAAGTTAACTGGGAACACAAATTTACAAGCTACAACTAAAAAAATCTGAAAAATCATTGAATTCTTGAAGTGTTAAGAAACTGAGCTTACCTTTTGGTTGTTGAATGAAAGTCAACGTAAAATCGAAAAATATTTATTGATGTTAATTATCTATGCCACTGTACAACAATATTCAATATTGTTAATAATTACCAAAACACATTAAGTAACGTAGATCGTAAGTGTGGTGCACGTGCCCCTTGTGCCACCCTGGCTACGCTACTGTTATTTGCAAACAAAAAATATAATATATTAAAAAAAGTACGCTCTCATTATGGTACAAGACTTATGGCACACCCTGCCCAGTTTGATGTGGTCATTGTCATACCATACACTTTGTTTTTTGAAGAAATTCTAAAATACTGTAGAGCAGTGATAGGCAATCTAGGTTAGTGAGTGGGCTGCATGAGTGGCCTTCCTTCATCTCAGTGGGCCGCAAGATTAAAAATGTGCCTGTGCGCTAAACATGGCCCTACGAATATGCTTAAATACATTTAACTTCATAATTTATTTCAGGTGGCTGCGTGAGCTGGAGACGGTCGCCATGGCGACGCTGATTGAGTGGCTGACGCGATGCAGAGAATCGCGAAAGCTCATCCTAGTCATCGTCGCCATTGCTCTTCTCCTTGACAACATGCTACTCACCACCGTTGGTAAGTCTCTTTTGTGGTACAAGTGATGGTGCCGTTTTGGTTACGTTGCGCTTACGCAGTGATGCGAGTACATTTTATTTGTTACCAGTACTGTGCCTAAACTCCAAAACGTCAGTGTTTATATATTACCACATCATCTAAACTCCCAAACCTCAATGTTATGTTACCACAACACCTAAACTCCCCCTCCTCCCCTCCTCCCCTTCTACCTTTTTCATTTAAAATAATCTTAACGAATTACTACGGAGCATCGTAAATCATTGACTGAACTTAATAAGATCTTGTGTCCAACTATCAAGTATTTTTTTTTTAGATTACGTCACAAAATGATGCGCAAAGAGTCTGCGCATGATGTAGCAAAATCTTTAGTCAATTTCCTAACATTTTGACGAACACTGACAGTGAAAACAAGGTCTTACGTTCAAAATACTTGTTTTGTAATCCCACAAAACCTGATTTTGCTTTTCCTGTAAAATCAGCAGCAATGAACTTAAGGTTTTGTAGAATATAGCCAACGAAATATAGATTTATTATTTATTTTAACTGTCGTAAATGGTTTAAGTTGTCAATTTCTTCTCTCGTAACTAATGTCTCCGTTTCCGTTACCTTGGTCTTGCTTGGTTTTCCTAGTTTGCGACGTTTCGTTCATATACGCCCAAACATCTTCACATTTTGTATATATATATATATATATATATATATATTATATATATATTATATAATTGAGGGGTCGCGCGTCTTAAGATACCTAAGCGCCACCACAGGCGAAAAACGTGTTTTTGATGGATATCACTATTTTCACCCTTCCTCTATCGCGTGGTTTGGGTTATAATGACCTTACGACAATAGAAGTATGGTTGAAAACCTTATGAAGCGAACTACATTTTTCACCTCTATCGCCAGCCAAAGGTTCACCAAAGTTCGGCATAATAAGAAAATAAAAAAATAAAAAAAATACATATAAAATATAAAATATGAAAATCTATTCCAAAAACTCAACATCTTCATTAGCATGCTTAGAACTCTAATTTAGCCAAAAATGAACGTTCTAGCTCAATTAATAACAGAGATACTATTGCCAGAATATTGCTGATTTCTGGCGAATTTTAATTTTGACGCCTAGGTACCTTAAGACGCGGGACCCCTCATATATATAGATAATATATATATATATATATATATATATATATATATATATATATATATATATATATATATATATAGTGGTGGACCGGATGTCAGTTTTTCAACATCTGCGGATGCGGATCTTTAATTTCAGTATCTGCGGATGCGGATATTTAGTTAATATATCAATAATATATAGAATTATGAATATATGACATAATTTTTCAAATTTCGTGATATTACTATTATGGCAGGTGATGCATAAGAATTAAAATTAAATTAATGTTTTCATTATGATAAAAATAATAACTTTCTCAAGAGTTTCAGCCTCAGAAAATTCAATGAAACAAGTTTCATTCAATTTTCTGTGTTACCAGCCTACCAGGTATTTATATTTTGAGTTTTATATATTTGTTTGTTCATTAATAATTGATACTTTACATGAAATGTGCATGACTGAGCCTTATAAGCTACTTTATAAGTTAATTTAATTGTAAATTGCATAATTTATTAGAGGTAATATCCGCATAACATCCGCAGTCAGAAGTGCGGATGCGGATGTTAAAAATGATGCGGATATCCAGTCCACCACTAAATTATATAAATTATATATAATATATATATATATATATATATATATATATATATAATATATTATATATATATATATATATATATATATATAACAACATTATGGGGAAACGCCAAATAATATAACTGAATAAAATCATCAGTAATACCACATTTTCCGAATAATTGCGTATAAAAGCATTATATCCTTCTTGATCACTCAAATTATGTAAACCCATTTACCCCAAAAAGGGGTAAGTATCCCAAGTAGTTATACAAACCCACCTAACTTGACGAGAGTAAAGACTTTAACAGTACAGAAGAATTAAACAAAATGTAGGGGTTGCTAACATGGCCAAGGGACTCGAAAAGAATAAAACTACACTCTCCCTCACCAGCTTACTTCTCCTCAATAATCAATTGATAATCAATTGATTATCCTAAAACTTTCGAACAAATTTGTTAAAGAGAAGCTTTTCATATTTACTCTTGCTTTAATAATTTTAAAGAGAAACAATACAAACAATGAAACACGGTGCAGTCAGTCGTGGAAAAAGAAAATACGCTACCATCGAAGAACAAGTGCATTATTACTATATATATATATATATATATATATATATATATATAATATATATATATATATATATATCTGCAGGTCCGGACAATTCGAACGCATTATTGATTAAAAACTGTAAAAATGAAATGGCTACACCTTTATACTGGATATGGAGAAGATCCCTAGACACTGAGGAAATACCGAGTATCTTGAAAAGAGCAAACATTGTTCATATATATAAAAGAGGGGACAGATCTCGAGCAAAGAAATATAGACCAGTGTCATTGACGTCCCACCTCACCAAAGTATTTGAAAGAATAGTTAGAGAGAAAATTTATGATTTCTTGGAGACACTGGAAACATTCAACGAAAATCAGCACGGATTTCGATCATGTAGAATTGTAGATCATGCTTATCACAACTAATAGAACACTACAACAATATCCTAGATGCATTGGAAGGCAATGACACCTACGATGTCATATACACAGATTTTGCTAAAGCTTTCGACATATGTGATCACGGAATAATAGCACATAAAATTAAATATAATCCAGATGGACAGGAAATTGAGAGAAGTACGAAAGCGATCGATCTGGGGCTTATACTGACCGATGATACGAAATTCGAAACACAAAATCAGATAGCGATAAATAAAGCAAAAAGAGTCGCGGGACAGGTACTAAGAACGTTCAAAAGAAGGGACAGGACAATAATGATTCCCTTGCTACAAACACTGATTATACCAAGACTTGAATACTGCTCAGTTTTGACGTCCCCATATAAAAAGGAAGAAACTAATAAACTAGAAGAAACGCAGGAACATTTCACAGCCAAGATTGTTGACTGCAAAGAACTCAACTACTGGGAAAGACTACGTAAACTAAATCTGTACTCCCTGGAAAGAAGAGAGGTACACCATAATCTACATATGGAAAATGATCGAAAAACTGGTACCAAACCTCAAACTAAACCCAGTTACCATTCAAACAACACTGGAAAATAGGAAAGGCAGAATGTGTAGTGTCCCAAATTAAAGGCCCGACAAGGGACCTCCTCAACACTGAAGGAAAATAGCTTGGTTGTCAGGGGGGCCAAGACGTTTTCACCAGCTTCCAAAGGATCTCGGAAACGTGACAGGGGTCAAAGTTGAAGTCTTCAAGAGAAGACTAGATGCCTGGCTCAGGACGGTACCAGATGAGCCGGGTGTACCTGGCTATGTACGGTGGAGAGCGCAAGAAAGCAACTCGCTCCTCCACCAAGCCAGAGCTAGAGGCGGGGCCATCAACTTTACCTTCGTGTGAAGAGACCAACGCACAGAACAGCAACGAGGTGAACGAGGTGTATATATATATATATATATAAGGACAAGTTTAAAATGACAACAGGAGGAATGCGAGAAAAAAAATATGTACACAAATCGCAAACAAAATTTTTTTCAATATCTCAGACAATACGGCTGCTAAGCCTTTTCAGCACATGCAGCTGGGAACCCTCGAACCGGACAGCTTCCTGACAAGAAGCTACCAGAACAGGTAGGCGGGAACGGATCCATCTCGGAGGACCACAAGGCTACAAAACATGCGATACCAAAGGACAACGAACTTCAAATGCACAAGGAGCAATGCAAAACAAAGAACATAAACATTGTCCTAACAAATCTTCAAAGAATAAAACCGAACAACTCACTAAACAAAGTTTCGTACCTGAAAGTTTTATGGACGAAACAAGGGCGGACATCGCATGCCTCACAGAAACACATCTTAAAGATTGCCAAGGAAACTGCGATAACTGCGAACACTGTATCGATAAGAAAGAATTGCATATCGATGGATTCAACTTACTAAGAGCGGATAGAACCGCGAGACGTAAAGGTGGCTGTGCTATTTATATACATGAGAGGCATATGACAGAGACGGTAATAAGTAAATCCAACAGCTTCGTGGAAACCCTTGCAGTGAAAATAGAGAAACCAAACGTGGTACTGATAATCATCTATAGACCTCCAAACTCTCCAACTGAAAAATTTTCGGATGACATTGATGATATCAGAACCTTAATAAAGTCCATAAACTCTCCATCCCCTAATATAATACTCTGCGGCGATTTTAATTTCCCATTTATAAAATACAAAAAGGTGGGTAGAAATACAGTATATTTATACAGCAAGATAAGGGGGACACAAGAGAGGACCAGGAGCAAGCAAAAATGCTGATGGCTCTCACAAACGAGTTTTTGCTGACACAGGAGATGACAGAAAATACAAGAAAAAATAACTGCCTAGATCTGGTATTCATGAATAACACAAACTTGATTGCTGACATGAAAATAACCCCAACTATTATCTCAGACGACAACATAATAGAGTTATCAACAAATATGGCAATAACATTAAAAGACAATACACATACGGAAGGAAGAAGCAAATTTGGGCCCTTTAACTTAAACTCCAAGACCATAAATTGGGAAGAAATTAGATCACACATGGCCCAAATAGAGTGGGAGAACAGTCTTAGAGAATAAAACAACGGAGGAAATGCTAACAACCTTGGAAGAAAAGACGCTGAAAATTTTAGAAAAATATGCTTCGAAAGCACAGCCAAAAGGAAAGAGGAACTGGCTAGAGAGGCAAAAGAGAAGAATATTTTGCAAAAGGGAGAGAGTAGCGGCGAAGTTAGCTAATTGCGAAGACAACAATACCAGGAAAGTAATACAAGAAAAATTGGAGATTATCGATAGGGAAATACAAACCCTGATTAAGGGCCATACGGAGAGGGAAGAACAAAAGGCGGTAGAAGTAATAAAAGAAAATCCAAAATACTTCCATAGCTATGCGAAAAGGAAAACAAAAACGCGCGCTACCATCAGACCCTTAAGGAAAGGAAATAATGAACGAACAGACAATCTAAAAGAAATATCTGAAACATTGAGAGCCCAGTATGAATCGGTCTTCAATACCCCAAAAAGTGACAAAGCGATACCTGATATAGATGTATTCTTCGAAGAGAAATTGCAAGGAGAATGTATAACAGACTTTAATTTTACCCCAGAAGATGTAGCGAGAGTTATAGGACAAATGAAATCACATTCAGCTGCAGATCCTGACAAATGGAACGCACTACTTAAAAACTGTAAAAATGAAATAGCTACACCCTTATACTGGATATGGAGAAGGTCCCTAGACACTGGGAAAATACCGAGCATCTTAAAAAGAGCGAACATTGTCCCTATATATAAAGGAGGGGATAGATCTCAAGCAAAGGACTATAGACCAGTGTCATTTACGTCCCACTTCGCCAAAGTATTTGAAAGAATAGTCAGAGAGAAAATCTGTGACTTCTTGGAGGCACTGGAAAGATTCAACGAAAATCAGCACGGATTCCGATCAGGAAGATCATGCCTATCACAACTTATAGAGCACTATAACAATATCCTAGATGCACTTGAAGGCAATGAAAACTATGATGTCATATACACGGATTTTTCTAAAGCCTTCGACAAATGCGATCATGGTATAATAGCACATAAAATGAAATATATGGGAATAACAGGCAAAGTGGGAAAATGGATCTACAACTTCCTCAGAGAACGTGTACAGGTCGTCAAAATTCAAGGTGTATCATCATCGGAATCAGAAGTACGCAGCTCAGTACCACAAGGTACAGTGCTGGCCCCACTCCTGTTCATTATCATGCAACAGACATAGACAGTGGAGTAAACAGTAACAGTAAGTAACATCCTTTGCGGACGATACAAAGATCAGCAGAAAAATCAGTGATGTAAATGAAGTGGAGGCCTTACAGAGGGACACGAACAAAATATACACATGGTCAAAAGACAACAGTATGACTTTTAACACGGAGAAAGTTCAGCTCTTGAGATATATGGTAGAAATGAGGAACTTAAACAGACTACATATGCTCCAGATAGACAGGAAATTCAGAGAAGCACGAAAGCGAGCGACTTGGGGCTAATAATGACCGACGCCACCACATTCGAGACACAAAATCAGACAGCGATAAACAAAGCAAAAAGAGTCGCGGGACAGGTACTAAGCACGTTCAAAAGGAAAGACAAGACTAATGATTCTCCTGCTGAGAACACTGATCATACGAAAACTTGAATACTGCTCAGTTTTGACGTCCCCATATAAAAAGGAAGAAATTAATAAACTAGAAGAAACGCAGAGACATTTCACAGCAAAGATTGATGGCTGCAAAGAACTCAACTACTGGGAAAGACTACGTAAACTAAATCTGTACTCACTGGAAAGAAGAAGAAGAGAGGTACATCATAATCTACATATGGAAAATGATCGAAAAACTGGTACCAAACCTAAAACTAAACCCAATTACCACCCAAACAAAGCTAGAAAATAGGAAAGGCAGAATGTGTAGTGTTCCCAAATTAAAAGCCAGACATGGGACCTCCTCAACACTGAAGGAAAATAGCTTGGTTGTCAGGGGGCCAAGACTTTTTAACCAGCTTCCAAAGGACCTCAGGAACGTTACAGTGGTCAAAGTTGAAGTCTTCAAGAGAAGACTAGATGCCTGGCTCAGGACGGTACCAGATGAGCCGGGTGTACCTGGCAATGTACGGTGGAGAGCGCAAGAAAGCAATTGGTTCCTCCATGAAGCCAGAGCTAGAGGCGGGGCCACCAGCTTGACCTTCGTGTGAAGAGAGACCAACACACGGAACCTGAACGAGGTTATATATATATATATATATATATATATATATATATGAAAATTATTTCACGAAAGTAACATGTGAATAATATTTATGATGAAAATAACCAAGAAGGAAAAAGGAAACACAATATAGTGCTCAAGCGCTTTCGTCTAATGACATCCTCAGGAACACTGAAATAAATAACAAGTTCGAGACTATATATAGGTCACAAAAAAAATAATAAAATAGGAAAATAAAAACTGTAGGAGGAGCATACAAATTTATAAGGAAAAACTACGAGTTTTAGCACTATGCCCCTCTTGTCTAAATCAGTTCTGAACGAAAAAAACAACAGGATCAAGCAAAAAAAGCTTTGGCTAATGTTAAAATTATTTGTAAGTTGAATAATGGCAAATATTTCTGTTAACAATGTTGCTTGAGTAAAACAAAATTGAAGCATTATTCCAATCAATACAGTGGGATAACTCTGACAAATGGACGAAAAGGGCACTGGACGACTGTCCCGTTCTAACGGAATATTAATGCTGTTTTACACGCGTGTGCAAATCCTTTCCCGTCTGTCCACTATAAAAGGAATCACATTGTTTACAACCAATTTTATAGATAATGCCTGAATTACTGGTAGGGCTATTTTTTTACTATGATATTTTTCACATATTGTCATATGAAAATACTACATTAATATTCAAAAGTTTAAGTACATTAGCAATGCCTAAAAAGCCTGGGAAAAATGAAAGTACTAAAATATTCTTCGACAAAGTGTGAGGGTTATTATTCACACGACAGAAAGTTCGTTTTGCCTCGTTAAGACAAGATTCCAAAAAGCAGGTGGGTAACACAAATCACTTCCAATACTGTTGATTTTTTTTCTAATTCGGCATCCATGTATTCTGGACTGGCGATCCTAAGAGCGCGGAGAAACATTGAAGAAAATATGGCTTTCTTGATGGGGGTGTCATGTCCGGAGTAAAAGTGTACGTAGGACAAATTTTTTTTTTTTTTTTCCCGATAGATACTAAACTTAAAAACGGCTTTCCCTATGTACATGCACATCCAAAAACGGGATTGAGTTGTTTTGTTCCAAAAACAAAACTGGCTCTTCATGGGCCAGATACACAAAATATCGTCGACGTACCGCAACCATGGGATGCCAACCCCCAGCATTTTCGGAATGTAAGTAATTTCGAAAAACTCCATATAAATATTGGAGAGGAGGGGCGACAACGGATTGCCCATAGGAAGACCGAATAATTATCACATCTAAATTATGACGTCACTACAATACATCCTTTGAGTTTCTCTTAAAGATCATTTCCTCTCCAACCAAGCAAAAATAAAAATATTAAATCGAAGGTGGTATAAGAAAATTACAAAACGACATTGAAACATTTTTCCAGTGGGCAGAAGACAACAATATGAAGTTCAATGAAGAAAAATTCCAACTTCTAAGATATGGTAATAACAAGGAGCTGCAGAATAAAAGGTACACAACTCTGCAAGCCGAACAGATAACACCAAATCCACAATTCAGGGATCTTGGAGTAATAATGTCGTCGGATGCAGAATTCAGAGAGCACTATAACATCAAAATTACAACGGCTAGAAAAATAATGGGAATCATCTGGAGGAGCTTCCGCAGCAGAAAAGCAAACATCATGCTCAAATTATGGAAGAGCCTATCTAGTCTTACCAATAATTGAGTATTGCTCAGTACTCACAAGACCATACAGAAAACGAGACATTGCAAGCATTGAAGCTATACAAAGGACTTACGTCTAAGATAGAAGAAACGGAAGGTAAAGACTACTGGTCTCGACTACAATCCCTGAAACTCTACTCTCTCGAGCGGTACACAATAACATACAAATGGAAAATACTTGAGGGCTCTGTCTCTAACCTTAGAAATGAAATAGAAACAAACTGGAATGAGAGAAGAGGCAGAGTTTGTACAGTCCCAGCTGCTGTGGGACAAGGGGCCATGAAAACGAGGATGGAAAATACTTTCAGAATACGAGGCCCAAAGCTTTTCAGTGCCCTACCGAGAGAAGTAAGGAATCTCCAGCACACCGACCTGAATAACTTCAAGAACCAACTGGACAGATTCCTGTGCAAAGTCCCTGATCAGCCATGCGTGGCTGGCTACGAGGGCAGGAGGAGATCAGACAGCAATATCCTCCTTCACCAAATCCCACAAATGAGGCGGGATGCTGCAGATGGGTCGACCGCAGGTCAATCCTGAATTGTCGTTCGAACCCCCACAAAGTAACACAAAGTAAGTAAGTAACGTTTAAAGTGCAATAACCGTACTTAAATAAGATGAAAAGGCAATAAAATAAGAAACTTGGAACTAGGTGGTGGGGGAGTCGAACCTGCAGAATACCTTTCCCATTTTCCCCAGAATGAAAGATTTTTTGGACAGGTAATGAAGTTAAGCCTTCATTTGCTGGTCCTAACTATACTTGGGAAAGAAACTTCAAGATAACTTTTTTGACGAGCAACTTCCTCCAACATCAACTTTATTATTCAACTGTACTTTGTACGTTTAAAATGTATTGTATAAAGATGAAATAAAGGGGTTTTCTTAAAGGATAATTAGTTGACTCCTAAACCATTGCTTTGGCTATATACAGGGTGTCCCATAAGTCTGGTTTCATAAGAAAATTTCTTAAATTAAATTTACAAAAGTACTATATTAGTACAAATGTTCAAATTGTCTTGTTTTTAGGACCTTCTTTTTTGTTGCAGGTAGAATAACGCACAATGGCTAATATAGAAGCGAGTTACTCTTGAGGAAAATGAGACCGGACTTATGGGACACCCTATATATATATTATATATATATATATATGGCCTATCAGAGGGGGGGGCTAGGAGGGCCATTTGGCCTGGCCAGCAAGCTTAAGGGGGGCCTCAAATTTAAAACTTTCAGGTTTGAATATAATGTTTTCCAGTGAAAGTAATAATTGAGTTTAGCTATGGGCCTCAAAAGCTGGAAGTGGGCCGGGCCTCTCTGGACCTCTGAAAGGGCCTATATATATATATATATATATATATATATATAATATATATATATATATATATATATATATATATAATAAAAGTAAATTTTATATTTGGTTTTACTTTTCTTTTCAGTTCCCATAATCCCCAATTACCTTTACGAACTCAGTCATCCCAATGAAACTGCTGCAAGAAGATCTTCCTCCATTACTACCCTTCCCTCCACCACAACATCAACAACACAGATTCCCCCACTCCATAAAAAAGAGTCTACACCCCAAATTGTACCACCAACAACACCTGGAAATGACGTGTTTGGAATATCAAAGGACATCTGTAGTATTTTCGAAGATAAAACACCGACAAGTAAGGAAATTTTTTGTAGTTTCGTGTGTGGTGTGTGTGTGTGTGTGTGCCATTCGAGCCGTGGATGAATTTCTTATACCTTTACCTTTCCTGTCATAGTATAGATTCAATAAGATTTTGAGCCCTGTGCCATTTTTTCCATAACGGTTAATCGCGACCTTTCATAAAACTTTACCGTAAATGAATTTTTACTTTCTTTTAACCTTTTAAGTGCCCATCGCCACTTAAGTGGTGCGCCTTCGGTGAGTGCGTAAGTTTTCGTGGTGCGATTTGAACTTCACAAGCAAGATGGCTGCTTCTCCTTGCCTTTCCGCGGCACAGCGACGCTGAACCTATCGTTTTCGCAATTATATGTTGTCACACGAAAATAATATATATATATATATATATATCAGTGATTTTTTTTTTTCTCTAAAAAGCCATAACAAAAAATAGGAATTAAAGAACTTTGATTTTCCTCGCTTTTTTGCGCAGGGGACGGACGGGGGGTGGGAGGCACAGGAAAAGATTGCGCACTGAAAAGGTTAAAAGTAACATAAAGTAATAAAAAAAAAAAAATTATCTGAGAAAATCTCAATAAAGCTGGTCCCCTTCAAAAAAAAAAAAAAAAAAAAAACGGGTTTCTCTCCTTCTGGATCAAATCCGTTCCCCCCCCCCCCAAAAAAACCCTGCAAAAACTACATGTTTTCCCATCCTCATTTTTTATATACAAAAAGACTATAAAACATGCGCAGAATGTATGTTTTGACGGTTTTTGGAATGAATTGATAAAAAATGTCTTATTGTCATACTACTTATTCCTTTTCTACTTATTCATTTTTCTTATTCCTTTTCTACTTATTCCTTTTCTACTTATTCCTTTTATTCTTATCCGGTTTCCCTTTTTTCTTGTATTATTTTAATCCTTTTTCTTCCTACACTCTCCTTCCTTATCCTTTTTCATTCTTATTTTTGCATATTTTATATTTTTTCTTACTATTTTTTAGTCTTATTTTATCATATTCTTATTATTCTATTATTATTTATTCTCTTATTATTCTTATTGCCATTCTTATTATTCTATTTTCTGAGAAGATTTTCTTCCATTATTATATTCTTTCAAAAAGCTATTTTGATAAGTCACTTAGTTCACTCAGAGAGAGAGAGAGAGAGAGAGAGAGAGAGAGAGAGAAGAGAGGAGAGAGAGAGAGAGAGAGAGAGAGAGAGAGAGAGAGAGAGAGAGATCCACTCTAGGTTAGCCCAAGAAAGAAATAAAGAAAAAAAATACAAAAGCAAATGAAAATAAAGAATAGTAAAATCTGATGTGAAGCTTACATTTATGGACGAGTATATCATTCATATAGGAATAGTCGTAAAGTACAGAACAGACAGGGCTCTCCCTCCTCCACCAGCTAATACTGACAGGAAATTGTTGTGAAAGAAGGTTTATAGGAAAGTAGTCAAAAGTATAATGAGAAAAATAGCTTCAGAGTTCATTCACACCATGCGTACGCTTATCTCGTGTACCCAATTACGCACTAGAGGATAACGGAAAATAAAGGATAACACGAAACGCTAAAGTACTTAATGTAATCTACAGGGTGCATTTTTTCAAGGAATTTTTAAAAATTTATTTATTATATACAAGAAGTCATCATTTCATCGCTGCGTCATTTCTCCGATGAATGCCAATGCCATCGTGCTGAGAGACCTTTAAAAATGAATTGTTTACACTGCTATCTTTTGCTCTGCAATTACTTAGATAAAGGAACATTGATCCAGAGGCCACCCCCAGCCGCTCAGCACACCCCAGTTTCTGAATTACCACGAAAGTGTGCATCATGTATGTGATTTCACCCCTTTTTGAAGAAAATATTTTTCATAACGTAATTTATATTGCGTCCTCTTCCCGTTAAATGCTGCCCTTTGGTTTCTATCAGTTAGCCAAGCATCACTCTAATTATGAACTTGACCTCTTATTCCATGAGCTCTAAGTTTTTCCAACAATCGTTTATGTTATGAACTTTGTTAAACGCCTTTTGAAAATCTGATTATATTATATCTATCACTCTATTTACAATCATAAATATCTCGGTGACATCAAATTTGCTTGACAAGATTTACTTCTACGAAGTCCGTGCTGACTTTTAGTAAGATTATTGCTTTTAAGATGTTCGATTATACGATTTCAAAGAATTGAATCTAAAATTTTCATATTAATTATTAAAGTTGAGTAATTGGCCTATAATTTCCCGACTTTTTCCCGACTTTTTCCCGACTTATGCCCATTTTCAAAGAAAGTGGAGTTACATTACTTTAAATTCCAAACGAATTTCCAAATTTCCAAATTCCAAATTCCCTCTCTACGATAAGAAATTATTAAAAATTTGAACTAAATTGTCTAAAATTTTTATTTTTTAACTTTTTTTTTTAATTCACTTTTTTAAACATTTTGGGTCTGGAACGGCGATTTATTAAGATTTAACTTATTTATATCGTGACCAATCTTTTCAATGTAAACAGTTATGTCAGCAACCAGTGGAACCCCATTTGCGTTACTGAACATATTACTAGCCTCTAGAATAAAAGGTGTACCCTCAACTGCAAAAACTGATGTGAAAAGTTATTTAAAATTATGCCTGTCTCCCGACAGTTACCACCTTAGTATACTAGTGGCCCAATATTGACCCTCAAAGGATTTTTATTATTAATAATTGTAAAACTTTTTAGGATTTTCCTTACATTCACGAGCTACTCGGCTTTCAAATTCGCGTTCAGCACTTCTAATTAAATATTTAACCTTCCTACGTATATTAAAGTGGTGCTTGCACGGTCCCTTTTATACCTCTTGTAGACTACATGACTCTCTGCGATTGCTTTTCCTATATTTCTCTTCTACCATTTAGGCAGGGCATTGAATTTACCTCTTTTAACTCTCCAAGGTACGCAGCGCGTGTCCAAATTATTAATATAAACACCCAGGAATGTCTGTCAGTCTGTCACGCTCGAAAAGAGAAGAAGATTCTTGATATATATGGGCGATATTTGTATTTTAATGCATTAGAAAAAGGCGTAATGAATTCTACTTTTAATTATAATTTTAAAAGTGTAAAAAATATTTGCTTTTGCGTTCAGCTTTGAGCCGAAATTTAATCTGCGGCTAAGTTCAAAAATTTACCAAATGAGTTCTTTTTATGCACTTTTCATACTGGTGCTGCAACCATTACAGACTAAATATTTTTACGGCTTTCAAAAAGTCTTCGAGTTGTCAATTTTCTTTTCTATAGTTTTATTAACTGAATAATTGACTCCCCGGTAACTGGGGGGGGCCTGCGGCTCCCCAATTACTGAGGCCAAAGGCCCCAGCACCACGGGCGTAGCTAAATGGGCCCGTAGGGCCCACTTTAGCTAGTTTACAAATAGATGCTTAAAATTATATAATATGCTACTCCTTGTAGTTCACCCCAATTTATTAAGCTTAACCCTTTAACGACGGAAGTTTTTGTAGGGTTAAGTTATGAATGCACGTATTTGAAACGTTACCAGTTCGTACCTTTCGCCTGTAAACGGTTAATGAAGCTCTAAAACCATCGAAATTTGCCCTCCTAAAATCAGGCACTTTAAAATTATTTAATTCTCTAGAAGTTTAACATTAACCGGAAAACATATGATGTTACGATCGCTATTACATAAACTTTCTTCGACGTCCACATTCTGAACTAATACATTTTGTTGAAAGAATTTAATTCTGAAACTGAATTCTTTCATCAAATTTTTTTTAAAATTTCCTTCTTTGGCGCTTTAAACGTTTCATCAATATATGACTTTAAATTACAAATTTACAAACGCTACTTTCGTCTATATGTTCATCCAGGCAAACATCGCGACTGAAATCGAACGCGCAAATATAGCAAATATACTGTTTAGACAGATTTTTTTTACTGTAAATTATAAACTATTTATCACTACTGTGGATGGGAAAAAAAAAAGTTTTGTTTAACCTCCTTCGCAACATCTAAGGTCATATGACGGAGGGGACCTACTCAGCTTCACGTGAGATCCGAACCACCTGGTCGCTACATAATCTAGACACGGAGGATGGTCTCCCATCCAACTACAGTACTACCCAGACCCAATGTCGCTTAACTTCGCTGATCAACGGGAAGCGATATTACGACATTGGCTACGAAGTGTAAATGAATGAAATCTCAAAAAACAACCCCCAAATATCTTTCAAAAATATAAATAAAAATCGAGCAAGAGCTTCGAAAGGCACGTCTTTACACCAGAGTGACGGATGGCTAAGACAGAGATGGAGACAGAGAAGCAATAAAAGTCTATATGTGTTAAACTGCAAGACGTAAATTCTAAAAGCAAAGTTCTAAAATTGATTGCGTGTCTAAAAGTTTTAGAGGCAGTCAGTCAAGTAGGAAAGTAGATATATATATATATATATATATATTATAAAGGTGAAAACTACCATGTACATTTAAAATATCAAGATATATGTGTATGGAATTATTATTATTATTATTATTATTATTGGTAAAGTTTGGCCAAAGAATAGCTTCATAAAATTATTAAAATATGAATGATAAATATAACCGATTTGAAATATTTTGAATGAACTTATGAAACTACTCTCGTAACTTGGAACGTGATGGTCCAGGATTCCGACTCCTTGGGTTGAGATTTGTGTGTGTGTGTGTGTGTGTGTGTGTGTGTGTGAAAACAGATAACTAAGAAATTTTCATATCAGAATCATAGAATCTTCCTGTGAAATAACATTGTTAACTGATTTTTTTCACTGTCTGGCTGGATGGTTGATAGATTGGTTTAATATCGTGCCATGTGGGTGCGGTGGTAACCCACAAACTAAAATATATATAAAGCATAAGACCCCAAATTTGGGGGTTCAAGGTCAGTTAAAAGAAGTAGCGAACAACGAGATCATCCACATCGATAGTTTTTATGGTACCTTCAGATACAACTCGTCACAACTACTTTAATGGCATTTCAACGGACTTTCGAACCTTATAATACCATACATCAGGGGCTACGTCGTAGCCAATGTCGTAACGCCGCTTCCCGTTGATCAGCTAAGTTAAGCGACATTGGGTCTGGGTAGTAGTTGGATGGGAAACAGTCCTCCGCGTCCAGATTATGTAGCGACCCGTGGTTCGGATCCCACGTAAAGCCGTAGGTCCCCTCCGTCATACGACCTTAGATATTGCGAAGGAGGTTAAACAACCCCCAATCATTATTATTACCATACATCAGATTTTCAAAAATATTTTTTAAAGATTATTTTGGTTTTACTCATCTTGGTTTTACTCATCTTGGTTTTACTCATTTTGGTTTTACTCATTTTGGTTTTACTCATTTTGGTTTTACTCATCTTGGTTTTACTCATTTTGGTTTTACTCATTTTGGTTTTACTCATTTTGGTTTTACTCATTTTGGTTTTACTCATCTTGGTTTTACTCATGTTTTTCTTTGCAGTTGAAGAAAATAAAGAACGTGTGTGTTTTGATGTTGATGAGTCCCAAATGTCCTTCATAAAAAATGAATTCACGAGAGAAGATTTGCAAGGTTAGATGCGTTCCCTTTATTTTTACATATTCTTAAAACTTCACTTTCCACTTATAACGATGTTTAATCTAACCTCAACAGGTTTAACTTAATCACGATTTGATGGGCGTAACTAATACCTAATCTAACCGATCTAACTAAGCGTAACTTAACCTAATTTAACTTCAACTTACCTACCTTTAATGTTGTGTTAAATGTGATTCTTTTAACTAATGACTTACAATTTCGGAAAAAAGTTTGCCTAAAAATTAACTAAAAATCATAAAAGATTACTAAGTAGTAACGATTTAAAAAAAATATTATTTCTGCCATTAAAGGAAATAAAATACCCAAAGAAACGGAATATTACAATTAGTAATTTTGTATGCTTTCCAGAATTTTTCTAGGCGAACTTTTTTCCGAAACTATATATATACACGAATGTGAAGTGTTGCTTTTCACCGTCAACCTAGGAAATCACCTCACTCAAAAAACAGCTTCTGGATTTCATATATAAACATCAATGTCATCGAAAATTTTGAGCTTAAAATTCAATTATTTCTAGTTTTTGCAACTTTTTCACTTATTTGTTTTCTTTGTGGATTACCCCGCGGTATAAACGCCTATTATTTTCTCTTCAATTGTGTACTATTTTAAACTTCTTAACATCACTACAGTTCTACTTCGCAACCATCTTAACTTTTCGTCTTCTCGTGCATACTCATACTCAGTACATTTTTCCCTTACGTTTATAGTGGTCACTAACCCTATACACATCCACCCTTACACTACTACTACTATCGTTACTACTCCTTTGGCAGAACCTACCACCACCGTCACTCCATCTGAGAACTATTCGGATCCCCGAGCAGAGAGGAAACGAAAGCACGATGCTTTGGTTAAGGAAAACGTACGTGTGGGGATTATGTTCTCTTCAAAAGCGTTCGTCCAGTTGATCACCAACCCTTTTATCGGTCCACTGACGTACAGGTACGATAGTAGACATTGTTCGCACATTCATTTGCATGCGCGCGGACAATGTTCATGAATTTGTTTTAATATATATGTTCATTTTCGTAGACTTAAAACACACACACACACACACACACACACACACACACACACACACATATTCCAATCGATAATGAGACTGACGTAGGCTACTAATCTCCCGAGACTACTGTAAATGTTCAGACTCATTTTCCTGGACTAAAATTTTCAAACTTTTAAAACATTCATAAATTGTGTGTATATATATATATATATATATATATATATATATATATATATATTATTGGTATTATACATGTGTGGAAGAAAGACGATGCACGATTTTACAGCAAATTGGGTAAAAAAAAAAAAACAAAAATGCATACATAACACCTTATTTCCTATTTGTCGTAATACATTCATTAAATGTAACTTGTTACTATCTATATAGAGTACCTGTAACATTTTCCGAGGTGTAAAACTCCACGACTTTTTCATTATCCAGTTAAATTTACTAAAAATAAAAAAAAGGTTTTATGTGCACATTTTTAGAAAATTGTTGTAAAAACGTAACGTACATGGCGATACGTATATATATATATATATATATATATATATATATATATATATATATATATTTTGTATGAAGCGCTCTTGCGGTCAAATGCAGAAAAAGTTTTTCACCCCCAGAAACCAATTCTTTCACTGATATTCTGCTTGAGTTTTCCTTTTCTTTAGAAATTCAGGTCATGGATTCGTATATATATATATATATATATATATGGTGATTCGTAAATTTGTTTTTTATAAATCGCAGGGTGTATTCTTGAGACGAAATAAAGAAAGAGACCCACATAAACATAGGCCGAGAAACTCGTAGGGGTTTCGAGTTATATAGCACGCGATAGAAAAATGAAACTTCGAAAGATTTTTTACATTTTATGCAAATACACAGTGCGTGATACATTTGCTTCATTTTAAAGTAAATGTTTCGAAATTCTTTCCTACTTCTTGAATGCATCCCTCAGCACGTCGCACCAGTGATTGTGTGACACACTAAAAGATTGCTGGAGTATTGCGGATAGTTTCGCGATTGTCTCGAACTCGTTGCCACAATTAATTACGTGCTCGGACTTCTGTAACATAAACTAGGTTTTTTTTAAATGACCCCGCAAGTAATAATAGAGAGGATTTAAATCTAGTGACCGAGGTGGCTACAGAATAAGACCACTGCGCTCTTATCCACTTGTCAGGGTGCACAGCATCAAGATATTCCCTTTGGGAGTTTAATTTTTCTGTCGCGTGCTATAGCTCGAAACCTACGGGTTTCTCGACCTATGTTTATATGGTTTTTTTCCTTTACTTTTGTCTGAAGAATACACCCTGCGGATTTGTGAAACACATTTATGAATCACCCTGTATATATATATATATATATATATATATATGATGCAAACCACGAGGAAAAGGAAAATGATTCCAAGGTCTTTCGTGTATTCAGAAGTACACCTCGTCAAGGAATGAAGGGAGAAGGCGAGATGACAAAAATATATACCAATGTACAGCGGGACAGAAAAAATAAAAAGATTAGTACATGATTAACAAGAGTTAATTAGAGGCAAAAGGTATTTTAACAGGATATTGTTAATTTTATACATTCCCACACTGTTATTGAAATTATTTGGAAAATGGATAAATGCACATTCTAGAATATTCCTTTCGATTATATATCTGTTTTTAATTTATTAACGAGAGCTTTAGAACTATCCCACTTAATACTATGATTACATCTATACATATGGTTAAACAATGCATTGGAATTATTTGCTGTTCTACACACACGTTTATGCTGTTTTACCCTAATGTCACGTTTTACCCGTTTGACCTACTGTATATATATACACACACACACCGAGTTACATTGTGTACATCCTATCCTATTGTTTAACCATATGTATAGATGTAATCTCATAGTATCAAGTGGGATAGTTCTAAAGCGCTCGTTAAAAACAGAAATATAATTGAAAGGAATATTCTAGAATGTGCATTTATCCATTTTCAAAATAATTTCAATAACAGTGCGGGAATGGATAAAATTGACAATATCCTGTTAAAATACCTTTTGCCTCTAATTAACTCTTGTTAATCATATACTCATCTTTTTATTTTCTGTCCCGCTGTACATCGGTATATATTTTTGTCATCTCGCCTTCTCCCTTCATTCCCTGACGAGGTGTACTTCTGAATACACGAATGGCCTTGGAATCATTTTTTTCTTTTTCCTTGTGGGTTTGCATCATTAATTCATTTCAAGTGTTTAATTGTGAAATTCATCCCATATATATATATATATATATATATATATATATATATATATAAATAATAATATATAATAATATATAATAATAAGAGAGGGTCCGTACGAAAGTAATGGCTCTTATTTTTCAGTTCGTAAGTATGATACAATAAGAGGCATTACTTTTGTACCGCCCCTCATGATAAATATATATATATATATTATATATTCTTGTAACGAGAAGAAAGCGATATGTTATGATTTACTGTTTGGTCTGGTCGTTCATCATCCATGTAAAAGGTTTATCGGTCTAGTTTATGCCTCGCCTTTCTTATACGCCTTTTCACTGATAAGTGGAATACCTCTGGGACCATTTGGGTTTCGAGCAACAAGTGCGAAACGAACTGCGCTTACATAAGAATAGACGCAACGGAGGGTGGGAAAAGGGATATGGGGAAAGATGAATCATGAGGGATAAGGAGGCATTATTATATTGAGAGAGAGAGAAAGAATTAAGATAACATAAATAAAACGCACGCCTTTACGGTACTGCGTTTTCTGATATTATTAATGGCGTTATATACTTTTCTAAGTTGATACGTAAATGCATAAAACATCGAGAACATCTCCTGTTCCACTGTGCTGATACTGTTATTTACTATTCTTGTAGAATAAATAAAAATATGGAGCTCGGGAAAGATGTTAGTTACTGACTGTGAAAGGGGTATGATAGTGGGAACCCGTTTGGTTGGTGTCTCAGTATTAAAAGTTGCGTAATTGACCCCGTATTCGAGGAACAGTCGCCAAGGTTATGAATACATGGAAGGAAGTGGAAAACACTACATGAAATAAGCAATATTGTGGGTGTAAAGCAGTGGTTCTTTACCTTTTTAGGCTGCGACCCAATTTCTGGTCGCCGGGCTAGCTCGGCGACCCATGTCTTCAAAAAGTTTACTCGTAATACATAATAAAATAAATGATTAAGGATAACATAAATAAATGATAAATGACAATTTAATAACCCAATCAAAATAACTTGGCGACCCAATTTTGGGTCGCGACTTAGGGGTTAAGAACTACTGGTGTAAAGCAACACACACAGAATCTGACAGAAGAACCTTACTACGAGCTGTAAAACATGAACCAAAGACTGCTGCATCAAAACTTTGTTCAAAACTTAACAATAGTCTGCAAAGACCAGTCTCAGTCAAAACGATGTTATGGGAACTGTAGTAAAACCCCTCATAACGTCAACTACTTACAAAGCTGGATAAAGCTGGAGCTGGAGAGAATAATGGGAACACTACTGGGCTTATGTGGTGTAGGATTTTCCATTTCTTTCCATGTATCCAAAACATTGAGGACTGTTCCTCGAGATGCAGGATCAATCACCGGACTTTTAATACTGATACACCAACCAAATTGGCTCCTACTACAGTATAGCATGTCCCTTTCGCAGTCAGTGATAGCTTTTTCATTTATTCTGCAAGAAACGGAAATAGCCAATATCAGCACATTAAAATAGATGTTCTTAATATTATATGCATTCACATATCAACTTAATAAAGTATATAACGCCATTAATGGTATCAGAAAATATAGCATAAAAAATGCGAGCATTTCATTGTTCTGTTCAACACACACAGATATACTCGTATGTGTGTGTGTATATATATATATATATATATATATATATTCAGAAGTTTATTTATTTCAATACGAAACTGCTAAAACAGATTAAAAAAATATTGCAAGGTACTTCAATAGTCGAAACTCTAGAAACATTTACGCACTGTCTCGACGGAAGAATAATACAGTCGAACCAAAAAAGTCATTTCCTGTCTTCATTTCTTTTCATGGATTTTACCAATTGGACACGCGTGATTTCTCCAATTTTGTTCATTAAATGCAAACCGTGTTTTCAAAGTTTGTTTTATGGAAACTGAAAAAAAAGTTGTTGTTTCTGCACTTCGAATGCGTTTGGTTGTTATTCTTCATTTGGATGATCTCTCTTGCGTGTGATTCTTTGTTAGAAAGAAAAACTTTTACAAGAATTTTTAAAAAGTTTTGAAAAATCTTTTTATATTCTTCTTTTTTAACGTAACAGATTCTCTCTCTCTCTCTCTCTCTCTCTCTCTCTCTCTCTCTCTCTCTCTCTCTCTGTATGGGCCGCAAGGCCTTTTGAGGTACTTCTTTTCCTTGTAACTCTCTCTCTCAGAGAAGGGGAAGTAGTAGTTTGGTGATTTACTGAACATAAATTTGTATAATCTTTTAAACTAGGACCCCCCCCCCTTCCCCAAACCAACAATTGATCCTGCTTCCCCAACTGTTAAACCTACTCCCCCAGCAGTCTGTCCTCCTCCGACAGTAGTTGATTTAACTGTTTCGGGAAACGACTCAGGCCAGTTAGGAGAAATAACAACCAACTTAAAATCTCTCAAAACTGTGCTCTTCAATGCTAGGTCAATTAGAAACAAACTAATGGAATTTATAGCGCTAGTCAAAACTGAGAACTTTGATATCATAGGAATAACGGAATCCTGAATTCATTCTGAATCAAGGGATTTTGTAGGAGAATTTGAAATGGTAGGTTACAAAATGTTTCACAAAGATAGGAACGGAAGGGAAGGCGGCGGTGTACTTTTGTATGCTCGGGACTTCCTGCACCCGGTAAACAGTAATATCGTATCTGCTCATGAAATGTTGGGAATTGATCTGAACCTAAATAATAAAGTAGTGAATCTCCTTCTAGTATATAGGTCACTTCACTACCCCGTTGATAAGAATATAAACTTATATTCTTATTGAGCAAAATAGTGAATAATAAGATCAGTGTGATTTTTTGTGATTTTAATTGTGGTAATATAAATTGGGAAAACGAAACAGCTGATGCTGAGGGCTCAAGACTATTGAAATTTGTGAATGATAATTTATTAAGTCAATGGATTGACAGTCCTACAAGGGGTAATAATAAACTAGACCTCATATTCACGAACGAAGATAACCTAGTTTCTAACCTGACTATTGGTGAAAATTTGAGTAACAGCGATCATAATTTGATTAAGTTTGACCTCAGGATTCCAGTTAATTCACGCAAAAAGACTCTTGAAAGACTGGATTTCTCCAGAGCAAATTTTGAAAGCTTCCGAAGTAGTTTAGACACACTTGGAGTTCTAATAAGTGAGGATGTCAATGTCACCTGGAGCTCATATAGGGATCAATTTAGAATATTAGAGAACACTTTTATACCCACTAAAATAGTTTCCTTGTCAACAAAGTCACCGAAATGGTTTAACAACGAAATTAGCAATGCTATTACGGAAAGAAATAGAGCCTACAAACTACTTGAGTCGCATCTCAACCAGACTAATTCAGAAAACTATATAAACCTACGTCGGAGGGTTAAGTCCTTCATTAGATCAGCCAAACGTGATGAAGAAACTAGAGTTGCCTCACTCTGTAAAGTTAACCCTAAAGAGTTTTTTGTCCATGTTAATAGCAGAAAGACGATTCAAAATTCTGTAGGTCCCCTAAAAGATAGAAATGGCATACTGAAATTCAGTGATAAGGATATAGCTAATACGTTAAACGAGTTCTTCGTTGCAGTCTTCACGGAGGAAGACTCAATTGAAGTGCCAAATCCTCAGATTACGTATGACGGTGACCATCCCGTAGAGACCATAAGTTTTACGAGAGATGAGCTACAGCAATTAAGTGACAAGTTGAATAAATACAACTCACCTGGTCCCGACTTATTTCTCTCAGAGGTATTAAAAGAGGTTAGCCACAATGTTATTGACAACTTTGTAACCATATTCAACCAATCAATCGAGTTACGGAAAGTTCCAACCGACTGGAAGTTAGCAAATGTAACACCAATCTTTAAAAAGGGTGATAGGGAAAATCCTTGCAATTACCGCCCGATCAGTTTAACGTCAATTGTCGGCAAACTGTTGGAATCCATCGTTACAGAGCGGATTGTGTATCACCTTGAATCTAACAATTTGATTTTTTTTTATTAATATGGATTTAGGCGACATATAGATCCTGTCTGACGAACCTGTTAGAGTTTTTCCATAATATGCATACTCTATTAGTCCAGGGGTTCCCAAACTTTTACCACCAAGGACCCCTAAATATTAATATAGTTATAGTTAATATAGTTAATATAGTTCATATAGTTAATGTTACTATTTTTCCAAAAGCTTAGAGACCCCCTGGAAGCTTCCTACAGACCCCTGGGGGTCTGTACAGACTACTTTGGGAATCCCTGCTCTATACGATGCAAGTCGGGCAATAGATATAGTGTATCTCTACTTTCAAAAAGTCCTTGACAAATTCCCTCACGCGAGATTGATGGCTAAAGTCAGAAGTATAGGAATTACTAGGCTCGTTTGAGGATTGGTTAAAAACTAGAAAGCAGAGAGCGGTAATAAATGGAGTGGCTTCGGAGTGGGCGCCCGTCACCAGTGGTGTCCCCTCAGGGTTCTGTTCCGAGTCCTTTACTTTTTATCATCTATATTAACAATATAGACGTCGGGTTCCTAAGTACAATTTCCAAATTTGCAGACGATACGAAATTAGGAAGTAGTGTAGGTACTGAGGAGGGCGTAAGAACGCTTTAAAATGATCTTGACTTAGGAGTCTATATCAGTAATGATCTCAAATCGTCGAAGCACTGTGCAGAAGTGCATGAGGGCCTTAAAAATATTAGGTTATATTAAAAGACAGTTCCAGTTTCAGAACAAGGAGACTGTAATGTCTCTTTGTAATTCACTAGTTAGACCTCAACTGAATATTAACTTACCTTATGAACCTTATGTTGTTTCGTGCGTTGGTCTCTCTTCACACGGAGGTCAAGCTGGTGGCCCCGCCTCTAGGTCTGGCCTGGTGGAGGAGCGAGTTGCTTTCTTGCGCTCTCCACCGTACATAGCCAGGCACGCCCGGCTCATCTGGTACTGTCCTGAGCCAGGCATCCAGTCTTTTCTTGAAGACTTCAACTTTGACCCCCGTTACGTTTCTGAGGTCCTTAGGAAGCTGGTTGAAAAGTCTTGGCCCCCCTGACAACCAAGCTATTTTCTTTCAGGGTTGAGGAGGTCCCTTGTCGGGCCTTTAATTTGGGGACACTACACATTCTGCCTTTCCTATTTTCCAGTGTTGTTTGAATGGTAATTGGGTTTAGTTTTAGGTTTGGTACCAGTTTTTCGATCATTTTCCATATGTAGATTATGATGTACCTCTCTTCTTCTTTCCAGTGAGTACAGATTTAGTTTACGTAGTCTTTCCCAGTAGTTGAGTTCTTTGCAGCCATCAATCTTGGCTGTGAAATGCCTTTGCGTTTCTTCTAGTTTATTAGTTTCTTCCTTTTTATATGGGGACGTCAAAACTGAGCAGTATTCAAGTTTTGGTATAATCAGTGTTTTTAGCAAGGGAATCATTACTGTCCTGTCCCTTCTCTTGAACGTTCTTAGAACCTGTCCGGCGACTCTTTTTGCTTTATTTATCGCTATCTGATTTTGTGTTTCGAATTTCGCATCATCTATCATTATTATCCCGAGATCAGTCGCTTTCATGCTTCTCTGAATTTCCTGTCTATCTGGAGCATAATATGCAGTCTGTTTAAGTTCTTCTTTTCTACCATATCTCAAGAGCTGAAATTTCTCGGCGTTGAATGACATGTTGTTGTCTTCTGACCATTTGTATATTTTGTTCGTGTCCCTCTGCAAGGCCTCCACGTCATGTACATCGTTGATTTTTCTGCTGATCTTTGTATCGTCTGCAAAGGATGTTACTATACTATTGCTGTTTACTCCGCTGTCTATGTCTGTTAGCATGATAATGAACAGGAGTGGGGCCAGTACTGTCCCTTGTGGTACTGAGCTGCGTACTTCCGATTCTGATGATGATATACCTTGAATTTTGACGACCTGCAGACGATCACTAAGGAAGTTGTAGATCCATTTCCCCACTTTGCCTGTTATTCCCATGTCTTTAATTTTATGTGCTATTATACCATGGTCACATTTATCGAAAGCTTTAGCAAAATCTGTGTATATGACATCGTAGTTGTCATTGCCTTCCAATGCATCTAGAATATTGTTGTAGTGCTCTATTAGTTGTGATAGGCATGATCTACCTGATTGGAATCCATGCTGATTTTCGTTGAATCTTTCCCGTGTCTCCAGGAAATCATAAATTTTCTCTCTAACTATTCTTTCAAATACTTTGGTGAGGTGGGACGTCAATGACACTGGTCTATAGTTCTTTGCTTGAGATCTGTCCCCTCCTTTATATATAGGGACAATGTTTGCTCTTTTCAAGATGCTCCGTATTTCCCCAGTGTCTAGGGATCTTCTCCATATCCAGTATAAAGGTGTAGCTATTTCATTTTTACAGTTTTTAATCAATAATTAATGCGTTCCAATTGTCCGGACCTGCAGCTGAATGTAGTTTCATTTGTCCTATAGCTCTCGCTACATTTTCTGGTGTAAAATCAAAGTCTGTTATATATTCTCCTTGCAATTCCTCTTCAAAGAATGCATTTATGTCAGGTATCGCTTTGTCACTTTTTGGGGTACTGAAAATTGATTCATATTGAGCTCTCAATGTATCAGATATTTCTTTTGGATCGTCGGTTAGTTCATTATTTCCCGTCCTTAAGGGCCCAATAGCGGCGCGCGTTTTTGTTTTCCTTTTTGCGTAGCTATAGAAGTATTTTGGATTTTCCTTTATTGCTTCTACCGCCTTTTCCTCTTCCCTCTCTGTATGGTCCTTAATCAGGGCTTGTATTTCCCTATCGATACCCTCCAGTTTTTCTTTTATTGCTTTCCTGTCATTATCTCCGCAGTTACCTAACTTCGCCTCCACTCTCTTTCTTTTGCGGAATAGTCTTCTCTTTTGCCTTTCCAGCCAGCTCCTCTTTCCTTTTGGCTGTGATTTCGGAGCATATTTTTCTAAAATTCTCAGCGTTTTTTCCTTCAAGGTTGTTAGCATTTCTTCAGTTGTTTTATTCTTGAAAATTGTTCTTCATTCTATTTGGGCCATGTGCGATCTGATTGCTTCCCAATTTATAGTCTTCGAGTTTAAGTTAAAGGCCCCGAATTTACTTCTTTCCACAATATGTGTATTGTCTTCTAATGCTGCCGTCATATTTGTTGATATCTCGATTAAGTTGTGGTCTGAGATAATGGTTGGGGTTATTTTTATATCAGCAATCAAGTTCGTGTTATTCGTGAATACCAGATCCAGGCACAGTTTTGGTCTCCGTCCCTTATGAAGGATGTAGAAAGGTTAGAAAGGGTACAAGCAAGGGCTACAAAATTGATCCCTTCAATGAGAATACAAAACTACCAACTGATATTGGAGTGCCTAAATCTGTTTACCTTAGAGACGAGAAGGTTGAGCGGTCAGCTTATTCAAGTTTTCAAGATGCTCAGTGGAATAGACAGGGTAGACTACAGGAACTTATTCTCATTTAATGCCAATCCGACAAGAAATAATGGGTTTAAACTGGAACTAAAGACATTTAGAACCTCTGTCTGCGGCAATTTTTTTTCCTATAAAATAGTTAATATCTGGAACCAACTTTCCTCAGAGGTTGTTTCAAGCCAAAGTGTAAATGTGTTTAAAAATAGGTTAGACAAAGTACTGATTACTCATGATTTAAGACTAAAACATAACGTAACTCTGCAGGAGTTCGCTTGCGCGGTGTCGCTGTGGGCATGCGTAATTATAGTGCTCTCTTATATATTCTCCACTTTCCTGTAAAATTTCCTTAGCTACTTTTCCCAGGGTCAAGGTATTTTCTTCAACCTTTTTCCGTACCTTCCTCTGGCAGAGAGGGAGCGGAGGTTGGGGAGAGAGCCTTATACTTTTCTATCCAGTTTTCTACTACTGTTAGAATAGTTGAAAGAAAAATAAACTTATTTCATAACAGGAACCTCCCAGAGAGAGAGTGGACCGGAAGGCAGGGCTGCCGAGAGGGCGGGGAAGCCGGGTTAAATCCCTGGGGCCAGGACCTCTAGGGGGCCCCAAAAAAGGGGGGATAAAATCTAAAAATATTAATAAAGCAATTGATTAAATAACAGAGAGGAAATATAATTAATGAACATACATTTTATAGAGATTATCATAGTCAAACTGAAACGGATAAAATATTATCTGCGGTCCACCAGTGCCGAAGACCGACTGACAGATCTGGGAACCATTGTAATTGAAAGCCAGTTAGCCCGTACTTTAAATTTCATCAGACTCATTTACCACTTTGCTAGAGAGAAGGCAAAGAAAGTACACTTCTAATTATGAAAATCTTGCTGTAAACAATTGTCTTGCCTGCATGGACTGGTACTGCATTTGTAAATTGTATGGTGATACAATTAATATAATTGATTCGAAAAATAAAATGGTCATTTTCTTCTGAGTTGTTTATTCATACTGTATGTTTTGAATAGTGACTTGGACATATAATCAGTTTGCTTGTTATGTACACAAAAAACATTCATAATAAAATTCCGAGTAAACAGAAGGCCCATATACCAATCCTTCCCCGGGGCTCGGGTCAGTTCTTGCCGGCCCTGCCGGAAGGTCTTCGAGGCTGCTTCTTGTCCTTGTAACTCTCTCTCTCTCTCTCTCTCTCTGTATATATGATAAGTTTCATTGGCAGGATATAAATTCCATTTTATATATATATATATATATATATATATATATATATATATTATATATATATATATATATATACTCACTTATCAATGCCTTGTGGAAGTCCATGTATCACATGATAGTTGTACATTATTTTCGAGACACGCCAATGATATCGTCAAGTGATGATATATTTATTTGTTGAGTATAAAAAGTATTTTTCTCACCTGAATTCATGTTGCTGCTTACTAAATCTTTCGTATCCAGAAATTTACAGAGTTTCTCTCATTTTTTTCAAATATTTTAGCGAGATGTAATGTCAGTAACACTGCATTGGTCTCTTCTCACTTATTTACGCTGCTATATATATAATATATATTATAATTATATATATATATATATATATATATATATATATATATATATATATATATATATATGTATGTATGTATGTATGTGTATATATATATGTATGTATGTATGTATGTATGTATGTATGTGTGTGTGTGTGTGGTTTGAATTAAACACACACAAGATTATATTTACTTGGAATTAATCAATTTCAAATTTCTCGCATGAAGTTAGTTTCAATTCCAAGTAAATATAATCTCGTGTGTATGTGTTTAATCTAAATCAAATTTGTTTGCGCTTAACATAATTTATTTAGTTAATTTTTAACAAAAATGGGCCCTCTTTTGAACATTACTTTCGTAGCTTAAAATGTAAACAAATGATTTATTTAAATGAAATTTAATGTACAGGGTGGGCCGTAAGTTTCCATACATAGGAAAAATAAACATTTTTTTATGGACAACCATTTTTATTTATATAATATGCTCTACATGGTTGCCATTGTTTTGAAAACACATTTCAATACGTGTTCCCCACTGTTGATGAACACGCATTAGCACAGTTGACGTTATGCTTGTAATGGCGTTGGTGATACGTTCCTTTAGATGATTTATGTCTCGTATCTTTTCCTGATACACCATGGCCTTCAAGTGCCCCCAAAGATAGAAATCAAGGGGGTGAGATCTGGGGATCTGGGAGGCCACTCCACAGGACCACGCCGACCAATCCAAGCATCCGGAAACTACTGCTGATCCAAATACCGACGCACGTGAAGACCATAATGAGGTGGAGCTCCATCTTGCTGGAAGTAAACTGGGAAGTTACCTTCCTCGTTTAGCAGGATGGGAAAATCTCTTCTTGCAACATGTTAAGATACCTTTCGGCATTAAGATTTCCACTGACAAAAATTGGTCCAATAATTCTGTCACCCCATATCCCGGCCCACACCATCACTTTACCGGCACCTTGCATCTTCGTCGGACTCAGCCAGTTAGGGTTAGCATTACTCCAATAACGTATGTTTTGCCGATTAACCTCTCCATTGACGTAAAAATTTGCTTCATCAGTAAACAAGATCTTACGTCAAACGCATATTCTTAGGGTATCTGAAACATAAAAACAAACGTTTAATTTTTCCTATGTATGGAAACTTACGGCCCACCCTGTATATGTTAAATTTATTAATTCATCTCTGTTATAAAATTGTATGCGATGTTAAGAAAATTGATTTGTGGAGTATCTTTATCAGTTTCGTTACGTGAGGTAAGAAGATGGTGAATGTTTATCTTATGGGGCTGTTTAACCATTCCTCCGCGACATCTATAAGGTGATATGATGGACACTGCACTCGCACTGGTCTCACGCGGATATGAGATCCGACCCACGGTCGCTACATAATCGGGACTCGGAGGATAGTCTCCCATCCAATTACTCTTCAGAGCCACTGTCGCTTAATTTCGCTGATCGACGGGAAGCAGCAGTGTTACGACGTTGGTCACGACGTAGCTCTTACGATAGATAGGTTTAGAATCAAAAGAATGTGTTCAAATTAGTTGCTATTTCGTTAAATTTTATGTTAGTGTCAGTTTTCTATTTTAATAAGTGTATTTTGGGCTACTTTTAACATTTCCTGTTATTCTCGTTAGAGAGAATTGAGAAGCGGCCATTTACGAGGTATCAGGTCTGTTTTCGTGATCATATTGGCAAATTTTACTCGGGGTTGAATTTGTGTTGTATATACTGTACTTCTAGGAAGAAGTGGTTTTGTGGTGTGTCTAATGTAGGAGGCATTAATCATTCCTCAGTAGGATTGTATTGGTATGCAACACAGTTGTATTGAGAAGGGAGTTTAACATGGAGAAACAGTGGAGAACACGTTCTCACTAATTTCGACCATTCCCTGTGAAGTATTCTTTCGATGTTCCAAAAAAATTAAAGATTTTTAACAGTGTTCACTGTTCAGTCGCCCAGTAAAAACATCTTACTCGTCACGGCCGAGAAAGCGAGTGTATTTTTTCAGCTACACACACACACATTATATACAGGGTATCCGAGAATTATCTGTACAATTTTTGGCTGTTATTAAAAGTCAACCATGAAGTATAGAAATTCCAGTGTTGTCCCATTTTACAGAGAATCTCATTAAGTTTTTTCTGATACCAAGTTTTGACAAGTTTTTTAGAAATTCCAGTGTGTCCGAACATTATCTGTACAATTTCATCTTTTAATAAAATTCTTGATAACACACGTAAAAATTCTTAAACAAGATTATTTAGAATCTGTATTTTCAAAAGTTTCTTTATTAAAGTAACGTTGTTACAAACATTCGATATGTGCACCATTAGTGATTCGCAAAACATCTAATCGATACTCCAAATGTTGCCATGTACGCTGCAGCATATCCACATCAATTCGCTCAATAGCAGCTGTGATTCTTGCTTTTAAATCATCAATGTCTGTCACCCGCGTACATTTCTAAAAAAACTTGTCAAAACGTGGTATCAGAAAAAACTTAATGAGATTCTCTGTAAAATGGGACAACACTGGAATTTCTACACTTCATGGTTGACTTTTAATAACAGCCAAAAATTGTACAGATAATTCTCGGACACCCGTATGTATATATATATATATATATATATATTATATATTATTATATATATATGTATATATATATATATATGTATATATGTAATATAATATATATGTATATATATATATATATATATATATGATGAAAATAACCACGAAGAAAAAAGGAAGCACAGAATGGTGCTCAAGCGCTTTCGTCTAATGACATCCTCAGTATGTTCCTGAGGATGTCATTAGACGAAAACGCTTGAGCCCATTTTGTGTTTCCTTTTTCCTTCGTGGTTATTTTCATCATAAATTTATTCACGTGTTACTTTCGTGAAATAATTTTCATATAAATACCATATATGTATTCCCCGGACAAAGTTTTATACCTGAAAGGATTCTTGCAAGAAACCGGAGCAGATTTTGCATGCCTCACGGAAACCCATCTAAAGGACTGCCAGGCGAAAGTGAAAACTGCGAGTTCTGGATTGACAAAAAAGAAATACAAATTGACAACTATAACATCCTCCGAGCCGACAGAACAGTGAGACGTAAAGGAGGGTGTGCTATTTACACACGCGAAAGGCATATAGCAGAAATGACTATAAGTACTTCAAACATTCCCCAACCCCAAATATTTTTCTCTGTGGTGATTTTAACTTTCCATTCATGAAATATAAAAGGATAGGAAAAAATATATGTCTACACCAGGACAAGTGGGCACACGGGAAGACTAGAGCAGTAAAAGTGCTACTAGCTCTAGCTGATGAATCTATGTTAACACAAGAAATAACAGAAAACACACGAAAAAACAACTGCCTAGATTTGGTATTCACAAACAACAGCAACCTAATTGATAACGTAGAAATATCCCGAACTATAATATCGGATCACGACATTATTGAAATAACAACCAATATAAAAGCAACAAGAAAGGAAAGAACACGAACAACAGAAAGAAGCAAATTCGAAATTTTTTATTTTCACTCCAAAGCTATAAACTGGGAAGATGTTGCAACCATCTTCAAGGCCAAGACAACGAAAGAGATGCTAATGACCTTAGAGGAGAAGACGCTGGAAACTGTGGAAAGACATGTCCCAAAAATACAACAAAGAGGAAAGAGAAGCAGGTTTGAGAGACAAAAGAGGTCATTGTTCCGAAAGAGAAAGAGTGACTACAAAATTAAGCAACTGTAAAGATAACATCAGAAAAAATATTAAATGATAAACTGCAGAGTATCGATTGCGTCATACAAGAACTAATTGAGAAGCATACAGAAAAAGACGACGACGACGCTATAGAAGCGATCAAGGTTAACTCAAAGTACTTCTATAATTCTGCAAAAGGAAGTCGAAAAACCACACGCGTATCGGACCTTTGAAAAACGAAGACAGTGCTTTATATGATGATCTAACAGAAGTATGTGAAATATTAAGAGCTCAATATGAATCATCTTTCAGTATCCCAAAAACTGACAAACTGATATGCGACAGAAACGCGTTCTTTGAAGAAGAATTACAAGGGGAAAGTATAACGGACTTCGACTTCACGACAGATGATATTACACAAGCTATATGGAAACTAAAAGCACACGCAGCTGCAGGACTGGACATATGGAATGCCACACTGATCAAAAAGTGCAAGAATTCAATCGCCGAGCCCCTATATTGGATATGGAGACGATCACTAGACACGGGAGAAATACCGAACATCCTGAAGAGCGCGAACATAGTCCCAATATATAAAGGAGATCGATCCGAGACCAAAAACTATAGGCCAGTGTCGCTTACATCATCTCACTAAAATATTTGAAGAATAGTTAGACAGAAAATCTATGATTTTTTGGAAACTCAGAAAAAATTAAATCATAACCAACATGGATTTCGGTCAGGCAGATCATGCCTATCACAACTAATGGAACACTACAACAACATTATTGATGCACTGGAAAGTAATGAAAACTATGATGTAATATACACAGACTTTGCCAAAGCGTTCGACAAGTGTGACCATGGAATCGTAATACATGAACTGAAATATATGGGAATAACAGGAAACGTAGGGAAATGGATATATAATTTCCTTAATGAGCGGTGGCAAGTCGTTACAGTACAAAGAATATCTTCATCAGAATCAGAGGTCCTCAGCTCAGTACCACAAGGAACAGTATCAGCTCAACTACTCTTCATAATTGTGCTAACTGACATAGATGAGGACGTTACCAGAAACAGCACAGTAACATCCTTTGCCGATGACACAAAGATCGGTAGAAAAATAAGAAACCCAGAAGATTATAGGATCTCTACAAACCGACATGAACAGAATCTACAAATGGACGGAAGACAACAATATGAAGTTTAGCACCGAGAAATTTCAGCTGTTATGGTACAGAAAAAGGGAGGACCTAAAATCCATGGAATATTATACTCCAAATGGACAGGAAATTCAGAGAAATTCTAAAGCAAAGGATTTAGGGGTTGTAGTGACGGATGATGCGAAATTTGAAACACAAAATAAGATAGCAGTAAACAGAGCAAAGAGAATAACGGGGCAGATATTGAGAACCTTTAAACGAAGGGATAGGAATGTAATGATTCTTCTACTGAAAACCCTGATCATACCCAAATTGGAATACTGCTCGGTCCTAACATGCCCATAGAAAAAAAGAGGACATTAGACAGCTAGAAGGGATTCAGAGAAGCTTCACAAGTTCACAGCCAAGATCTATGGGTGCAAAGAACTAAATTATTGGGAAAGGTTAAGCGAATTAAACCTATATTCATTGGGAAGGAGAAGAGAGAGAGGCATCATTATTTACACTTGGAAAATAATGGAGAAACTAGTCCCTAATCTTACTCTGAACCCTGTAATTCCCCAAACAGTGGAAAGTAGAAAAGGAAGACTGTGTCGTGTTCCCAAATTAAAGGCTAGACAGGGAACATCCTTAACCCTGAAAGAAAATAGTTTTGTTGTGAGAGGACCAAGACTGTTTAATCAGCTGCCCAAAGGCCTAAGAAACACGAATGGTGTTGCGGTGGACATCTTCAAAAGAAAGTTAGACGCCTGGCTCCGAACAATCCCCGATGAGCCGGGCGTACCTGGCTATGTGAGGTGGAGAGTACAAGAAACCAATTCATTTACCAGTACTTCACCAGGCCAACTCAAGAGAAGGGGGCGACAAGCTTGACCTGCGTGAAATGAGGAATCATCGCACGTGACATTTAAAGGAAAGGAAAGGCATATATATACACAGGGTGGTGTATCGGGGCCACAAAAAGTAACGCGATACGATACTCGATACATTGGCAAAAATGTATCTTGTTACGATACTAGAGATATGAATAATATATGTATCGCGATACGATACATATACAGTATATATATATATATAACCTTTGTTTAGCTTCCGCCCGAATTGTTCATTCTGACGAAGGTCAAGCTTTTCACTCCACCTTAGACCTACAGTTTAACGTGGAATCCGAACCACGCCCCATCAGCAGCCCAGCGTCTTAACTACTAGGCCACCTAGGGTACCCATTTATCTACCAACCACTTTCTTTTATTGTGTGGAAGGATGAACAGCTGGGTTTTGCTGCGCGCCGGCTGCCGTCGGGTCTCGAACCCGGGGCCGATGGATTCGTTGTCAGCGACGCTAACCACTACACCACCGAGGCGCGCGCACACACACACACACACACCATATGACATATTATAAAACAACTGAATTACTTTCTATTTTTATTGAATTTTACAAACAGTGACTTTTCAAACAATTCCTCAGACATTCTGTTTCTCTTTGAAGGAGAGAGATTTGCAGCTATGCTAAAAAGTCTCTCAACCGGAGTGCTTGATGGCAGTGTAGTATTGTATTTTATGAACTTCTTTTATCAAAGGATACACGTGTAATTGTTAAATATCTGATGAATTATTCGCGAAATAATTAAATAATTCTTGACGAGGTTTGTTCTTAATCTCACAAGCACTGGATACCGCGACTCTGGGAGTGGGATTGGGGGGATGGGGAGGGGAGAAAATGGAGACGGGGGAGGAAAGATCATTGACTGAGTTTATGATAAAGTATCGCGTTACTGACACTTATTTGTATCGTATCTTTCGATACGATACAAATAATAAAAAATGTATCGCGATACGATACATTCGGATACAAGATAGACAATGTATCGCGATACTACGCCAACACCACACACACACACACACACACACACTAAACTCCCAACCATTGAAGAAAAGTAGAGCATTTTAAAAATTAATTTCAAAGTTTGATCACAACTTCATTTTTTTTTGCGATATTAAATTTAATTTAATTCCAAATGAGAAACTTTCCAATTTTTTAACGAAATTTTAATATTAAATGAGTTTTACTATTATTTTCCTAATTATTTTTTAATGAGGATAACTGATGATAAGTTTGTACGAAATCGCATGAAATATAATTGGTTTCATCTGTACTTGACACGAAAATGCGAGATACTTCAAGGTTCCTTTCTATCTCTCTCTCATATATATATATATATATATATATATATATATATATATATATATATATATTTCACATAACCTCAAACACATTCAACATGGGCACCATTTGTCACACGTAAGACGTCCAAATGGTATTCTATCTCCATGCATATACGCTGCAACATTTCAACGTCAACTCTTGCAACAGCAGCAGCAATTCTGGTCTTTAAATAGTCGATGTTGGCCACTGGAGTTGTGTACACGCAGTCTTTTACACATAACCCCATAGAAAAAAGTCACAGGGCGCTTTGTCTGGTGATCTGGCTGGCCAAGAGATGGAGCTTGTTGGCACGAAATTCCTTTAACATGCATTTCCCAAATCGGTGGATTGGCCGTTGGGAACCTATCTCTTGGCCGGCCAGATCACCAGACTGTGACTTTTTTCTATGAGGTTATGTAAAATACTGCGTGTTCACAACTCCAGTGGCCAACATCGACAAATTAAAGATCAAAACTGCTGCTGCTGTTGCAAGAGTTGACGTTGAAATGTTGCAGCGTACATGGATGGAGATAGAATACCGTTTGAACGTCTTACGTGTGACAAATGGTGTCCATGTTGAATGTGTTTGAGGTTATGTGAAACTTTATTACTTTCTCTCACAGATGGCGCAAAAACGGCATGTGCACCTCGTTTCCTAATATTTTTATTTGAGAGAGAAGTTGTAAAGATAATTTGTGTACACCCTGTATGTATATGTGTGTGTGTGTGTGTGTACACATGCATCTCTACGCGCACATCTTATCTTCACCTTGAATTATCAGTTGAAGAAGCTGCGAATCATAAGCGACCTAAGTAATCGAAAGGAATTTGGACAATTTTCACTAATGGAAGATCTTTATACCATAAATTTCAATGGAATGAAGTATTTGAATCTAATGGAAAAAATTCGGAAGGGGGGGGGGGGGTCCCTTTTTTCTTTTCTTTTCTTCTTTTTTCTCGTCAATTTCGAGAAAGTGCGAAAGAAAATTTAAAAAAAAAAAATTTAATCCATTTTTACTTTGCTAATTTCTTATGAAGGTTTGAGGTTCATCATGGATATAAAAAGGTTACTTTGGTTTTGCTTCCGCCCAAATTGTTCATTTTGACGAGGATCGAGCTTGTTGCTCCACCTTAGACCTACAGCTTAATGTAGAATCCGAACTACAGCCCACAACGGGTGATCGGAAATTATAAAATCCTCGCCCGGACTCGATCTCACTACCTCCCACTCAGCAGCCCAGCGTTTTAACCAATATGATACCCATTTTTCTACCAACCTATTTTTATTCTATGGAAGAATGAACAGCTAGGTTTGCTGACCGCCGATTGCCGTCACTGGGAATCGAACCTGGACGATGGATTCGTAGTCGGCTAACCACTACACTGCCGAGGCGCATATATATATATATATATATATATATATATAATATATATACTTACTTACTTACTTATGTTGTTTCGTGCGTTGGTCTCTCTTCACACGGAGGTCAAGCTGGTGGCCCGGCCTCTAGGTCTGGCCTGGTGGAGGAGCGAGTTACTTTCTTGCGCTCTACACCGTACATAGCCAGGCACGCCCGGCTCATCTGGTACTGTCCTGAGCCAGGCATCCAATCTTTTCTTGAAGACTTCAACTTTGACCCCCGTTACGTTTCTGAGGTCCTTAGGAAGCTGGTTGAAAATTCTTGGTCCTCTGACAACCAAGCTATTTTCCTTCAGGGTTGAGGAGGTCCCTTGTCGGGCCTTTAATTTGGGAACACTACACATTCTGCCTTTCCTATTTTCCAGTGTTGTTTGAATGGTAATTGGGTTTAGTTTTAGGTTTGGTACCAGTTTTTCGATCATTTTCCATATGTAGATTATGATGTACCTCTCTCTTCTTCTTTCCAGTGAGTACAGATTTAGTTTACGTAGTCTTTCCCAGTAGTTGAGTTCTTTGCAGCCATCAATCTTGGCTGTGAAATGCCTTTGCGTTTTTTCTAGTTTATTAGTTTCTTCCTTTTTATATGGGGACGTCAAAACTGAGCAGTATTCAAGTTTTGGTATAATCAGTGTTTTTAGCAGGGAAATCATTACTGTCCTGTCCCTTCTCTTGAACGTTCTTAGTACCTGTCCAGCGACTCTTTTTGCTTTATTTATCGCTATCTGATTTTGTGTTTTGAATTTCGCATCATCTGTCATTATTATCCCGAGATCAATCGCTTTCGTGCTTCTCTGAATTTCCTGTCTATCTGGAGCATAATATGCAGTCTGTTTAAGTTCTTCTTTTCTACCATATCTCAAGAGCTGAAATTTCTCGGCGTTGAATGACATGTTGTTGTCTTCTGACCATTTGTATATTTTGTTCGTGTCCCTCTGCAAGGCCTCCACGTCATGTACATCGCTGATTTTTCCGCTGATCTTTGTATCGTCTGCAAAGGATGTTACTATACTGTTGCTGTTTACTACGCTGTCTATGTCTGTTAGCATGATAATGAACAGGAGTGGGGCCAGTACTGTCCCTTGTGTACTGAGCTGCGTACTTCTGATTCTGATGATGATATACCTTGAATTTTGACGACCTGCAGACGATCTCTAAGGAAGTTGTAGATCCATTTTCCCACTTTGCCTGTTATTCCCATATATTTAATTTTATGTGCTATTATACCATGGTCACATTTATCGAAAGCTTTAGCAAAATCTGTGTATATAACATCGTAGTTATCATTGCCTTCCAATGCATCTAGGATATTGTTGTAGTGTTCTATTAGTTGTGATAGGCATGATCTACCTGATCGGAATCCATGCTGATTTTCGTTGAATCTTTCCCGTGTCTCCAGGAAATCATAAATTTTCTCTCTAACTATTCTTTCAAATACTTTGGTGAGGTGGGACGTCAATGACAGTGGTCTATAGTTCTTTGCTTGAGATCTGTCCCCTCCTTTATATATAGGGACAATGTTTGCTCTTTTCAAGATGCTCGCTATTTCCCCAGTGTCTAGGGATCTTCTCCATATCCAGTATAAAGGTGTAGCTATTTCATTTTTACAGTTTTTAATCAATAATGCGTTCCAATTGTCCGGACCTGCAGTTGAATGTAGTTTCATTTGTCCTATAGCTCTCGCTACATCTTCTGGTGTAAACTCAAAGTCTTTATATACTCTCCTTGCAATTCCTCTTCAAAGAATGCATTTATGTCAGGTATCGCTTTGTCACTTTTTGGGGTACTGAAAACTGATTCATATTGAGCTCTCAATGTATCAGATATTTCTTTTGGATCGTCGGTTAGTTCATTATTTCCCGTCCTTAAGTGCCCAATAGCGGCGCGCGTTTTTGTTTTCCTTTTTGCATAGCGATAGAAGTATTTTGGATTTCCCTTTATTGCTTCTACCGCCTTTTCCTCTTCCCTCTCTGTATGGTCCTTAATCAGGGCTTGTATTTCCCTATCGATACCCTCCAGTTTTTCTTTTATTGCTTTCCTGTCATTATATATATATACAGTATATATATATATATATATATATATATATATATATATAACAAACGATTAAAACAAATTTGAAATGTGTATACGATCGATTGAAAAAGTCCTGCTATGAAACTCCATGTTTCTTACTAATGAATGTCCGTTAAAAAAAAAGAAAAAAGAAGTGGACTTTAATGACAGACGTTTCGAAAGATATCCTTTATTTAGAAAAATGGTCCCTGTCATGTAATTGTAGAATTTGTCATAGAGGACGATAAAAATGTACTGGGACCAAGTTATGTACGACGAATTAGACCAGCAGTTTCCCTATAAGCGAAGTGAAGAGACACGGGTCGGAAGTTCGAACCCTGATCATGCTGGTAATAATAATAATAATAATAGTAGTAATAATATTAATAATTAAGAATACAGGAGTTAGCACAATGGGCCGAATAGGTTGGCCTGAGCGCTGTGCCAAACTGTGGTACTCGAGGTACCATTTAGTGGTACGTTAATATATTAAAAAGTAAGTTTCTTAATCCTAAAATAAAAATGAAGATTAAATTCAGAGTTTGTATTTTGGATAAATAAAAATATAGATTGGTACAGGGTGTTCATAAAGTCAGGCAAGTAAATATGAATATACATTTCACCATATTCACTCGCGTGACTTTATGAACACCTGTATATTATAAACAAAAACGCAAACGAAATGAAGCTTGTAGTAAGATAATTTTTGTTTTACTGTATACGTAGTACAGAAGGAAATGAATTTGGCAACCCATGAATTAGATAGTGCGTGTCTATAAAAGGTGCAAGAAAGGTTATATACTGTGTGTGTGTGTGTGTGGTGTGACGAATAAGTTTTGTTCACTTGTTAACGTTGTCCCATTTCTCAAATTTTAACTTTTTTAATTCAGTCACTCATCGAGTTCCTTTTTTGAACTCGGTTGATCTTAGGAGACGTAGTCGAATATTCTCAATTTTACGAGAAGTTAAATGAAGTACTAAAACCGCAAAAAGAAATTGATTTATTAGAAGCACGAACTTCGTAAGCTAACCTTCGTAAGCTAACCTTCGTAAATTAACCTTCGTAAATTAACCTTCGTAAATTAACCTTCGTAAATTAACCTTCGTAAATTAACCTCTTCCCATCACCCTTCGTTCGCCCTCGCTGAAGATCTCAATGTCATCAGAAAGCTTAAGCTTCTAATAAAGTTCACTTCTTATTTTGGTTTTATTCCTTTGACCCCCGAGAGGAGTTTGTTGCGATGTTCAGTCGATCTTGTTTATAACTTTATTAACTCCACCTTTATATTGTTAATTATGTTAATAAATTTAATTTTAAGGTCCCTTCTCCAATTAACTGTCTTCATACCTTTTGTTTTATCAATTAGACTATTTATATATATATATTCTCGTGTGTGTGTCTCTCACACACACACACACACACACACACAACCTTAGTTTTGCTTTCGCTCAAATTATTCATTCTTATGAAGGTCAAGTTTATTGCTCCACTTTAGACCTACATCTTACTGTGAAATCTGAACGACGAACCACCAGGGAATTTATAAATTACAACCTCCTTGCCGGGCCGGGACTCGGTCTCACGACCTCCCGATCAGCAGCAGCAGCAGCAGTTTAGTTTCTTAACCACTAAGAGATATATATATATATATAGTACAGGGTGTCCCAGGAGGAAATGTCAAGAATGCACCATTTCACTCTTTGGGTATTTCTAAGTAGAAAGTATTATATCGATATGAGTCTGATTCCCAACCGTTACCGAGATACAGGCCTCTACATTTGGGTAATTAAAACATAATAAAAAGGCGATCTTAGATACTATTTAATGACACTTGTGGTTTACAAAAAGTAAACCATTGCAAAACCCATACACAAATAACATGTCTGCGTATTCTTCTTTCGAGAAAACTGCCGGCATGGCTTGAAATGTTGCTTGAGCACTACACCTCCACGTTTGCAAAGTACACAACACACCCCTGAAAAGAAACGTGACTCAGTGAGCAGGTGTTAAGACGTACCTAAATAAATAATGTAAATAAATAATGTGAGGATCTGCACAGTTGCCAATGTATCATTAAATGTCATTGAATATTATCTAAGATCGGCTTTTTATTATGTTTTAGTTACCCAAATGTAGAGGCCTGTATCTCGGTAACGGTTGGGAATCAGGCACATGTCGATATAATACTTTCTACTTAGAAATACCCAAAGAGTCAAATGGTGCATTCTTGACATTTCCTCCTGGGACACCCGTATATATATATATATATATATATATATATTAGTGGTGGGCCGGATGCGGATCTTTAATTTCAATATCCCCGGATGCGGATATTTAGTTAATCTATCAATATAATATAGAATTATGAATATATGACATAATTTTTCCAATTTCGTGATATTACTATTATGGCAGGCAATGCATAAGAATTAAAATTAATATTAATGTTTTCATTATGATAAAAATAATAACTTTCTCAAGAGTTTCAGCCACAGAAAATTCAATGAAACAAGTTTCATTCAATTTTCTGTACCAGCTATTTATATTTTGAGTTTTATATATTTGTTTGTTCATTAATAATTAATACTTTACATGAAATGTGCATGACTGGGCCTTATAGGCTACTTTATAAGTTAATTTAATTGTAAATTGCATAATTTATTAGAGGTAATATCCGATTAACATCCGCAGTCAGAAGTGCGGATGAGGATGTTAAAAATGATGCGGATGCGGGTATCCGGTCCACCACTAATATATATATATATATATATATATATATATATATATATATATATCGATGAAACAAGCTTCCAAAGTAATAAAAGTTTGTCCGAAATTTGATGTGTCAAAATTGAACTTCGAATTAGCGTCCAATTAGAGACTAAAACTCTGATGAATAGAGAGAAATTAATCTTCTTCCTCTTCTAAGTTCCGCTCTCGATAATGCAATTGAGAAACCCCTCCACCATGTTTTCCCTTCTTCGTGTACATCTTCATCACCGTTCACACATACAAGGATACTTTACAAATAGACGTGTATAAGCGGATGGTGGCTACACGCAATATAGGTGACTTTATGCAATAGATGAATTCCCTTATATATATATATATATTATGCAAAGGCATTTCACAGCCAAGATTGATGGCTGCAAGAACTCAACTACTGGGAAAGACTACGTAAACTAAATCTGTACTCACTGGAAAGAAGAAGAGAGGTACATCATAATCTACATATGGAAAATGATCGAAAAACTGGTACCAAACCTAAAACTAAACCCAATTACCATTCAAACAACACTGGAAAATAGGAAAGGCAGAATGTGTAGTGTTCCCAAATTAAAAGCACGACAAGGGACGACCTCAACCCTGAAGGAAAATAGCTTGGTTGTCAGGGGGCCAAGACTTTTCAACCAGCTTCCTAAGGACCTCAGAAACGTAACGGGGGTCAAAGTTGAAGTCTTCAAGAAAAGACTGGATGCCTGGCTCAGGACAGTACCAGATGAGCCGGGCGTGCCTGGCTATGTACGATGGAGAGCGCAAGAAAGCAACTCGCTCCTCTACCAGGCCAGACCTAGAGGCGGGGCCACCAGCTTGACCTCCGTGTGAAGAGAGACCAATGCACGAAACAACATAAGGTTCATAAGGTAAGGTATATATATATATATATATTATATTTTATATATATATATATATATATATATATATATATATATATATATACACAGTAGTGTAGCGGTGGATCTCTGCAAAAAAAGACTAGACACCTGGCTCAGAACAATTTCATGGAAAACTCGCGGGCATGGTGACCGATGATCAGTGGCTTGGTAGTCTGGTGATATCTGATTCACCGAATTGAGTGCTGACGGTAGAATGGGCCCTAAAGAACCACGAAGAACAAAACGGCGTGGGTACTGTGAGGGTAGCTGTCTGGGGGTTATAAATATTTACAAGTATTAGGTCTTCATTTATACTCAACATGATGAGTAGGAATTCACAGGTTCCATTCGAGTGTGCAGTGAGCACTGAGCAGTTCACCCGTACCTTAACAGTTGAAATTTCTATGTTAAATTTCATATTACTGGGTAAAGTGGACCCTACGGGCCCATTTAGCGAGACCTGCGGTGCTGGGGCCTGTGGTCCCCAATTACTGGGGGGGTCAAGTGTTAAACTTCACAAAGTTCCTCTTGAACTTAAAGTAAATATTAAGCTTTTACTGCCCTAATAATTTCTTTTCAAAATCTTCGGTATCCGATTTCAGCTTTTGAAATAATTTTTTTTGACAGACTCTGCCTCAATTATGTTATAGATTGCCTTCAGACCAATTGTAGATTTTGTTCATGTCTGTCTGTAGAGATCCTATGAGTTTCTTATTTTTCTACTAATTTTTGTGTCATCGACAAAGGATGTTACTGTGCTGTCACTGGTAACGTCATCTGTATCAGTTAGCATGATTATGAAGAGTAATGGAACTAATACTGTTCCTTGTGGTACTGAGCTGAGGACTTCTGACTGAAGATATTCCTTGAACTGTAACGACTTACTGCCGCCCACTAAGGAAATTATATAGCTATTTCTTACTTTCATATATATATATATATATATATATATATATATACTTCGTAGCAGTTCTGTGCGTTGGTCTCTCTTCACACGAAGGTCAAGGTGGTGGCCCCAGGTGGAGAAGCGAGTTTCTCTCTTGTGCTCTCCACCGCATATACCCAGGTACACCCGGCTCATTTGGTACCTTCCTGAGCCAGGCATCTAGTCTTCTTTTGAAGACTTCAAATTTGACCTCTGTAACGTTCCTGAAGTCCTTTGGAAGCTGGTTAAGAAGGCTTGGCCCTCTGACAACCAAGCTGTTTTCCTTCGATGTTGAGGAGGTCCCTTGTCGGGCCTTTAATTTGGGAACACGACACACTCTGCCTTTCCTATTTTTCAGTGTTGTTTGGGTGGTAAGTGGGTTTAGTTTGAGGTTTGGTACCAGTTTTTCGATCATTTTCCATGTCTATATTATGGTGTACATCTCCTTTTTTCCAGGGAGTACGGATTTAGTTTACGTTGTCTTTCCCAGTACAGTAGTTGAGTTCATTGCATTCCGACAAAAATCTATATTCTTTAAATTCAATTCCAGAGATTAAAAACAAAATGTTCACATGGAATTCTTACTAGAGAAAAAAAAAAAAAAATGTAAGCCATTAAAAATTCAATTTTTGGACTCTCTCTCGTATAGAGAAAACGTAAGATTGTTTGGGTTACTTTAATAATGTTTATTTTGCATTAAAAACTTTAACAGTCCGCGCATTCTCTTATGAAATTGCATAGGTATGTAGAAATATGGAAAATTAAATTCTTCAGTCAGTATGAAATTGCATAGGTATGTAGAAATATGGAAAATTAAATTCTACACGCAGTATAATTAACGTAAAGAAACGACGCTTGTATAGGAGATATTCCGCGCAAGACGAGAGAGAGAGAACGAAACAAATGAAAAAATGAGGTAACCGGCAATCGGAAGATCCCGGGTTCGATTCCCGGGTGGTTACCTCATTTTTTCATTTGTTTCGTTCTCTCTCTCTCGTCTTGCGCGGAATATCTCCTATACAAGCGTCGTTTCTTTACGTTAATATATATATATATATATATATATCGGGGCGTAGCCAGACAATTAAAAACTATATATATTCGTACGAGTTCGTGAAAATCGAAAATCAATTAGCCCTCACAATAAAGTGTAATTACAAGACTATTTGGAAACAAATGAATAAATAATAAAATAAATAGATAAATAAGGGATAAGGCACGCACCAACCGTTATTGGAAGAATTTTTTTGCTTACTGAAGTTGGACGGATAAACACACTAATTCATGTTTGTATGAAATAGAAGAATCGAGACGCAGAAATGTTAAATACAATAAATAATATAAATGAATTATCTGGTCGCGAAAAAAGAAAAAAAAATACACGTGTGCCCGGTTATAACGCGCGCGCACACGCACACACACACACACATATATATACACTCGTATATAATAAAACTCCAAGTCGATGTTGCTATTATTAAAGAACGCACATATATCAGATACACGCGTATGTATGTGTTCGCATAAAGGTATGAGGAATAATTACATAGAAATTCGACTAACAGATATTTTTAATCTCGCCTCAGATACCTTTAATTAATCTAATAATAATAATAATTAAGAGGAATTTACTAAAAATTATCTTTGTTATCTGATTTCGATCGAAAACTTTCTTCAAGTGACTACTTTACATTTTGTCTCCTCTCTCTTCCGTTCCAGGATTGGATACAGCATCCCAATGTTTGCAGGATTCGTCATCATGTTTGTCTCCACGCTCAGTAAGTACCCATGGGTATGCATATCCACGCCAGTCCGTAGCTCAGTGGGTAAAGTCGTTTCTTTATAAGTGAAGTGAAGAAGACATTGAGGTCGGGGTTCGATTCCTGATGGTGGTGATTACTAATAACCCAAAAGTTAGCGCAATATATATATATATATATATATATATATATATATATATATAATCATGCGGGTTGCTTCTACAGAGCTTCAATTTAATATTTAGGAGAAATCCAATGACAAGGAGAAATGTAAATGCCATGAAAAGTCTTCTTTAATGCGCAACGTTTCGAGCAATACGCTCATCTTCAGGCTGTTTAATAACAATGTGAAATTAAAATCAATATTGAATGAAAAACAAGACAAAGAAAATTTCTATAACCTATTCATAAAGGCAAATTTTAAAAGACTGAGAAAAGAGGGTTAAATTCTAAGTTATACAGATTTACATATCAAAATTAAGAAGCTATTTTTAAATACATATAGTAAATGTGAAATTAAAACATTGTCCCCTACTCTAAATGTTGACTCATCAGCCGTCCCTCTAAATTTGTTATAATCCCCCCTTCCCCAATCGCCCTCGCCATCTTTTGTTTTCTCGTCTTGCCTCTGCTTAAATCAGTTAGCCTCGGAAATTGCAGTGAAAGGTTAGTTAGTTTCATTATTCCAGTACACTATTGTTAATTTTTCCAGTGTATTAATTTCACATTTACTATATGTATTTAAAAATAGCTTCTTAATTTTTATATGTAAATCTGTATAACTTAGAATTTAACCCTCTTTTCTCAGTCTTTTAAAATTTGCCTTTATGAATAGGTTATAGAAATTTTCTTTGTCTTGTTTTTCATTCAATATTGATTTTAATTTCACATTGTTATTAAACAGCCTGAAGATGAGCGTATTGCTCGAAACGTTGCGCATTAAAGAAGACTTTTCATGGCATTTACATTTCTCCTTGTCATTGGATTTCTCCTAAATATTATATATATACACACACACACACACAACGGTTGACAAAAATAAATAGAGACATTGTCCCGATGTTTTTAATACTGTGCAATAATACAGTGAATTTACACCACCACAAGTAACTCCACTGAAACAATCAGTTTAGAAATGTGTTGACCTCCCTTTGCCCTATGCAAAGCTAAAACACGCCGAGTCATTCCATCGTTTAAGTTTTTAATTAATGTCATTAATGTTTTTGAGAGCCCCGATTAGGGATTCCCTGAATGAGGGCTTTGATTGACGTCTTCTCGGTGCCCTGTCCAGCATGTACCACACACGTTCTATGGGTGTCGGGTGAGATATCATAAACTTCATGCCACTTCCGATTTGCATGAGCTGTGTGGGCAGGGGCACCATCTTCCATGAGCAAAGTGGGTGATGGAGACATTACCATTGGAATAAAGTGGCAGCGGGCTTTCATCCAAAATACTCTGATCATCCCGTGCTCCAAATGCCAGCCCACACCATAACAGAAATACCTCCGTGTTTCACTGTAGCTTGCAGGTGCTTCTGTGAAAATTCCTGTGTCAGATACCTTCATACTCTCACACACTCACTGTCCAAAAACGAAGCAAATCAGGACTCGTCTGTGAATATCACGATGCTCCAAAACTTAGAGTTCTGGTTTTTCATCGATGCTGCCCACTGCTTGCAACGAGCAATGTTGCGAGGAGCTAGCATGGGCTTACTTCTAACTGCCCTACAATAATAGCTCATAGTGTGGGGATATCTTCTGACAATTCTAGAACTAACCTCCACCTGCACGCTCAATTCACTAGCAGTTTATCGTAGGTTCACCTCTGCACTTCGTCTGAGGACACAACGTCCTTTGATGGACCTGAACTGCCTGGACGAGGGCGACTGTTGTCTTGCTAGTTGTCTTCAACTGCACAATCACTGTTAATGGTTCACAGTGGAATACGAATCCGATGTGAAATATCCCTTTGATTAAACAAACCTTTCCAAAGACCAACAATTCGTCCTCTAGTGTAATCTGTCAATTCGTACGAACCTTCACCACGTGGCATCTTGTAACTATCAATGATCTGTTGCTTTCATTCACCTTACCATAATACCATCTTTTCGATTGGTGTGTTTTCTTCTTTAACAAATATTGCGCAGTGTTAGTGGTGTCTATTTACTTTTGTCATATATTATATAATATATATATATATATAATATATATATATATATATATATATATCACACACACAGCAGTTATATATACACAGTAGACTGAATTGTCCAATCAGGGATCAAAACGTTGGATTAGAGACTAAGAATTATCCCTCCAGGGACCAGTTTTCATTTCTTCCAGAGGCTGACCAATCGGAGGGAAAAACACTTTTACAACTTTATAATTTAAATACCATTTCGTTATATATATATATATATATATATATATATATATATATATATATATATAATGAGAGGGAGGGCTAGAAACTGGCACAGCGATCAGGCCAGCCTGTTGCGGCCCATTGCTTTAACTCCTGAATAATTATAATTATAATTATTATTATTATTATTATTGCCAAACCCCATCGGTAGTCGAATCCCCGATCTCAGTGTCTTCACTTCGCTCATAGAGAAAGTGTGTTACTCACTGAGTTACGATACGAACACTGGGGCCATACAGTAAATAAACTGTCAGATAATGGCGTTTAATTAAATTTCCTTTACTTCTTTACTGAAAGAAAATGGACTGCATTTTCGTTTAGCGATAATCACTTCTATTTTGTACGATACGCAGAAAAATACTTAGTAACAATGAAGTCATTTCACAACTGTCTCATAATGGACAATTCAACCATTAGAGTTTGACACTAGGAAAAAATATGTAAGCAAGTTTATCAAGTAGTTACGCGTCCCGAAGTTGATGTAATATATTTGAATGAGACAGCGATGATTAATTTCAATATTAGAATGACTTCCAAATGCGACATTAAAACTAATTTTAACTGAAATTTACAGAATGAGGTAAATTACTGTAAATGAAAATGTAAACACGCGACTTAAAACTAGGTGCCAAATATTTTCTATACATACAGTTAATGTAATATTAATTGATGTCATCGTATTATAAAATGAAAATTTATACAGTAATTTTTAGAGAGTTTCTCATAAGTCAATGTAGGATTAAATATCTTAGAAACTGACCAGCTTCTGTCCCTCTTCATTTATGCTTGATGAAGGAAAAAGGTAACATTCATCTTTCATATCTTCCAAGGAAGTGAAGGATAGGGGACCGACCTTGCTGAGTCTGCCTACCTTAGCCATAGTCAAATTAAGGTGGGTGGCCGTCCCGACGCTTTGTCGTAACGTAAGATACAGAAAAGATAACCTCCCAACTCTAGGACTCAAACCCACGCCTCAGCGGAGTCTCAGCACTGCCGGGCCAACCCCAAATTGATCGAGCCACGAAACGCTCCATTTGATGAAGAACTTGAAATAGAGAAAAGAAAAAAAAACCACGGGATTTATTAGTAACACAAGCTTTCTACTCCTAAGGTCTTTATCAGGGATCATTCGCACCTGATGAAGACCTTAGTATGGATCGAAAGCTTGGGTTTATAATAATTCCATTTCTTAGTGTAGTTATATATATATATATATATCCTTAATAATAATAATAATAAAATATAGCAATTAAATAAGGCCCTGCACTGACTTATGGGATACCCTGTATATAATAATACTAAGAACTTGCAGTAGAATGTTAATAATTTATTATATTTAATTAATGTTTTGTCAATACAAATTTCAATGAAATTTTACCAAAAATCGGCGAACGCTTCAGGAGAGAACAAATATTTTGCTGGATCACCCAAAACTAAAAAAATATTTGATTTATTTCTGCTGTTGGTCCTCAAAGGATTGAGGTTTCTCCCCCGCCCGCCCCTCTCTCTCTGTTTATACAGGGTGGTGCACAAATACTTAAACCATTTCAAATTACTTTTTATTTTTTTTCCCGAGGGTTTTGGGGACAAAATTCATTAAAAATTGCATCTCACTAAATTTTCATCGTTTCGAATCAAGTATTTGATGCGTTTCTCTGTTCAACCAGTGATTCTTCAAAAAATTCACATCGCAAAGCTTGAAATGCATCGCTGCATACCCTGTGCTCACGCAGTATGAATAGATCAACTTGTTTTTCAGTTAATTGCACTATTTTAACAATTCTACAAACTCGGAAGAAAAAGTTATAAAGATTCGAAATGGTTTAAGTATTTGTGCACTCACTCTCTCTCTTCTATATAATATATATATATATATATATATATATATATATATATATATATATATATATATATATATGAGAGAGAGAGAGAGAGAGAATGCATTGCGCATCATTTACTACGACTTCTTCACACAGTTTTCGCCTTTGGAAACTCCTATACCGTTCTGTTTGTTGCAAGAGCTCTTCAAGGTGTTGGGTCATCTTGTTCATCAGTTTCCGGTAAGGAAATGTTATTATTACCTGTTTTAATGTAATTATTTCATGGATGAAAAGTTAATTGAAGTCAGATTATACCGAAAATAGAGCTAAAGTAGTAGTAGCAGAAGTGAGTATTAAAACGTTATATGTACATTGTACAGTACAGTATGTTGGTAAGGAAAATCATTGTTTTGTGTATGTGTGTGTGTGTGTGTGTGTGTTATTGGACATTTAAAAAAAAAAAGGTTTTCTCGCATAAAAAAATTATTTATACAACAATTACTTTATGTCGGCAGGAATGGGTATGTTGGCTGATAGATATCCGGACGATAAAGAACGTGGAAATGCAATGGGTCTGGCACTTGGAGGGTTGGCATTGGGAGTGTTAATTGGTCCTCCCTTTGGTGGTATTCTCTCTCAGTACCTTGGCAAAATGGTTCCCTTCTTACTGTTGGCTGTTTTGGCACTCGGAGACGGGCGTAAGTCATTACACTTTATATACAAATCTTTAGGAACAGTGAAAATAATGTCAGAAAGTATATTTCAAATTCGTGGGTGACCGATGACAAGTTGACTCCTTTCACAAAAGTCTCCGTTTACACTAAAGTATTCAGACCATGTTGGGTTACGGTAATGCGAATTGTCCAATCAGGGACCAAGTTTCACTTCTTCCAAAGGCTGACCAATCAAAAGCAGCAAAACATTTTTACGTCTTAAATCCAACATTATTTCGTTGATTGTTTGGGTTAGACAATAGTCGCTTTATTCTTGAGTAAAATTATAGTTACAAAAGAACAACATACAGAATGATAAAAAAGTATATGGTAACCAATCTAAGATGGTTAATTCACCGGTTCACCCATGGCCTGGGCAGGTGCCACGGGTATGTTAACTATTTAGATTAGTGTCCTCGTAGTCAATCATATATTTGAACTAATTATATTTTTCTTTTAGGCCTGTAATATATGGTAACACTAATACTAAAAATTTATGGTAATAATGAGCGATAATAGATTATAGATACAATAACCCTTTATTTGCGCATTATGCAAGCACTTTTGAAAATTGATTGGTTAAGTCGTCGACAAGTTATCTGCGTACAAGGATCGAATACAAAGCTGTTCGAATATTTTGCGTTAATGGTGTTAAATTTATTACTGGCTGATTTAATACTGATGAAACCAGTCTTGTTGAAGAACTGCTTAAGAATCTCGTTTATCAGTAGCAAGGAAAAGAAAAAAGGGCTTTCGAATCTCGTTCATTTGATAGAAAAATTAAACTGTGCCTCAGTTTTCCCTTATTTCTCTCTCCATATTGCATACCACTTTTGAAACTCAATATAGGAGAATTGAGTTTATAATGTAAAAAAATTCCAAGACAAGAGTTTCCAGGTTCATTGTCTAAAATATGCTGCTCAAATTCGTTAAACACCTTTCAAGTATGACGTTACCAACTTCTTGTAATACTGTTACAAGTAAATTGGATAATTACAGAAGTTACAGATTAACAAAGACTAAGATCCACCTTAGCTTAGGCCAGGAGAGGGGGGGGGAAAACACCAAGCAAGCAAGCACTTATTTGATACCATACTTATACTAAATAGCGAATAAACCTTTCACGCTGTAGTAATAGCGAAATATAAAATAGACAACGCTCTTCTTATGCCAGCAGCTGCTAACAGAAACAAAAGGGATGAAAGAAGTGTTATATGAAATTAGGAAAAATTGAGGAGAATAGTTTAGAATGAAACAATTTTTTGCTCGCAAATATGCGTCGAGTATATTTCGCTCGCAAACACTTGAGCAACTACGAACTTGGTTTGTATTTTATTCTTGATAAATGTACGATTTAATTTTTTAAATCAAAATTACCCCGTGTTGCCAGTTAGCGAATTGCCATATTAAATTTATTAATATAACTATTTAATAATATTTTTCCACTTTTAAAATTTAAAAAAAAAAATACCATTAAAATACGACTGAGAAACTATCAAAAATGTGATGTCTAAAATCCTTCAGTATCTCATTGATCTCAATACATGTTAATATAGCTCGAACTTAAAAATTCCCAAACCATTAACACTGATCAGGTTCATGAAATCTATAATTAACACTCGTCTTATCACTTTCACAACTGGGTAGGGACTTCCAGACCCACCAGAAATAATATATAATAATAATATACTCGTAAATTGTACTACAATGCAATTTTTTCACAAATGCTTCCACACATTTATGCATTTAGTTGTCCAAAAAAGGAACCCAAAATGTGTACCATTTCAGTAACGTTACTAAAATATTTAGTCGCGAATAATAAAATTTAAACTTTTTGGTTTTGGGAAACGCATAACCCAACGTTAATGTGAACATTCGCGTAAGAAATATTTTAACATATTAAAATTACGCAAAAAAATAACGTCCGTAAATTGTAAACAAACGTTGGTACATAAATTATGAAACATTCGGAACAGCGAAATCCTAAAAATGTGTTCAGAAATGGGAGAGAAAATGTGATGCATTAGGAATGTTATGATATAGAGGTGTCCGTATATATTATAAAATGATGGTATAGGAATATACTAACTATATTTTGTTTTACTTCTCTAATCGCAGTACTCCAGTTACTGGTACTGCAACCTGCAATCGTTAAAACACAGGAAGAGGCCCCAACCTTGAAGGCATTGATCAAAGATCCTTACATAATCATTTCTGCGGGTAACTTCTCATTTTAAATAAACTTTTGTTTACGTACTTTACGAGGTAGCCGAGAAACAGTTGAAATAGGTACTTAAAGGATATTACATATGACTTTGCTATAGATATACTGTATATGATGCTTATATTTGTGGTTTACAGGCGCTATCACCTTCGCTAACATGGGAATAGGGATGCTGGAACCGACGCTTCCAATCTGGATGATGGGGAAAATGGGAGCTACCGAATCTGAAGAAGGATTGGTCTTCCTTCCGCTTCCATCTCCTATCTCATTGGCACTAACCTATTTGGCCCTCTGGGGCACTTGATGGGGCGATGGTTGGCATCACTTATTGGACTCTTCATTATCGGAATCTGCCTCTGTTCTGTAAGACTTACTTTTATACACTGAATGAATTCTAAGTCGCAGCCATAGATCTCAAAACCTACATTCATTACACATGCTCAAACATGCGCCTTAGTGTAGTACAGGAATAAAAAATATACAACTTACGCATAAATCTTATGCAGTGGTCCGCAAAAGACAAGGGGTTTATTCTAATTCACACAAAATTAGAATATACAAATTATTTTCGCTAATGGGTCCTCAAATATAATCCACATTCTTCTATGGGTTCACAAGTGAGAAAAATGTTGCGGACCACTGGTATTATGCATACCACTCTTGAATGTATATTTAAACTAAATTACATAATAATTCTATTAATACAAAAATAGGTGGTTATAATCTAAATTAACTGAATGAAATTAGAGATATATTGATTCAAAGAAATTGAATTTATAATCATAGGCGTACGGGCGTCATTATTTTTGGGGAAGGCGGCTCGTAATTTACCATAAAAATTTCGAAGGTACCCGAATCTTCCGATGCTGACATAGTGAACTTAACATGGCAAGGGAATGAAAGCTTTTGTTGCAATAATGCGCATATATTCACAGAGCATTATAAAATATACGTATTTTTCATGTATATTCAAGAAAAAATTAACTCAAACAAAACGCTGAATTTTTTTTTGCCATCAGATAACATAAATTTTGCAACTTCTTTTTTTCGAAACTTGTACAAAACGTCATACGTCAATCTGATAAGCCACGTCACGAGCTGAAATTTAAAAGATTTCTTGTGTAATTTAATTTTTGGAGTACTCTGCAAATTTTTTTTAAAGAAATACATAAAGCGACAAATTTGTTTTCGTAAGTTATTCATTTATTGAACATTGCAGCCAAGCAAAAAAAATTGTTGCATAACTTATTGTTTGGTTTAATTAGTACAGCTTAGTCTAACCTTAATAAACTCCAATTTTTTCCATTATTGTTTTGGGACTTTGCCCGAAAATATTCAGAAACTTGCGAATCCTGGGAGCTGCTGCAGCCCCCCGCCATCCAGACCCCGGCCCGTACGCTTATGTTTATAATAGTATTCTATAACATTACTCTTCAAGCTTAGAACACATTCATGTAAGGTACAATGGTGAGTTAAAATGTGACGTTTCGATTAGGTAAAATGAACTGCTTGCCATCATTTTCGCGGACCAAGTACAAACATTGAAGAAAATTAATGGTTCAAATCATATATGACCAATAGTAGTCCAATTTTCAAAACCCGCTGTTTCGCCTATTCTTTGTTTGATCGGAACGTGGCTATTAATTAACTAACTCTGCTTTAGCGAAACGTTAATTATTTATTTAAATTTGATCGCTTAGATTCCAGTTGCAAACACACTACGACAACTCATATCTCCAATGGCTGGTCTCGGCTTCGCGATCGGGATGGTGGACTCTTCAATGATGCCTGAACTCGGGTATTTGGTTGATTTGCGTCATAGTTCTGTCTACGGATCCGTCTATTCTATTGGCGACGTTGCTTTCTGTCTCGGATTTGGTATTGGTAAGTTTCAGTTATTATCGCAAGTCCATCATCAGACAGAAGTGTGAACACCTATCTAATTCTAATTCCTATCGCTCTTTCTGGCACCGAGCCAAGAACCTCCCCAACAACTTGCTTCCTCTTTTCCATTCTGATGGCTCAGTTGCCGTTTCTTCTACTAATAAAGCCGAAATCTTCGCTCAAACTTTCGCCTCCAATTCAACCCTGGACGATTCCGGTGCTGTTACTCCATCTTCTCCTTTTGACTTAATTATTTTCTAAAGATGTTTTTTTTATGCAGGAAGGACGTGCCAAGGGCGAATGCCCGCAAAGACGCCACCCTGATAGAAGAAGAAGGAGAGAGCCAAAATTAAGGTCCAGGGTTTTCGAGATGCCTGGATACTCTGCGTTTGAAAGATAGGAGGAAAGATGGATTGAGGAAGATTGTTCCAGAGTTGACTGGTTGAGTAGATAAAAGACTGAAAATACCGATTATTAACCTTTGCGATAGAGAGAGTTGGACAGAAAAGGAATGAGAATGTGTCGAAAGCCTGGTGATACGCCGTCAAAAGAGGACACACGCAATTAGGGAGTTCAGAAGAGCAGTGTCTGTTATAATAGCAATAGTATAGAGTGAGGGAGGCAACATTGTGGCGAAGAGAAAGGGATTGAAGATAGTTGGCGAGAGGCGGGGAATTGATGAGACGAAAAGCCTTTGATTCCACCCGACACATGAGAAGCGTACTCCATACAGTGGCGGACAGAGACAGCAACTGAATTAGGGGTGAAGAAACTGTGGAGCCGGTAAAGCACACCTAACCTCTTAGAAGCTGTTTTGAAAAGCGAGTATATGCGATATTTCGAAGAAAGATCACGAGAGAAGGAAACACCAAGAATGTTTTTAAGAGAAAAGGAGGGATTGAGTTGTATACAGGGTGTTTCATAATATGTGGGACGCACTTTCAGGATGGATTCAGGATCTGAAAACAATGAAAAAAGATTATATAAAATATGCCCGAAATCGCTTTGTTTCTGAGTTACAGCCCGTTGTGTGTTCCAGCAATTCTTTCCGCAAACTGTTACAAACACTGCTTGCCGACAATGTTTGTGAGTGTGTACGAGACTTATTTCACGCATAGCTTGCCGATTATAATGTTTCGTACACTCTATGCCATGTTTCAATATCGTTGAGTGTAGAGCCATCACTCAGTCAGAGGTGCATCGCGGTGTTTCACTGTTCGTATTCGTAACTTCTACCGTGAATAAGTGCAGTCTGTTAAAAAAAAAAAAAACTTAAAATTTTTTGTGCTATTCAGTGATAGTGTGCATTTGAAGTGAGAATGGAGGCTTATTCAAACAGAGAAATGGTAGACATGCATCTCATGTATGGACTTACCGAGTGTAATGCGGCCGCAGCAAGACGTCTGTATGCGGAAAGGTTTCCGAATCGCCGTCTGCCAGATAAGACCTTTCAAAGAATAGACGAGCGTCTTGGTGATACAGGATCATTCAACAAGCGAGTTTCAGATGGTGGTAGACCAATCAGCGCTAGAACTTTTGAGTTGGAGGAGCGGGTCCTGAATCGCGTGGAGGAACATCCTGGTGTCAGCACCCGAAGGATAGCAGCAGCAGAGGGTGTAAGATACACAACTATGTGGAGAATTTTACGGGAACAAAAGCTTTACCAATATCACATTCAGAGAGTACAAGGCCTTACTGTACTGATTTCCCACCACGAGAGGCTTTTTGTACTTGGTTCCTTCAACAGTGTGCTCGCGGTCCTCTTTTTCTATCCTCCATGTTGTTTTCTGATGAGGCGGCCTTCACAAGAAATGGCGTGATCAATTTTCACAACACTCATCACTGAGGGCGAAGAGAATCCGCACGCCATCACCCAGTCAAGGCACCAACAATAATTTAGTATCAATGTATGGGTAGGACATATTGCCGACAACTTAATCGGTCCTTTTGTTTTGCCTGGAAGATTAACAGGAGAATCCTATTCCAATTTTTAAGGAATGATTTAAGCGACTTACTAGATGAAGTTCCTCTTGGTGTCCGACGTCGTATGTGGTTTATGCATGACTGCGCTCCGCCTCATTTTAGTCGAGTAGCCAGAGACTATTTGGATGACCATTTCCCTGATAAATGGATAGGCCGTGGAGGACCCATTGCGTGGCCTGCTCGCTCCCCGGACCTGAATCCACTCTATTTTTACCTGTCGGGTCATCTGAAATCCATCGTTTACGTGACACCCATTGACAACGTTGAAATGCTTCGCTAACGTGTAGAACAAGGATACCAGAAAATCTAAGCAATACCTGGATTGTTTGAACACGTCAGGCAGTCTATGACCAGGCGTGTATTCAAGCGCAAGGCGGTCATTTTGAGCACTTCCTTTAAAGGTATGGCAGATACTTGCTGGAACACATAACGGGCTGTAACTCGGAAACAAAGCGATTTCGGGCGTATGTTTATATAAACTTTTTTCACTGTTTTCAGGTCCTGAATCTATCCTGAAAGTGCGTCCCACATGTTATGAAACACCCTGTATTGTTGAAGGTAAGGGGATAGTCGTGTGGAAGATTGTGACGAGTAATCAGATAGAGGAACCGAGTTTTTCAGGCATTGAAAGCCACAAGGTTTTCTATGCCCCAATCAGATACAGTGGAAAGATCAGAGGTCAGGTGCGCCATAGCCGTCTCACGCGAGGCATGTAGTGACTGTTGAGAGGGACGCTTTGTGAAGTAGGTGGAGAAGTGAAGAGTGGAATCAACGGCACAGGAGTATATAGGGCAGGAAGTGCGATTCAAGAGACCATTGATAAATAAAAGGAAAAGAGTTAGTGACAGCACAAAATCCTGAGACACACCACTGTTGATAGCTTCAGGAGAACAACAGTGGCCATCTACAACCGCAGCTATAGATCAGCCAGAAAGGAAATCAGAGAGGAGGGCACAGATGGAAGGATAGAAACCGAAGGAGCACGGTTTGGAAATCAATGATTTGTGCCAGACTATTAAAAGCGTTTGGTATGTCCAGTGCAAAGCAAACGTTTCACCGAAATTCCAAAAGGATGACCAAGAGTCAGATATGCAAGAAGATCGCCAGTAGTGTGTCCCTCGCGAAACCTATACTGACTGACGATCTGAAAGAGGATTTTTGAGTAGAGAGTTTAAGAATGCTTCTTACCTTACTGATGATAGACTGAAAAACTTCAATTAAAATTGAAGAAATTAAAGCAATTGGACGATAGTTAGAGGGTTGAGAGCAGTCGTCCTTCTTTGGGACACATTGAATGAAAGCGACCTTCCAACGTGAAGGAAAAATACCAGATGGAAGACAAAGACGAAACAGTTTGCCCAGGCAGGGTATCAGCACAGAAGCACAGTTCTGCCCTATCTGGGCTGAACTCTAGGAAGGCGTACGGTCTTAGGCGGGACCCTCCTGTTGTTCTCAAGAACTGTGCTTCTGTGCTGACACCCTGCCATGGCAAACTCTTTCGTCTGTCTCTCATCTGGTATTTTTCCTTCCCGTTGGAAGTTCGCTTTCATTTAGTCTGTCCGAAAGAAGGGTGACCGCTCTCAACCCTCCAACTATCGTCCAATTGTTTTGATTTCTTGCCTTTCTAAAGTTTTTTAATCTATCCTCAATAAGAAGATTCTTAAAACTCTCTACTCGCAATCTTCTTTCAGATCGTCAGTATAGGTTTCGCAAGGGACGCTCAACTGGTGATCTTCTTGCATATCTCCCCGAGTCTTGGTCATCCTCCTTTCGGGATTTCGATGAAACCTTGGGTATTGCGGTAGACATATCAAAAGCTCTTGATAGTCCAGCACAAATGTTTAATTTCGAAACTGCCCTCCTTCGATTTCTATCCTTCTATCTGTGCCTTCCTCTCTGATTTCCTTTATGGCCGAGCTATAGCTGCGGTGAAAGGTTGATAGTGGCGTTTCTCAGGGCTCTCTCCTATCACCCACTCTCTTCCTTTTACTTATCAATGATCTATTAAGTCGCACTTCCTCCTGTCCTATGTATTCCTATGCCATTGATTCCACCCTTCACTTCTCCACACGCTTTACAATGCGTCCCTCTCAACAGTCACTACATGCTTCGTGTGAGACGGCTATGGCGCACTTGACCTCTGATCTTTCCACTATCTCTGATTGGGGTAGAGAAAACCTTGTGGCTTTCAATGCCTGAAAAACTCGGTCCTCCATCTGTTTACTCGTCACAATCTTCCACACGATATCCCCTTATCTTGACACACACCTCAATCCTTCCTCTTCTCATGATCCTTCCTGGAAAGATCACATACTTTTTCTTTTTAAACCGCTACTAAAGTTTGTGTGTGTTGTACCGGTTCAGCAGTTTCTTCCCCCGACTCTGTTGCTGTCTATGTACAGGGTCTTGTCCTTCCCTCTATGGAGTACATTTTTCATTTGTGGGGTGGCTGAATTCGCACAGCCCTACTTGACCGGATGGAATCAAAGGCTTTTCGTCTCATCAATTCCGTGTCTCTTACTGACTCCCTTTAATCCCTTTCTCTTCGCCGCAATGTTGCCTCATTCTCTCTTTACTATCGCTATTGTAACGGACACTGCTCTTCAGAACACTCGTAACTAAATGCCTCCTCCTTTAAGGAGAGCATGCAATACCAGACATTCGACATACTCTAATTCCTTTTCTGTCCAACTCTGTAACGCAAAGGTTAATCGGTATTTTCAATCTTTCATCTACTCAACCGGTCAATTCTGGAACAATCTCCCTCGAACCATCTTTCCCCCTGTTTATGACCTCCAATCTTTCACACTCGGAGTATCCAAGCATCTCGAAAACTTTGTACCATGAGTTTGGTTCTTCTTTTTAGGGGTGGCGTTTACGCGGGCATTCGCCCTTGGCTCCTCTTTCCTGCATAAAAAAAAAGGTTCGCTTTACTTCATTATTCCAGCGTTGGAGCCTTTTGACAGACAAAACATTTGACCAGCGGGATAATTTCAAGACAAATTTTTCCGGAATGTGAAATTTCTCTAGGTACGCTTTTTTTTTTATGCAGGAGGAGGGGCCAAGGTCGAATGCCCGCATAAAGCTCCATGTCCCATAGAGGAAGAAGGAGAGCCGAAATCAAGGTCCAAAGTTTGGAGATGCCTGGACCTGCAATAACAAAGACAAAGAAATCTAATAAAATTTTTTATCTAACCTAACCTAACCTACATTTACAAAGACTACTGTTAGAAATTTCCTAGACAGTAAAAATCTAATAAAATCCTTCTCAACACTATTTCTAGAAATTTTTTATTCTATTTTGTTCTGTCCAGTGAAATTTAATACGCCCTTTATTCCATTTGTAGACAGCATCTATAACTTAGTGGGTAACACAGTTTCCCTATAAGCGAGATGAAGACACCGAGGTCAGGGGTTCGAATTCAGATGATGTTGGTAATAATAATAATAATACAAGAGTTAGATCAATGGGCCGCATTAATTGAGCTGAGCGCTGTACCAGTTTCTGGCCTTTCTCATTCATTATCATTTATTTCACTAATATTCGATGATGAACAAAAGATAAAACTTCGTTATTAGAACTCTTTTATCACGAGGTCATATAATTTCCTCTTATTGCATTTACATTCTGATTACAGTAAGACGCGCGACCCCTCATAAGATACCTAAGCGCCACCACGGGCGAAAACGTGTTTTTGATGGATATCACTATTTTCACCCTTCCTCTATCGCGTGGTTTGGGTTATAATGACCTTACGACACTAGAAGTATGGTTGAAAACCTTATGAAGCGAACTACTTTTTTCACCTCTATCGCCAGCCAAAAGTTCACCCAAAGTTCGGCATAAGAAAATACATATAAAATATAAAAATCTATTCCAAAAACTCATCAACATACTTAGAACTCTAATTTAGCCAGAAATGAGCGTTCTAGCTCAATTAATAACAGATACTATTGCGAGAATATTGCTGAACTTTGGAGGCGATTTCTGGCGAATTTTAATTTTGGCGCTTAGGTACCGTAAGAAGCGGGACCCCTCATATCTTAAATCCTATTTCGTTAGTAATAAATAACCCGGTCCCTCTGACTCGGAGACACTGGCGTTGACCATTCGGCCACGACAGGATAAAAGTTAATAGCAGCCTAGCGACATTCGCTTGCTCGAAGGAAACGCACAATACTTTCGCGTCCAGAGATATTTTTACCTTATTAATTCCCTGCAGTAGAGCCAATGGACAATATTTAATTCGTCTATCTGGCAAACACTAGGGTACCGTTAGGTGGAAATAGAAACGCGTAACCGCGCCTATTTGCATATGCAAAAATGTGAGGTTACGAGTTGATATTTCCATCTATTATATATACACGAAATTATCCCACCAGGATTCGAACCCAGCACCATTTGAGTAGAAGGCAAGTGTACTACCACCACGCTACAAGGTAAAAATTAATGCAACCTGGTGGATAACCCGAGGAAACGCAACGCCTTCGCGTCCAGAGACGTTTTCTTCACTAAACTCTTCCTGTAAATTCCTTTCAAAATTTGTTCCCCATTGCAATAACTCTCCATTTGCAGGCCCCGCCATAGCGGGTTCTCTGGTTCAAAGCATCGGTTTCCGGTGGATGCTCATCTCCATTGGGTTCATCAACTTTCTGTACGCACCCTTCATGTACTTCCTGAAGTCGCCCCCGAGCAAATCGGAAGAACAGGAGGTGACTAAATCATTCTATAAATAACAAATGACAAAATTAATGGGTTATTATAAGAAGTTAAGTGGATTAAGAAATAACAGTAAAAAACTGTGATCAATTAAATAATTAATAAAGACCAATTAATGACGGATTAAAATTAATTTAATCTATAAATCTTAAAATAATGAGCGAGAATTTAATTATATATTAGTGTGTGTGTGTGTGTGTGTGTGTGTGTGTGTGTGTCCCCAATACAGTAGACCTACGGTAATCCGACGTTGGGGTATTTCGATTTCGCTTAGCTCAACGCCTCATCGCTTAATCTGATGATCACTCACCCACAATATCCTCTCGAGTCGTGACATTCCTGGATGTGAAGCGTTAGACAATAAGGATATTCAAGAAATGTTAGAGTCTTAAAGAAAAGAACTTACCGAAGTAGAAGTGGTGGTCCTCGTATCAAATGACTCCCATTCCGAAGACCCTTACGAAGCCGGTGTCGAAGAACCCCATGTAGGCAGATACTCGTCCAACAGAAGGCAGTAAAGGAAACCGTTGTTACGACTGATAGGTTGATAAAAACACATCCAGGACGAAGATGGGGATGACAAGAAGAATGGAAACGCCCTCTCCATCTTATACCAGATGCATCATTACTACACTGCTGCCTACTACTGAACGACATATCACGTATGACGGACATTTTTGAGCGAAAACCGAAACAACAACTTTTACTCCTAATTTTACACTCTCTTAATCATTCACTGGACTTTTTTTTTGCGTATATACTACTAACAATCGTAATCGGTTTGGCGTCTCTAGTAATTCATTGCTTAATCCGACGATTCTGGTCCTCATCTGTTCGGATTACTGAATGTCCATTGTACTTGTTATAATTTTATAATGTTTCAGACCAACAAAGACCCTAGGACTCACTCATAGCTGGTCTACCTAACTGTGTTCGTAATTGTGTATTGTGCATGTCCTCCGTGGTGGCGGAGAGGACCTACAATTTTACGTGGGTTCCGAACCACAAAGCCTTAATTTTACTACCTTAAACTATACCCAATCTATCAACATATGCGTGTAATCGATTTTTAAACATGTTTATAGACGTGCTACTAATTACTTCTACCGGCAAACTATTCCAGCTATTTACTATTCTATGCGTAAAAACGTTTTTTGCCTGTCTCGAACCTTCTACTTGTCAACTTACACCCGTTATTTCTAGTCCTATTATATTGAGATATTTCGAAAAAGATATCTCTATGTACGTTATCGAACCCATTGGCCCAAGACGACTCCGCTCCATCAACGACCACCCTCTGTTTCCTACTTCGCAACCACTCTTCTATCCAATTTATTACTACACCCCTGATTTCATGAGCCTTAGTTTTTTTCCAATGAGTCTTTTGTGTGGTACGGTGTCAAACGCTTTTTGAAAATCTAAATACACTACATCATCCTCCGATGACTATCGTAAACTTCAACCACGTTTTGAAAAAATTCTAAAAGATTAGTTAAGCAAGATTTGTTTCGCCTAAAACCGTGCTGCGTATTTCTAACCAAGTTATGCAATTCTAAATGTTCCACTACATGATCCCTAATTATTGATTCTAGTAGCTTACTTACAACAGACGTTAAATTGATTGGCCTATAATTTCCCGCAGCACCTTTATCGCCTTTCTTAAAGATAGGTGTAACCACAATATTATCCAAAGTAATACTATTATCAAAAGGTATTATGTCTGACCGTAGGGATATTCGTTACATCTTCTATAGTAAAAACTGACGTAAAAAATTCATTTAGCAAGGTAGCCATTTGCTTGTTTACAGAAACTAGCTCTCCGTTAAAATTTTTCAACGGCCCCAAGACACTTTTTACTGGATTCCTATTGTTGATATATTGAAAGAACCGCTTGGAGTTTTCTTTGCCGTCACGAGCTATGGAAATTTCAAATTTGCGCTTGGACTTTTTTATTACACTTTTCGATTCACACCTTAGAGATATGTAGTTGTTTCGTAACCACAAATTGTCTTTATCGCACTTATGTAGCCTATAAACCCTATCTCTACTCTGTATAATATCTCCTACTCTAGAAGTAAACTACAAGGGCTTGTTTACTTTCGCACGCTTAATCTTGTACGGTACACATTCCTCATTTATAGTCCTAAATACTGTTTCAAACGATTCCCACATTAGTTTTGCGTTGGAGATCCCCATTACGTTTTCCCAATTGACGTGTGACAATTCATTTCGAAATTTACAAAAGTCTGCGTGCTGGAAGTTAGGAATTTTAATGGAGTTAGCTAGTTTCAAGTAACTTACTGAGAGGACAAACTCTACCATATTGTGATCGCTATTGCTTAACGGTTCTATTACTTGAAGATCCGTGATTAGCCTATCATTCGTAGTTATTACTAAGTCTAAAATACTGTCCAACCTCGTAGGTTCTCCAACCTTTTGAATAAGAAAGCTATCCTCGAGAAAATTAACTAAACGATTACCTTCCGCGTCTCCCTGCATTGTATCGTAATTCACGTTGGCGCAATTAAAGTCACCCATAACTAAGGCCTGCTCACTTATATATAACCGCAACAAGAAGTTTGAAATCGTTCAATTTAAGTTCTGCTATCGTCGAATCTATCGGTTCTGGAATTGTGTGCTTTACTTCTATAACGTTCGCAATATTATCTTTGATATACAACATAACACCGCCTCCTGGCCTACCTATTCTGTTTTTAAAGTCTATAACCTCTAATTTGATACTCCCCTACAAAGTCACGTGTTTCAGTGCTAAGCCACGATTCATTTATCGCAATTAAATCAGTCTTTACGAGCAATTAAAGAAAAAAATCCGTTTATTTTATTTCGTAGGCTACGAGCATTAAGGATAGAACCTTCAAATTGTTTGTAATTGCGATACCTTCGCGAGCGCAAGGGAAATTTGAGGAAATTACGCCGGGACCGTTCGAGTTACGGCAGCCTGAAAAGAAGAGACAGTATTATGAAAGTCTTCCTAAACGCGCAGCTCCAACGTCATTAAGATGAAGTCCATCTCCGAGGAACAAGTCCCTCCTGCCGTAGAAACTTTCAAAAATTCGCAAAATGCACTCCTTCCTGTTGGCAAAGAGACTTTAGGTTATTGTTGATATAGGTCGCCTTGCTGTAGAAATCGCTACGTTGGATAATTCGAGGAAGTATACCTGTTAAAACAATCTTATTAGTTTTTCCTTTAATCGCTCTAGTAAGTCCCTGTACCTAGCCAGCAGCTCTTCCGATCTAGAATTTAAAACGTTATTAGTACCGACATGAATAACATACGTTGTATCCTCAGAGGTTCCGTCTGTAAAATGGTCAACATTATTATTAGTTAAATCCTCCACCCTTGCACCAGGGTAGCAGTAACGGCGCCTACGACGAGGGTTTCTCCCACAGAATTCTTCGAGCTGCCCTCGAACAATGGAATCGCCAACAAGTCGTATTTCCGGTTCATCAGCATCTTCGAAACCTAAAACAGAAAACTTACTGTTTGTTATTACTGGTAGACAAGTCTTAGGTTTTCTCAATGGGACTCCATTACGCACTTGAACGAAGGGTTGGGAACTAGGGGAAGAGAGAGGGCTATTAGTACTGTTTGTTGTTAGTAGAAACTGAGGCAGGAGGGGTCGTAACTGAAGTCTCAAGGGATTCTAATTTTGCCGTCAGGAGCATCACCCTTTCTTCAAGCCTCACTCTGGCCTCCCTCTCACGTTCTACCTCTTTCCTCAGCAATTCCATGCTTGAACACCACCTGCAAACTAACTGTTCATTATTATTAGCCAAAGTAAACGCGTAAACAACAGATTTCCCTTCACAGCGACTGCAAGTACTTGACGGAGGTGCCATGCTATTAATTAATAAAAAAAAACCGAGCGTTTAGAAATTAATAAATTACAACGTAGGTCTACCGTGTGCTTATTGTGCCGTCTCCTGCGCAAGCCAGCAAAATGTTCTTGAAACGCAGAAACAGGTTCTTATAACACAAATTTATACTAAATGAATATATACTTAATTAAGCTACTGACGAAGGATCTATAAAAGAAAAAGTATTAATAAAACTTATCTGTCCGTTATTCGACCGACTTTTTTCTTTGCATTTTCCTTTTTTCCTTTTTCCTACGGGTGACCACACCCTACTTGATGATCCCCGTAGCAAGGCAAAATGAACCTTATTAAACCTCGTTTTCTAATAGATTCGAAAAACAAACAAGGCAAGCCACGTGCACTAGCCTTGGTTTAATAAAATAATATAGTAATGAATAAAGTCAATAAATGAAATATATTCGTTAATGAATGATTAGTGACATGAATGATTAGTAACACGAGGTAATTTAGTTAAAAATGCACCAAACACTATTTTTCAGAGACACTTCAACGAAAAACACTTATTCAATTGGTAACACTGGACACTCGATAAAACACGTCTGTTCACAAGGAAAGGCAGATCACATGTATAAAAATTAAAGACCTACTATTTCTCAAACGATTATTTAAGCATTTCAAAATCCTTTCTCACAAATAAAATGTCTGAACCGCTTCATACATATTTCAGAGTCTTTTCAAGAAATCCACCTCAACTACTCTCAGATACGTCAACTTCCAAAATGAAGAAGAAAAAGACGATTCCCAGGACTCAAACTCTGTCTTAGCTGGCAAAATAGTTCAAGAGAAATAGTCTTTATTCAAAGAGAAGACAATATAATGGAGCACGACTTGAACTATTATTATTATATTATTACTCAGACTTTAGGTTTTCATATATATATAACCACACACAATAATTCGCTTACGTCTGGTTAAAAACCAAAATAAACCATGATCTAATCTAATTGCTTCTAGAGGAGATCCTCTAAATTAAAATTCAGGGTTCCGAACATTGTATTACAAAGAAAAATGTACTAAAATCATTAAACATCCTTTATTCCTCAAATGCTTTATGTATGAAGACAGGCATGAAGTAATTTGTCTTGAATTGACTTGCTATTCTTTAAAAACTCTACTCGAAAAAACATTGGAACGTGTTGTAGATAATAGTACTTTAGCACATCTGTACACGTATACAAAAGTACCAAATCGTAAAATTTTCAGACATTTTTGCATTATTCTTTAAAGAAATTATACCAAAGTAATTTTGGAATAATTTATATTTCTATATATGAACGCTTTCCGAAACTGTTTTGTTTTTAAGATATCTGTAAGAAAGCTAAAAAAAAAAATTATATATACACACACACACACACATATATATATGTGTGTGTGTATATATATACACAATTAAAATTTATTATTAATAATATTAATATTTAGTACTTACAAAAATTATATTAACTATTTTTTTAAGAGAGAGACTCGTAAAGGCTTATTTTGCTATGAATTTTTTTATTAATTCGCCTTTCGAAGTTTATAACTGATAAATAATAATGAAAGTATTTGAATATGGAAAAGATTTACGATTTAAACCAAAATATTTAAGTAAAAGAATAGTAGAACCCCCAAAATTAAACTGGAGTGGTATAAAATTTATATTGTATAAAAATATATGAGAATTACTCTATTAATGTAAATTTACATCAAAATTAAACAAAAAATGTAATACAGTATATAGCCACCATTCAGATGTTGAGCAGCACATTGACTATTATTATTATTATTATTATTAAATCTAAAACCGAAATAGTATTAAAATGTAATTTCAAATTACATCAAATTGATTTTTCTGTTCATGAACCATTATTATTAAAAATTTCACTGTTACAATCAGTCAATTGCGAAAGTCGGAATACGCGGCCGAGTGGAGTCTAACTTTGATCACCTAAAGATCAATTCCTCTTCAAAATTTATTAATCAGAATTAAAATTAATTAAACCGTAAATTAAAGAGTATTTATATATTTCAAAATTTCTAAAAATAAAAAAATGAAATTAAGCTTTAAATTACGCTAAAAATTACACTAAAAATTACACTCTTCAACTTCAGAAAATATGAAATTTTACGCCAAGATTCAAATAATAGTACACTTAATACAAGCCGAAATTACACACCCACAATATATATATATATATACTGTAATAATAACTTTCTCCTATCCCACCACATCTCATGCGCAGAATCTTTCAATAAATTTAAGTGAACTGTACAGATAAATGTTTATTACCGTATTTTCAAAAAAAAATAAAAATATTATTAACTGTAAAAAAAAGGTGTAAAATTTTTAATTTATATATCCAAGGTAAAACTAATATATATATATATATATATATATATATAATAATGTTTTTGCAATTTTGAACCTATTTTTTTAAAGATATGTAAACACAAAACCAAAGGTCTTTCAAGGAAGATAAAAATTCTCTTGTAATTTTAATTAATTAATTTAATATATTTTATTAATAACTTTAACAGTAATTTTTGTTAACAAATAGACCCTGAACATCGGTCAATGAAATCGGGAAGCACAGCAAAAATTACTGTACAAAGGTTATTGAAATATTTTTTACAGTATACATATATATTATTATTATCAGTGTATTGGTAGAGTAAATTGTTTATCTTGGATTTGTTTTAAAATTTTGTATAGGAAACATTTGACTTTTGTAATTGGAAAATATATATATATTTTTTAACGAGAATATATTGTAGGTTAGTAAAAAATAAAAATATAAATATATATTTCGCCAGTAGGAGCATTATACCTGGTTAAAACCGGGTCCAAGATCTTCCATATAATTTAACTTTTTCGATCCCATTTTTTTTTTTATACATCGTTTTTCCTAATTATTTTTCTTTAATCCATTTTTTATTACCCTGTTTCCTATCTCCCTAATTTACCCCCATCTTCCCGCCCTATTTATCAAACTTTGTCTCTTATTTTTTCCATGTTAACCCTAGTTTTTACCTCTCCCTAACCAATTTTTTCTTCCATCTTCCTACCCTATTTATCCACGTTATTCCCTATTTTATCCATATTTTTAGCTACTAATCCGTCTTCCTAAGTTATGGATACTTAAAATTACGAAAACGTGTTACCAAAAAATATGAAAACTTACAGAATAGGAAATTAAAATACACTAAACTAGACTTATCGCTTTTCAGAAATTTTCCCTAAGTTAAGATAATTCCCACAATATTGTCATGTTGAATGACTAATAGACTAGGTATGTGATAAAGAAAATGAATTAAATATGAAGTCCAAATAGTGTGAATACTTTGTTCAATAACGATTTATTTTGAAAACTTTTTGAATTTGAAAGTGTGACAGATTAATCGTAATCTTTCGTGTGTCGTTTAGAACTGAATTGTTTGGTATTTTCTGGTTCCCTTCACCCGACCTCCCATTATTTCTTGTAGACCTCGCAGAATTCGTATTTAGACTTCAATATTTAATGATATTTTTACAGAAAATAGGTCACCCTTGACAATATTATGTAAATTATGTAATGTAATGGTGATAAAAAAAAATCACCATATATATATATATATAATATATATTTTTTGAGTAATTACTCTCTCTAAGTTGAATGGTTTGAAAGTTTTGAAATATGAGTGATTGTATTGTTAAGATAAAGGGGAAAGTTTTGTTGGGATATCTGTCTGGCTCCGTTAACTGATAATCTGAACTTTGTACCGCTTTACCTCAAGAGTAAATAACGCTTCTTAACTGCTAAATAAATAACGTTATAATCAGTAATAGATAACTTGAAGACATTTGTAATTTACAGTTACAAGAGATGGATGGCTGCATCTTTTGTAAATGGTTAATTTTGTCAAAATTCGAGAGTACCTCCTCTGAAGAGAGAGTAATTTCGGTGTTATTTACTGTAAAAGGTACGAGCGATATTTTTTTTATTATCTCGATTGTAAAACGGAGCTGATATTTTAATTTAAATGAATGAGTAAAAAGCAATGTAAACAAGCAAACCTTTCATAGAGGTACAAACTGAAATGGGATAAAGTAAAGAAACGAACATTGACGTTAAAATGGTCTTAAAATTTTGATTATTTTACGCTCTTCACCATCTCCTTTGTACTGGTTTATTTAACAACCTAATTTCGTAGAGTTTTTTAAAACAAAAAAAAAATCTTGTTTACTTAACAAGTTAACTTACGCATAAGCTGTTTATGAAAGAAATATGTATTCTTATGTACGTATTACGCGATATCTGACGCGTAACGTAAAGCACAACGATTTTTCCGACCACCATATCTTCGAAAGCCTTTTTTTCTAATTACTTTGAGAACCCCATATTTTTTTTTAATGAAAAATTAGAGATAAGAACATCTCTTAATGACTCTCGGATTGAAAGAATGACCTGATTCTGAAAATGAATCATGAACTTACGAGCACCCAAACTTTTATCACTGAATATCATCCGTGAAATGGATTTTCAGGCACCTTGGATTACAACAACCCTAGCCGGAGTTGGCTAAACTATTGCTGTATTTGCTGTGATGAAGAAAAATGTAATGTCAAACGCTGTTTGTGGCCCGTGTCTATGCTGTCAATAAAATAGGAGTGTCTGTTTTTTTCTTCCTTCCTTCCATTAAATGACAATTATTCAGAAAGTGTTGCAGGATCTGATCTGGTTTTTAATTCCCTCTCCTATATATGAAGAGTTGATTTCCAAAAGGCGCTAAGTCCGTGAAACCAGTTTAAGATATTGGCACATTTTATATTTTTTTACTATAGTCTGTCCTTAAAGTAGTTTTTTTTTTTCACATTAAGATCGGGAGTGAATGCCATTAAGCAAAAAAAGATGTCTGAATAAAATCTAGTACACATGGTTAATTTGTAAATACGTTCTTGGTTTGTAATTGGTGGTGGACTTACCACCTTTTGGAACGCAATCAAAGACACGTTGTCCAAAAGACTTCTGGCTTCCACCGAAAAAACACAGCCGTACAAAACCAGTATTATCTATTTCAACATCTCTACCAGTTAAGTCAATCGCTATCAAATTATATCAAGCCAAACTGTCATCCTGACGATGAGCCACAAATCACTTGAGCCCATGCCATACCAATATACCATGCATGTGTTGGACTCAGCATGCATAGTGTTCACCACACATCCTCGCTTCTCTCTGTAGAGGTTGTTGTTGTTTTTTTCTTTCTTTTATTTACCACCGATTCGTACCTATAGAGAGCGGTACATATCTCGGCGAGGCAGTGGGTGGGTGGTGTTACTGTGCTGGGGGTGGCAGACTAGGGGAGTGAGTAAGGGTCAGTTGCTGGATAGTGGGTAGGAGGGGTATGGTTTTAGATGCGATGGAGCAGATGGGAGTGAGTAAGGAAGAGAAATCGCTTCCGTTGAAAAGTGGGGGCCTTCGGCGAGTATGGATCGTAGACGGTCGGGTATGGGATTTTCGGCCGAGAGAGGGAAACACCTGCGACGAAGAGCGGACAACTTTGGCATTCCACCAGGAGGTGTATGACAGTGATAGGGGTATGGCAGGTAGGGCAAAGCGGGGCTGGCGATTTCGCCATAAGGTGTCCGTGGGTGATGCGGGTGTGGCCTAGGCGGAGACGGGCTAGGATTACTTCTTTATGGCGGGACCGGTGGAATGAGGAGGCCCAGTATCCTATTGTGGCTTGATCGTGTGGAGTTTATTTTGTGTGGCCTGGTCCCATTCCCGCTGCCATATGGAGCGGGGAAAGTCGGGAAGAAGTCGGAGAAGGGGAGGGGTCGGGAGGAGGCCGGCAGTGAGCAGGCCGTCTTTGCGTGCGGTCCGCCGCCTCGTTACCCTGGATGCCGACATGAGCCGGGACCCAGCAGAAGGCGACTGTCTTGTGTTGGAAGGTCGTTAAAAAGTGGAAGGTTTGCTGGATGGTACAGACGAGCGGGTGAGGGAGTTAAATCTTTCTAGGGAGAGAAGTGCACTTTGGGAATCCGAATAAATGACGAAAGAGCTGGCAGAGTGGGTGCGCACAATATCGAGGGCCTCCGTAATGGCGAAAAGTTCCGCCGAAAAAACGGAGGCCTCGCGGGGCAGGCCGACGCCCCGGGAAAGCGGCTGGGACAGAATCACCGCTGAGGAGGCCACACCAGCTTCCGAGCGGGAACCATCTGTGTAAATGGCGACTGCGTCCGGGTGTTGGGTTGCGTGTTCGCGGAAGAGTGACCTGTATATCATGGCGCTCGTGGTATTCTTCGGTAGGGCACACAGATCTTGCAAAACTTGATAGGGGTGAGGATCCAGGGGGGTAGATGCTGAATGAAATGGGGATAACTGAGGGGGCGGGCATGTTGAAAAGATCAAGGAAAGAGCGGACCACTTCAGTGAAGTGCCAGCTCCGTCCCTGAGGTGGTAGTTCTGAAACCGCCGTGCCCAGAAGCGAAGAAGGTAGCCTCTGTGCACGGAGGTATGTCCTCATGAGGAGTAGACCCCGTCGGAGGGCGAGAGGGAGATGATCGCATTCCACATGGAGGCTGGAGGCTGGGGAGGAGCGGAAAGCACCGGTGGCGAGGCGGAGGCCTCTATTAAGTACCGGGTCCAGGATACGGAGGCGGGCGTTGGAGGCTGAACCGTAAACTGCACTACCATAGTCCAGCTTCGACTGTACTATGGAAGTGTAAAGGCGAAGAAGAGAGCGTCGATCTGCACCCCATGTGGTGTGAGAGGTGATCCAGGAGAGCGAGGGGGCGTCGAAGGGATTGCTTTAGGTGCTTGAGATGGGGAACCCAATTGAGCCGTCGGTCTAGGGTCATGCCCAGAAAACGCGTGGAGGGTACCACCTCAAGAGGACTGCCGTATAATGTGACAGAGGGTAGAGGAAGGGTTGTGGGTCTTCTTCTACTGAAGACCATACACTTGGACTTAGGGATGGAGAGGCGGAAACCCACCGACGTCGCCCACCTTTCCACCCGGTAGATGGCGAGCTGCATTGTCGTTGAACGAGACGGTTCTCGCCCTGCGAAGTAGATGCAAGGTCATCCGCGTAAATGGAAGAGCGGATGGTGGGTGGAAGGCATTGTGAGACCGTGTTCATCACGACGGAGAAGCAGAGAACACTGAGGATGCTTCCCTGTGGGACCCCGTCCTCCTGCACGAAGGTGTCAGAGAGGACTGAGCCCACCCGGACTTTAAAGGTCCGGGAGAAAGGAAGCCCCTGATGAAGGTCGGCATGGCTCCGACGAGGCCCAGATGTCGGAGCTGACCGAGGATCATTGCTCGACGGGTGGTGTCATAGGCCTTCTGGATGTCGAAAAAAATTGACAGTACGAACTGTCCATTGTCGAAGGCATCCTGTATGTCTCGGCTGAGAAGCAGGAGGGGATCAGTGGTGGAGCGGAATTGTCTGAAGCCGGACTGGGTAGACGGGAAGGAATTGCTATTTCAAGGACGAACGATAATCGCGTAGCGACCATTTTTCGAGGATTTGCAGGCACAACACGTCAGGGCGATTGGTCTGTAGTTTGTGGGGTCCAGGGAATCTTTGCCGGGTTTGGGGATAGGGATGACGTGGGCCTCCTTCCACCTAGAGGGGAAGGCGCCCTCTATCCATATGCGATTGTATAGGTCTAGCAGGAAAATTGTAAGGTAGTGGATGTGCTGGATCATGCCGTACGGAATACCGTCCGGACCGGGACAAGGGGATCGTCGAGAGGCCAGTGCCGCCTGTAGTTCACGCATGGTAAACAATCGGTTGTAGGTGCTGTCTATGGACGGTGGAGAGGGGCTATCGTCAGGGGCGGGTACGGAATTGGCTGCAGAGGAAGAAACGGCGGCGAAGGTAGAAGCAAGGTGGTTGCCACCGACTTGGGCTCACATAGGAGTCCGTCGTTAGTCCGGAGGACCGGGGGTCGGGAGGGGACATGTCGCCTCTCGACACCCCGTACCTTCTTCCAGATGGTAGCCGAAGGTGTGGTGGCGGTGATGCCGGACACAAAGGCACGCCAAGACGCTGTCTTCATTGTGCGGCGGGCGATGGCCCTGCCCGCTGCATCTCCGTGCGATGGATGGGGAGTCGCGTCCGGTAGAAGCGCCGAGTTGCCTTCTTCTTGGCGCGCACGGCCTCCGCGCACTCCGGGGTCCACCAAGGCACCCGTCGGGCGCGGGGGTAGGCGGAGGATGTGGTACGCTAGTGCTTGCGGCCGCTAGAACGACGGACTCGAAGTATGCGATGCACTCGTCGATGGATGGGAAGTGGGCAGTTGTAAGGGTGTATACGTGTTGTCGCGGAAGCGGGCCCAATTCGCGTTGGTAGTAACCCACCTTACCGGTACCCGAACAGTCTGGTCGGGTCGATTGGTGAGTTGAATGGGGAGATGGTCACTTCCATGGTCCTCTCGGAGGACTTGCCACGTGAATCTAGGAGGGCATCAGTTGAAACGAGGGACAGGTCTATACAGGATGGAGTGCAGGTGGTGGCATGGTAGAATGTAGGAGAGCCATCATTGAGGCACTCGAAGGAGAGCTCGGTCATGACAGATATCAGGGTTGGGGCCATATAGGTGGAGTGTGTGTCGCCCCACAAGGGGTGGCGACTATTGAAATCGCCCAGTAGTAGGAAGGGCCTGGGGAGTTGTTGTACGACTTCCACCAGGTCGTCGCGGGAGACTTGAGCGTGGGGGGGGAGGTAGATTGAGCAGACGGTGTACTGTCTATCCAGGGAGAGCCGGACGGCATCACCTGTAGCGGGGACCGGATGGAGAGAGTGGAAGGGGACTGCGTGGTGTACGAGATGGCAGCTCCCCTTCGAGTGCAGGTAGGAGGCGGGGTGGCGATGCAAAATAACCAGTAGGGCAGGGCATGGGCCTGGTCCCCAGGATTAGCTCCTGGAGACAGACACACACCGGACGGGAAGTGGCAATCAAGGAGTTAAGGCCTTCATAGTTCGCGAATATTCCTCGACAGTTCCAGTGGACTATTGTGGTTTTCGGGGGATCCATTAGTTGATGAAGGGGGATGGGTAAAGGTGTAGGGTGCTAGGAGGTTGGAGTGTGAAGGGAGATCTGGAGTTCGCGAAATTGAAGGATGGGTCGGGAGCATGGCTGGCTATCTACCGTTCACCAGGGAAGGAATCGGTCGGCCTGTCGAACCCCGCGGAGGTTGCGGGTCGAGTCGGCCGAGCGAGACCGGAGGCGTGGATCACGGCAGCAGAGGAACATCGTGGGCTGAGAGGGTCAGAAGTGTTTGACGGGCTTCTGGTCGGGCCAGGAGGGGGCACGTTAACCCCAAAAGTGGCGCACCCCGCCTGTCCGGGGTCTCACGGCGGACCCTAGGTGGTGACAGGGGTACCAAAGGACCGGGCGGTGGGAGGGAGGGCGTACTCAGGGTGGCTGACAAGGAGGGGGCCGGGGATGTTGGGGGGTAGGTACTATGGGGGTGGAAGGTGAACCAGAGTGGTCTCGTGGAGGGGTGGAGAAAATGGCACCAGGAGGCAAGGGCAAATCCATGAGACTCGTGGGCGCGGCCGAGCTTCCCTCGGTCACACCGTGCAGCTGCGCCAGGGCCGCATCCACTGGATCCTCGGGAGAGAGGATATTGTTCAGATTGGGTCTCGTCGTAGGGGCGGGTCATGGATTTCAGCCACTATTGTCAGAGTCTGTGGGGGTAGAGTGGTGGGACTTCTGCCGTGGGGAGAGATGGACATAGTAGACGTAGTGGGCGGTGTGAGGGTCCGAGTTGTCTTCTTGGTTCTAGGGGAAGAGGGGGAGACACGTTGAAAGGCCGGAGGGTCTGGCGACACGCTCCGGCGTCTCCGCCTCGACGGCTTGCTCCGGGCGGCAGGTTCGGGCGTGTGCAGAGAGCACTGGGAAGGCAGGGTTTGAGGTGGATGGGACCTGGGTGCCCTGGTCCCAGACTCCTGGGGGGTTCGTGGCAGGTGAGGTGCGGGAAGAGGAGGGATGGTGGGGGGACAGGAGACCGTCGGGTCCTGCGAGGATTTTCTTTGGGGGACAGGGAGCAGTGGCTGGGGGGGTTTCGGCGGCAGGCCAGGGCGGCGTGCCGAGATGATAGAGCCGAGAGCAGCGGCATAGGACACCCCCGGCCTCACCTCCCGACTCCGCACCCTGTCTCGTGCCTCACGGGGGCTAAGGAAGTCCGTACTTGTAGGCCTCGGACCTCCTTCTCGAACTTGAAGAAAAGGCATTCGCGGGATGAAGAGGGGTGTGCGCCTTCACAGTTGGAGCATTTGGGTGTGTTGGGGCACCTGTCAGGGTGAGCGAGTGTCCACAGTGAACACACAGTTGATGCGGCTCGACAAACGGAGCTAACGTGTCCAAACTTATTGCATTTAAAGCAACGGGTCGGGTCTGGGATGTATGGGCGGATAGAAAACTCGCATGACGCGCGGTCTCCCATACCCCATACAATGCGGGGGGGGGATTAGGTATTGAAAGTAAGGAGCAGACGTGGGGTGGGGGAGGGGGTGCCTCCCTGTCGGGATGTGAACGATAATCTTAGTGACTCCTTGGGGTGCGAGGTCCTCCAGGAGCTCGTTCACTGCGATCGACAATAGGCGGGTGGCGTAAATAGTGCCCTGACTCTGGTTCAGGCGAGGGTGTGGGGAAACGGACACCGAGCATCCAAGGACCTCAGTGACGGAGAGTAGGGCTTTTGTCTCTGCGGCTGAGCGTGATTTTACGAGGAGGGAGCCATCCCTCTGTGGGCGTACGTCATAGCGGCTGGAGTTGCTGTGGGTTCGGATCGCCTGGAACGTCCGTTCAGAGTTGGTCGGGAGGGACCCAGATGTAGGCCGAATCACCAGGAATTTGTGGATACTTGGAGGGAGAGGGAGGCTGTAGAGTCGAAATGGACTGGGATATTCAACGGTCGATAGGACGGCCGTGAATGCCGGCTCCCCCGTCCGCCGCGAGGCTCTCTCCGTGGGGAGGTGGGCTGACGGCGGGTGAGGGGGGCATATGGGGAGAGCAAGAAGCCGGGTTGTGGGGGCAAGTCCTCGGTGGAACTTGACTTGCCCGAAGGTGGCTGAAGTGGGCTGGGGCGAGACCCCTGCTCCAGAGAGTGTAGGTCCAAGGGCATAGTCGAGGGACGGACTGGGGTCGGCAACGGAAAAGGAGAGTGCAAGCGTTCCGCTTCCACAGGGGGTCAACCCCATAGGTTGCGGTCTTCCAGTGGTAGGACTCGAGGGCCTGGTTGCCCACCACCCGAGTGTTGAGAGGAGTAGAGTCCGGGAATGAGAAGCAGTAGTCGTAAGCCGAGGGGGAGAAGTATCCATAGCGAAACAAAAAGAACTTCATCCCCCGCGCGCATCCAGCCACCACCGACTCCAACAAGGGAAAGGCGAATCGTGGGCACACTTGGTCCCACCGCCGATAGATGTCACGCAGGGGGGAGATACACCCGTACCCAGTCCCTGTGCCTGAAAGGCGGCCACTCTCATCCAACGCGCGGTGAAAAGTGGCAGGGACAGGGTTTGGGTTTGGTTGAAAGCGACAAGGGTGCAGGGCAACCACCTCCCACACCAAGGGCCAAGGAAGGGTCAAAATCAAGGTCCAAAAACAACGCCAAAAAAGAGAGAGAAGCCAGAAAGAATGGGTGAAAGGAGAAAGAAAGAAAGCAGATCAGCCGGGTCCCCAAACGGGTCCAATGGTCTACGAGGGCAGAGAAAGCCCTTACACCGAAGAGGTGTATTCCCACATTCGCCACAGAGGGACGCGCCCTATCGCTCCGGACAAAGCAAAGGGCTCTGTAGAGGTAGGTACATAAAATTGTACTAACATTGTACTGTAGTTTAGCGACGGCGCTGTTGGTGGATTTATGGATTTAGACTTTTGAAAAAGTGAATTGGACTTTGCACCTTTTGGAAACAAAGCCATATTACTATGCCCGTTATGAACGGGATATAATAGCTTTTGAAACTAATCGATACACACCTTGGTGCACATGGGCATGAACTGTTTTTGTGGTACAAACTCAATTTTGACCAAAAATGGACTTAGTACCTTTTGGAAATGAACGCTTCATTTATGACCATCACCTTTGGTGCAAGAACCTGATTCTTTCTTGCGATACACCGTCTTGTGATGATACATTGTACGTGTAAAGTTTCTTTAATTGATGATGGAAGGTGTGGCATGGTCCTTCATTTGGCAAACTAATGCGGTTCATGTGCTAACTCCTAAATTATTATTATTATTATTATTAACCAGCATTATCGGGAGTCGAACCCTTGATCTCAGTGTCTTCGATTCGCTTATAAGGAGAAGGTGTTACCCAATGAACTACGAGCGCCGACAATGAAGATCAATATTAAGAAAATATGATTAGAGCGGAAACAGTGGAATTAAAATTTGTTTAAAAAGAACCTGAACTCGTTTTATTGATGGGGTAATTCATCAATCCGCTCTGATAACACACAACACAACATACCCTAACCAACCGTAGCTTAAACTACAAGGCAGTAGTCGCTCAAATATTCTGACGATGAAATTTTGTATATCCTTATAAAAGAGCGTTGTAATATACTACATGGTGATATTCCAAGATTACTTCCCAATCAATGTCATTCCCATTGAATTTGCTGGCCGCAATTGAAAATGCACAAAGGAAGAAATGCACATTCGAAAAAAATTTCTCGATTTGAGAATGTCCGCCAAATGACAATGTCTATATACAGGGTGGTGCAAAAGTCTGGACCCATAGGCGGTTTATATGGAAAAAAAGTGTGGCCTACAGGAAGTTTATTATGAAATGAAATTTAATTAACCATACACCAGTGACTAAATTATGTTAAATTTAACGTTCTAGTTCAGAATTTACAATAAGTGTTCGAATTTGTCCATCTTCTTCCAAACACTTTTCTACTCGGTTGACACAAGACCTTTGCACATTTGTAAGCATAGTAATATTCGTTCTTATGGCTTCAATTTCTGTTGTGATGTTATCCTTTAGCGCTTGTATTGTTCTTGGTTTGTTAACGTAAACAACTGATTATAAAAATCGAAAGATATTTTTTATATAGTAAATTGCCTATGGGTCCAGACTTTTGCACCACCCTGTATTTCCTAACTCAACTTAACCTAACATTACACTAACCTATTTAGTTAGACTAAAGTGAGAAAGCCGTGAATGGAATGAGTGGCATGAAATGGGAATAGATGAATTTGAGAATTGCCTCATTTGAGATCATCTGACTCTTGAGAGCGGACTGAAAAGGTAATTCTGAGAATTACATTAGTGGGATGATACCATATTCCAAAAGTCCGTAAACGCCACCTCTCAAATTAAGTTTATGAATTTTTCTCTTTAATTCGCGTTAGCACGTAATCATACAAAAAATAAAATAAATAAATAAAAATACGCACCTTTCTTTCCCATCATAAACAATTGGTTCCAAACTCGTGTAAATATTCCATACATCAAAAACATTATCGTTTTTCCTCCGTGAAACTGTGGTTTCGCTACGCACCATCTTTTGGAATATCACTATTAGGAAGAAATTAATACGTTATACGTACAATTAACGGATTTCCTTCGTCTTACACAGTCCGACTGTGGTTAGTGAACATTAGTAACATCCGAACATTGCAACAGTTGTATGGAACAGAGACAGGATAATTGTAGTTGATTGTAATTACATTTCTTAAAGTAATTGCTGTGTAATTGCAATTGAGTAAAAAGATAATTGTAATTGATTAACTAAAAATGTTACTAAAATTGAAATCAATTACATTCAATGACAATGAGAATGAACCCAATGAACATTGAACAATTCACTGATATTACATTGACTGTTAATTGAAGCGATTTAAATACATGTTCAAATAATATTCACACTATGGGTATTGGGTATGGAAATAAAAAGTTAAGGTTGTAAATTAATGGTAGATTTCTTTCCTTTCCTTTATGATAGGCGTTTCTCTGAAAAGTAATTGTAATTGAAATTAATTACTTTCAATGTAATTGTAATTGCAATCAATTACATTTGCCAACTGCAGTAATTGTAACTGAGCATATACAAAGTAATTGTAATAATTATTTTTTAACTGTAATTGCCCCATACCTGGCACGAAAGGCCATATCATTAGAAGTTGAACGACGGCACAATAACAGTACGAGAACCAATCATTTCCATAAATACAAGAATTTCTGGATAATCTTAAAATTTCTTGCCGGCTGATTTTTCTTAGCCTTCGATGCCCGATTTGTCATAATGTTTCAGACCAACAAAGACCCTAGGATCCACTCATGGCTGGTCTACCTAACTGTGTTCGTATTGTGTATTGTACAAATTAGAAAACAAACTATTGTCACGAGAATCACACAAATGAAAGTCCTCAAAATATGATTTTACGAAAAAAATACACGAAATAGAATAAAGTTTTAGAGTTTGGTGATAAATTCACCATGACTCTAAATGGACCCTTCTCGACATTTATTTCTACAACCATAAAATTGTGGAAGAATAAAATGTAGGAAGAACAGATAAGCCACAGAGCGTTTTACAGGGCTGTCAGTTTTGTAGTTAAGTTCCAAGAGAAGCGACGCGTGGTTCCGAGTGGAGTCAATGGGCAAAATTATAAGATTTATGCACAAAACACTATTATGGGTCCATATGGACCCGTTGTGCCGGAGAGGGGTAATCTTACGTCTGTTAACAACTTGTTGGTTTCACCGTTTTCACCAACAATAGTAGTAAGAGCGAAAAGCTTTAACAAAGAAAAGATATTTCAACTTTCAGTCAAATCCTCAACAGCAAAAACCTAAAATATATCTGAAAGTCTGAGAAAATAAGTGAACAATTGTAAAATTCTAAAATACTACAATATGCTAGGTTCAGTCAATAAATTCGCGGAATTGTTTCATTCAAAAATACAATGACGATTCCGCAAATTGATTGACTGAATTCTCGTATAATAACTCACTGATTTGTCACTATTGTCAAATGGAAACTACTCCAACCAAATAAAAGTATACGAGTCTCGCAAGCCGAGGCAAGCAAGTAAAGGAAGTCGTACTGTACTTAAGTATATCCCAACCTGTTCTTGGACATTTGTCCCCGTCCTGACATTTACGTCTTTTTGTAGAAAAAAGGATGGGTTTACCAATAACTTGCATTAATCAATAAACTTGCATTAATCAATAAACTTGCATTAATACTTAGAGGTTAATATGCAGTAAATACCATGACCTGCGTTTCTAGCAAGAAACCTAACCTAACTAGAAAAGTTCCAAAACCGGCGCGACGGTCGTACCCAACTATGGGGAATAGTAGCTGTAGTAGCTACTGTCAAAACTAACGAAAATATCACGACTTAACTTAACCAATCGTCAAGGGCGTACAGTTCACCTGTACAGTTGTCCTGATACAGTACAGTTAACCAAATTTGTTGTCAAAGATTCAAATAACTGCAAAATTACACACCAAGTGAAAGTATATCAAATGGAACTGCTGATTTAGAAATAACATATCCAAAATAATGTATTATATTCAACTGAAAAGCCGATTAAAATCACACATTGAGCTAAAGTGCATGTACGTATAATTCGTATAACGATTTAGCTCGCATTAACATCATCCGCCTGATATGCTGATAATGGAGGGCAGTTGTCCTGATACCATCCCAGCCAAAGGGTGCCCAACATTTTTGAGAACTCTGCTACTATTAAGTTTCCGCCAGGAAGAATGATCTACCTAGTCTCGGGTAGACTATGAAGATTACTTACATATATGCGTGCACGAGCGAAGGTCTATAGCACATTGCACATGTACGTAGAAACTTGTCAACCTTCTTTCATAGCCTTGAGTGGAACCATCTTGCCTCGGATAAGAAATTAGAACCACATAATTAGTTATAAATTATGAATCGCTGCGGGTATTTGCATTTTGACAGTTTTTGGGCGGGGTTATTTTCTGTAGTTACTGCAATTTTGGGCGCCTTGGAGAGCTCAGTGGTTACGGTGGCGGACTCTGAGTGGTGAAGTTCTGATCAAGTTCCGGATTTCAGGAAATTATTCCCGGATGATTATCCACGAATTTGGAATATCATCTACCTACCCCTGGCTCTGGTTCGCTCCCACCCGCTGGCTCCTGAGTTGGGTTGAGATGGCCGCTTACCCTATTATAATGCTCGGGATAAAGGTGACCCTTGGGGCACATACACACCCACGTCGCTAGGAAATTAACTTCCTGGGTGTTACCTTCTTGCCTTTTTTATTGCAGTTTTTGAGAAATGTCCATTACTGCCATACGATAGACTCAAAAATGCTTGGTGATCAACCGTCTGGGCACCGCTGCATTCTAGAAGGGGAATGATGTAATTTTGGAATTTTAGTTTTGGGATTCTTTTCGGTTGGTGGTTCAACTAAACCTAGTGAATATGTAGAAAAGGTCTTAAAAACAAGCCAACCAGCCTATATGCAGTATATATTAATCAAAATCATTCAAAAGATAATCAATGTAATTTTTTATATACCCAAATGCCTCTCCTGCCGCAGTGAGGTCGCGTCAGCAACAGACAGGAAGCGCCTCAATCGCTTTCGGGAAGCTCGTGATGCTGGAGCCACCTTTATAACACGTTCATGGGTTGCCAAAAAGTTGCGAAGAAGTGAGGACTTCGTCAAAAGAAATTGGAATAAAACTTTGGATGAATGTGAAATGGATACAACCAAATCTGGGCGCCCAAATTTGCCACTCTCTCAGGAAACAAAGGACATCATTGAAAGCGGTACGCGTAAGCGGAAAAACAGCTGTGCTAAACTTTCTAGAGAGATCGAAGTGTTGAGAGGAAAGATCGTTAGTGGTGAGATCATTCGAGTGTACCGTCATAGGCAAGGTTTAAAGCCTTGGCATGAACTTCCAAAGCTAAGAAAAACTCAACTTAACATCGATGACGGAATGTGGTTTGCCCATTATCTTGGAAGATTGGGATGTGGATGATTTCGTGCATTTAGCTGTCTCCGATGAATTTTGTGTTTACGTAACACGTCGGCCTAACTACCAAAATGATCGAGTGTGGGCCACAACACCAGATGAAATCGATGACAATGAACATTATCGCGAATTATTAAAAAGTCCAGACTGTGTTCGTGTGTTTGTTTTGTTCACTGCAAAGAAGCTCATGTGGGTGCTGAAGCCAAATGGTCAGAGTTAGGATGGACAGTATTTTCGTGATATTATTCTATCCCAGCATGTCATTCCTTTTCCAAGAAACCCAAACAATGTTATGGATGTCGATCAGGTCACACTTCTGCACGATAAGGCCCCCTGCTTTAAGGCATTAGCCACTCAACAGTTGTTGCGGAACTATGAGATCGATTTCTTTGGAAATGAAGAATGGCCAGGAAATTCTCCTGACCTGAACGTCTGTGAACACATTGGATCAGTTATAAAGGACAAGGTTGAATGTCTCTTGTTTCAAGAACCTGCAGCAAATCGATTTTCGAAGGATACAATGACGCAACACATTGAAACTGTTTTAGCAAATTTGCGTAACGATCAAGATCTATTCACGTCACTTTTGGCAAGCTACCCAAAGCGAATTCAGGCTGTCTTGGAAGCCAATGGCGGGAACACCAAGTTTTAATTGTTTCTCATTAAATGCAGGATTAAATTCTCTTTTGTAAGGTATGTTTAGTTTTACTGTACCTCTAATGGTTTAGGCCATGGGCGGGGGGGCTAAGGTTTATTGGAGCCCCGTATATACCACATCATTCCACTTTTTTCTATCTAGCGCTTATCTTTCACCCTCCCAGACTTCCAGGACTCGCTGACCCAAAGCCTCCCTCACCCCATCCTTCCATCTCCTCCTCGGTCTACCCCTCCCCCTCCGACACTTAAATCTTCTTTAGCATCCTCTCCATATGCCGAAACCATTTTAACACCCCCTCATCTACTCTCTCCACAAGACTCCTTCGACTCCCACACCTTTCACGGACAACAGTTTCACATGTTCAATCCGTCTCACCCTTCAGATCATCCTCAAGCATTTCATTTCCAGTATATTCACCCTTTTTCTTCCCTTCGCATTCGCCACCCATGCCTCACATCCATACAACACTGTTGGCACTACTATAAGTACTATACCTTCATACATACCCATCTTCGCATCCATAGACACTGATCTCTCGTTTCACCCTGTGCCCCACCTCTGTCTCCATAGTCCCATTCCTTGCCACATCCACCCCTAAGTACCTGAAACGTGCCACTTCTTCCATTTCCACACCATACAAACTTACAACACTCAGTCACTCATGAACCTCCCTTTTACAGCACCACATAACCTTACTCTTATTCACATTTACTCTTAGCTTCCTTCTTTCACACATCCTCCCAAACTTGGTTACCAGTCTCTGTAACTTTTCTCTCGAGTCTGCCACCAGAGCCGTATCATCCACATACAATTGATTCACTTCCCAAAAACCTCCCCCCGGCAACATGCTTTATCCCACTTCCCTCCCCATGACCCTTGCATTCACCTCTTTCACCACCCCGTCTATGAACACGTTAAACAACCATGGAAACATCATACACCCCTGCCGTAGACACCCTTTCACCGGAAACCACTCACCCTCCTCTCTTCTCTCACACACACACACAACACACACATGCTCTACCTCTCTCGGTAAAAGCTTTTCACAGCATTCAACAACGACCCATGCACCCCATACAGCTGCAGCACTTGCCACAACGCCTTTCTGTCAACCCTGTCAACCCTTTCTGTCAACGCCTTTCTATCAACCCTTCTAAAAAACCCTTGCTCCTCCTCAATCTGTTGCTCCGTGCAAGCCACCACCTTTTCAATCACCACTCTCCTATACACCTTATCTGGGACACTCAACAGACTAATTCCGCTACAATTAGAGCATACATTTTTGTACCCCGCTGCCTTTATACAGGGGGACGATACACGCACTCCGCCAGTCCTGAGGCAGCTCGCCTCTGTCCATACACACATTAAACAGACGCACCAACCAAGCAACACTACAATCACCGCCTTTTTTCAAGAGCTCCACAGCAATCCTATCCACTCCTACCACTTTTCCACCTTTCATCCTGCCTTGGGCCTCCACCACCTCCCTCCCTACAGACCAACCCATTCGCCACAACTCTCCTACTCCGAACCCCGTCTCTCCCCAAACATACCACATTTGCTTTCTTATCTTCCGACACGTTCAATAGCAATAGTCCCTCAGAATACTCACTCCACCTTGTCTTCACATCTTCTCTTTCTGTCATCACTTCGCCATCGACTCTTTTCAGTCATGCTTATCTGCCATCTAATTTTCCTCACACTATTCACTTCTCTCCAAAACATCATCTTGTTCTCCCTGAAATTTTCTGACACTCCCATATCCCATCTCTCATTTGCTCTCTCTCTTTTAGCTCTCGCACTTCTCTTTACTTCTTGCCTCTTCTTCTTACACTCTTCCCAATCACCCACACTTCTGCTCCGCAAGTACCGATCATATACTTCCCTCTTTTGCTTCACTAACATTTCAGCCTCCACATTCCACCATTCACCACCCCGTCGTTTATGTCCAACCCCAATCTTCCGTACCACACACACACTTCTGTCTCACACTTTAGCACCGCTTCACTAAATATCTGCCACTCCTCTTCCACAACCCTTGTTTCACTCTCTCCCACCCTGCATCATTCCTCATTCAGTCTCTCCTGATGCATCTGTTCACAATCCTTTTCCTCAGTTCACTCATTTTCACTACCTCTCTCACAGTACCCAACCCCCTTTTACTCCACGCCCACCACAAACCTTCACTTTCGCTTCCAAGTGGTCAGACATTCCACCCGCCACTCTTCTCAACACATTTACATCTAACAACCTCCCCCTAGCAGATCTCATCATTAACACACAATCCATTAGTGCCCTATCACCTCGGACCCCACTCACCCACGTGTACTTATGTACATCTCTTTTACGAAATCACGTATCCCCAATCATCAATTCTCTTTCAGCCCACAACTCCACTAACCTTTCCCCACTTCCATTCACACCAAGCACCCCATGCGCCCCAACTGTACTTTCAATTGGCACATCCCCCACTCTCGCATTCAAATCTCCTCGCACGACAACTCGGTCCCTCGCATCAAAACTACCCAAACCACTCACCCAGTTCATCCCAGAAATATTAAATAATGATAATGTTCCATACAATGTTCTGAAAAGCTACGAAGAGTACGTTTAAATGTCTTTATCGCCCATCTAATTATTATATTAAGATGAAAACAGTTTCTGACTCTGAGTTGTTAAAAGTATGAAAATACTTGGACTGACGAATCATTGTGCAGGAACTTTGTTGCGAGTAACTTTCGATTATTTATCGTCGAGAAGTGTGCTCCCCAACAAATATTGATAATCCGCGGCCGCCTCTGATCGTAGTTCAATCGAGTGTATAGAGGCCACAGTCTTGGGCGACTCAAGTAGGAAGTGGTGTCTTTGTGAAGTATTCCCCGAATAAAATAGTCGGCAAACGGAGTATGAGAGACTCAATCTAAAACTCAAAAACTAATGAGCTGAAAGAAACTTCGAATATTTCGCACCAAACCACACCCAGAGGAACTACTGAAAATTCGAGTGGTAGGTAGGGACAAAAAATATATCCCTAATTCCTAACTGGGTAATTATTCGTTTTACCCCTGCGGGTCGATTTTGATATGAGAATAGGTTTTTCTGGTGTATTTTGGTACGTTTTATTCAAATCTGACCTTCATTTCTTGTCCAAATGAGTGAATTTTGAACCAAAATACACCAGAATAACCTATTCTCATAATATAACCAACCTAACCTATGTAGTGAAATACATGACCCAAAGCACTAGTAAAATCAAGGGTAATTATTCGTTTTCGTATGCACCCGGCGAATTACGTCGAAATACGATAACTCTCAAGAGCACGTACCAGGTTCCATTTCGAATTTGTCAGTGGTTGGCGCGGAAGAAATTTGAAATCAACGCATGCGCGAAATAGTTCCTATCATCCGCGCATGTGTTGAACATGTTACGTCACGGCAGACACAGATGACGTCAGGGATTTCCACATGCACCAGTACCGGTGAACACATCGCGCAATTGAAAGTAGTGCTACCTTGAGAGTAAATAACTGAAAAACTAAGAATTTGTACAAGAAACGGCTGTTATATTTGGAATCGGTAAAAAAAACTGATTATTTATATGATACGCAAATAGCTAAAGGCTCCCGCAGAGGAAAATCTAATATTAACATTACTCTGAGTCCCCGTTAATCTTGAACACTGACAAATACTTCAGACAAGGCTACCACCCAAAGGTATAAACTCACAATTCATAAGCACAAATAATTATACAGTAAAATATTAAGGAACTTCAAAGATAAAGGATTCGTCAAGAAATCTTGTAAAATATATCTCTAAAGGGTCCTTTAAATTAACCACCTGAACGAAGAGTGGAGGCACACGTGAAATGACACGCAACATACATTAAAATTTCACGGTAAATACTGCAACGCAAGTTAGCGCCCGCTACAAAAGTTCACTTCAAAAACATGAAGTCGAGTAATATAACCATATATAACCAACAGATCTCCAATTGATCTTAGTGTGATCTTAATTAAATGATACACTCAATACGAGTTGCAGATATAATATTCGTTTTAGCACCACTCCAAACCATTAAAAAATATTAATATATTCTGAATCCTCATTAAAAATTACGGATCTTTTAAACTATTTCTCTCCCCCCCAGCATCAGAGAGAGGGGGGACATAGTTTAAAAGGTCAATATTAGGGGGGTAGATAATTTAACAGGTTTTACTTATCGTTATCAAGCTCTTTATAAACGGATGACCGCGAAACAAAGGCCTTTTATATCGAGTTTCCTCCTATAAGGGATGTATGATTCGTGTAGCTTAGATTTTGAAGTCATCATCAGACGCGTTGGCTTAGACCTTAGACGATAGCGAAGCTTTGAAACTTTTTTCTGATCATGGTGTAATTCTTACATCCTTAAAATGTCCAAAATGCAGTAGTGACTGTATTTTCAGGAAAGATCAGAATATTACCAATAAGGTAAGATAAGATTAGGTTCGGTTAGGTTGGGTTAGTTTTTTTTAATATAATGAAGTACTTTTTAGGGTAATTTTGATTTGATATGCACGAATTTGACTTCCGTTTTCTGTGCCAATGTATATATTTTTAGATAATTTAATTTGCTTGTATCTCAAAAACTACACATTTACACAGAACACACAAGTCAAATTCGTGCATAACACATCAAAATTACCCTAAAAAGTACTTTCTTGTCCTAAAATCTAGAGTGGTGTTAAAATGAATATTCACCCGAGTTGCAAATGAATCTCAATGAAGATACGAGCACACTAAGCTCATAAACAAAGCAAGCAATTTCTTAAATTTAGCCCCAACCTTACACCTGACTTACAAATAAATACAGGCTAAATAATAAAGTAATCACAAAATAAATATACACTAGAATACATATAATTCACTGAATAAATTAGTGAAGAAACCAAAAATATACACTAGAGTATATACAGGGTGGCGCAAAGTCAGGAACCATAGGCACAATTTAATAATTTTTGTTTTAATATGGATTTTGTTCTTTTCAGATTTGTTGTTGAACCTGTGGCACAGAAATTGACAATAGATGAACGGGTGGAGATAGTTTTAATGTGTGCAAGGCGTGGTAACACACACCGATCAGTTGCTACTGCTTTTAATGACAAACACCCTGAGAGGCCGCCAGTTGTTCAGGCATCAGTTGATAAACTGTTTACTCGCTTCAAAGAAACGGGAAATGTTCATGATCGGCTGCGTAGTGGCCGGCCAAAAAGTTCAACCGATGCAGCAACATCACTAACGGTACTCAATCACCTCGAAAACAGCTCACGTAAGTCCTTAAGAAAGTTATCCCAAGAAACGGGTGTCTACAGAAGATCCATTCAACGAATTCTTACAACAAATCGTTTCCACCCCTACAAAGTCCAACTCGTTCAGGAACTGCACGGTGACGACACAGACCAACGTGTAGAGTTCTGCCAGTGGTTTCTACAACATCGACAGCTTCAACGAAGGATCATGTTCAGCGACGAAGCGATATTTCACCTCAGCGGTCGTGTCAATAGGCATAATGCACGCTATTGGACCAATGAGAACCCCCACTGGATGGAGGAAGGACATGTGCAATTCGATCCACGAATTATGGTGCGGGCTGCGCTCTGGGGGGATCGGTTAATTAGTCCGTACTTTATCGACAGCAGTGTAACAGATGAAACATATCTGCACATGCTGCAAACATTTCTAATGCCCATACTGGACGACATTCCATTGGCAGAACGGGTGATGTGGTTTCAGCAGGATGGTGCACCACCACATTTCGCAACCATCGTCCGGAGCTCTTTAGATGAAACATTCCCAAGCAAGTGGATCGGACGGCGAGGGCCCGTCGAATGGCCACCTAGGTCTCCAGACCTCACGCCTCTTGACTTTTTCTTGTGGGGCCATCTCAAGTTGATAGTCTATGTTGATCGACCCAGAACCATACGTTCTCTAAGGATAAAATCACATACGAGTGTGCCAAAATCAGTACCACTGTGTTAAGGATTTTCAAACATCATGCATTCAACGTGTCAGAAAGTGTTTCCAAGTGGAAGCCTGGAAGGCCATACATTCGAACATTTATTATTTAATAAAATATGCCTATGGTTCCTGACTTTTGCGCCACCCTGTATATAATATACAATTTACCAAATAAATTGGTAAATTAGGCGACTTTATTAAGATTAATAGAAGTAAATCTCCAAGCCAGTCCTTTAACTGTAAGTTGATCCAAAGTGTAGAGTAAACCTTGACGATAATCAGATGGATAATTCAGTCACCTTCCCGTAATTTTTTTTTTGACAGCAGTGAATAAATAAGTGTTCAATACAAGTGAATATTCAGCCTAAATTAATGTTAAATAAGTGAAATCTTAAAGCAAAATTAAACTCCAAATATTAATGAAATTGCCCACAAAGGCAGATAAAGCTAAAATCTGTTTCAAAACCGACTTTTTAAAAAGAGCAAATAAATCCAACTCAAAAAGTACAAAATTCAAACTTTGAAAAACGCAAAGATTCTAACGAAATCAATCACTCTGAGAGCAAAAGAAGTTACCTGCACGAAGGCAAGAAGTATATAAGATAAGCTAAGTTTCAACCTTTTTGTTCGTTAACCAGTGACTGCGCTTATCGCACGATTTCAGACGTCCAGCAGCGTGATTTACGTTGCCGGTTTCCATGGCGATGTTAAGCGAGCCTGCAAACAATATGGTATGAAATCTGTACATATATACACACAAACACACATATATACTGTATACGAGGGTGTGCTGAAAAGTAATGCCTCCACTTGAATAATTCTGGATTGTGGAGGTAACCAGATAAAACAGGTTTTGTGTTGTAACTTGATATCCCCACCCCGTTCCATATTGTGTAGAGGCAACCAGATAAAATCGGTTTTGTGTTATATCCTAATATAGCCTACACTCATACCACACGTTGGTTCAGTATCGATTACAACGGAAAGGAGTAAAGACGTTCGCTTCAAGCAACGTGTCGTAATTGAATTTTTGACCGCGGAAAATGTTGCTCCCATAGACATTCATCGGCGGATGCAAATTGCAAACTGTGTACGGCAAACAGCATGTTGATGTGAGTACCGTTCGACGTTGGGCGAGGCAGTGTAAAGGAGAAACAGGGCAAGAAGATTTGCGAGACAAACCGCGAAGTGGAAGGCCTGTAACGGCAACCAACGAGTCTCATCGGAACTATGACGAACTGATTCGTGGAAATCGTCGAATTAAACAAAATGAAATTGCTGCAATGCTCGATATCTTTAAAGAGCGAGTGGGACATATTATTAGTATTCTAGGTTACCGAAAGGTCTGCGCCAGACGGGTGCCTCGCATGCTCACTGCCGAGATGAAAACAGAGAGAGTACGCATTTGCCAAGAAAATCTGCAGCGCTTCAAAAATGAAGACGAATTTCTGCACAGCATTGTGACAGGAGACAAGACTTGAGTCCACTATTATGACCCTGAAGATAAACAACAATCCATGGAATATCGGCACAAAAATTCACCGCAACCAAAAAAATTTAAAGTTCAAAAATCGGCTGGAAAAGTGATGGTGACCATTTTTTGGGATATCAATGTTGTTGTTCTCGATTCTCGAAGACTTTACAGAAAAAGGGACATCAATCAACTCCGCACGTTATATTGAAACTCAGGTTGAAAAAACGGATCAGGAGGGTTCGCACCCACAAAAACGCAGTCATTGTTCACCATGACAACGCACGGCCTCACACCAGTATTCAAACGCGAGAAGCAATTGAGGATCTGCAATTCACAGTCTTGCCGCATCGACCATAAAACTCCGATTTAGCACCATGCGATTTTCACCTCTTTCCTAAACTTAAAGAACATCTCCATGGAAATCGCTACGAGTCTAACTAAGAAGTTAAGGCCGCTGTGAAATTTTTGGTTTCGTAGTCAAAGCTCCGAGTTTTACCGGGATGGATTTCAAAAACTCATTTATCGTTGGTGTAAATGTATGGAGGTAGATGGTGATTTTATAGAAAAGTAAATGTATCGTTTTGAAGAATAAACTCTAAGGTACATATCTGCTTTTGTTTCGATAAAATCCTTCAACCCGTTTAAAATTTGAGTGGAGGCAATACTTTTCAGCCCACCCTCGTACATACACGAACCTGTCCAAATAATTCTGGACAGCAGATTTTTCTTGATCATAAGAGAGGACAAAAGTTGCCAGTAATGTGAGAAAATAGACTTGACATCCAAACGTCTCATATCACCAGGAAGTTGGAGTTAGGGGGCCCCGAGCCAATTAAGGGGGTAGGGGTGGTCAGCCCGCCACTTCGCCGCGACGTAAGATGCAGAAAAGACAGCCGCCCAGCTGTGGCAGCACTGGGATTCGAATCCACGACTGAGAGGAGTCTCAGCACTGTCCAGCGGCGCTCTAACTGATCAAGCCATGGGACACTCATTGAGAGAATAGAAATAGTCATAAAAGAGAACAAATGAAAATACCCAAAATCAACATTATGATTTTACAGAAATTAAATTTTTTTTATATCAACAAAACAAGAGCCCTTTGATATACTGAGTGCAGTTATACTGCTACACTATTAACTATACCAATGAAATAAGGAAAGCTTCGGACACCTACCCGTCTCTTCTAAGCTGGGTTTCAATAATGACTGATGTTAATCCCTCCGACTTCGTTATATTTTTCCCCAACTTTTCCATAATTCTTCTCCACTCTTTCCCGTTACCATTGCCTGGCGGAAGCGCCTTGTCTCTTCTCTACATTACTACGACTACTAATCTTGCGCAAAAGCTTTACACGTTTACGAGGGTAAACACAGTATTAGTTGTTCTCTGTTTTCTTTATTTTCATTTGTTTGCCTTTTTTTTTTCTCTCATCTTTCTTGGGGTCTTTGTTAGCCTGTAAATTCTGTAACAAACTACTAAGGTGGGAGCAAAGGAATTCCGAATGATCAATTGACTGGGGGGGGCTCCTGAACCTAAAAATTTCGAGAAAAACTTACTTTGGACTCCGCAAGATGTAGACAAAATCTCCTCTTTTCCAAAATACTCCATGAACGCAGTAGTAGCCAAGATCAAATATTTCAAGTTGCGCCATTGAAGTGATGCCATCGTAAATATGACATTTTCATTCTTGAAAGCAGCCGTCAATATTGAGCTGCTTCGACTGCCGTTTTCCGCGTATAGTCATGCTATAATCGTACACAGAATCACTATTGGTCTCGCCAAAGAAGTGTCCATTAATATCGTACTGAATAATCTAAGAAAACTAGGGTAAAAATGAAAAATAAAAATCGGAGTGGAATATTTTTTACTTTCTAAATAATATTGATTTGGTTCAACTATCACATTTGAGAAGTGTACAAATATCATTTATTTTCATAACACAGATTATTAAAATTTAATTTTGGATTTGATTTAAAAAAACAAAAAAAAACAAGTGATAACATTATTTATGGAATGAAAATCGAGTGATGATGTCAAGATGGTAAGAAAAGCTAATTAAATTATGAAGACCGATAAAAAAAAAAAAAAAATCTTACCAAATGAAAACCATTTCAATTTCAGTATTTTGTTTTTTAACTACCGTGTTAAGTGTCCCATGATATATATATATATATATATATATTAAAAGTTTGTCTTTTAATTATTTTAACTAATACGAGTATATGGAACAGCTGAAAATGAAATTATTTCAGCTGCGAAGATGTTGTCAGTGTTCAGAATTTTCACAAATATTTTACTTACTCAAAATTTGTAACAAACATATATATATATATATATATATATATATATATAATAATATATATAATATATAGATATATATATATATATATATATATATATATATATATATATAAATATATATACATATATATACATATATATACACACACATACATATATATACACACATACATATATATATATATATATATATATATATATATATATATATATAAATAAACCGATTCACAGAAATTTGCAAAGGAAGTACACTAAACATATCTTTTTTTAAATTCGAAACGATATATATCTATATATTATTATAAGAACCCATATTATTATTATTATTATTATTAATAAATAAAAAATAATTTTCAATCTTATTAAAAACTTCCAAAGCGAAAAAAAATTTTGGTCTATATTTACTATCGATAACAGAGCTAAATAAACCTAAGTTAGCTCTTATTCAGAGAAAGTAAGGAGTAGTGTAAGCTGGAGGTATAACTCTCTTATCGTCAGGTACTGCGTCGAAAAGCTTGGCCTGCTTATCATCCGTTGTTGTAAAAGATAAAATAGCTGCCACGTTTCCTGCCCTGTAGCAATAATTGGGTGCAGACCAAACTGTCACTAATTTGTTATCGAACATGTATTTAATACCTGTAAAATGAGAGAGAGAGAGATACATTTTAGATAAGGTGGTGTTGTTTTAGCCTCGTTTAACCTCCTCCGTGACGACGAAGATAATGTGAAGGAGAGGACCCGCAGCTTCACGTGGGATGGCTACGTCATTTGGACGCGGAGCACGATCATCCATTCAACTACTACCCGGACCCAATATAGCTTAATTTGGGTTGACAACGTGACCCTACTTTCAGGTAAGCTTCACGAGATTGTAAAACGGAAATTAGTGATAGGTTCAACTCAAATGATATCCCACTAGTGGCTAACGCGTCCAAAAAGTCTCTATCCAATGGGAATTATATTCATTAATTAATTAATAATTAATAATAATGAAATTAACGTGTTTTAAACTGAATGGGGAACATTTTGAACAATTAACATTAATGCTCCCTAAATAAATTTTATTTTCCATCGGGTTACCAATTCAATGTTATTTCCCAGTGGGTAGAGACTTCTCGGACATACTGTATAACAGGGATTCTCAAACTGGGGCACGCGTACTCCTAGAGGTACGTATTACGGTTTCCTAGGGGTACGGGAAGGAATGGACAAAATTTACGCTATACAGGGTGTACATAAAGTCAGGATCTATTTTTGTGAAATAATTATTTTTTTCTATTTTTCTTTTGAGAAGCCCTTAGAATGAATACAGAAGAGCGTGTGGCAATAGTAATTTGGCGAATCGAGGGAAAGAAATACAATGACATCAGAGAGAAGTTTAGAAGGAGATTTCATAAGCCGGGGCCAATAGACAAGACAAAACGAAAATTGGTGAACAAATTTAAACGAACGGGATCTGTAAATGATGAAGCGAGATCAGGACGACCGTGTATGTCAGATCTTACCGTGAATGCAGTACGCGGAATTATCACTGAGGAGCCACGTACGTCCGTTCGTGCTGCATCACACAGACTCGGCCTCCCGACGTCATCTGTGCACAAAATTCTGAAAGTTAATTTGCAGAAGAAAAGCTATCATTTGCGGGTTTTACATGATTTACATGAGGAAGATTTCCCTCGACGAAGTGCTGTGTGTGCTGATCTCGTAGAACAAATCTGGATTGATAATTTAATGGACAACATTCTCTTTAGTGATGAAGCCACTTTCCATACGTGTGGAAAAGTAAATCGCCATAACTGTCGAATTTGGGCAGATGAAAGACCGAATGATTTCGTCCAAAATTGGGAGAGAGACTCACCTAAAGTTAATGTCTGGGGTTTAACAAAATCTAAGGTTTATGGTCCTTTTTTCTTTGCTGAAGCTACAGTTACGGGGCTTATTTATCTGGACATGTTGCAGCAATTCCTTGAACCTCAGCTGATTGGGGATAGGATTGTTAGTACCGTCGTCTATCAACATGATGGTGCTCCTTGTCACTATGCCAAAATTGTTCAGGATTATCTAAATGGACGTTTTCCAAATCGCTGGATCGGACGCGGAAGCAACAGACCTTGGCCAGCGAGATCACCAGATTTAACCCCTTTAGATTTCTTTGCATGGGGCTTTATCAAATCGCACGTCTATCAGACGAAGATTACGAGTCTTGAAAACTTACGTACACGTATACGAACTGCTGCAGATAACATAACCCCGCAAATGCTCCAGAATGTGTTTAGAAATGCTGCGGAACGATTTGAGCTGTGCAGGAATACTGATGGGCGTCACGTCGAATCCCCCTCTTAATTATTTAATAAATGTTACCACTTTATCATTTTATGATTGAATTCCATATAATTTCCAAGTGCTTCACAAAAATAGATCCTGACTTTATGTACACCCTGTATATATTTATTTCGACATAATTCAAGTGAATATTCTACAAAAATTTGAAAACGTTTATTCCACTCATTGCCAGAAACTTCTAGAATCTTTATTTAACGATATAGAAGCCTCGCTGAATATTTCCGCGTCGTAAACGTTATCAAAGCAGCAGTGTGAAATGATTCTTTTTAAATAAATTGACTATGGAATTTAGTGAGTCATATATTAATGTTTTTTTTTTCAATTTCATATTATACTAAAATTAGATAAGCCAAATTTCAATTTTTATTATGAACGTCACAAATGTAGAACTGATGGAAAAAATTGCATCTAGCATATGTCAAAAATTGTTATAAAATGTATATATGTTACCTAAAAATGTAACTACTGCATTGTAATTTAAATTTTATTACAATTGCAGGCATTGTGATATATATATATATATATATATGGGAATAGTGGATTTAATTATCCCAGAAGAGTTCCTTGTTCCATGCACTGTCTGTGTGTATCATATACTATATATATATATATATATATATATATATATTATATATATATATATATATATATATACATATATATATAAGCACACCGGACAAAAAATTAGTCACCCCTAATAGCACCGATAGTAGGAAGTTCAAGGTCACACAGAGGGCGCTGATGTAGCATTGATAAGTGACAAGTAGCGGTGACGTAGCACACAGGATCAGATCTGTTTCGTGAGGTGGTGAAGAACAGTGTGTGTTGGATATAGTCTGCAAAATGGGTCGTGAGGCAGACGTTACTCAGTGGCAAAAAGGAGCCATCGTGTTTGGCAGAGCCCACGGACACAAAATGTCTGAAGTAGCCCAATTTGTTGGTGTGTCAACGCGTACTGTCCAGCGAGTTTACAAAGAGTGGTGTAGTTCGCAATCAACTGACAATCGACGGCGTAACTGTGGCCGGAAAACAATTCTCGACAATAGGGGCCGCCGCCATGTTTCTCGTCTAGTAACTGCAAATCGTTTTCAAACCAGAGAACAATTGCTCCAAGAAACCAATGAGGTTCTCCAGAGACCAATTTCCGAACGGACATTGCGACGAGAACTGCATGCGATGGACATCTGGAGCAGGGTACCACGGAAGAGGCCGCTGTTAACAGCAAGTCACAAATTGGCACGTTATAAATGGGCTCAGAGGCACAAAAACTGGACTGCGGCAGATTGGAAACGTGTAATTTGGTCCGATGAGTCCCGTTTTTGTTTGTTCTCCAATGATGGGAGGCGACGAGTACATCGCAGGTCCAATGAAGCCTTTAATCCTGAATGCGTCGAAGGTGTTGTTCAGGCTGGAAACAGAAAGTGAAGCGCAGGAATAGACACCCACGGACTCTGGCGGAACTTCGGGACCGGCTGATGAACGAGTGGCAGCAAATCGATGTTCAGTACATGCACAACCTCGTAGAGTCTCTGCCTCGCCGGATTCGTGCGGTTATCAAGGCCAGAGGCGCCGTCACACGTTATTAGGTACATTCTGAGAGGGGTGACTAATTTTTTGTCCGGTGTGCTTATATATATATATGATAATAGTGGTGCATATAGTAATAGTATAATTATAATTTTATTCCAATTACAGGCATTGTGATGGCATCTGCATCTAAGAAACGTCGGTATAACGAAAACTACATGCAGTATGGGTTCACATCTATTATCAAAAATGGGATCGAGCTGCCTCAGTGTGTTATATATAACAAGGTGTTCTCATTAGATTCAATAAAGCCAAGTTTCCTCAAGAGACACTTAAGTGGCTGCCATACGGAACGTGTTAATAAGGACGTAACCTTCTTCAAACGAAAAGAAGCGGGTCTGAAGCGGGCACGTTTTGATCGATCCGGGAGCATTAGCCAACAAAACGAGGCAGCATTACGCGCCTCATACATGGTATCGTTAAGAACAGCAAAGGAAAAAACCTCACAGCATTGCCGAAAAATTCATTATCTCTTGCTGCAAAGATATAGTTCTTTGCATGATTGGAGACTCTGCCGAGAATAAGGTAGCATTATTGCCTCTTTCAAACGATATTGTTCAACGGAGAATCTTAAGCACCAAGTAGTTGCTGAAATACGTGAAGCACCCTCAAGCAAATATTCAATTCAGCTCGATGAATCGACAGACGTGGCCAGCTGTGCCCAACTACTCGTCTTCGCGCGATATATAAATGGCGGAGATTTCAAAGAAGAATTCCCGTTTTGTCATGCTCTCGAATCTACTACTAGAGAAGCCATTTTCTTTAGGTCTCTAAATTTTTCAAAACCGAGGGACTGACTTGGGACTATGTATGTGCTTGCGCAACGGATGGAACACCCGCGATGCTTGGCAAGCATTCAGGATTTCTAGCAAAAGTGAAGGAAGCGAGCCCCGATTCAAAGCATCTTCATTGCATGATTCACCGATATGCTCTGGCATCTAAACCACTCCCACCAGAACCGAGATTAGTTCTTGATGATGATGATGATGTTCATATGGTGAATGCTATCGAGTCTAATGCCTTCAATACTCGCCTCTTCCATCTACTTTGCAAGGAGTTTGGTGCAGATGAAGAAGTCATGTTATTTCACATCGAGGTACGCTGGCTGTCACGGGGAAATGTGGTAGCAAGAGTTGAGTCATTGAAAAACGAGCCGACTGAATTCTTCAAACGAGACGGTAAAAGAAAGTCTTTAAATTTTGCTAAAAAATTGTCAGATGCAGATGACTAGTGGCTTATGAAGTTAGCCTACTTAAATGACATATTCTTACGTCTAAACACGATGAACAAATCGCTTCAAGGTCAGCACACCACCATGATTGATTTCATGGACAAACTTGCAGCATTCAATATGAAACTAACTGAAACTGTGGAAAACAAAAGTGAAAGACAAAAACCTTTGTATGTTTGAGCATCTTAACGATGCGCTTGAGAATAATGAGGAAAATGATAAAATTAATACGACTCAGCTAGTGTTAGCGCATATTTCCTCTCTGCTGCCGGAGTTCCAGTCATATTTTCCAGAATTGAACGAATTGGATTTAAAATCGATAAGAAATCCATTCATCGTTGACGTGCACTCGCTCGTAGAAGACTCGCAGGATCAATTTATTGAGTTGGTGAATGACTCTACAGCCCGAGATGCATTTGAAACTCTTCCGCTGACCAAGTTCTGGTCCAAAATGAGCGAGTCTTATCCTGCTGTAGCTAATGTGGTGGTGAAGTCATTGCTAATGTTTCCCAGTACTTATCTATGTGAACAAGGATTTTCAGCTTTGTTAAATATAGAAACTAAATATCGCTCTCGACTAAACGTGGAAAATGATCTTTGAGTTTCCTTGTCAAGCACTACACCTGAAATTGAGAAACTAGTTTCCACACATCAGGCACCTCCCTCACACTAAAACTCAAGAATTATAGTTACCCTAATTTTATTTACGTATGTAGTTTATTGTTTATTCACTTAATAAAGCATTTACTATTGATATTTCTGTATCTTATGTGAATTCTTACTAATGGGGATAACTAGCTGATTGTCTGATGAATCAGAGTATGAAGTGACAAAAAGTTTGAGAACCCCTGCTATGTAAAGTCTTACAACACTTGGTCATTTCAATGATACGTTATCATACATACTACGATCGAGCAGCGCCAAACCGCAAATGTTCCACTATTAGCTTTCGAATGACCTTCGTAACTTCCAGAACCCCTAATTCCCCACACGAAAGGAGAGGGGGGAGTGAACGCCCCAAGCGTTACTTGAGCCCGGGCAATCATAGTGTACGTGGCCTTGCCCAACTGCGGACCTACAGCCATTTGGTCGAAACGACATTCTATCGACACTAAAAAAACTAACATAACTAAACTTACCGTATTTGACGACACATAAGACTCACGGCCATATAAGACTCACGGCCATATAAGACTCACGGCCATATAAGACTCACGGCCATATAAGACTAACGGCCATATAAGACTAACGGCCATATAAGACTCACGGCCATATAAGACTCACGGCCATATAAGACTCACGGGCATATAAGACTCACGGGCATATAAGACTCACGGGCATATAAGACTCACGGGCATATAAGACTCACGGGCATATAAGACTCACGGGCATATAAGACTCACGGGCATATAAGACTCACGGGCATATAAGACTCACGGGCATATAAGACTCACGGGCATATAAGACTCACGGGCATATAAGACTCACGGGCATATAAGACTCACGGGCATATAAGACTCACGGGCATATAAGACTCGCCCACATTTCAGCAGGGAATATTTAGGAAACAAACTAATATGGAACATGAGCAGATCAGCATAGCAGAAGTCATCATTTACAATGAAAATATCTTACATGACTCATAACTAATTCTGAATAGCAGAATTCAAAAAAGCATTTCACTAAAAGCAGGATCTTTTTAAATAAACAAATCTGCATAACAAAAAAAATCCAGCTTTACTATTTACAATAATTCCTTTTTTAGTTAATTAAAAGAAATAATAATGTAATAATAATGATGATGTAATAATAATAATAATGTGTTTAAGTAAACAATAAACATTTTTTTAATTCTGATGTTGGGCTAGGCAGAATTTAGTCTACCGGAGACAGCTACTAGGGGATTCGTTAGCCTACGGGAGACCGCAACTTCACATATAGGACGCGGGGTGATTTTTTGAGCCATTTTTTGGAAAAAAAGTACGTCTTATATGCCATCAAATACGGTAACTTATACTAACTTAATCTAACTTGTCCAGAGAATGCCATTAATCCAGCAACTCCAACCACAGCGAAGATGGGAGTCGAACACAGGCCTTTGCAACCTTAGTCCATCTCTAACCAAGAGAGCCACTACGGAAGCTCTACGGCTATAAGGATATATTTAATAATAATATTTTTTAAAACATTACTGTAACTTTTGCGATATTATTTAATTTGCAGCCGTTGAAATGAGTAGTGGAAAGTTTGAATACGGGTGGTACAGCTTGTTGGAGTGATGTCATCATGACTATTTAATGTGTATATGAATGGGGTAAACGCCCGAGATGAGAGAAAGAATGGTAGAGACGTGAATATGAATTTAGAAGAAAAACATATAGCTGACGAGCATAGGTGCGAGAAGTAGAGGAGGACCGAGAGTAAAAGATGGAAAGATGCAATTAATAAATGTGTGAATAAAGGTGTAGCTAACGTAAGTGTGACAAGAGTTAACGTAAAACGGAGGAATGGAAGCGTTTAAAGGGAGACTCTGCTCGCCTCACAGACCCTGTTTCTTTCCCGGAAACTTTTCATGAAACATAACACTGGATCCCTAAGGATAGGGTGGTACTTTATTTCTGGTGATGGCCCCTGTTTATTCTTATGTGGTGCGCAATTGATTTCAGCATCTTCCGTCACGTGGAAAGTGAGGAATGGGTTTTTAAGAATTTAAGATCTACAGAAGCTAAGGCTAACAAAGACCCTAAGATCCACTCTAAGGTTAGCCCGAGAGAAAGGAAAGAGTAGGGGGTTAAGAGAAGAGAAGAGAATAAGGGGTTAAGTAAGGAGCAAAATCTATCACTCGTGGGTTAACATTCATTCAGAAAGAGAAAAAAGACTCACCATCATCATCCGCCGGCCACTGCCGACAAGTCAGAAAAATAGTCGGAGAGAATAGGAGAGGGGTGAAAGATGAAAAGTAAAATAAGAATGCTTACAAACCATGCAAACACAGTCTTAACTCACTGTTACACCATGCAAACTACAAACATGCAAGAAAAGAGTTAGACATGCAAAGTAAGGAGAGGATAAGAAAAAGAAAAAAGTAGGTAAAGTTAAACAAAAAGTGGATTAGTTTACGCTACGAACTACATCTACGTTCGTGTTAGTTTTTTTTTTTTTTTTTTTGCTGGCATCACACGCTGGCATGTCACAAGCTGGCATTTATCGTCAACAGACTCATCCTCGACCACCACCACCAGAGCTCCTGTTGCTAATTGTTTTTGTTTTTTTTATTTTAAACAACGTTAATATTTTTAAAATGTCTGTCAAGACGGTTCTTAAACACATTAACGCTGGTAGAGTTCATGACGGGCGCGGGAAGATTATTCCATTTATCAATTACTTTAAACGTAAAGAAGTTTTTAGCGATATCAGTAATGAAACGTCTGCCACGCAACTTAAATCCGTTATTACGAGTATTACTATTATCGAAAGTGAACAATTTGTCAAAATTTACGTTATCGATGTTATTAACGATTTTGAAAACTTCAATAAGCTCCCCCCTTAATCTCCTCGTTTCGAGTGAATACAGGTTTAACTCTTTAATCCTATCTTCATAAAGCTTGTTGCGCAATGACGGAATTAGTTTCGTGGCACGACGCTGAACCCTTTCTAACCTATCAATATCCTCACGCAAGTACGGGCACCAAAACTGAACGACATATTCTAAATGAGGCCTGACTAGGGACTTATAAAGGGGCAATATAATATCCTTCGATTTAAATTCGAAATTACGCGCTATGAAACCTAACATCCTATTAGCTTTTGTACAAGACTCCAGGTACTGGTTCCTAACCTTTAAATCCTTAGATACGCGTACGCCTAAATCTACTTCCTCGTCAACGCTCGCCAACTCCCTATCATCCATCGTGTACGTGTAATTATTGTTACGAGAACCTACATGCAAAACTTTACATTTGTCTACGTTAAATTGCATCTGCCACTTATCCGTCCACTCCATAATCCTATTTACATCGTCTTGGAGCCTATTTCTATCGTCCTCGTTAACAACCTTACCGCCTATTTTAGTATCGTCCGCGAATTTTGACACGTTACTAGTCAATCCTACATCTATGTCGTTAATGTAAATTACGAATAGCAATGGGCCTAACACTGAACCCTGTGGGACACCGCTACCTACATCCAACCACCCCGATTCACTACCATTAACTACCACTCTCTGCCTCCTAGCACGAAGCCATTCTTCTAACCAGTTAGCTACCTGACCGCGTATACCGTGTGCTTTGACCTTCGCAATTAATCTCCTATGCGGAACTGTATCGAACGCCTTTTTAAAATCTAAATAAATAACGTCAGCCGCTCTATGCCTATCGTATTCGCGCACTATTTCGTTATAAAATTCTAACAAATTAGTTAAACAAGACCTATGGCGTCGAACCCATGCTGACTACTATTAATCAAATCTTTACTTTCTAAGCGATCGATGATACGATCCATAACTACAGATTCCAAAAGTTTACCAACAATTGACGTTAAGCTAAATGGCCTATAATTGCTAGCTACTGCGCGGTCGCCTTTTTTAAAAATAGGCGTGATGTTAGCTAATTTGAAGTCTTCAGGACAGAGCTGGGCACTTGCGTTTTTTTGCCCGTTTTTTTGCGGTACTGCGGTACTGCGGTACTACTACCGCACTACCAAACCGGTACCGCATAACGCAGTACCGCAAAGGATCGCTGAAAGTACAGCAGTACCGCTACCGCATTCAAATTTCCCGCGGTACTTTCCGCGGTACCGACCAACACGGTAGTACCGCAGTACCGCAAAAAAAACCGCAAGTGCCCAGCTCTGCAAGTTCAGGAATAATCCCCGTTTCGAGTGACTGATGAAAAATCTTCGTTAAGGGGCCTACGATAACGTCTTTCAAATCTTTCAAATGTCTGGGATAAAAAGCGTCAGGGCCTGGAGCCTTGCTAACTTTTAGCCTATCGATATAATGCACAATCTCAGCCTCGTAAACAGTTATTTCATCCAAAAATAGTCTCGCTACTAAATGGAACGATATCGTCCACGTCGGGGACATTATTTACGTCTTCTACGGTAAAAACTGTCGCAAAAAAGTTATTGAAAATACCCGCCATCGCCTGAGCGTCAGAAGCCAAAGCGCCATTAACATCCACTAGAGGCCCTATGTTATCTTTTGTCGGCTTACGATTATTAACGTATTCAAAAAACTTTTTTGGATTATGTTTACTATCCCCAGCTATAAGTATCTCTAAATTACGCTTGGCATTCCTAACTGATCTTTTAACCTGACGTCTAAACAGGGCCGTAACTAGGGTTTAGAAATTAGTGAGGTCCAGATTTTTTTCGAGCGCGGCGGGACGAGCAAAATTCAGACCAAAATGACATCACAAACACAACCCAAGCTATACACTAAACACAAAACACAAAACGCTCGACGCTCCCTCTTTTCAAAAGAAAAGCGGTAATATGCGTTTCATACACGGAGAACGGTTCAGTCTCCAGTCTCTTTTTTTTTTTTTAGGAAATAATTACCGAGGTCCGGACCTCGGTGACCTCATAGGTAGTTACGGCCATGCGTCTAAGCTCGATATATCTATTAAAGTTAGCTGCCGTGCCATTGTGCTTATTAAGTCTATACGCTCTATTACGCTCGTTTATGAACTCGCCTATTTCCCTAGTCCACCACTTGGGCCTACCATGATTTCTAGCGCGCTTGGGCCTACGAGGAATAAACTCCCTTTCAATATTCCTAAAACTTTCTTTAAACGCCACCCAATGCAAATTTGTGTCATTACCCATAAATAAGTTATCCCAGTCCACTACTATCATCCTATCCGCAAAACTATCAAAATTAGCCCTACGAAAATCAGGGACTTCAATTACGTTACTATCCTTAGTGTTTTCTATCAATAACTTAAACCTAAGAATTTGATGATCACTACATCCTAAACTCTCGCCTATTTCTAAACTATCGACTATATTCTCGCCGTTCGTCATCACCAAATCTAAAATATTATCACCGCGCGTTGGTTCAGTAACCATCTGTCGTAAAAAGTTATCTTCCATAAACTCGATCAATCTCAAACCCTCCTCATTACCAGTAAAAGTCTCATAATTAACATTAGGGCAGTTAAAGTCTCCGACAATTATACTATTCCGATTGTCAATAAAGTTGCCAAGAATTGAGTAAAATCTAGTATCTGTATCGAGGAGTTGAACGGGAGGTCTATAAACAACAACAAAATTAAAACTAATACTACGCGCCCTAACTTCAACACATATCGCATTAATTGCTGCCGGAAAATCTAACTTAACCTCGATAGCCCTAAGGGAATTACCAATGTAAGGTAATGAAATGTGATGAATTCGGATCCGCACCCTTTCGATATAACAATCAAACAATGGTACTATAAGTAAGATTTCATCTAAAATGATGGTGACTACAGAATGAGACTCTTTTCTAATATATTTCTGTCGCATTAAAAAATTGATGACATCTTCAGTTCTTTAAGGTTAGCGTCACAACACCTTACTCACCAGAGTGCTAACCTCCCTTTGAAATAGGCCTATCCGATTGGTACAAAACGTGTTCCCCACCCATTTTGTAATGGAAGTGGGTTCTCATGCGAGTAAAATATCAACGACTTCAAAAATGGTTAAGGAAAACGGAAAAATCTGCATCAAATTTCAAATTACTTCAAGTTCCTTATTTTTCCATTCTTATTTTCTGGTTGCAAACTTTCCACTACTCTTAAATGCGGGTTAGCAACAAAATACTTACTCAACGAAAAGAATCCTTAGTCTTCATCTTTTGTTTAAAAAGATGAAGACTCATTTACGTCAAGTAAATGAGGAAGGATGAGTCTAACAGTGACGGGGTGGTGGTACCAAAGTGTACGTAAACAAATGAACGAAAATGATAGGAATATGATGTATGACATTTCGTAAGGGAATAATCAAACGGTCACACACTACTCATTTCTGCTTATTTCCCGAACACGACTAAGGCCTCTCGAATGGTGTTTAACACGCGCGCATTTGACCTCATTTATGCCCAGTTACGTGTACACGCACAACTACCTCAATTTAAGAGGTTTTAAAGTACTTTTCACACTTTTATCCTTCATAATAATCCTTTATTTTTCCAAACTGCTCACTGTGACTCGAATCATCTCCCCTTTAATGTATTTCCAGTTATTGCAGGGAAGCTCAAACAAAAATTAATTGAATAATTCAGCAGTACTGTATAAAAGTCACTCGGAGCTACAATAAATACTGAGAAGCAGTTGTGATATCGTAAGGAATTTCGTGTTAAAAAACAAACTACAGAAATTTTCAATTCCACTACAATTTGTCCCAAATAAGACAAATCAGTAGGGAAAAATGAGGAATTGCATCAAAGTTGAAACGCAAAACAAAATTTGCTTTATCACTGTCAGGTACCTCTAAAAGCAACACTAACAATTGCTTTAGATTATAAAAGGGTTGTCAAACTGGGGAAGCACGGAGCATTTCTGTTGGGTGCTTGTGGGGTTCCTGGGATACTTTTTTACCCTTGCTTTCCGTATATTTTGAACGTTTTTCTATTATCTTTCTTGACATTGAGAAAGTTCTAGAATGTGAGGGGTGCAAGCGCTGAAATGAGTTGGTCAGAGGGTGCACGGCTCAAAAAAGGTTAGACAACCCTGGACTATAAGATAATGTACCGTTAGGTTAGGCTGTTTAAATATATTTACCATACTGAATGGGTTAGAAATTTGCCTGAAGCTGTATCTAGTATCAGACAAAGATTAATAGCATCGTAAAACACTTAAAAGTTACGCAAAACTAGAGTATATCTGGACAACCATACGCATAGTAACCCTTACCCTGGGGGACTCCCCCAGCCACCAACTACTACTACTACTCACCTTCATTAACAAGTTGATGAGCCCTACATATAAGTTTAAGATTATTTGTTTCCATAAATTGATGAGTTACATCCGCTCCAAATAAATAACCCGCGCCCCTCGGTGATATAGACCAAGATTCAACTTCTTCAGGATCACTCCAAACCAAATCACAGAAAGCCCCTAAAAAAAAAGTAACAAAACCGTCCTTTTAGTTTAATCTGAAGATACTCAAAAACACTGAACACATTTCCACCTCTGATGGATTTCACATTCTCTCGTCTTTATACACCAGCTGATTCTACAGGTTGTCTGAGAAGTGGGGTGTAATTCGAAAAATAACCTATTTTAATCAAGCAATTATAATTACTTATTTGTTTTGCTTCGCCCGAATTATTTATTTTGACGAAGGTCAAGCTTCTTGCTTCTATCTGCCATCGCCAGGAATCGGACCTGGGACCGGTAGATTTGTAGTTAGTGATGCTAACCACTAAAATAGGTTATTTTTCGAATTACACCCCACTTCTCGGACAACCTGTACATTCTACAGGATGCTTTATTTACGTATAATAGTCAAGGTGTAGTTTATTCGCGCACCAGTGGTTCCTGTTTCAATTTACAGACAGAGTACAGTTCACTTTAATTCAAATTCTGAAGAGAATGACTGTGTTTTTGGAAGTTTAACCAATTTTGTAACGGTAAAAGTCAACCGACTGGAGGGGACGTACATCAACTTTACGCGAGATCCTATTTACCAGTCTCTACATCAGTGATGCACAAACCCTGGACCGCGGGCCAAATTGGGCCCCACGGGTCTTTTCAATTCACATTTTTCACATGAAAAGGGTAGCTACCCAAAGAAAAATCTGAAATATTACCCCTGGTTATAAAAATGCATATTTATAAAAAATAGAATATCTCTATATCTGGCTCCTACATATAAAACAGATGGTTGGTTTGGCCCTCACATTAAAAAAGTTTGTGCACCACTGCTCTACATCATCTGGACGCGAAGGACGGTCACCCATCCAACTACTACGCAGAAAAAATGTTGCTAGGAACCTAGAATCTGCCGCTTTCCGGACAAATCTATAGTCAGTTAACGTCTGCCGAGATAATCACTTTCGCGAAATATCTTCTCAATATGTAGTGGAGGGAACTACACGCCTCATTGCTGAAACTTCAGCTTTTAAACAAAATGATGACCAATTTGAAACTGTAATATAACCCTAATTACGGAACCCCTTGAAACAATAACATTTATGATATGGACCTACATTTTAAATAATCTCCGAGTTTTTACATTACTTAAGCGCAAGTTTCAGATTAAGTTTCAAATGTTGTTCGTAGCAAATGAACAACTAAATACGAATGCTACTTAATACCAAAGTACCTTTATGAGGAATCTCTTGATTTCGATTAATTGTTCTAATTTGATCAAGAGTCATTATTTCCGGAGAAAGGCCACCGTGAACACACAACACTTCATTATCAATTATCTGAAATAAAAAAATTGGTTAACTACGATTTAAAACAAGGAAAAATAATGTTTGGGTTAACTTCCCTCGTGACAAAGTTTCGCGTGATGGAGGGGACCTACAGCTTTACGTGGGATCCAAATCATCTACGGGTCGCGGTACATCATCCGAACGCGGGGGACGGTCACCCATTCAACTACTAGACAGACCCATCGTCGGTTAACTTCGTTGATCTAACGGGAAGATGCGCTGTGACGTAGCCACGACGTAGCCTTTAAGGCAAAGGAAACGTACAGGTAGGTCTAACCTAAATTTTTTTTTACCATGTTACTGCATTTAAGCAGTACATTTCAACCTCATTATTTTTAAGCTACAGCATAAACACTAACGTCTGTAGCTGAGTGGGTAACACCGTTTCCCTATAAGCAAAACGAAGGGACTGAAATCGGGAGTTCGACTCCCGATTGTGCTGGTAATAATGCAGGAGTTAGCGTAATGAAGGGCATGTCTTGCCTAAGCACTGTGCCAGTTTCTGGCCCTCCTCAATGATTATTACAATTTAACCATTTCTGCTCCTTAAATTATATAAACGCGCTCGAAGGGGGAACGAAAGTTCAAACTTTGTAGGCTTTAAGGAAACCACTGATAAATCTGTTGTATACATTACTAACAAAGTGCAACGAGGACCTATTTGAGCAACAGTTACTCGAACTTCTTGTAAAATATCCTGCCTCATTTGCTGTCAATGCAAACATACACTGAGTACTTTACATAAATTTTGCAGCATTTCATTTCGGATTTTTTTTTCCATTTGCAATGTAGCAACATTGTCTGATCCATTCATTACTCTTTTATCAAATTTATTCCATAATAATTCAATACATTTAAATTAGTAACAAAGGTGGAAATTTCCTAGTTTTGACTCCTTTTGCCCTTACTGTTCCAAGTAGGTCTAGGACCCTACCCTGGTTAAGTTTTGTAGCGTGATTAGGGTCATTTTCCTATCCTTTATTATTATTCAGAAAATCATTAAAATAGGAAAACCAACTGCATTTTTATGGGTTCCACCCAACCCCTGTACGAATATTAACTACGTACCATAAGACTTAAAAGCCAATAAAGGCCTACTGATTCATAAAAAAAATACCACAGATTTTTACGTTTTCAATTATTATATATGAGGGGTCGCGCGTCTTAAGGTACCTAAGCGCCACCACATGTAAAAACGTGTTTTTGGTGGATATCACTATTTTCACCCTTCCTCTATCGCGTGGTTTGGGTTATAATGACCTTACGACAATAGAAGTACCCTATGGTTGAAAACCTTATGAAGCGAACTACTTTTTCCACCTCTTTCGCCAGCCAAAGGTTCACCCAAAGTTCGGCATAATAAGAAAATAAAAAAATTGAAGAAAATATATATAAAATATAAAATGAAAATCTATTCCAAAAACTCATCAACACCTTCATTAGCGTACTTAGAACTCTAATTTAGCCAAAAATGAACGTTCTAGCTCAATTAATAACAGAGATACTATTGCGAGAATATTGCTGAACTTTGGAGGCGATCTCTGGCGAATTTTAATTTTGGCGCTTAGGTACCTTAAAACGCGGGACCCCTTATATATATATATATATATATATATATATATTATATATATATATATATATATATATATATATATATATAAGTAGGATGTTGGCACGATACACCTAGTAGTAGTCTTACTGCATTTTATCTCATCATTACTATGGTAGAATCGCAATATAATGCTGCAGTACACTTTGCCATTGCCTACTTCAGAAAACTAATACGGAAGATGATCAACTATCTGATCGAGGTTCCCTAGTTCGAGGTAACTATTTGTTTAATTTTTCTTAATGATAGTCTACCAAAGATCGGAGAGCGGATAACCTATAGAGACATGAGAACTTAAAATGCTTTACTCAAAGGGTAAAGAGACACCAAAATAAGGCGAATAGAGCTTCCTTAAAGACAACTTACAGCAGCGATTGTGAGGAGATCAAACACTTTACAACAAAACCTCCAGGCATCAATGTTTCCATATTTATTTTGGCACTCATCTGTAATTAAAAAAAGTGACGTTATTCACTTACGAAGATTAATACTTACATTTGCTAATAAATTTGTAAATAACCACCACGCTGGGCCTATATTATTAAGCTGGTAGACATCTACATTCAACTCATTTCCCTACCTTATCAGGGTGAGTGTGCCTCCAAGGTCACCCGAACCCAAGCAATGACAGGGTAAGGAGTTGGTTCAAACCAACCTAGTGCCAGCAGCCAGGTTGGTTTCCAGAGTCCAACACTGTAACCACAGAGCTACCAGAGACTCTTAAGGTAGTACTACAATTTTTTTATAAGCAGTGGGAATAATTAGCATAATTATAATAAGTTAATAATAATTAAAAAGTAAACTTTTAATAAATAAAATAAATTTCAAATTCAATAATTAATGTAGCTACAGTGGAAAGAAGTTCGCCCAAAGAAAATATCGTATATAGGTAACATACAGAACCTCTAATTTCACACAAGGAGGAGAATGGGCATAAGAACTCGAGTATGTGACTTCATTTTTATTAATTTCGGGGCACAAAAAGAAAAAGTACTTCTAAATGCCTTTCTAACACTTCCTTTTCTCGGCAGATTTCTATCTCAATTGCGCACAAGTTTTGAAGTACAGAAAATGAAGGCCTATTCTGAAAATTGCCTACTGTAAGGTCAAAACAATTTTAAATTAAATTTAGTATCCATGATGGAATGAGTGGATGAAGATTCAATTTGGTGATCGAATTTACCCTATTCATAGTCCATGTTAAAAATATGATTTAAATTAACTATATTAACAGGTAGGGGCCCTAGATATATTATCAGGTCATCCCATAAGTAATGTCGTTTTTTAGATCGGAATTTGAAGGACAAAAAACTCAACTGAAACTTTTTAATCTAGTATATATATTTTCCATCAGAATCAATGACACTCTGCCAACGTCCTACAAGCTTTTCAATGCCATGTTTATAAAATTCAGGCGGTTTTGAGGCAAAAAACGTACAAAGACTGGTGTGCAGGTCATCTAAAGAAGTATACTGTTTCTCGTCAAGATAGTTTTGTAGACTCCTGAAGAGATGATAATCTGAAGGCACAAGGTCTGGAGAATATGGAGGATGTGGAAGTTTTTCCCACCCAAGCTCTTCAATTTTTGCAGAAGTGATCCGAGCGGTATGAGGACGTGCGTTGTCGAACACGATTCCTTTCCGATTAACCAAAGGTCTCTTTTTCTCTTAGTGCAGTGTTCAATCGATCCAGTTGTTGACAGTAGACTTGAGTGGTGATTGTTTGGTTTGTGGTAAGGTTTCAAAGTGTATTACACCACCTTTATCCCACCAAACACTAAGCAACACCTTCTGAGGGTGAAGATTTGGTTTTGGCTGTGGTGTCGCTGGTTCTCCGGCACAAACCCACTGTCGACGGCGCTTAACATTCTGGTACAGTATCCACTTTTCATCACCAGTCACTAAACGGTGCAAAAACGGATCTTGGAGTTCACGGGAATGAAGAGCTGTGCTAATGTTTACCCACACCCTCAGATTGTCGACCGACAATTCATATGGCACCCATTTTCCTAACAGGCACTTTCCCGAGTTGTTGCAAATGTCGATGGATGGTGGACGGGGATGAATCAAGTTTCTGGGCCAATTCTTCGACAGTTGTTGAACAGTCTTCTTCAAGTGCGGCTAACAGCAGGTCATCATCAAACTCAGCAGGGCGTCCAGAGCGTGCTGCATCTGTCAAACAGCAGTCACCATTCCTAAACTTTTGAAACCATCTTTGACATTTCCTCACATGCAGAATATCGTTGCCATAAACGTCCTGAACGTTTCGCGTTGCTTCAGTAGCACTATTCCCTTTTTTGAACTCGTAAAGCATTATATGCCTGATATGCTCTTCTGATACTGCTATGTTTATGAGGGGTTCACATAAAGCAAAAAACACGTCTTCACTGGTCAAGGTCTGTAAAGTATGTACGAAACATGATAGATCTCTTAGATATAACCTTTGGAAAATTTATGCTTAAACTGAGTAGGACTGGTTTAAACTTAATCTATCTAAAAAACGACATTACTTATGGGATGACCTGATATTTTAATGATTTTGAGAAGAGAAATTAATACTGCACACATATATTTATAATTTATTTACTAGTCATAATAAAAACAAACAAACTGACTGAATCAATGGCTACTTCTGAGGTTCATATGTTCAAAACTGAATGAGATGATTTTAAGGACTTATGCCCAGTGTGAAAAAACTATATAGGGTTATGGGTTGATTGCCTGATACCCTCATCCATTGGAAATTTCCAGCAGACTCCAGTGCAGAGTTAACGACAAAAGCCCTACGTTTTTTCGTCAGAGAGTTATGTATATGTAGGTCTTCAAAGGACCTCTTTATGTTTAATTGCCTTCGGTATTTGCGCTGCCTAATGGTAAAGAAAGGAATTGCCTTAGCTTATTATTTCGTTGGCCCTCGCTTCCGTTTCGATGTAGGGCCGTGGTACGATGGCGTTACACAATGAGTTGATTTGATGTGACTAATATAGGCAGTCATTTTAAATACCTGAAGGAATAGGCCTACCCTTTTTATAGTTATTAAGTTTTATATTAAGACGATTTCACTCAGAACTTATAGGAAGATAAAGTACATCTTCCTTGCTTAAAGCATCGCTGTAACATAAGCAGCTCCGAGCGAGCCGATATAATATAATCTTCGTATTTTAGTATTTGCAAAGTTCGTTGACTCTTCTCTCGATGTAGTTTTCATGAGTCGGCAGTGGAAAATTTTGAACACGAAATAATAAATTTGGTTTTCTTCTTGTTATGCTGGCCCGATGCCTATATATGGGTTCTATGTATGTATGGCAATTATTTTCATCCCCAATAGGCTATGTCGCCAATCCCGAGGCAATTTTGTATAGATATTTAAGTCAATTAATTAATAATTTATATTTAATTAAGAAGTAAAGGTACCACATACATACCATGTTGTAAGCGTGTATAGTTTTTTCATACCCAGGATATAATGAGAGCCACAGGTTTCAAGATTTGACAATGGAACCATGATTAAAACCCTTGACCTACAACAGATTAACAAGTACAGCAGCTCATACTTTTAGCCTAGAGTTAAATGATGAGTGATGTACAAAAATATTCTGTGTATTATAAACTTATGAGGGTAGGGGGGATGTTCCAGGTAGAATGAAATATTTAAACTACAGTATCAGGACAATTTCTTTAAAAATTGCTAGATGTGTTTCCTTTAAATTTGTGGATAAGCATAGTATTTAACTGAATGACTTTATCAGGATATAACAATATAGCTATAGCACACTAATTTACAATTTAGCTATCTTACCATAAAAGCCATAAACTTGAGTAATTTGTCTTGATTCATGATTTCCTCTCAATAAAGTTATCTTATGAGGCCATTTTGCTTTTAATGTGAGTAATCGTGTGAGAGTTTCAAGGCTATAGTATCCTCTGTCCACAAAATCTCCCATAAATATATAATTTGTGTCAGGTACTTGACCTCCAGTGCGAAACAGCTCTTCAAGGTCATAAAACTGGGGAAGAAAAAGAAAAATGTTCAGTTTAAATTAGCTACAAATTACTGAAGTCTTGGCTAAAAATATACATTTATAGGGCTCATACTGGTTGAAGACCCCCAAAACTTTGAAAAGAGTAACCAAATCTTTGAAAAAAGTAAGGTACAAAAAAGTAACCAAATGCAACAATTTATATATATATATACGTATTGTGTGTGTGTGTGTGTGTGTAACAATACTTCTATTCCTTCCAAAATCCAGTGCTGAGCCTGTGATACAGAGGTGAAAATGCTATAGCTTTATCATTACAAGGGGGCTTGAGGGCCTGTTTTGGTTGGATCACCTGGAAATCAGTGTGTGTAGGTCAGCCCTCTATAGGTTTATTATAGTAACAGCTCAAAATCCAGTGCTTGCTACAGCTAGGTATTAGGAGATTAGGAAAATGGAAGTAGTATTAGACTTTGTGAGGAGCAGCCATCAAATTAACATCAAAGTGCAGCAGTCAGTCACTAGCCTACAGTTACCTCCAGCAGAATGCGCCACCACCCATCAGACGCGAATGCTCTCTTGCACATGATTATTACAAAAGACAAAGTTCATTTCAGTTATCATGCCACTTATGAATAAAAAATTTGAGTACACATGTTTTGAGAAAAATTATTTAAAAAAATTATATTAATTTTTGGGGTGGATGATGTTAGTCACTTCCTCATGGAGTCTCCTGGGTAGTGCTAAATGACTAACAATTTCAAACTAACAAAATAACATATGGGAAATTTTTTGCAGGTTGCAGCTATATATATATATATATATATATAATATATATATATATATATATATATATATAAATTAAGGTGATTACCCCCCCCCCCCCCCCACCCCAAAAAAAAAAAATGAAAAATATATTTCTCATAACATTTGCCCATATTTCACAACTACTAACAATGTTGGAAATAAAAAATGGGATTGATTCATGCATATTTATAGGTGGCGCAACTCGAAGCCTTAGTATCATTATACAGTTTGGGGTGGCAAATTTCTTCAAACTTGTGCCACCCTTAAATATTAATGAATTTAGCTGAAAATCTAGTCTGAGATCTTTTTCTATATAAGGAATGAGAAAATGCATCAGGAGCTCTTATTTGTGCATTTTAGTTTTTACCATATATGTGTGGCTCACCCTAATATATATATATACAGTGACACTATCTATATATATATATGTGTGTGTGCCTCGGTGGTGTAGTGGTTAGCATTGCTGACTACAAATCCATCAGCCCTGGGATCGAGACCCAGTGACATCAAGCAACATGCAGCAAAACCCAGCTGTTCACCATTCTACACAAAAAAAAATTGGTTGGTAGATAAATAGGCACCCTGGGTAGTGACTGACTCGTGGCTCCTTTGAATAGATGTCTAATTCTTTTTGATAACTTTTCTGACTATTTTTTGATAGGTGGAGGCACAACCTCATCGAAATAACTCCATAAATTAATCTTCAGCTTCTTTTTCAAAGGTTCTTAATCTTCTCATGAAACAAAATTAGTTGCTTCATCACCATAGGTTATATTACATGCAGGACTAGTGTTAGGTGATGCAGACATAATGATTATCTAATTTTTTACTAATTCAGGCACTGTTATGCAAGCAAATTTGAAACAAGAATCTAAAACGTGAGAAATCCTGAAAGTAATGTCTGCCTTCCACTGCCTGAAATGATTCTGTAAATTTTCTATTAAATCATTTTTCATAGTATGAACACCTGCATCATCAGTTATGTTAGGCAAAAATACCACGAGACCTGTTACATCAGGAGACACCATGTGAAGGCAAGAATAATAAGAGGAAAAGTCATTTGTTAATTTTTCACATTGACTAAGAAACTTTACAACACATTGAATTAGAGACCACTGATAACACTGCTCTGCATGGGTTTTGATGTTTCCAAGCATGTTGATGTTTTTCAATCCATTTTTGACGCCGATTTCAAAAATGAAAACCATATTTGGCTATCACGTATGGTTTTGTTGCAAACATCCAATGTCCATTTTTAAAATTTTACATAAGAAATATGTAGGAATATATAGCACCGCACGTGTATTCATATGTAATTCATTAAGTCTGATCATGTTTAACCAATGGCTAGAGGTTGGCGTGTCTAGTTGGCAAACCTGCTTGGAGTTAACCACGTGTCACCATCTGTCACTGCTGGCGACAATGCCAATTTTGTCTGTTCAATTGCGTTGTCAGTGCAGTAGTGTTACCAAGTCGCTGTTTGATGTTGATGTGATAATTATTGTACATCTGCAAACATGACATCATGCAGGTGTGTGAATAATCCTGACATATTTTGTTACATCTGTAGTAGCTATGTTGTACAAAAGCGAAGACAGAATATCACAACATTTGTGAAAAAGGCGTATTTTGCGTATTTCAGAATTAAATTAGGAGCTCAAGATAAGTCATGAGTGGCCCATAAAGTATGTTGTATGTGTGTGGAAGGTTTAAGATTGTAGAAGAATGGTAAGAAAAAAGGTATGCTGTTTGGAATACCTATGGTATGGAGGGAACCTCAAAGTCATGGGGATGACTGCTAATTTTGCTCGAAAACAATAAAGGGTTATAGTGCAAAAAACAAAGGAGGTATTGTTTAGCCTAATATTCCATCTGCAATTAGACCAGTGCCACATGGACTCGAACTGCCGGTACTATCCCCACCAGATGTTTTGGAGAATGTGCCATCAGACCCTGAACCTGAAGTACCTGGTTCAGAGGAAGAAATGGACATTTATCAACTGGAAATTTGTGATTGTGCACCACAATTGTTCACACACAGTGAACTACTTAATCTGCTGAGGGATTTAAACCTACCAAAAAATTTGGCAGAGCTTCTGGGATCTAGACTAAAAGCCAAGAATCTGCTTTCTACAAGTACAGTTTTTTCATGGTACGGCATCAGGAACAAGAATTAGTTCCCTATTTCTTTGAAGAGGGCTTAATGGTATATTATAATAGCATTTGTACATTAATGAATTACTTTGGAATTGTCCACCGAACAATTGAATAGAGGTTGTTTGTCAACTCTTCAAAGAGAAGCCTCAAAGGAGTTCTGCTTCATAATGGAAACGTGTATGCATTGATTCCTGTGGCCCATTCAGTGTACTTGAAAGAAACATGAAAACCTTCAACTTCTCTTGGAGAAAGTTCGGTACAAAGATCATAGTTGGTTTGTGTGGGGAGATTTAAAAGTTCTTGGTTTATTGCTTGGTCAACAGTCTGGCTACACAAAAATGCTGTTTTTTGTGAGAGTGGGACAGTCAAGCAAGAAGTCAACACTGGGAAAAGAGACTGTGGCTGCCTAGAAATACTCTGGCACCTGGTTCAAAAAATATAATACACGAGCCATTGATTGATCACAATAAGGTACTGTTACCCCGCTTGCATATTAAACTGGGTTTAATGAAATAGTTTGTAAAAGCCATGAACAAGGAAAGTGATTGTTTCAAATACATTTGTGGCAAGTTTCCATCACTCACACAGAACTTCTTAGGAAACAACAAGGATCCAAATTACAAGATGATTGTGGAAGCTATGCTGGAGAACTTTAGAAATCTGGGCTGCAATATGAGCATGAAGTTGCACTTTTTACACTCTCATTTGGACTTTCTTCCCAAAAATCTAGGAAGCGTAAGTGAAGAACAGGGAGAAAAATTTCACCAGGATATCAAAGAAATGGAGAAGAGGTACCAAGGAAGGTGGAATGTAAATATGATGGCAGACTATTGTTGGATGCTGAAGAGGGATAGTTCCGGCGAAGCGAGTTGCACAAGAAAGTCAACAAAACGCAAATTTAATCCTGTGTACATCTAAAAATTCACATTTGGTAAGTAAAACGACTGTTTACATATATTTATGTAAACATTCATCCTAAAATGTAAGTTAAAGCGCTGTATTAAAATCAAAGAAAATGGTTTTTGTTTTTTGAATTTGTCAAACATTCTGACGTACTAGAGCAAAACCAAGGTTATTTTCAAAACCAGCATCAAAAACTGATTCAGAAACAGCTATCACCTTCAAAACATCAAAAAAAAATTTCCAAATGCAGAGCAGTGTAATTATTGAAGGTTGCTACAGTATGTCATAGCCCAAGGTGTATGCAACAACAGTTTTTCATTGAAGAAGTCGTCGTAGCATATAGAATATAGAGTTCCATTGGGTGAGAACATCTCTTAAGTTTGTTTTGGGGTAAATTATGTTGCTTCTGGAATTCCTTAAGTCTGTCAAAGGCTGGAGATGAATAATTAAAATGCAACAGATTGGGCATGCAATGGCACATATCTCTGAAACAGACTTCTGGCTTAGAAGGGCTTCATCAACTGCAAGTGCTAAAGTATGATTCGCACAAGCAACAGGAGTAATTTTGAGAATGCTAACAGCTTTAGTAATATTACAGCCACTGACATGCACAACTGCATGCACATTAGGGTGGTCCTTGCTTAGGGGGTGAAATTTCAAGTTGAACATTTTTCAGCTCCCACCCGCGGAAATCGTTCGAATGGTCGAGAAAACTCTCTAGGTGATTTATTTTTTTAATCGGACAACATTTACCTCTCCCTCGTTGAGCATTACCATTAAGCTAATTTTTTGACTTTCAAGTAAATGTTACATAATTTGTAATGTTTGTTTTTTTCATTCTTTCCAGATTTTCAGTGGTTGGATAACTAATGTGTGTAAAACTGTAAATTCTAATGATTATAATTTAAACTGAATAGTGAATAACTCCTTCAACCTTTAAGTAGATAACCTGGATCATGGCAGCGAAGCTGCGCTACCTGATTGTCCCACAGGAATCGATCGCAGGGTCGCAACTTCCTTCGCAAAAAGAGGTCTTGACCCTGACGGTCTACAGGATCGACGTCCAGAAGAAGTCACTTCGAGAGGCCGCCAACCAGGTCGTCGAGCTCGTCACCGAGGTGTGGTCCAAGGCGCGAATCCCCCTCCGCCGGAAGGACCACATCATCACCAAGATTGAGAAGCTCCACAAGGAGTTCAACGATGTGAAGAGGAACAAGGGGCGAGCTGGCGCTCAAGCGAAGCGGGAGGACGAGTTCAGCGAGCGGATGATGAACCTGTTCGACGTCGCTGCCGCTAACGCCATGGAGCTGCTCAAGAACGAGGAGGACAAGGCGTTCCTCCTCGCTCAGCGCGAACCCCGTCGGCGCGGCAAGCTGGGGTCCGTCGACTCGACGCTAGCCGCTGTCGATGCCCGCGCATCTCAACGCCAAGGGGAAGAAGACCGACGGAGGCAGCGAGCCGAGGAAGAAGCGACGACATCTACGGCCCGAGTGGAGCTCGAGTGGTCTTCGTCCTCTTCCAGTGGTGCCGCAAGCGCAGCGGAGAGCGACGACCATGGAGAAGAAGGGAGCCCTCGGGCTCCGAAGCGCTCCAGGCAGGGCACGACGAACATCGTTTCGGCGGCTGTGGCGTCGTCGCTGGATCGCACGAAGGTGACCGACCGAGGAGCTGTCTACGTCCTGACAGAGGTTGCCCGGTCGCTTGGGCACGACGTCGCAGAGCTCAATATCAACCGCAGCTCCATCCGCCGACACCGGCGCAGGCACCACTCCAGGCTCAACGTGGTGCTCAAGGAAGAGCTGAGGGCCGGCAATCTTGTCGTTCACTGGGACGGCAAGCTCATGCAGGACTTGACGAGCAAGGAGCAAGTCGATCGGCTTCCCATCTTGGTCTCCGGTAACGGCGCGGTGCAGCTCCTGGGCGTCCCGAAGCTGCCGAGTGGAACGGGCTCTGAGATGGCCAAGGCCGTCCTCAACGCGTTGGAGGAGTGGGAGCTCACTGAGCAAGTGAGTGGCTTGTCATTCGATACCACCGCCTCGAACACCGGCCGGAACAACGGAGCGTGCGTCCTCATCGAGCAACCTCGCGAAAGACTTGCTCTACTTCGTGTGCCGCCATCATGTGCTGGAGCTCCTCCTCGGTGCGGCGTTCACGGCTGTGATGGGCCCCACGTCCGGTCCTGACGTGACCCTCTTCAAGCGTTTTCAGGAGCGCTGGGATTTCCTGGACAGAAGCCAGTACGAGTCCAGCGCTGCGCACCCCGATGTCGCTCCTCTGCTCACCACTGTCGACACGGAGTGGTTTGAGAAGGCGATAGTCGAGCGCAAGGACCTGCGCGACGATTACCGTGAGCTGCTCGAGCTCACCCTCCTCTTCGTCGGTCACGTCCCCCCGCGAGGAGTGCGTTTCCGAGCTCCCGGGCCGATTCACCACGCCCGCTGGATGGCGAAGGCAATCTACGCCTTGAAGGTCTGGATGTTCCGACAGCAGTTCAAACTCACGGCGAGGGAGGAGAGTGGCCTCCGGAGCATCTGCATCTTCGTCTGTCGGGTCTACGCCAAGGCGTGGACGGAGGCTCCGATCGCCGCAACTGCCCCCCGAAATGACTTCGCCCTCCTCAAGGACCTGCTGGCCTACTCTGACATCAACCCTGCGGTGGCCAAGGCGGCGCTGACCAAGTTCCAGAACCACCTCTGGTACCTGTCGGAGGAGCTGGTGGCGCTGGCGCTGTTCGATCCGGGGATCGCCGTCGATCAGAAGAGGAAGATCATCGCCTCTCTCCACGACCGGGTCGGTGAGGAGTCCCTGGCGAAGCGGCCCACGCTGCCAAACCGAGTACTCGCCGGGCTTCAGTTGGAAGACCTGGCGTCGTCCAACACACGAGGTTTCTTTGAGAAACTTCGACTGGAGGACGGCTTCCTCGAGGTCGACCCGGAGACCTGGCCGAAGCGGGAAGACTTCAAGACAGCGGCGGCACGTGTGGGAGGGCTCGCCGTAATCAACGACCATGCCGAGCGAGGAGTTGCCCTCGTCCAAGAGTACAACCGGACGCTGACCCACGACGAGGAGCAACTCCAGTTCCTCCTGCAAGTCGTCGCTCGCCACCGCTGCCAGTTTCCGGACTCTCGGAAGCGAACCCTACAGACCCAGGATCGCTAACCGGGCAACAACTCCGGGGGTAAAAGTTCAAGGTCGATGGGGTAGGGGTAAACGTTGTCCGATTTAATAAAAAATTCAACTAGAGAGTTTTCTCAACCATTCGAATGATTTCCGGGGGTGGGAGCTGAAACTTCCCAAATTTGAATTTTAAGGACTACCCTAATGCACATGATTGCTCTTTATTGACCATTCTTGCAGTATAGAAGTCAATGCAGTTGCAAATTTTTCATGAGTATGACTATTAATTCTATGTGCTGCCAAACTGATAAAGGTTTGTTTTTTATAGTGATGCATTATAACCCCAAAATACTAATATTCGGAATTTGGTATTCAGTATATCCCTAATACTCATACATATAATGTTACACAGAGACAGTGGCGTACTAAGTGGGTGGGAAGGGGGGCACTGGGCAGTCTGCCCCGGGTGACAGCCAGGAGGGGGGTGCCATCGGGAGAGTTGAAATACCAGTACAAGTTTTCAAACCAAATGAAAAATTTGCCAAAGTAAGAAAAATTTTTTTTAAAATGTCCAAACTATTACAACAGCTTAATGTTAATTTCCACTATAAAATAAATTTTGTATTTTTATTGGCAATACAAAATTTACAAATGAAAAATTAAATATTTAATAAAAATTACATTGAAAGGCGAACGTTTGTTGACATTTTAGTCATCAGTTTGTTGAGCATAGCCAGCTGGCTGCAACTGACATTCCAAGTCTTGTTCACTTGACATTGCGACTCCACATACATGAGGTATGTTTCATTAAATAATTATGATAAAGCATAAAGTGCTGGTGTTTATAACAATATCATGGTACTTATACCAGTGTCCAGTAATTTTTGACAATGTGGTATCATAGTGATGTTTAAGTGTTTATAAATGCATCATCATGATGTTATAATACCCAGCAAATGCATCATCATGATGTTATAATACCCAGCAAATGCATCGTCATGAAGTAATAATAATAATAATTATCACAGACAATTTGTTCAGTTAATGTATTTCAAGTCATAATAGTTCATGCTTGTTATGCATGTTCATGCTTTATACCTTTTTGATTTTAAAATTTTGCAAAAAACATCCACTATGAAGCGAAATCAACCCAGTGGATTTCAACAAAGAAAAATGAAGAAGGCAAGAGAAGAGGTGGTTCAGGCAATGTTCGGATCAATTTTCAAGTATGTGATGCCTTCAACATCAAGTGCAATAGGAGAAAGTCCTGAAGATATTCAGCCTGGTGAAACTGAAGGGCAAATACAAGAAGCATCTTCACAAGAGGATTCAAATGAGAGAGCAAGGATTGGAGGATGGCATTTCATCTTCTAAAAGCAGTGAAACTGATGAAGAGGAAGGAGATGCCAGCAGAAGTCCACACCAACAGGAGGAAGACTCTGATGAAGAAGAGATGGATAGATTTTCAATTTATTCTGATGTCACTGCTTGGCCAATCCCAGTTCCAAATGATTTGAGAGTTGTTCTTATTAAGAGGGGAAGTGAACCCTTCCAAAATAGGGATGGACCTTTCAGTGCAGTTCAAAGCCAAGGAGAGAAATCCAAAGGGAAGAGTTGACAGGTGACCACTGCATGGTTCTATAAGGCTAAATGGACATTTCTATGGAGAGAAGAGGGAGAGCAAAGCTCCAAAAAAGGATGCTGGTATCACATTGCCAGAGGAAGTAAAAAGGGCTATGTTTGAATGTCTTGATCACTTTCATCAAGAATTGGAGATTCATTCTAAGGCAATGGATCAAATTCTGTCAATCTTCACTGTTATTCAGCCAAACACTTTGGTTGTTGCAACAGAACAACAACTTTGGAAGTATATCCCAAATTTTACTCAGATTTTCGATGAATTCTCTCTCTGATGAAGATATCAGTGTGGAAATTGGACGACTTCAGAGGCATTTGGAAGCTGCCAAAATCATCATTTTAGAGGCAAAGAAATGGACAGCACTGCAGTTTCTGGAGTTTATTGTGAAATGGGATTTTTGTGAATCTTTGCCAAGCTTGTCACTGTGTTTGAGATTCTTTTTGACTGTCTGTGTGTCTATTGCTTCATGTGAAAGAAGTTTTTCCAAATTGAAATTGATAAAAAATTTCTTTCACTCAGTCAGACAAGATTGACAAATCTAGCTTTACTTTCAATTGAACATGAATATGCAAAGGAGGTGAATTTTGATGTCATCATTGATCAATATGCAGAAATTAAGGCTCAAAAGCAGAAACTGTGAATCCTCTCTATTTACCTTTGAAGAACAGGCTGAGCATTGAGACTGGATTTCCTGTGTTTTTTATATAAAATAAAATGCAGTATTACCTGTTCACTGAATTTTTAATGTCCTGCATTTTTCTTATTTCCAATTTGCTTATGACAGTACTGTACTGTTTAAAAACCTACTTGCAAACATAATATAGTTTTCTGTGTGTTTAAATTTTAAAATTATTTATGGGGACTGCCAAAGGAAGGATCCGCCCCAGGTGCCAAATACTTTAGGTACGCCCCTGCACAGAGACCATGCATGGAACAAGGAACTCTTCTGGGAAAATTAAATCCACTATAGTCTGAATAAATAATGGTAAATGACAAATACATCACTAAAGTTTTTCTTTTTCATGATGGATGGAAGCCCAACATGATCAATGGGTCATGACTGGGTCATGATTTAATTTTCCCAGAAGAGTTCTTTGTTCCATGCGCAGTCTGTGTAACATAGCTAAAAGTTTCTCAGGTGACCATTTTGAGTTGTATTGTGTACAGTGGCGGATTTAGGGGGGGGGGCCGAGTAGGCCATGGCCTACGGCCCCGCGCCCTCACATATAATTATAATGTTGGATTCCACTATAAATAATACAATTGATTAATGATTAGTGATAATTATGGTATCACTCTCTTTGCTGGCGGGAGTTTAGTTCTATTCAGGCCGCTGTGGAGTGCACATGTGAGTGTGTTTAGTGGTAAGTAATGGTAAAAGTTGTATCTCGAAAAAGTCGCCAGTCAATAAATGGGGATGGGGGAGTTTTAGTCAGCTTTATAATAACATAAATAAGTTGAAAAATGTTAAATTAATGTAATTAATTTTTTTATATGAAACGTACTTAGGCTAGGCTAGGTTAGGTCAGGTCAGGTCAGTTTAGCTTAGATTTCATAATAAATACATTTTATACATATTTAAGGAAAAAGTCGCCAGCCCCCGTCACCACTGGTGGGGGCTGGCAACTTTTCCCATAAAGCAACTTTTTCACCCGAACAACTGTTTAGTGTCTGTATTTAATTAATTAATTAAACTGTATTAATTAATACTAAACCGAGGGTCAAGTGTAAATAGTTTGTTTTTTATGTTTTTATGTTTCAGGATAAGGCAGTGAGGCTGCACTGAGGCACAATGGAGAAATCAACAAGTCGTGATCGTGATCAAGGGAGGAAGTATAAAGCTGGCTCTGTTAAATGACAAGAAAAGGCAGACGTAAACCAAAGAGTAAAAAAACTACCAAAAATAACTCAATGGTTGACATATCCAACAGTATCTGAATCTGCAAAATCACAAACTCAAACTGAATCCAGTCAAACTGAATCTGAATCAGTAGAAACACCAATTACGCCTGAAACAACTGGAGAAGCCACAACCAGTACTGAACCTAGTGTAGTTAGCGCAATTGAACCTGAACACAGTGACAGTGAGGAGACACAAGAGGAAGTGAAAGTTATGAATACCGGTACTGAACAAGGATTTGAAACGGATCTTGGATTATGGCCTAAAATAATTACTGAAAATGTGTGTGACTATTGGTTGAAAAAGGGAAGCGCAGAATGTCGACACTGTGATGGTGACTTCAAAGAGTCAGCTGTGAAAGAGCTAAACAGAACCCGTCATTGTACAAAGACATTATTCACTCGAACTCATTCATTATCTGGCCAAGAAATTAATCTTAAATGGCTCTGTTACTCTAAAACAACTGGTAAAGTGTATTGTTTTGCTTGCAAGCTTATGTCAAAGGTGGAAAGCTCATTCACAACTGGCTTCAATGGTTGGAAGAACACTAGGTATGTCATAGAATCTCTCAGTAGGTCAGATCAGCACAGGAAAAGTATGGTTGAAATGATATATCGAAAGACTGCGGGTGCCCGTACTGACTCTAATCTGTACAACAATATGAAAGTGAATGCGAGTACTGGCAAGCAGTATTGAGGTGGTGTGTAGATGTTTTAAAGCTACTTTGCGAACGCAGGCTAGCCATTCGAGGTAAAGATGAAGTAATTGGATCAGTACACAATGGAAACTATCTTGGGATTCTAGAGCTGCTGAGCACATACGACAGTTTCTTGGCAGCACATATCAAGAAACACGCAAACAAAGGTAGTGGTCATACTTCCTACTTGTCCCATGTCATTTCTGAGGAAGTCATTGGAATAATGGCAGAAAAGGTTATGTCCTCAATAACAGATGAAGTAAAAACAGCAAAGTACTTCTCAATTTCTGTTGACTCCACACCTGATATTTCACACATGGATCAACTTACTTTTACAATCCGCTATGTACTGCCTACTACAGGTCCAGTTGAAAGGTTTTTGCAGTTTATTCCCATGCTAAGCCACACTGGCAGAGATATTGCTACAACTGTTCTTGATTTTATTAAAGAGAAGAACATTCCAGTTATCGACTGCCGAGGACAGTCCTATGACAATGCCAGCAACATGTCTGGTAAATATCTGGGGACCCAACAGATAATCAAGAATGAGTGTAGTGAAACTGAGTACATACCATGTATGGCTCATTCCTTAAACTTGGTGGCTAAGTGTGCTGCAGAAAGCTGTCCTGCTGCAGTGTCATTGTTTGCTCTGGTACAAAATATGTACTCCTTTCTTGTTGCATCTACTTATCGTTGGAGGAGACACCGTGAGGTACTAGAGACTAATAAAGATAAGAAGTTGAAAGTTGATAAAATACTTTCAGACACTCGTTGGTCAGCACGAGCAGATGCTGTAGCTGCTCTCAGTAGAGCACACAAAGAAAACATCATTGTTCTGGAAGAGTTATTCTCAGATCAGAATCAGCCAGCTGAAACAAGAGCTGAAGCAAGTGGTCTTCTCAAAGGTTTGAAAAAACTTGAAACAGTGATTCTTCTTGAAGTTTGGGATACAGTATTGGAAAGGTTTCAGAGTAGCAGTATCCAGCTGCAAAAATCTGGGCTCTCCCTCAACACAGCTGTCACACTGCTAGAGTCTCTTTTACAATTTGCTAAAGACCTGAGATCCCAGTTCGATGACTTTGAAGCAAAAGCTATGGCTAAGTGTGATCCCTGTGATGTGACGAGTAATGATGCATACTACGCTGACACACAGTATTAGGAAGCGCAAGCATCACCACGATGAACTAGACTCCGCGGAGGATGTTATGCTGACAGGGAGAGACAAGTTTAGAGTGACTGCATTCTTGCCCATCATTGACAAGCTCTGTGCTGCCCTACAACAACGCATTGCTGCTTACAGCGACCTTCGAGAGAAATTTGGGTTTTTATCAGAAATCTCAAACAAAACGAACACTGAGCTTAAAGCATCTGCTGAAAAGCTTGTCTCTTCATATCCTAAGGACTTGGAGGCTGGATTGGAGTCGGAGCTTTTGCAGTTTGCACACCTTATGAAATCCATTCCAAGAGATTCACCTGAAAGTGCTCCTTCATCAGGTGGTGCAAAGGCTGCAAAAAGTCCTGAACTAGAAATGTATGAGATAATTCACAGACATGACATGGTAGAAACATTTGCTAATATTGAAATTGTATTACGACTATCTCTGCATGTTTGTCACAAACTGCACTGGGGAGCGATCATTCTCCAAGATGAAACTAGTCAAGAATTATCTAAGAAACACCATGGGGCAGGACCGTTTGTCTTCACTCACCCTGTTGAGCATTGAGCATGAGAAATTAAGGGTGCTTGATTTTACTGATGTCATCAAACAGTTTGCAAGTAAGAAGGCTAGAAAAAAATCTTTTTTGACTGAGAAATAGTTAAGTGTACCGTACAAATTGCCTGCAATAAACAAAACCCACTCATTGCATCATTTGCATGTCAGTCAAGTGGTATTCTCTTTAGTTAATGGTGTATTATTATAGTTATTTTTTGTTAATGGTGTATTATTATAGTTATTTTTTATTGTTAAGCTTCAAAAAAACAAATGTGTAATGTTCAACTATGAAATGGTCATTTGGCTAATTAATTATCAATAAATTGAATATTGTTTAAAAAGTAAATTTATTTTAACGCTTCGCTCGCCCATTGATTTGAGGGCCCCGTAAGGTCACCACTGGGGGATGGGGGTGTAAATCTTCATTTCAGTTAATTAAGCTAGCTTTGCGTAGTTTGGGGCCCCGCACTCCAACCGGCCTAGGGCCCCGCGCACCTTAAATCCGCCACTGATTGTGTATATATAGTATTAGGGTGAACCACACATATGTGGTAAAAAATTAAAATGCATAAATAAGAGTTCCTGATGCATTTTCTCATTCCTTATATGGAAAAAGACCTGACTGGATTTTGAGCTAAATTATTATTTTAAGGGTGGTGCAAATTTGAAGAAATTTGCCACCCCGCAAACTGTATAATGATACTAAGGCTTTGAGTTGCACTACCTCTAAATATGCATGAATCAATCCAGTTTTTTATTTTCAATATCGTTAGTGGTTGTGGAATATGGGCAAATGTCATGAGAAATATATTTTTCATTTTCATTTTTTTTAACCACCCTAAAATATATACGGTATATATATAATATATATATATATATATATATATATATATATATATATATATATATATTATATACGGTATATATATATAATATATAATATTTAGGAGAAATCCAATGACAAGGAGAAATGTAAATGCCATGAAAAGTCTTCTTTATTGCGCAACGTTTCGAGCAATACGCTCATCTTCAGGCTGTTTAATAACAATGTGAAATTAAAATCAATATTGAATGAAAAACAAACAGAAATTTCTATAACCTATTCGTAAAGACAAATTTTAAAAGACTGAGAAAAGAGGGTTAAGTTCTAAGTTATACAGATTTACATATAAAAATTAAGAAGTTATTTTTAAATACATGTAGTAAATGTGAAATTAATACACTGGAAAAATTACCAATAGTACACTGGAACAATGGAGCTATCTACCTTACACAGCAGTATCCGAGGCCGACTAATTTGAGCAGAGGAAACGGGAACGAAGGATGGCGAGGGAGATAGGGGAAGGAGGGATTATAAGGAATTGGGGAAGGAGGAGGGATCATAGCAAATTGAGAGGGACGGACGATGAGTCAACATTCAGACTAGGGGACAATGCTTTAATGAAAAGGGATTCTAAAATTCTTAGTGAGTTGGGACAAGTATTACATTGTCCCCTAGTCTGAATGTTGACTCATCGTCCGTCCCTCTCAATTTGCTATGATCCCTCCTCCTTCCCCAATTCCTTATAATCCCTCCTTCCCCTATCTCCCTCGCCATCCTTCGTTCCCGTTTCCTCTGCTCAAATTAGTCGGCCTCGGATACTGCTGTGTAAGGTAGATAGCTCCATTGTTCCAGTGTACTATTGGTAATTTTTCCAGTGTATTAATTTCACATTTACTACATGTATTTAAAAAAACTTCTTAATTTTTATATGTAAATCTGTATAACTTAGAACTTAACCCTCTTTTCTCAGTCTTTTAAAATTTGTCTTTACGAATAGGTTATAGAAATTTCTGTTTGTTTTTCATTCAATATTGATTTTAATTTCACATTGTTATTAAACAGCCTGAAGATGAGCGTATTGCTCGAAACGTTGCGCAATAAAGAAGACTTTTCATGGCATTTACATTTCTCCTTGTCATTGGATTTCTCCTAAATATTAAATTGAAGCTCTGTAGAAGCAACCCGCATAATTATATATATATATATATATATATATATGCAGTAAACATGGGGTGAGGTAGCTAAGTACATTGTTGTTGTGACAATCAGTCACAAGGATTTTCTCGTTATGGTTGTTAATAGTTATGCTTGGAGCAAAAATTTCCCTTTAATTACCTCAAAAAACTATGATTTCAGGATGTGTGTATTCTCAGAACACTGTCATGGAAGGACCCAGTGGATGTGAACACCCTTGAATATTCACTGACTTAAGTGAGATGTTAGTGTCAGTATTCCCTTTATGCTTACTATTATATTAAGCAGTTGGTAGTGTCTTTTCAATCAATTATGCATTTAAAGTTTGAGTCAATATCTTCTTCAAACTTAACATAATAGTCTCCAAAATGTAAAAAAAGTGACTTTTTGTAACCTTCCTCAAAAAAGTAACAAAAAGTAACCAAGCTAAAAAAAAGTAACTGTGTATGAGCCTTGCATTTACACAATTTACACTTTATCTCATTCATGAAAGCATCTAAATGTTCTTAAAAGAGCAGACTATTACAACTTTAGTTCTATTTTTATACTTTGAAAGAATTATTAAAATATATATTATATATATATTATATATATATATATATATATATATATATACACAGATGCTCCCGGGGTTACATAAGCCTCAACTTATGCAAATTCAACTTTACATAAATGCTCCCATAAATCCCCTCTGCCTGCATCATCTCCAAACTTTTTTCGTATAATTGCCCTTAACCCTAAAAGGACGACCGCTACATATTGATAATGTTTCAAGTACACACATTCATAACTTAACCCTACAAACAATTCCAGCGTTAAAGGGTTAATTGTGTTGCAATAATGACTGGAAAGCACCCAAGTGATCGTAAGAGTGCAGGACAGTACAGTATTTTGAACTACTTAATTATCTTTCTTTCCAATACTTTTATTGCTTCTATACTGTATTTAGTTTTTTTAATTTATAAAAAAGTATTGTATCTTGTGTTCAATGATTACCTACGGAAGGGTCAATTCTGACTTATGGAAAAATTGACTTACATAAAACCTTCCGGAATGGAACCCTTACTAAGTTGGGGACTGTATGTATGTATGTATGTATATCTATCAGATATGGGGTCTATTACTGGGTTTCTATTACTATGTCATCTATTACTATTACTTTTGTATGTTGGGTACTTTACTCATTTGAAAAGGATCTTTGTCTATTTAAATGCAATTAGAAACAGTGTATTAACAAATATTTGTTTCAACCAAATTTTACTTTATTGAAGGAAAAATTTGTCACAATGTCAGTTCACATACATGATTATTTTAGTTTAATGCAGTGCTACTGTAATAGGAAAATAGGAAAGTAACAAACTATTATCTATTACTTTGCCTTTTATTACTGTTAGTATTACCGTACTATTACAGCCAAAAAATTATGATCTATTACTATTACTTGAAAAATCTTGTAATAGTCTATTATTATTACCCCATGTCTGATATATATATATATATATATATATATATTATATATACACACACCTTTGGTAACCGTTTGATAGCTTCCGCCCAAATTGTTCATTCTGACGAAGGTCAAGCTTTTCACTCCACCTCAGACCTACAGTTTAACGTGGAATCCGAACCACGCCCCATCAGCAGCCCAGCGTCTTAACTACTAGGCCACCTAGGGTACCCATTTATCTACCAACCACTTTCTTTATTGTGTGGAAGGATGAACAGCTGGGTTTTGCTGTGCGCCGGCTGGTCTCAAACCTGGGGCTGATGGATCGTAGTCAGCAACCCTAACCACAACACCACCAATATATATATATATATATATATATATATATATATATATATGGTACAGTTTAATTCTAAGACACTTTCCTTCTATAGCGTTTCCGTCGCAAATGCTTCATTTTCGAGATATAAACATTTTCTTGGTGTGTATGTAGTGTGTGTTTGTACGGTCGTTTGTGTTGCTGTCACATGGCTGCCCAATCAGAGCGCTCCATTCATTTCGAATTTGAATTAGTTTGCTACCGGAATGGCTTCGTGTGACATGTGTTCATTCGATTATTACTGCTGTATTGTCGCTTTCTATGAAAATTTAGAAAAAAGTGTTGAGTTTCTGCGTGCTCACAGTGTTCTACCGACAGTAGTGAAGTGTCCACATTGTAAAATGGAGTGTACATATTGTCAAAACCAGAAACTGTGGCGTTGTGCTTAAAACGAAGAAAAGACGGTACTGTGATTATTCTGTCTTAGATTTTAAAGGTAATTCCTATTTTTCTTTTAGGTTAGGATAGGTTAGGTTTAGTTAAGTTAGGATAGGTTAGGTCGTTAGGATAGGTTAGGTCGTTAGGATAGGTTAGGTCGTTAGGATAGGTTAGGTCATTAGGTTAGGTTAGGTCAGGATAGGTTAGGTCAGGATAGGTTAGGTCAGGATAGGTTAGGATAGGTTAGGTCAGGATAGGTTAGGTCAATTTTGAAGGTGAAATTTGTTTTTCCTATGGTTTTTGATGTTTTGAACGAATCTGACCTTCAAAACTGTCGGAAATGACTCGTTTTCTGTGATTTCCCCCACATTGCTGGCTGGGGGGGGGTATCTCAAAAAACGAGTCATTTCCGACGGTTTTGAAGGTCAGATTCGTTCAACACACATCAAAAACCATAAATTTCACCTCGAAAGGGAGACGGGTGTAATACTGTACATTTACCAAATAGTTCACCCATAAACAAAATTTCTAAAATGTATAAAAAAAAATTACCATTGGAAATACAGAGGAGACTCAATCAACTGGCATATCAATCAACCAACAGTTATCCTATGCTACCAGTGTATCATTCAATCGGCTGTAAGTCCAATCAACCAGTGATTGGTCTAGATTACAGTGGTTTTCAAACTTTCTAGACCAAAGAATGCTTTCAGAATTTCAAGCCACATTGCGGAACTCTGCTATAATAAATAGCCTTACTTTTAATGCAATTCTACTAAACATGATTTTGTGATATATGGTTAAACTGCATCAGTACAGTTTGAACCATGGTTAACACATTTTTTTTTATATTCCTTTTTCATGGGAAACAGCAGCCAGATAAATGAGGTAATCAGGCTCAGTTAGTTTTTATATTAAAACTTTCATTTCAAAACTATTGTGGCTCCAAAATTAAAATTTCCACCATTACCAAATATGTTTTGTAGAACCCCTGAAGACTTCTCATGGAACCCCAGGGTTCCACAGAACACAGTTTGAAAACCACCGGTCTAGAACATTCTAAGCACATGTCATTAAAAAAAATTTTTCAGTCAAATGTTCAATCCTGCACTTGAACCAAAGTACATGAACTTGAACCAATAGCAGTTTATTAACCATTTATAATGTAGAGCAGTAAGTTAATTTTTACATAGGTGCCATCAACCAGTGATTTCATTATTTGGCAGTTCCAACCACTGGATTACATCGGTTAATGAAGTTAATGATTAAAGGTTTTGATAATGTCAATGCCAAAAAATATTTCACCTTCAGAAATGCATAATAGAACTCGCAGTAACGGTCTCAAATTACTGCACACACATTCAATTCTAATGAAGCTAAACATTTTTTCTTCAATCTTAAAAGGTAGTTAATTTGTGGAATAGGGATTGCCAGTCAGCATAGTTCAAGTAATTTAGTCGAATCCTTTAAAAAGAGATTAGATACTTATCTTGCCTTAAACCCCCGGTTAAAAGCATTTGTTAGTATACGGAAGTATCGTAGATTTTTCACTCGGATTCCCTTCTCTTCACTTTAAAAATTTTCACTATCTTTAAATTTCTTTCCTTCCTTTCATCCTCTCTTCTTCTTCATCCTCTCTTCTTCTTCATCCTCTCTTCTTCGCTGTGAGTTAAAACTTTCACTCATCTTTAGAGAGTTTCTTACATCTTTTAACCTTCCTTCCTTCTTAGACAGCCTCATAGGGACCAGCCAGTCTGTTGGTGTTTGGTGTTCCTCGTATTCCTTTGTGTTCCTCCGCTGTATTCAGTTTTTCTTTGGGTATGGTATTTCATTCTTTTTGTTGATAGTAATAAAGTTTCAAAAATAAAACCCATTCATTACTGGGTTTTTTTTTTTTTTTTAAGAAGCTTCTAGGTGAACTTTTGTTTGGAACTAGAAAATAAAATTAATCTCTTTGAAAGAGGCCATTATTATTATTTAATTTTTGCAAGATGGTGGTCTTCTAAACTGTTCACATATATGAAACGTTTGCGAGTACTGCATAGTAAGTTAGTAATGAAGTACATTGGACCCCCGGTTAACAATCGCAATTGGTGCAAAATAAACCATCATTAATTGAAAATATTGTTAAATGAACCCATTATAACGTGTAAATGGGCTAATTGGTGCAAAACATTTCAAAACTACGCTGTTTCAAGACTTAAAAACAGTTATTTCCCATGGTTAAAAGTTTATTTTAACAATGTAATAACTTATTTTGCTGTAAATTAATAATAAAAACAATTAAATAAACATAATAAATAAATAAAGAAAAAAATTAATTACCTTAGGTTGGGTGGAGTGCAACATGGGTGAAAATTGATGGTGGTAGCGGTGGGAGAGCTTATTGCTAAACAGTTTTATCGTTAACTAAACCAATCGCTAAATCGGGGTCCACTGTACATTAACTAGACCTAGATGTGCTGCTTCTTGATGGAGTTGGTCTATTGTATGTTTCAAATTGTCAAGTCTAAATGTTCTACCATCGGAAGGATATTTATGATTCTCTGATTAAAACTCTAATACACAATAATGCGTGGAACTAACCTATATCTTATAAAACATTCATATATACTATTCTAATTTGAGAGCAGTTGCATACAAACACAATGGATAAGGAACCAAATACACGAGTACTAACCATGAGTAATGATGATATAACTTCATTAAACCTACATAGTGTAGCAGTTTACTGTCAATCTACTATTTACAGTGATTGAGATCTCAATGTGTTCCAGAGCAATAAATCTGTAGATGTATTTATATGAAGTACAATCAATAAATGTCTGGAATTGTTCCACTAAAAACAGTCAATAAAATATAAAATTTGCACATTTATTGGCTGGACCTCATATATATACACAGTAGGGTGGTCCTTGCTTAGGGGGTGAAATTTCAAGTTGAACATTTTTCAGCTCCCACCCGCGGAAATCGTTCGAATGGTCGAGAAAACTCTCTAGGCGATTTATTTTTTTAATCGGACAACGTTTACCCCTCCCTCATTGAGCATTACCATTAAGCTAATTTTTTACTTTCAAGTAAATGTTACATAATTTGTAATGTTTGTTTTTTTCATTCTTTCCAGATTTTCAGTGGTTGGATAACTAATGTGTGTAAAACTGTAAATTCTAATGATTATAATTTAAACTGAATAACTCCTTTAACCATAAGTCAAGCTACCCGTCAGTGGTTGGATAACTAATGTGTAAAACTGTAAATTCTAATGATTATAATTTAAACTGAATAACTCCTTTAACCATAAGTCAAGCTACCCATCAGTGGTTGGATAACTAATGTGTGTAAAACTGTAAATTCTAATGATTATAATTTAAACTGAATAGTGAATAACTCCTTCAACCTTTAAGTAGATAACCTGGATCATGGCAGCGAAGCTGCGCTACCTGATTGCCCCGCAGGAATCGATCGCAGGGTCGCAACTTCCTTCGCAAAAAGAGGTCTTGGCCCTGACAGTCTACAGGATCGACGTCCAGAAGAAGTCACTTCGAGAGGCCGCCAACCAGGTCGTCGAGCTCGTCACCGAGGTGTGGTCCAAGGCGCGAATCCCCCTCCGCCAGAAGGACCACATCGTCACCAAGATTGAGAAGCTCCACAAGGAGTTCAACGATGTGAAGAGGAACAAGGGGCGAGCTGGCGCTCAAGCGAAGCGGGAGGACGAGTTCAGCGAGCGGATGATGAACATGTTCGACGTCGCTGCCGCTAACGCCATGGAGCTGCTCAAGAACGAGGAGGACAAGGCGTTCCTCCTCGCTCAGCGCGAACCCCGTCGGCGCGGCAAGCTGGGTTCCGTCGACTCGACGCTAGCCGCTGTCAATGCCCGCGCATCTCAACGCCAAGGGGAAAACCGACGGAGGCAGCGAGCCGAGGAAGAAGCGACGACATCTACGGCCCGAGTGGAGCTCGAGTGGTCTTCGTCCTCTTCCAGTGGTGCCGCAAGCGCAACGGAGAGCGACGACCATGGAGAAGAAGGGAGCCCTCGGGCTCCGAAGCGCTCCAGGCAGGGCACGACGAACATCGTTTCGGCGGCTGTGGCGTCGTCGTTGGATCGCACGAAGGTGACCGACCGAGGAGCTGTCTACGTCCTAACAGAGGTTGCCCGGTCGCTTGGGCATGACGTCGCAGAGCTCAATATCAACCGCAGCTCCATCCGCCGACACCGGCGCAGGCACCGCTCCAGGCTCAACGTGGCGCTCAAGGAAGAGCTGAGGGGCGGCAATCTTGTCATTCACTGGGACGGCAAGCTCATGCAGGACTTGACGAGCAAGGAGCAAGTCAATCAGCTTCCCATCTTGGTCTCCGGTAACGGCGCGGTGCAGCTCCTGGGCGTCCCGAAGCTGCCGAGTGGAACGGGCTCTGAGATGGCCAAGGCCGTCCTCAACGCGTTGGAGGAGTGGGAGCTCACTGAGCAAGTGAGTGGCTTGTCATTCGATACCACCGCCTCGAACACCGGCCGGAACAACGGAGCGTGCGTCCTCATCGAGCAACACCTCGCGAAAGACTTGCTCTACTTCGCGTGCCGCCATCATGTGCTGGAGCTCCTCCTCGGTCCGGCGTTCACGGCTGTGATGGGCCCCACGTCCGGTCCTGACGTGACCCTCTTCAAGCGTTTTCAGGAGCGCTGGGATTTCCTGGACAGAAGCCAGTACGAGTCCGGCGCTGCGCACCCCGATGTCGCTCCTCTGCTCACCACTGTCGACACGGAGTGGTTTGAGAAGGCGATAGTCGAGCGCAAGGACCTGCGCGACGATTACCGTGAGCTGCTCGAGCTCACCCTCCTCTTCGTCGGTCACGTCCCCCCGCGAGGAGTGCGTTTCCGAGCTCCCGGGCCGATTCACCACGCCCGCTGGATGGCGAAGGCAATATACACCTTGAAGGTCTGGATGTTCCGACAGCAGTTCAAACTCACGGCGAGGGAGGAGAGTGGCCTCCGGAGCATCTGCATCTTCGTCTGTCGGGTCTACGCCAAGGCGTGGACGGAGGCTCGATCGCCGCAACTGCCCCCCGAAATGACTTGCCCTCCTCAAGGACCTGCTGGCCTACTCTGACATCAACCCTGCGGTGGCCAAGGCGGCGCTGACCAAGTTCCAGAACCACCTCTGGTACCTGTCCGAGGAGCTGGTGGCGCTGGCGCTGTTCGATCCGGGGATCGCCGTCGATCAGAAGATGAAGATTATCGCCTCTCTCCACGACCGGGTCGGTGAGGAGTCCC